>JAQFVV010006239.1:5764324-6459695 GCA_028023455.1 Epiperipatus broadwayi
CTCTGGTGGCAATGTGCATATAAAGTAGATTTCAATATGAGTATTGTTTCGATATCAATGGTGAATTTTGAGATTTATTAGATTTTAATAGTGCTAAAATGAGGGCATGTGTAGAATAGGTGTCACGGGGTTTTTTCAGCTGATGAGCAAAGTCCACACTGGGTGTCATTGCTCTGGAATCCTCTCTTCCAGACCAAGAAGTGTTTGGTGGGTAGGGTCATAAGATTTATCTTAATGACAAAATCAATAAATTATGGCTCCATGTAGCGATTTGAGTTTTTGAATAACTGCCTGTTGTTAAGGTCAGTTTCATTGGAAAACACTGTTAGGTCTTTGTGAATCAAATGATAGACCTCCCAGTAATTTCTTTTATTGTAGCTAGAGGGTTGAGATAGGTTTATTAGATCTTTGGCATAGTTCCAAATCTCAAAAATCCATTGGCTAGGAATTGAAGGGAGAGTGTCTGTCAGCTCAATCGGAAGAGGGAAATTTTTATCTCCTTGATCAATGAACTTGATTCTGAAGGTATTGAGGGGTCTTTGTGCATAGGAAGTAGCAACTGAGTGGAGACCCATTCAGTTGTTTTCCTTAGGCATTTGCATTTTTGCAATGCTGATGGCCACCATTTTATCTCTTCATATAAGTCTGGAAGATATTGTAATGGGTCCAGCCATTTACCTATGTTTCTTGAAGTACTTATCTTTACACGAGTATAAATGTGTATATCTATATACACATTTGAACAAAAATATAATTCCTATACATATATAATTTTCTTCGATATCATACCCAATATATTTATGAATGTCTAACTAAAGAGTCCAAGTGCCAATCTCACCCATAGGTAAGAATTATACTGGACAATATGGAAGTATGTAATAGGATGATAAAATAACCCAGCCTGTGGCTAGCTTTCTCAGGGCGGGTGGTAAAATTACCAGGAGTAGATCTAACCCTCTTTTTTTAAAAAAAACTCAAAACACAAAAAAGAAAAAAAACATTCATCATTTTATAAATATTTATTAGTAATAATATTTACATAAATCAAATCAATTTTTATTTTATTTTATACATATTTATTAGTAATAACTTTTATGTAAGTCAAATCAATTTTATTTATTTCTTTTTTTATTATTTATCAAAGATTCATATCAGTTTTCCCTTTTGTTAGTTTACTCTTTTCTTTCTTTACCAAAGCCCCCCCCCCACACACAAATACACTACAATATGTATGTTGCCACCCCCCACACACAAATACACTACAATATGTATGTTGCAATGAAGATTTAATTATGGACGAATTAATATGCTAATAAAGACAGTAGGAAATAATTTGAACTCTCCATGCAAAAAGAAAAAGAAATTTTAAGTTCACAATTGTGTCAAATAACAGTTTTCTGAATTACATGGAGTAAGCTTACTAAGAGGGGTCACATATATAGCAATTAGAAAAAGGTACCTGTGTTTTCCCCAGGGAATTGATTGGATTCACCTGGTGAAAGAGAAATCTCTGGTCCTTGGATGATGAATGGACTTTTTGAAGTTCGGATTCCATGGATGAGTTCTATTTATTTATTTATTGCTTTACACATATCATGACAATCCAACATTTACTTATTGAGGTGATTTTCCAAACTTGACATCCTTCTCCGATATTGGCAGATACTATACATTTATGGGAAGGATTCGCACACCTCGCACATTGAAGTTTCTACCCCAGCCTGATCATATTTTATCAATGTATAACATTGATTTCTGGATTCTGTATATAAGTCTAAAGTCTGCTTTTTTACATTCCCAAACTTATACTAATTAAATTATTTTTTTAATAATTAAATTCATAAAACTTATCTTTCTTTTCAAATCAGGAATTGCCAACTCCTCCCCTTTTCTGAATTCTTTCTTTTCATTCAATTTCCTTTTTCCATTTCCAATTAACATTCCATGTGCCCTTTTAATTAGTATGTAATTAGAACTTGACATTCCAAGGTTTTTTATAAGTCAATTTTATTGTTCTGCAAATCACTGTCTTTCATCTTGGCCTTTATAGTTCTTTCTTTGACTTAATATATATATTTTTAAAAGTTTATTATTCAAAAGGTTTTTATTTTTATTTTGTGAATTTTTATATTAAATTGATTCAAGGCACACTCATACATAAACATAGTGGTGTGTATAGCTGGATTTGGCAAAAGAAAAAAAATCAGAGCATGTGTCTACCCCCCATACCTCTTTTATGAGCTTTTTCATTGAAATTACTAAATTTACAAGTCAATATGGCCACACAAATGACCATTGATTATACATCAACTTGTAAATATTAGTTTTGTTAGTAAAGTAATATATATGTTTTTTTTAATAATATATTAGTAATAATATATATATATATATTTAATAATACATTAAGTATACGAATACATATTTGTCTAATTATCACAGCAGGGTTTGATTATACCTGCCTTGTTGCAATACCCTCCTCCTGGAAGCCTTTAAATGTGGTCTACGTATTTGAATGGCTCCTAAATATCATGAACCGTTCGTAAATGGCATGGGCTTGAGGGAACAAGCATTGTATGATCTCCTTACCTCCTGCCCAGTATTCACCCAGAATGCATTATCCCCTGACACTTAACAATAGGGAAAGGTCCCTCATACAAACTGCAAAATTTTCTGACAGATAAATTTTCCCGGTTCGCTCACATGTGGGGTTTTCACCATGACTAGATCACCAACTTTAAACTGATGAGGCCTCTCCAGTGTATGCTTGTTTCTTTCCTTACTCCTTTTCAAAAGTGTTTGATATGCCTGCTTTTGGTCCTCCTCCATATTTATTGGCATTTCTTTTGGTCCTGGTATTTTGGCCTTGATTAATTTAGGGGCATGTGTGTTAAACTGGAGCTGCATGGGAGAGAACCCTGTGGACTCATTAACCACCCAATTTATGTAGTTCAGTATTTCTGGAATCTTTTTAATCCATCCTTGGTGATTGGTTGGGATGTACATCCTAAACAACCTACCCAACTCACACATTACCTGCTCACATGGGTTCTATTGTAAATTGCTAATTGATGTTTGTATGTGTTGGATCCCTGACTTCTGAACCCATGCTTTCCATTCTCCAGAGATAAATGGTGTGCCATGATCTGAGAGGATGCTTTGAGGTTTTCCCATCACTGTAAATTATTTCTTTTCAAGGAGATGTATGGTGTTTCAGGTATTTGCTTGAGTCATGGGATATGCAGTCACAAATTTACTGAATAGATCATACACCACCAACAAATAATTTTCTCTATTAAAGGCCGGCAATAGTACATAATAATCTATCGCAATCATCTCATGTGGCTTCTTTGAGATTATGGAGCTCATTGGGCCTGCATAATTCCTATTAGCAGGCTTAGTTTTCTGGCAAAGTTCACATAGGCTGATCATCCTCATGACAGTCCCATGCATGCCTGGCCAATAAAACCACTGTCTAAGCCACTTTTTAGTTTTCTACCCCCCATAGTGTCCATATATTTGGTGGACGTGAGTTACCACTGCATTCCACATTTGCTGGGGTATTATAGGTCTCCAACTTTTTGGTCCCCTTTTCATTCTGTATTGGAGAATACCTTGGTCAAGTTTGTATCGGTTGATCCAACATCTGGACTCATCATTGTTTTTTCTTGTTTTCCCTTCCAGTTGTGTGATTATTTGACTTAACTGGGCATCCTCACTCTGACACTGGGCCAATCTCTTAAGATCATTCTTTACCCCCTCATTAACCTTAAGTTTATTCCAGCCACATATAAATTTTCAGCTTTAAGATTGCATGATGGCAAATGCACTGGGTTACAGCTATGAGCATCAGCTACAATGTTATCTGACCCCTTACAATGCTTTACCACATAGCTTATACTCATGGAAATATAGGCTTCATTGCACCAAATGACTATTTGTCAGATAACTGTGGTTAATAAATTCTAAACTCTTATGATCCGTAACCACAATTATTTTTGATCCCAACAACAATGTGCGGAGTTTTTGGAATGACCAAACAATGGCTAAAGCTTCCTTTTCTGTGGCAGTGTAATGACACTTCGGACCCTTGAGCAGCCTACTTAAGAAATACAACACTTTCACCTGACCATCCTCTTGAATATGTGATATTGTTGCTCCCAGCCCATCTCCCCCCCCCCCCCCAAAGGTGCCACTCTATGAAAAACAACAAAAAAAAATTTTTCAAAACCCCTCTTCACCCCCTCCCTCACCTGTGTTTGTTTTTTTTCCCCCCCCCCCCCCCCTCCTCTTCCTCAGTAATATAAATAATGATTCCATATGTTGAGAAAACTGCTTCTGAAAAAAGGGTTAGAGGAGACACCCTTCTTGAAAAAGTGGTTAAAAGTTTACATACCTTAAAAGGACCATACCTGCTTCTTGGACCTAAATGCTAGGAAACCTTTGATGGCTGAGATTTTATCTGGGTAGACTGGATACCCTGTGATCCTATAAGGTGGCCCAAGAATGTAACTTTCTTTTGAAATAGCATAGTTTTCTTCAGGTTTACCTTGATCCCTTTATTCCAACATTCCCTTAAAAACATTTCCACATCTTTGGCATGTTCTTCCACAGTAGCCAATGCCACCAATACATCATCCACATACATTGTAACTATTTTTTACTTCATCAGATAATACCTGATCTAAATATCACAGTAAACCAGCCCCACTGTTAATCAGGCTGAATGGCATGTGGTTAAACTGATATGAGCAGCCATCATACATAAAGATGGTATACTTACGATCTTCCGGGTGCAGCCTTATCTGCCAATAGCTTGCTGTGAGATCAAATGTTGAAAAAAATGGACCGTGACTTTATTAAATTGCCTCGCATCAAGACATAACTGTACAGAATTATCTTTTTTCTTGACGACGGCTATCAGGTTACAATAAGCTGAGGAGCCTTTTGATATAATACCCCATTCCAATATTTAATCTATCTGCTCCTTTACCTGCTCCCTATATTGATGAAGAATTGGGTATGATTTTGCCTTAAATGATTGCGTTTTATTTATCTGAATCCTTTGTTCGAACCCTGGGATCACACCTAGCCTGTCTGAAAATACCTGATTGTATTCCTTCAGTATCTTTCTTAGTATTTCCTTCCCTTCTCCCCAAGCCATCTTCGCCTGGTCTATTTTGTCCGTTATCAAGTCATTATTGTGTTCATCAGCAACTTGCACCACCCCTATTGAACTATCCATGCTATCCATTATAAATCCAACCACCTCTCCATTACACGTGGCTTCTCTACTTTCATAGTTCAACTTTCATTTATATTTGTATAAAAGTCAGTTCCCAATAAGACCTCATAAAACAAATTTTTCATGATTAGGAATACATGGAGGCAACTTACTCCATGGATTTTGGCATCCAGCCATATTTTTTTGGGTTCAGCATTGGCCTTTCTGTTGTTGACCATCACTACTTGTACAGCTTTCAGTGGTAGAACAGGTATATTTGGTTGTTCTATAGTGAGTTTATAATATAATCTTTCTGTTATTACAGAGACCTGACACCCTGAATCAATAAGCACTTCTACTTTGGTCTGCCCTGCTGCTATCTGTATTTTAGGACATGTTTGGCATGCATAACTCAGTATGCAGTTCTCCCATGAACAAATTAGGTTCCCCATGTGTTTTGAATTCGGTTGCTGTCTGAATATTATGTCTCTTCCTTGGTCTACTTCCTTTTTCTCTCGAATCTGTCTCATTTCTGCACTTATTTTCATTTGACTCAATATCTTGTCTATTTCTTTAGACGGATTGTCTCCTCCTTCCTCTAGCATCTATCTTACTCTTATTGGCAGGTTTTGGCAGACTATCTTCACAATCTGTTTCTCTGACAAATTACATGCTTCTAATGTCTTGAGTGTGGCTACTTGACACCTAAAAAAATGCACATATTCCTCTGGTCCATCCTCTTGAAACTTCTCTCTTATCAATTGGGATCTAATGTTGTTCTGCCTTTCTTCACGCCAGAAACTCTCCCCAGGGCTGTCTAGTAATCTAAAAATGTCTGCAGTTGGTGTAGCAATGAGTTCCACCTATCCATGGTTTGTCCTTCTAGGTGGTAAGATGCTATTATCATTCTCATCTCATCTGGTATCCCATAACCCACACAGTATCTTTGCAGACTCCTAAGGTGGCCTACCGGTGTTTCTTCCTTCTTCCCCCCATATACTTTTATTTTTATCAACTGCATCCTCTTTATGTGATGTATATATTTTTTTCTCTACATGCTAGGTTCCAAACCTCAAAACCCCCAAAGCATAGTGCTGTTCCCTTCCTGGACTTCCTTACACCTTCAATATTTCTTAAGTATATATACTTATAATTTTACTGTGGACCGATCGATATTTCACTATATTATTTTGACTTACACATTCTGCCCTATATATGTGAAATCCTTGAGTAGCCTGATTTGGCCCACCCACTAATTCGGCTTACTCTTGTTTTCCACTTTTATAAAACTTCACTTTGAAAACTAGTACAGATAGACTATTGTTATTTCAAAACCTTGGTTTCAAAGTTAGTTTCAAATTCAGAAATTGTCAAAATGATTATAAAAGTAAAAAATATTAAAAATCATAGCTACTGTGTGGGTGTAAATTAAATATAATTCATTACTCAAATTTCTTTTAAAACAACATTAATTTAATATAGATAAAACAAATTTATTTTTATTTAGTTATGACATCTTATAGTAATAAGTGGCAGAAAATCAAATAATTATTTTGTATCTAATTAAAATGGATTAATTATAAAGGGTAACCACTTAAAAACTCGTTTACTTTTTTTTTAAATATCTGTCTTACTTTTTTATTTTTTTCAAAAAAAAAATCGTGAACAAGAAAAAGATTTATGTCCATTATTACAAAAAATAAATCCATAACAAACTGAAAGTTCTTTAAACCAGTCTAACCTAAACTGATTACTTTTATGAAAACGCTTTTATATTCTGCACTCAGTTGGTGTTTTTCATATAGCCTAAAAAGTTTTTTTTTTTATTCTTATAAAACTTAATATTAATTACGTCCAACTCTGCCAATATTATATAGCTTCTGTTTTTTCTAATTTTTTTATTTTAGCTAAAACAATAATGATCTGACAAAACCAATATGTATATATTTATTTATTTTCTTAAAAAAAACTTCATGCTAATTTCTTTTATATTTTTCTTTCCCTTGTTGCCCTACTTCTCTTCGATGATCTTTCATTGGTATGCCATTGTAATGGGTCCAGCTATTTACCTAAGTTTCTTGAAGTACTCATCTTTACGCGAGTAGGAACGTCTATATCTATATATGTGTTTGAACAAAAATATAAGTCCTATACATATATAATTTTTTTCTATATCATACACAGTATATTTATGGATGTCTAACTAAAGACTCCAAGTGCCAATATCATCCATAGGTAAGAATTATACTGGACAATATAGAAGTATGTAATAGGATAATAAAATAACCTGGCCTGTGGCTAGCTTTCTTGGGGCAGGTGGTAAAATTACCGGGAGCAGATCTAACCATCTTTTTTTTTTTAAAAAAAAACTCAAAACACAAAAAAGAAAAAAACCATTCATCATTTTATAAATATTTATTAGTAATAATATTTATGTAAATCAAATCAATTTTTATTTTATTTTATACATATTTATTAGTAATAACATTTACGTAAGGCAAATCAATTTTATTTATTTCTTTTTTTATTATTTATCAAAGATTCATATCAGTTTCCCCTTTTGTTAGTTTATTCTTTTCTTTCTTTGCCAAAGCCCTCACACACACAAATACACTACAATATGTATGTTGCAATGAAGATTTAATTATGGACTAATTAATATGCTAATAAAGACAGTAGGAAATAATTTGAACTCTCCGTGCAAAAAGAAAAAGAAATTTTTAAGTTCACAATTGTGTCAAATAACAGTTTTCTGAATTATGTGGAGTAAGCTTACTAAGAGGGATCACATACATAGCAAATAGAAAAACGTACCTGTGTTTTCCCCATGGAATTGATTGGATTCACCTGGTGAAAGAGAAATCTCTGGTCCTTGGATGATGAATAAACTTTTTGAAGTACGGTTTCCATGCTCAGTTCTATTTATTTATTTATTGCTTTACACATCTCATGACAATCCAACATTTACTTATTGAGGCGATTTTCCAAACTTGAAGTCCTTCTCCAATATTGGCAGCTGCTATACATTCAGGGAAAGGATTCGAACACCTCGCACATTGAAGTTTCTACCCCAGCCTGATCACATTTTATCAATGTATAATCTTGATTTCTGGATTCTTGTTTCTGTATATAAGTCTAAAGTCTGCTTTTTTCCATTCCCAAACTTATACTAATTAAATTTTTTTTTTTAATAATCAAATTCATAAAACTTATTAAAAAAAAAAAAAAAATTCATAAAACTTATCTTTTTTTTTCAAGTCAGGAATTGCCAACTCCACCCCCCCCCCCCCTCTGAATTCTTTCTTTTCATTCAATTTCCTTTTTCCATTTCCAATTAACATTACATTTGCCTTCATTGAAATGTACCTTTAGCTTTTAACACCTTTTTTTTTATAATTAGTATTTAATTAGAACTTGACATTCCAAGGCTTTTTATAAGTCAATTTCATTGTTCTGCAAATCACTGTCTTTCATCTTGGCCTTTATAGTTCTTTCTTTGACTTAATATATATATTTTTAAAAGTTTATTAAACAAAATGTTTTTATTTTTATTTTGTGAATTTTTATATTTAATTGATTCAAAGCACACTCATACATACACATAGCGATGTCTATAGCTGGGTTTGGCAAAAAGAAAAAAAATCAGAGCATGTGTATACCTCCCATACCTCTTTTATGACCTTTTTCATTGACCGTAGATTATACATCAACTTGTAAATATTAGTTTTGTTAGTAAAGTAATATATATATATATGTTTTTTTTTAAATAATACATTAGTAAGAATATATATATATTTAATAATACGTTAAGTATATGAATGCGTATTTGTCTAATTATCGCAACAGAGTATTGAGGGCTATTTGTGCATAGGAAGTAGCAACTGAGTGGAGACTCATTCGCTTGTTTTCCTTAGGCATTTGCATTTTTGCAATGCTGATTGCCACCATTTTATCTCTTCATATAAGTCTGGAACATATGGAATTGATTTTATTGTTGAAGGCTAAGGTAGGCTTGATAATCAGCAGATAGTAGTTGATTCTAGGCAGGATGAGCAAAAATGCATTAGGTTTTAAAATTCTAAATATACTAGATCTTAATTCAAAACTTCTCCCTCATGAAAGTCATTAAATAGAAATTAATTCAAGGATATAAATAGAACACCATTATTATAACATTTATTAATTATTCAAACGTCCACAAAGTAATAGACTAGAAGAGCAATTGGCATGTTATTTATGAACGAACTTAAATATTTGAACTCTAATGAAAATACCGATCGTCATTTATTATAGAAATTTAATATTTGTTTATGCTTTTTTTGATTTCTTTTTTTAATGTGTGCGTTATATAATTTCACTTCATATGACTATAAAATTTGAATACTTAAGTTAAAAAAAATAATTTAGAAATAAATTTATTATGACTGCAAGAAAATTAAGAGTTATTTGCTCAAGCAACTAGGAAAAGAAACAAGAGTATAGAAAAATTACTTTTTAAATTTGTTTATGAACTATATATGTATTTTAAAGATTGAATTGATAATGAATATATTTAAATTCGAAATATATGTGATTTAAAATTAAATATTTCCAGATGTGAGTTAAAGCAAGAATTATGAAAAAATATGCAAATTACACAGAAAATTTAATAATCAATTTAAATAAATCATGGTATTTGAAAGTGTAAGATTTATTGCAGATAATTTTTAAATAGAATATATTAATATGTACTTGTGAATTTAAATTTTCAAGTCACTGAAATTTGATCATTTTTAATGCTTAAATTCAATGTTTAAATCTGTGTGTCAAACGCACTTATTAACAAATATAATGTACTGTATTATATTTTAAAAGCTGATAATTATATATATGTATGATATAACCAGGAGCAAATGATATTCCTATTCATTCTTGATAAAATGAGTTTGTGTTCTTGATACTTTTTACTTTACTAATACTGTCAGTGTGAAAGTTATAAGAAAAAAAAATAAAGAGCTAAATAGACTAGGATGTCACTTGAATACTATTACAATTATCATAGCTATAACCATTAATCAAATTAATATGAATTTTAGAAGATATATTTATGCCAACTGAATTAAGAGCCAGTTGAAGTAGTCTTTACTACTACTAGAGTGATGACCTATAGGAGATATTTCTCAGTGATTTTCTAAATAAAAACTATTGAAGAATTATGTTAATGTTTAAAATTATTCATTCTACCCCCTAGAAAAGTAAACTAAAGAAAAGACAATTTAATTTATAGCTAATTTAAGAGAATCACTATTATATATATATGTTTAAGGAAAATCAAATGCTATTTTTAATAAATAAAAGGTATAACCCTGATCCTAAAATGATATCTTCTTTTACATATGTATTTAAACAAATAAACAACTTTTTATTTGATATTTTAGTATAATCACTTTATATGTTTATTCTATTTGAATATTGTATTATCTGTTTTATTTCCATAGTTTTTGATACATTTGCATATAATTCCACTTGGGAATGTTCATGAGAGCAAACACACACATAAAAAACATTTAATAAAATATAATTGCTATATACTTACATATATGCTCTGTTAGGTAATTTAACAAGCTAAAAATATTAAAATTCATCAATATAGTGATACTTGAAAATAATTAAAAATAAATTAATTTTATATATTGGAAGGGATTTGAACCCAGAGTAAAGCTCTCTTTAATCATCAACTCCATTTTATGCGACTGAAACCGATGACTACATGCAAAAAAGATAAATAATCTCCAAATATATATATTTTGTGCTGAATTAGCATTCATCAGTTGTGTATATGTATATATAATCAGTGCTTGGTTTATATTAAGATAACAATTCTTTAAATTTTAATGGACAGGCTTCAACCCTATCATTTGTTAGTAAATAGTCCCACTATCATAGATTATTTTTTTAATTTTAATGTTTATCATATGAAAATGTAATTTTTAATTCCTTCAATTAACAATTCAATTTGTATTGTATATTTTATTGCACTTATCTTTTTATTCTTCTTCAGTTAAATCATCTTCCTTAGAATGTGTATGGGAAGTTTGATGATGATCATTAATTGTGTAAATATAAATAAAATTTTGGCTTTATAAAAGTAGAATCCATATTTATTAAATATTTTAATTCAATTTTAATTTTTATTGTTATATACACCTGGGTCTCATTTTACGCCATAGATAGGTTCCTCAGAAAACAAGCACAAATGAAATCGTGCAAAAATAGAAGTAACTTATCTTGAAAAAGGGGGGATACGGACTGTGATTTTTCAAAAATCGCATAAAAGCAAAGCACCAATGTAAAATTACTTTAAAATTCACGCAAAAAAAAAAATAAGGAAATAAAATATGACTAATAAAAAATTTCAAATTTGAAAAAAATTGATACAAGACAAACTTTTTTTAACTATAATATTTAATTTTATTCAAAATAATATATTTTTATGCATAAATTACAGTACAGTAATTGATGTTTTTTATACATATTTTAATTATTATCACTACTTGCCGATAAACAGGTTCATTTGCCAACTGGTAAAAAATCAGATTCTTCACAAGAGGAAATACAACTAGCGCCAACTTCACTCTCATGTTGTGTTAATGGTTTTCTGGTGTCAACATAATTAGTAATTAATCTTTGAGATGATTTTATTAATTGTTTATGAAGCTCGCGATATCCAGACATACAACCATTTAGCTCTCGTTGGAATTTAAGAGCACGTTCGTGATTAGTGTCATTAATAAGAAAATAATTAAAAATAAACTTGCAGACACTAAATGATTAATAATTGATTATGTTCTTTTTTAAAAAGCAAAAACAGAATGTGATTTAAAATGCAAAATTAACATGCACAATGTTTGAACAAATTTACATTATCATCTTGTAAAATTTAATGTGTGTATACATAAAATGTGGAAATCATGATTTTAATTTCATTATTGCATAAAATCTTATTATTATAAAGCACTGAAAATATTGAAATTACTAAGATGAAAGTCAAATTCCAATAATGTGCTATTACTTTCAATGTGATGTAAGTGCGCAAAATTTATTATTTAAAGTAATAGCGCATTATCGGAGTTCGACTTCCGAAGAAACATGAATCGCGTAACTTCAAAATTGCATTAAATAAATCCGCGTAAAAAGAGACCCAGGTGTATAGACATTAAGCTGATAGCATTCTGATGCACCATAGATCTATTAGTGTAACTGTGTATGTATGGAATAGACTATTAAAAAGATGAAGCAATATATGTAAAATATGATATTTGCTAAGGGAAAATCAGATATTCAGGAAAATTGAGATAGATCATGAGATTTATCATTACTATTGTTATTAGAATATATGTCTTTTAGTAAATAAACATGTTAATATGAAGAACAATAATTATTTAAGTATCTCATTCTCCAAAGATTATTACAAATCTGTTTATAGCTTAATGGCATTCAACATAATGACAATGATCATGCCACTTAATCATAATTCTAAAAATGTCTAGATTTATGCAAATTCCATCTTAGTATGTTTAATCCTACAAAACCACATTGAGTAATAACAGATTACATTGTGTGTTTTTGCATATTCCTAACCCCAAATGTACACACATTTTGTGTATATATGCTACAAATTCATGCTAGTTTGAATAGTGCATCATTTCTACAGGCAGATCATTTTGATTAATTTGATGATAACTCTAAAGTGGAAAATTCCTATAGTTACAATAAATTTAGTTGCCTCAACATATTACCTCCATAGATTTACTACATACACACACCCATATATATATATTGAAACGGTTACACCTGTTTCACCTATTATCAAAGATAATAGTATATATTTGTTGTACTCAGATGGCGTGTATTTCTTAAATTTTAAAAAAAACTTTGCTTATAATATTGCGAGTATGTGCGTATATAATCGTCCCATTAATATAAAATTACAATCTCAAATATTTATATACGAGCATAGTCTGTTCGATTTGTTAAAACTGAATAAACATAACTATAATTAAAATTTATCTATATCATAGCATAATAAGTTTAAATTTATAATATTACTTATTTTTCAAAATTCTTTCTAAATAATTATTTAAGCCAGTATTCATTTTGAATATTTTCCAAGTTAGATAATTTTCAATTCTTTTGTTTGCTTAAAATTACAAGCAGAAAGTTTTATCAGTTTTAACACTTCGTTCCAAAAATAAATCTTTCTGGCCAAAATTTGACCTATTTAAAAAGTATAACCAATTATAATATTCAGTCAGGCATAAATCTATACAAATTGCTTGTGAATTTATCTTGGAAATATATCTTTTAAAACCGAAGTCAATTAAAACAATAGAGTCTTTCCAAGTCCAGATTTAGCTATATTTAATATTTTACTAAACTGGATATTTGGTTAAGGGCTAATTCGAACTGGTCATCTCGTGATGTGGCAGACTCAGAAGTAGGAGGTTACCTGTCAAAAATATAATATAAAAAGGGTCCAAAATAAGCATAAAAAAAAAAACCTCTCTCTTCCATCCATCCATCATCATCCGTGTTAATTTTTTTTGTTGCTGAGAAATTTGTGCTTGCTACCAAATTTTATTTCCGAAGACCAGAGTTAACTAAGAAAACTGTTCCTGCCGTTTAGACTGCTAAAGCTAAAAAAAACCATCATCCAAGCTGCTATAAAATGACCGTTGGCTAGAAGACACAGAGACAGCCGTTTGCTCTTCCACGAGCGGCTACCGATGACAGAAAACCTCCACCATGCCCATCACTGTAAGAAAGATGTACCCGAGAGACCAGATAGTTCCTGATCAGAGAAATGGAGAAAGCTGCCACCGAGATAAATTCACGAAGTTACATCCAGACTAAAACCTAAGAGAAGCCCAGCCTGACTGAATATAAAGAGAAGCGCAATGAACAAGACCTTAAAGACTTTCCGGTAAATCCTTTCTACAAAATATTACATTTCCTAACTAAAACGTATACTAAATGAAAGCTAGCTAAATAAATCACATAATTTATAATATTTCTAAATGTTCCACTAAAATGTTTATCGTAAAATGGTTTAAATCTTAGAACACCCTCAATTCTTGCTTGATCATTAATAACTTTAAGTAGCCGTTGATCATTAATAATTTAAATAATCACACACATCTAGTTTCTATAAAACCATACTATAAATTTTTATGTCTAAATTATTATCTTATCGATCATTTTTTATGCAATTCTTATATTTTAAGTTCATGTTTATTGATTTATGCTGTGTTTTTATCTGAACGGAGTCTGGTGTGTTAATAAATTATTGGGGGGAGGGGAGTGAGCAATTACTTTTATTATATCAATATTGCGATATAAAGAATATAGCTAAGACTCTTTTCTGAATTATATGTGATAGAGTGAATCGATATTTATAATGCCCGAACAAGTTATTTAAAATCTTTTGATAAACTTATTTAAAATGTATATTTGCTTATATTATTTAAAACGCATCTTTTTCTCAAGTTAATTGAAAATGAAAATGTTTTGCTAAAGTTATTTAAAAATGTATATTTGCGTATATTATTTAAAACGCTTTTCTCCAGTTAATTGAAAATGAAAAGGTTTTGCTAAAGTTATTTAAAAGATATATTTAGCGTCTATTATTTAAAACGCATCTTTTCTAAAGTTATATAAAGTGTTGCTAAAGTTAGTTAAAACGTATATATTGCGTATGCTATTTAAAACAGATTTTGCCCAAGTTATTTAAGAATTATATTTGCGTAAATGATTTAAAATATGTATTTTGCCAGTTATCTGAAAAAGTATATTTCACACAAGCTATTTAAAATATAGATTTGCAATCGTTAGTTAAAACCCATTTTTCATTATTAGTAAGGTCTATTTTGACGAATTATTTAAGATGTGTAATTTATTTAAACATCAAAATTTGCGTGAGCTATTTTATAACTCACATTTTATTATTTAACAATCCGTTTGATATTAGATCTAGTTATACTCTATAACTAATGTCCCCAGTTCTATAAGTAGCTATGCAGAAAACCCTTAAATCAGATTCTCATTAACGCCACCATTTTATCATTTAATAATCTCAGTTATGAACTGACCGGTGGTAGTAGCACTGAAGAAGCTAAGATTTTGGCGTAATTAAATTTATTAAATATTAATTTAGCGTTGCGAATGTATTGCTAATTTGCATAAAAATGCATATCTACTTGCTATGTCTATAATGGCCCATCTCAAGATTGTTCCACGTCCAGGCACGCCTCGAAAGTTTAGGCCACTGCGACAGTTCTTCGTATTTCGTCAAGTCACGCCTCGAAAGTTTAGGCAAATGTGACATTTATTCTTATATAACGAAACCAAAGCGTTTCCAAAGGGCTTATAAGCCAATCTTCTGTTCTTAATAAAAAGGCCTCTTCCATTGTAGCAAGCAGATCGGTTAGGGAACCGTTTACTAGGTAATAAACCCCATTAAGAATGCATTCGAGCCGCACTTATCTGATAGTATAGTTTCTAACGCACTAGAATCTGACGTTCCCCTGCCACCACATCTCAGTTCAGTTTCCCTAGAAAGTGACTTCGGCTTTGATCCGACCTAGAATCTGAGTTAATGCGTTTATCTGTATAACAATATTATATCACGCAAATCTCTATAATATGATTTTGAATATATTTATAATATAATCTTAAACTTAGTCATTATAATATTTTAAACTTGGCAACAATGATATAATCTTCAACGTATTAGTAATATCTAGCATTTATCCATCAACTCGATTACTCTAGCTAACTATAACCGATTTCAAACATATAAAACATGGCATGAATTACAACATGAAAGGTGACATAAGCTTACTAAGAGTCTATTGCTTTGTAATATCATTTTATACCCTGAGAAAACATACTCAATGCTTTGTAATATTGTTGGTTCGATTTATCTCATTTTAATTAAAAACCACCCAAACCATCTGAAACATCCAACCGATAAATGAATCGCTCAAAATGGCATTTTCGTAGGAAAAAAACAAAAATCAATTTTCATATTAGCAATCACTACTAAAATGGTAAAACATAAAAACTTAATTTTCATCTAAAAAAATCACGTGATTAAAATATTAAAACACAAAAATCACAATTTTCATAAAAATCATATTAAAATATTAAAACACAAAAATAAATTTTAATTAAAAAAATCACGTGATTAAAATATTAAAACACAAAATCTATACAAAAAACAACTTATAAAATCTGAATCTAAAAAATAATATAAAAATTTAACAATAATTATATTTATTCACTTATAAAATAATCACAAACCAAAAGCTAAAGATCTTGAATACATATCTACATCAATCTTTTAAACATAAACTATAAACAACATTGATACAAATCTCAAAATAAAACCTATAAATCTAAAATACAAATCTCAAAATCAAAAATATAAACCAAACATATACAAACCAAAATAAAACCATAAATCTAAAATCAAACTCAAAAAATTAAAACTATAAATCTACATAATACAAACTCAAAATAAAATATAAATCTAATTAATAACAAAAAATTAAAAAATCAAAAACACTATAAAAATAACAAATCTCAAAAATTAAACTATAAATCTACATAATACAAATCTCAAAACAAAATAAACAAACAATAAATCTCAAAAATTAAACATAAACTAATAATACAAACTCAAAAAATTAAAAACTATAAATTAATAATACAAATCTCAAAAAATTAAAAACAAAAACACTATAAAAAATTAAAAAAAAAATAAAACAAACACTAAAAAAATAAAAAAATAAAAAAACTAAATCAAACCAAAATAAAACAAATAAAAACTCAAAAATAAAACCTAATAAATAAACTCAAAAAAAAAAAAAACCAAAATAAAAATAAATAAAAAACTCAAAATAAAATAAAAAAAACAAAATAAAAAAAAAACTATAAAAAAAAAAAATAAAAAACAAAAAAAAATATAAACCAAAAAAAACAAAAAAAAACAAAATAAATAAAAAAAATAAAAAAAAAAAAAAAAAAAAAAAAAAAAAAAAAAACAAAAAAAAAACAAAAAAAAAAAAAAAACAAAAATAAAAACCAAAAAAAAACAAAAAACAAAAAAAAAAAAATAAAACAAACAAAAAAAAACAAAAAAAAAAAACCAAACAAAAACAAAACAAAAAAAACAATAAAAAAAAAATAAAAAAACCAAAAAAAAAAAAAAAAAAAAAAAAAAACAAATAAATTAAAAAAATTAAAAACAAAAAAAAAAAAAAAAAAAAAAAAAAAGAAAAAATAAAAAATAAACCTTAAAAACAAAAAATTTAGAGAAACAAACAATAAACCAAAAAAAATATAATTAAAAAAAAAAAACTTAAAAACACTAAAAAAAAAATAAAAAAATAAAATAAATAAGAACTTAACACTACAACAAAAAAAAAATAATTTTAAAATTTTAAAAAAAAAAATTTTTTTTTTTTTTTTAAAAAACATCCAAAATACAAAAAATATATTAAAGAAAATAATTTAAAGAAAATATTTAAATATTTCCAAAAAAAAAATAAATTTTGAAAAATAATAAAAAAAATTAAAAAAACAAAATAAAAATTTGAAATAAAAAAAATATATGATAAAAATAGAACTAAAAGAAAGGGTAAAAAAGGAAATAAAATTTTGTTTAAAACGATTATATTTTTTATAAAAAATTTTTTTTTAAAATTTTTAATATTTTTTATTTTAATAAATCAAATAATTTTTTTAATAAAAAAAACTAAAAATATTAATTATTCCTTTAATTTTTTATTTAATTAAGAAAACCCAATAACTTAATATATGGATTAAAAAAATTTAAAAAACGATAAGAGAAGGAAGAAGCGGATGTTTTTATAAAGTATTGTATATAATTGTGAAAAAAGTAAAATTATATTTTAAATAATATTTTTTTTTTTGGTTTATTTAAATAATTTTGAAAAGAGAGTTTAAAATTATTTTTTGTTTTTAAATTTTAATATTTTTTTTAAAATTACATAAGTTAATTTTTTGAGATTTACAATTACAATGTTTGATTATCACTCTATAAATTACCTTTTTGATTTATTTTAAAGGATGTTAATTTTTTAATTTTCAATATTGCTTCTTTTCTTTTTTTCTTTTCCTTTTTTCCATGTGCATTTTAGGCTTTAAGTTCGTTACAGCGTTTATAGCATTATATTTTTAAATATTTTTAAAACGATTTAGTATAGTGAAGCTTTTTTAGATTGATTATTTTTAAAGCCAAGACTTAATTTTGAGATTACTATTACAAGCTTGGATTTATAGTTTATTTTTGATTTAGTATTCGCTTGATTTATAGTTTTTAATTTTTGAGATTTGTTGGTGATTTATGTTTTTAATTTTTTGAGATGCTTGTGGATTTATAGATTTTTGATTTTTGTTTGTATTACGCTTGTTAGTTTTAATTTTTGAGAGGCTTGGATTTATGCTTTGTTTTGGTGAACTTGGTATGTTTTTTGGCTTGTGATTTGTTTTAGTTTGGTTGTATTACAGTAGGTTTATAGCTTTTTAATTTTTGAGATTTGTTAATGATTTTTTAATTTTGGATGTTAAGCTTGTTGTTTTTGTTCATCACTGGTTAGGTTTGATTTAATTTTGGTTGCTATCAGCGATGGTTTTAATTTTTGAGATTTGCTATCAAGCTTGGATTTATAGCATTTATGATTTTAAAAAGATGAGTAGATAAGGATTCAAGACTTTACCTTTTTGGTCTGGTTCTTTCTATAAGTGAAGAAAAATAATATTGCTAAAACTTTCACATTATTTTAGCATTCAGATTTTATAGTTATAACTTTTGGCACGATTTGTGTTTTAATATTTAATCACGGATTTTTAATTAAAATTGCTATTTTGTGTTTTAATATTTTAATCCGTGATTTTTTAGAAAATTGGTTTTTGTGTTTTAATTTTTATCAGTGTTTTTTTGATGAAAATTAAGTTTATGTTTTACTTTTGGATTTTTTTTCCTACGAAAAGGCCATTTGAGCAATGTCATTTATCGGTTGGATGTTTCAGCGGTTTGGGGGTTCTTGTAATCAAAAGCGGGTGGCGCACAAACGCACCGTTATAACTCTGAGCATGCATTCATTGCTTTGTATTATTATTTATAACCCTGAGAATCCACTCACCTGCATATGAGCTAGCTGTACACAACCTACTATGCTTGAGTATTTATTGTTATATTAAATTTATGAAATATAAATTTGTCTCAGTCTCATTGCTTGCTCATTATCTTATGAATCACTAGTTAAGGTATATAATAGAATATGTAATAAGGGGGGAATGTCTCATGTTTTACTGCTTTGCTATTGCTGGAACGTGATCAAAGAGGTATCGAGTGTAACCTCAGGCATGTCATTCGCGATGGGTTGACTTGGAAGCACGAGTGAGAGAGTTAAGGTATGATCAGACGTAGGGTATTACTATCCCGACTTGGTCAGCTTTTATTCTCTGGCTTGGACTCTCAGTCTGTTGAGCAAATGTACAAACCTGACCGTTACAATATATATATATGTTTATTTATACTTCTTCTATACAAAATGTAATAATTATGCTTATGCCCAACTATAGAGAAACTTGTTATTTCTATAAATTAAATATGGCTTAGCACTTTTGAGAATGTATGGCATTCACATATTCATAGCAAGATGAAATAGAATCATAATGGGGAGATGAGTGTAATTGTATACACTTATCCTCTCCATTATGATTCTATTATCATGTTGCTATGAGTATGAGAACACCATAAGTTCTCAAAAGCAATGAGCCATGTTTAATTTATAGAAATAACAAGTTTCTTTGCACTCATTCCATTTCATCTTGTTATGAATATGATAGTACCATAAGTTCTTGAAAGTGCTGAGCCATATTTAATTTATAGAAATAACAAACTTCTCTATAATTGTATATAAGCACACTTATTACATTTATATCATATATATATATTGTAACCTTTAGCTTTTTCCAGTAAAGCTAAACTCCCAGTTATTTAATTTATCTAAATATCGAAATAATTATTTTAATAACTTAATTTTATTGCCAGTTAATTTTATTAGGGTTTTACAATTAAATGCCAACTTAATTTACTACTTATTTTAAGCAATTTTATAAGTCTTAATTATTATTAAAAATCATTTTAATACTATTATATATTGATTTAAATTTATTTGTAGTTGGAATTAATTTTCAATTGCTTAAATAGGAATAGATTTCCCTGTCTAATAATAAAGTATTACTAAAAGCTATTAAAAGCTATAATTACTCTCATATAGTCTCTAATGTCTTAAGCATTTCTGTGTTATTTATTAGGGAAAAGTTTATTTGTTCATGCTAATATCATAAAGATTAAATTGGTGTAAATAAAGTTAAGCTATTTAACTTAAGAAATAAAGAATTAATTTATTATTATTAAAAAGTTGTTCATTTTTAATTTAAAAAAAAACTTTTAAAAATGTGTGTAAGCATGCTTACATTTTATTTTAATTACACTTCCTTATTCATAGTATTTAAATAGTATTCTTAAGTACTTTAATTAAAATAATAAAGATATTCTAATGAACTTCAAACTTATTTAATATTTTTTTCAAGATAATATAATTTATACTGCAATATTTTATTTTTATTTCATTGTAATAATTTTAATTTCATAAATAATTAATTTTAAGATGTTACATTTTTAATTACAGTCTAGAATGTATGCTAATGAATTTCTATTTTTTGTTTGATTCCCCAGACACCAAATTAATTTTTAAACTTTAATATAAGTGTCAAGAGATGGAGACTTAAAAATGTTAATTTTCAATTAATCAAATCAATTATAATTGACTAGGGATACAAATATACCCACTGGAAGAATCACACATGTAAAACACACACATGTGGAAAGAACACATATGAGACCAAAAAAAAACTTGCTTATTTTTTTTAATTACAGAATTAATGATAAGTTTAATGATTTTAAACGATTTTATTTTTTCTCAGTAATGTATGACTTTAAACAAGGTTTAATTCAAGTACTAAAACTTTAAGCTAAAGTTTACTGGGAATTTCAAAGTGAATAGTTTTAAAAGGAAAATAGAATGGATAATTTTAATCATTATTTATCTGCAATTGTTGAATTGTATTTATTCAATATTAACATGCCATGAGAATTATATTTACCTTGCATCAATTGCATAAGAACTTTTTGTGATTTTCACTTTTATATTATATACAATAAACTTTATTCTAAATTTAGTATTTCTTATATCTTAAGGATAAGACTGTTAAAGACTTATGTTTTGCAATATTTTTAGCTGTTCTTTAACATTTTTAAATGCTTTATTTTATTATTTAAAGAATGTTGAAAGATTATAAGATTTATTCAAAGACTTTAAAATGTTTTGTTTTCAGTAAAGTTTTTGAAATATATCATTTCAATATTATTATAGTTACATGACAGTTTTCTCCGGGATAAATTCATTTTTCTTTTACTGAATGAACTATTTTAATCCTAGAATAGAAAGACCTTTGTATTAATTTTAAACTGTCATTTTAATTACTTACCATAGTGAATATTTATTATCATTGCTGCTTGAATGAAAGACAGTCACTTGCCTATATTTCAATTTATGCTTGTGTAAGCTTGATAAGAAAAAATATATCTCAAGTATATAAAATTAAGATTTATTAATTTACTTTTTTATTGGAAAAGCATTATGTCCATACTCATGTTCAAGAAAAAAATAATATTATACCTTTATTATAAACTTCTTACTTAAAATTCCTTTATTATAATTATTTAAATACATCTAGAAAAAAATAATGGAAACAGCTATAAGAGAAACATAAAATATTTTTAATAAATTATAATTTGAATTATATACAGTTAATTTTCAATGAAACTTATTTTATTATATACTACATTATTATTATTAGTGCCACAATATAGATTTAAACCCTGCTCTCTCTCTAATGAAACATGTTTATTTTCTAAAAATATTTGCTCCTAAACTACAATATTAAATTATATTTTTCCAGAATGAAGAAATAAAAGTTAACTTAATGTATAACAAATTGTTAATGCCTCACTTATTTAAAAAAAAAAAATTGCAAAACTGAATGGCCATTAATATGTTTGTGTGCTTATGTTTTACGAAATTCTCTTATATAAAAATAATTCTGAATGCTGTGCACCTAATCTTTTAATTTGCTGTAATTTCAACAAATGGAGAAATCTTTCCATATGAGGCTTGAATTCTTAGTGGCCTGGTATGGGACTACTTTCTATCATGATGTTTGGAGTCATTTCCTTATGTTTTGCTTATGGGTCATGATGAGGAATATAGCATTGTGGTCTTTTCTTAGCCTGCAATACAGAAATGCTCACACAAACAAAAATATAAACCCATCTCTTCCCCCATCTTATATAGTAGATACACATAACCACATAGATACAAAAAAGATATATGATCTCCAATATACATATTTCATGCTGAACCAGCATTCATCAATTAGTCCAGACCATCATCCCCAATGCACATATATATAATCAGTGCTCAGTTTATATTAAGATAGAAAATCTTTAAATTTTAATGGACAGGTTTCAATCTTCTCCACCCTCCAACTCCTCAGCCATCCATATTAATGAAAATCTGATGATGGAATGCTCATATCTCTTGTTGATGCCAATATTGTTGTTATATTCATGTTGATTTTAAATCACTCTGATCCTTCATGTATTCCATTTAAATATACAGAAGAGGGATATTTATATTGGAGATCATTTATCTTTTTCACATATATGTGTTTATGTGTATGCATAGTTGAAGAGAACTTGAAAGTTTGGGTTGAAATCCATTCTAATTACATTGAAAAATTCAGTATATATCAATCATTACTGCTGCAGTCAACATTAATGGAGAGGCCACATGAGCCATAGAAGTGTGAAAATATTATCTGTAATGGGAAAAACCAGGAATAGGTTACAGTAGAAAAGGTCTGGACCCATCCAAATCCTGCTGGGAGAAATAGTCCCAATTCCTTATCTCAAATATGTGCACTGGAACCACCATAAGCTACAAAACAGTTGTGGGAAGAAAAAAAATTCCAAAATTTCTTAATCTTGTTTTAGCATAAGCTAAATGGACAGTGGGTGAATATTGCAATTCACAGTGATCTCCATTTTATCTTTTAGAATGCAGACCTATGGGAGGAAGTCATGGGCTCATTCACTCAGCTCATAGAGAAGTTGCAGCATAGAAAGTAAAGTTTGTTTTTAGCTCATAAGCCAGATATAATCCAGATGCATGCTGCAATCTGCTGCATTCAAATCCCTGTATATATCATAAAGATGCATGTTGTCCCTGGTGGTTGTCACACATGGCATAATTGTTGAAATTAACATTGAGTGCAGCCTGGAAAGAAGAGAAGCATAAGAAAAGTCACCCTCTGTGCTTTATTGATCTGTATGCAATTGGAAACTTATTTGATAAAAAAGTATTACATAAATAAATAAATAAAAAATGAAAAATCAAATGGTTAAGCTAGAAAAATTAATAAGATATCAGAACTAAAATGAGTCAAACTCGTGCATTTTTACCTCTCAAACAGAAGGGGGGGATGATGTACCACTAGTGAATAGTGCTACATGTTTTATAATTTTTTTTTTTTAAAAAAAGATTAGTTTTATGATTTTTAAAACAAAATTTTGCAAAAGCAAAAGATTGCATCATATTTTTCTATTAGAATAAAACTTGGGGGGGGGGGGAATCTAAAATAGAATTAGAGAATATTTAAAACTCTTTTTTTTCTCTCTTTGTAAAAAAACTTTTATAATGTATAAAATAAACAAATGTGAAATCAGACTAAAAATTAGTCTGTAAAAATAAAATGTTTGTAAAACTTTCAAAAATGCAATTAATTAGTTTATAAGATTGCTGATTAAATTGTATTAATTAAAAACTGTAAACTATCTTATCAAGGTCATTTAGATGAATCTGAACAAGGATTAAGATTGAAGAAAATGTAAAAATCAATTAACTAAAGAAATGTAAAATTAATTAAAAGACAGATTCCTGTCAAGATAAAATAAAACAATGAGAGAGTTAAAATATAAAAGTTACATCTTGGTTAGAGTTTTTCAGTCTGGTCTGCATTTGTGATCAAGTTATTCCAGTCTTCAATTTGTTATTAGTCCAGAATTTAGGTTCTTTCTAAAGAATGTAGAATGCAGAGTATTTGGAAATTGTAAACACAGTAGCAAGCCAATTATTACTTCTGCAGTCAACATTAATGGAGAGGCCAAATGAGCCATAGAAGTGTCCAACAAGGCTGCATGCCCCAAACCCTCATCAATCAACTGTACTTGCCTGAACCAGCACCCAAAACAAATGCCTAAATAGTGAATTGATACCACAGCAAATCTCTCTCTCCCATTGTTGATCCAAAAAATGGAAGACAATTCCTGGAAAACATTGATGGATAACCAAAAAGCTAACCAGTTGAAAAGCAAAACCAAATGGAAATCAAAATCATTTGACAATATGTACAAAATAAAAACCAGAGTAAGTATACTTTTAAATATCTGTGTACACACTTTATTTTAAATGAAATGAACTTTAATTAATGGAATATTATAAATATAGCCTAAAGTAATCATTTAAAATTTCTTATATAAAATTCATGGTGTTATTTTATATTGTTAAATATATGTGTGCATAAATAAATATTTATATTTGCTCTAATTGTTATTTTGTCTATTTTCTTTTTCTCTCTTGTCACTACATGACCAGGAGATTAGTATAGAGTTATTTTATGTGTTAAATAAATATGCTGGGCCCTGAGACAGAGTGTGAGGTAGTCATATTTCAAGTGCTGGATTGTTTTCCTGTCATCTGAAGCATTTTGATTATATATCTTATGATGGGCTGGTACCTGAGGTTGGTCCTCAAAACAAATAAAATATTTTGGATGGTAGGGGTTTGAATCTAGCAGTTGAGGTGGGCCATGGTCTGAAAATGTGATTGTGTTATACTTTGCATAGCTCAATCTGACCATGAGTATCACTGATGACTCTCTATCAATGGTATTCTCCCCTCTGCTTGAAGGGTTAGTCCATTCATGTAATATTAAAATTATATTAAAAAAGGTGGTTAAACCAATTTAAATAAGATCTTTTAAACAGACCCAGTTCAATATATATATATATTGAACCGGGTCATGTATAAATATATTGAACCGAGTCAGAGAAAATCACTTTGATTCTTTTCTTTAAATCTTTGATTTTAACTCAGGCTGCACTTTCACTATTGCAATGAGCCAGCCCTTTAAGCAAAGAAGTATAATATCACTGACAGATGAAACATCAATGGTACCTATAACCAGACTGAGGCTATACATAGTATAAACTATGATCCTATTTCCAGGCTATAGCATTTTTGGCTTCTAGATTCAAACCCCTGCCATCCAAAACACTTTTTGTTTTGAGGATTAACTTCAGGTGCCAGATAACCACAGATTATATAGTCAGCATGCCCAGAGAGCAGATATACAATCCAGTGCTTGATGTATCCCAAGCTAGCTCCTTTTCTCAATGGTGAGGGGAAATCTTTGACACACTTGTCTAACACGTATAGTTAATTATAACTTAACCCACTAGTGATGTGGTTATATGAAAAAGAATCAATCTGACAACAATTAAGCAAACATATTTTATTTTGCATACAGTCATAATTATAACACAATATAATATGAATTTATGAATGCAATATTAAAATTACATTGGCTGCAACTATTAGAGTTCATTAAAGTTCTTTCATTCACATATATGTGCAAATCTTTAGAATGGGATAATAAGAATTATATTTATCTAGGATTTTGGATAGAGTGTTACACTTTTATGGATTCAGTTCCTTTCTTGTTTTCTTCCTTGTTGACTACCAACAAGTTGGCCTTTGATTTCCATCAATGTTTTTGGTATCTTGTTGATTTCCAGTTTACAATAAGGGAGAGAGAGAAATTATTGGTAGTTCACAGATCATGGCGTTGGCATGAGTTCCAAGTGAAGAACATTTGATGGTATTGAGGACTGGGGCCAAAGGCTAGATGAACACTTTAAGTGTTGTTTAGAACTGCATGCATCTAGGTTGGCCTTCAGTGAAGATAGGTTGATGCACATGCATACCGGAAACATGGATAATTTTTCATTGACTTCACTTATTTAATTTTATAGTGGTACAGCCATATTGAGTAATAATTTTACTGCATCTGAAACAATCTGAATGGCAATAATTTATCTTTTGTCTCTTCAGTCTTTTATATTTTTTTCTCTTAAAGTTTTCCCCTATCATCCTTATAACAATTTAATTAATTTTGTATTTCCTTGATTAATTTTTGCATTCTATTTTAATCTAATCTCTTGCTTAGATTAATCTAATACTTTGATAAGATAGTGTCCATGGTCTTTTTTAATTAATCCAATTGGGAGTTTTCTTTTATCATCCAAGTAATCTTTAGTGAATTGCAAGTTTAAAAGTTTTCTTTTTTTTTTTACAAACTATTTTTAGTCTGATTTTAATTTTTACATTTTTTAATTTATAAAAAGGAAGAACTAGTTTCAACTTTTACTTAGAATTATCCCCACTCACTCTTTAATACTAAAACTTTCTTTTATTTTTAAAAGAAAAAAGGTGATGCAATACTTTATTTTTTGCAAATTTGTATTTTAAAAAACTCTTTAAAACCCATATTCTCTTTTTATTTTATTATTCTCACTTTTTTTCTTTTTTAAATTAATTTGATCATTTATTTTAAAATAATTATATTTGTAATGCAGAATATCTGTGTGTTTTTAAACTCATATATTCGATAGTGGTAATTTTCCCTAGTAATGTATTCAGATATGATTGTTTTGTAAAATATTTATATTTCTAACATTACATATTTGATCAGTTATAAAAATCATTTACATGCAATTAAAATTATTAGTATTTAATAATTATCATAAAATAAAAACAAAAAATTAAAGAATTTAAAGATTTTTACATTATTATTTTTTATGTTATTAATTTTAAATTTATTTACAAATTGTAAATTTTGACATGTTAATTTTAAAATAAAAACTTTTTTAATGTTTTAAAATTATTCTGAGTAAAATTTACAATAAAATTGTGTATGAAGTCACTTACTAAATATTAATAATAGTTTTTTTTTTGGTAAAAATCAGTGCTCTATCAGGTTCCAGTCTTAAATAGAAATCATCTGTGTAGAAATCTCTTTCTTAAAAAAATATTATGTTACATATTAATTTGTTTTCAAGTATTTACTTAATAATATTAATAAAGAAAGACAAAATAAATTACTAAATCTAGTCAATTTATACATAGCTGCATATATATATATATATATATATATATTGCATATAGATTATATGCAATATATATATATTGTAGCCAGTTGGGTTACATGGCAAACAGAAACAAAGTTGTGTGTGCACATTTGTAGATTTTTTCTACATTCTTTGGAAATGATAATAACCATAAAGGGTTAAATAACTCTTGATTTAAAACAGAATTTTATTATAAATGAAAACATTTAAAAAGGTCTAAATAAATTAATATTGTATTCTGATTTTAAATTTAAAAACAATCATGTTTCTGATCAAATGTCTATGATTTATTTTTGAAGTCTTTTAATTAATGCTCTAAGTAAAAACATGTGGATCACACCTTTGATAAAATTTTGAAGTTGCTTTCAAAAGTAGCTTGTAATTAAAAGTGATCAGAAAAGATTAAAATTGATTTTAATCAAGATAAGGATTAGCTGGAAAAACTCTGTTTTCAATTAAATTGTTTTTATCACCTCAGATGACTCTCATAAAAAGTGCTCATAAAAATATCAGTTCAGTTTGGCTTTTAGTTTTTGTAAGAGTTGCCAGCAAATAGGCTAAATTGGATAACTACAAGTTTGGTTTTAAAAATTTTTGAAAAGAAGCTGGCAGTGTTGGTTAATGATTTCCAGAGCTATATAGATATCTCACATGGAGATGTAGTTAAAGTCCAAACAGAAGAAGGCAGCTGCTTCTGTCACTGAACTGGAGTTTGAAATTCACAAAGAAGACCCACTTCTGCATGAAACTCATCAAATTCTTGCCAGTAGGGAATTGATTGAATGCCAACATACCTGATTATGCCTTTTTTGATACTGACAATTGCCTGGACTATACTTTCCTGATGGACCAAAACTAATCGTGAAGGCTTGAAGAATTGGTATACATATGATGCTGTTTATCTATATATGCAGGAAACCACAGATAAATAAGTCATGTGTATATACAGTGAGTTATTTTATTTTAATATTCTTTGGTCTGAAATACTATTTTAAAAATTAGAGATTTATAGAATTTTTTTTTTATTTACTAAAAAAGAGACATTTTAAAAGTGTAACAAACACAGATAATTTTGCATGAATTAAAATAAACTTGCAAGAATATAATTTGTTTTAAATGCTTACCTAATTAATCTTGAGGGCGACCAGTCAAAAAAGGAATTTTCATAAACTATCAAAAAAATTGACTATTTCTTTTTAAAAAGATGAAATGAACCTGTAATCATTAAAGATAGAATTTGATAACTAATTTTAAATTATATCTATATTTTATTGATACACACATGTATGTGTGAATTGAATGTATTTTAACCAAGAAATTAATTATGGAAAGTACATTTTGAATAACTTTTATTATTATATCAAACTAAAATATAAAAATGTTTGGTGTGTGCATGGATGGCTAAATGCACACACATATGTATATTAAATCTTATCTTAAAAAAAAAAACATTTAAAAATACAAACTTAAAATGCAAATAATTTTGCATTATTTAAAACAAACAAATTGATTGATAGAGAGTAGAATTTACTATAAAATAATGAATAAAATGTATATATTTTCGATAAAAAATAATTGTGAAAATAAATTTTAATAATTGTATTGTATCAAATTAAAGTATGTAAACATCAGTGTGCACATGTACATGCACCCATATATATGTAAAATTTTAATCATATAACAATTCAAATTAGTCTAGGAATTATAATGCTACATATCTGTATGCATATATATCAATGTGTTTCAGATGGACACTTTTATGTAGATTTTAATCATTATTAATTTTATTAAATGTCATTTGAAATATGTTCATGTAATAGTAAAATGTGCAGCTGTGCATATATATGTGTGCATTATATGTAAACCATCATGTAGTAGATAGAATTTTGTATATTAGCCTTGCAAACCACAATGTAATATTTTTATCATATGTTAATCAAAATCAGAAGGCTTATGGGTGTAATTATATTCTAGAGACCTTAACTTCATTTTTTTATTGTTGATAATAAATATGTGTTTAATTGTTAAAATTATTCCAATGACTTAATTCTAAAGAGTATAAAATATTATATGTTTGCATCATCTCTTGTAACAGTTATAAATCTTATGTTCACTGAGCTACATTCATGCATAATGGTCTTATATATAAATAGGAATATATTTAGTGCTTAAGGGGCATCCAGTATGATTGATATATCCTGGAATGGTGCTAATATTATATTCTTTAAAGTGCATGTAATATATTCTATTTTATTTATTCTTTATTAAAATTTAATTTTGTAGTTGGCCAATACATTAATGATACTAAGTTGCCAAAGCATTGATGATGATCAGCATGTGTTAATATCCCAGCATTATTGTTTTGATTATTATCTATTCTGGTGGACAAGCACTTAGTTGGTACATCCAAGTTATGTTTAATAATTTCCTAAGCTGGCAGACTCAATAGTAAGCCTATTCTACAGGAGACCCATTTCTAATCCAGTCACAAGATTGACTGTTGATTCATATTTCAAATACAGCCACAAAATGGACTGTAGATCTATTTTGATGATGATATTCTCATTAATGATGATGAGGTATAATTTTTACTTATTTATAATGCTGATTGATTTAATTCATTATACTTAGTAACTCTGAGAAATGACTGGGCTGATCTCACAAAGATTTTATGACCTCATGCTCTCTTTAATAGATAAAATTTCTTATATGTATTTATGATTATTATACACTATTTTAATAATTAATTTGATATTTTATTTTAAATTGACTTGGGGTTGGTGATGATTTTGCCACTACCCAGGAATGACCATTCATTACTACCCCATCCCATTGATATATATATATATATATATATATATATATATATATATATCCCATATATATATATATTGAAATATCTGTTCTATTTAATTTTAAAAAAATAGAACATATATTTTCATTCTTAAAAATATTTCAACAATGACATCTGTTAAAAATTATATATATATTGTAATGCTAGCATTAAATGTTTCATAATTTTAACAAAATATATGATTAGTTTTAAGATTTTAAAAATGTAATTTTCTAAAATAAAAAGTTTTAAAACTCATTCTCTCCTTTTGAAAATAGTTAAATAAAATGGCTAAAAAAATAAACAAATGTAAAATATTAAAATAAAATTTGTTATAAAAGAAATTTTGTGAAAATATTTCATCGGCTTTGGAATGCAATTACGTTTGCAAGATTCCTGGATGATTTTAGATTAATCTAAGCAAAAGATTAGAGTAAAACAAAATGTAAAAATTAATTAATTAATGAAATGTAAAAATTAATTTAAAATATAAATTTAAATTATGATTAATCAACGATGATAAAAAAGAACAAAGAAGAGGGATATAAAAGTTGCATCTTGGCTATTGTTCTTTAGTCAGGATTGCTTAGTGTTGTTGCTATTCAGTCTGGTCTGCATTTTGTGAGCATCAATTTGTTATTAGTCACAGCTGCAATCTGTAAATCAGTCCAGTATTATTCATTCAATTTGGAGTCTAGCTGTATAGTATGCTGAAGAATGCAGATTTTTAGTTTTGGAGAAATTTAAATGCTGTAACAAACTAGTCATTACTGCTGCAGTCAACAGCTATGCCAGAGCCACAGATTTAGCAAAAATGCAGTTATATTATCTTTAGAAGTATTTTACTGGGCTTAAAGCCCCAAAGTCCTCTGCAAATCAACTGTCCCTGCCTGAACCCTCACTGAGAACTAATTCCAAAATGGTGAAGTAGACATCATTGACAACTCTCTCTCTCATTGTCAAGACAAAGAATGTAAATAAGCCCTGAAACCATTGATAGAGACCAAAAGCCAAGCAGTTGGAAAACAAAGCAAATAAAAACCTAGGTAAAGACATTTTGATACTTGTCTATAGGCACTTTATATTTATTTTAAATGAACTTTAATTAATAAAGACTTATAATTATAGCCTAAAGTAATCATTTAAAATTTTCTTATATAAAATTTATTATTTTTATAGTGTGAAACATATATGTGCATAAATAAATATTAATGTTTGCTTAAATATTATTTGGTCTATTCTCTCTCTCTCTCTTTCATGTCATTGTGTCACCAGTAATTTAAATGAATAGTTATTTTTTATGTATCAAATCTGCTGGACCCTGAGACAGAGTGTGAGCTAGTCATGGGATATGGTGTATGAAGCATGCTGACTATATAATTGGCTTGCACCTGAGGTTGATTTTCAAAACAAATCAAATGCTTTGGATGGCAAGGGTTTGAATCCAGAAGTTGAGGTGGGCCATAGTCTGGAAATGTGATTATGTTATGCTTTGCATAGCTTGATCTGATCTTGGATATAATTGATGGCTCTGGTATCAATGGTATTCTTCCTTCTGCTTGAAGGGCTAGTCTGTTTCTATAGTATTAAAGAAATGTTAAACTTATTAAAGTTTAAATTCCCCAAATTATTATAAAAGATTATTAAACCACCAACTTCTTTATTGAACCCAGTTCAATATATACATATATTATGAATATTATTATACAGCAAAAAAAAAAAACTAATGATAAAAATGTAATTAATATTGTTTGATAATAAATATTAGAAAACCCGAACTAATGAGTTGAAGAAGATGAGTTAAACAAAAATATTCTCATGCAGCAATGTAAAAATACTGTAGATAAACTAGAATTTATTGAATTTTAAAGTTTAAATTTATATGAAGTATAATATTTTCTAATCTAATAAATCATGAATCAAAACATGCCTTCTAAAGCAATGATGAATCCTTGAGCACAAGCATCAATATCTTGGGAAATACTTCACATAGACAATACTAGTCCATGAAAACACTCTCTGAAAATGATTAGAGGTAACTAAGATATTGTTTTATCACATATCAGTCACAATTTAGGTATCAACAAAAGTATTTGCGATTTTCCAACGGATATTGTTTCTGGTAATCTAATCTTTTTCTAGAAAATTTTGAAAATTCTGTACAAATATTAAAATCAAACTTATATTGACATTAAAAATTCCATTCATAGCAATAAAAAGATTAAAATGATGATTTAAGAGACCAAGATAAATCTTCAAAAAAAATAGTACATGGTTGAAATGGGTTCTTAATCAGAATGCTGTTAGTTCAGCACATAACTTCACTACTCCAATCAAAACAAATCACAAATCAAAATTTTACTGAAGCACAGTCTGAAAAACAAGTTATTTAATCTTAGATATAACATCTATATCAAAGGATTACAAAGTAGCAGATCACAATGTTTAAAAGTAGGCACAAAATATATTATGTTAAATGTAATGACAAAAAAAGTTGCATTCCAGCTAAATGGGCCATAATCTGTCACCATCTCTTAATACTAAATAGCATATGATCAAACTCATGAATATCATATAGATTACTTACATTTTGACTATTACTAGAAAAACCTATCTATGAATTATTTCAATCAGGCATAGTGGGTCATTAATCAGTACTAAACAGTGAGCAGTAATTAAGCATCCATATCCAAGCTTCATCAGTACTAGAGACAGAAGTACAGACCTATCACAACACCAAGGGTAAATAGAAGCAGTAGAAGAAACTGAGCATTATCAAAATACTTCTTAGAGTATGATATATCTTTAGAAAATAAATTTTTTAGTTTGTAAATTTACATTAGAATATAGATTCTGCATTTAAGCAACTATATAGATATTAAATTTTACTTATAAATAAGCACAAACAATTATATCAGGCAAATAATTACTATAATGTTATTGTACAGTCCATGACCATAATATATGAGTTGTTGTTTTTTTCAAAGAAATTCACTTTGCTCAGCTTTTACTAAAGAGCATAAGTGTTATATTATAGTAATAATAATATGCATGTGCAATTAGCTAAGATATATCACACAATGAGAAACAACTAACAAGTTAAATGTAAATGTACATATGGTTAAAAAGACAAATACAAATACATACAAATAAATTCATGCAGCAATAATATTTACTGACTTAAAGAATCTTGAGCATTACAGATCAATGTTTGTTTTTGGCCTTGCCTCTAATATAAATAAAGCTGTATTTTTGTACTTTGTAATGATATGAGAGATTTATTATATTGTAACAGTCAAATCTGTACATTTGCGCAACAAAATCCAGAACTTTAGTAAATCATATCAAGGTTGACCAACATAGAGTGGTATTAACCACATTGTCTGATATAGCCACAACTCCTTTACCAATGCTCAAAGATTTACCACCTTGCGGATGACACATATGAAGCCACAGCAGCATTTTCTCTCATCACGTGCCAGCAATAGCACATCAGTAAAGCACAAGACTAAGATAAGTTGACTTATTAACGAGTATAGCTATATAGACGATATGTGTGGCAGAATATAATTATAAAATATGGATTGTGATTCTTAACTAATGAATAACTAATCAATAAAGACTTACCAATGAGCAACATTGAGACAGGACACAGAAGTTAAATTTAAACATAATTTAATGAAAAATAAATATCAAAATCAATAAACGAAAATGATGACTATAACTTGGCTATATGGGTTATATCACACGCAGGTGACTAAGTTAGGGATACAATTTCATATTTGAGTTTGGGATTCACACGCAAGTGATGACTGGAGTTTTAATCATTTATGGTTTGCCTAGTTACATATGGCTTTAATTTAGATATACATTTGGTACAATGTAAATCACTCACAGGTGACATTAATCATTTTGGTTAGTTACATTAGGTTTATTATAAATACATATATCACTCATAGGTGATATTTTAATTGATTATATAACAATTCCAATCACGTGCAGGTGATTGTAGTTTGGATTACGAATCATTTAATTGAGTTTGCTACATATAGATATCACTCGCATGTGATAAGAAATTATACGTGTTAAGATTTATATTTTCATGAGCCTTAAGATTACATTATAGATCAAGGTTAATTTGCTCATGACCATCTATGCTTAGTCTATGCTATATAATAGAGTTTAGATCTGCTCTAGAGCCAGCAGAAGTGATTATACATATTGATAAAGAATATGACATTTTATCAAACACGAATACTTAACATTCTCTATATAGCTTGGGTGCTTATAAAATTAGACTCGAATTCAGATCAAAGCTGAAAATACAATTACTATGGTGGGATGAACTGATGATTGGCAGTCTGACTTCAGATACCATGGCATATAGAAAATATAAAGTCTGATATAGCCCTTGGGTCTCGAGAGTGCCTTTTTATGAGATTTTTACCAAGTAACGGTTCTCTTTTTTACCGTATTCATTGCTGTGAAAATAAATGACCTTTAGTCCAGCTGATCGAGCAATTTATTTGAGCTGATCAAGCAATTTATTTGAGTGGGAGTCTTATGCTCCGTGGGAGTCTCATGCTCCATTCCTAAGGATGCAGAATGGGGAGGTTCGAACCCGTCCACCATTTGAAGGAGAAAATTGCCCAAACTAAGAGTAATGGTGCAGTGCGACCACATACCAACCATTAAGGAATACAGCCACAAATATATATATATATATACACCGTAGTGTTTCTTAAAAACACACTCGCACCGCTGACCACATTACATAATTAAAATTTAATGATGCTAAATACTAGTTTCCTTCATAAAACTACCGTCTATCAGTTCATTAGGTAGCATGTATAATTATGCTATTAAGGAAAAACTAGGAATCTAATTTGTAAAGCTATCTATATAGGAATTTTATAACTTTGGAAGGAAGTACAGCACATTATTGGGCATTAAGATATAAAGTTATAGCTCTATGCTGTATTTCAATCACTCCGGCTAAACATTAGTTAAATATCTCAAAAGTGAATCTATTTTAAAACAGCTGTAAGCTTTTTAATTATCTCTTAAAACAAGATATTTTAACCCTTTCAAAACGGATTTCTTTTGCATCCTATTATTCTCTAGGTGTGAATCTGTACGGCTCCTCACTAAGCATTTAGTCAATAGTAAAATTCCGTTTCAAAGAAATATAGCACAAACTACTAAGCAATGGAAAATCATAAAACTTGGCGTAGATTTACTAAAAATGTAAGTTTAATGAACAGATATCTAAAATTTTGACTCTGTCTTACCATAGTTTAAAATGAAATTGCAACGCAATTCATTTATATCTGGTTGACCCAGTTCAAGACAAATTTAAGTTGTGTACATGAATTAATTAAGGCAAATATTATTATATTAAAATATGTAAAAGCACATATCATTAAGTTAAAATACGTAAAATAATCTAGAAACTTAATTATCATTTTAGAATGAAGCATTTAAAATTAGACACAATTTAGAATAAAGCATTTAAAATTATACGTAACAAAATTTATAATAATTAATTTAAAATCAATCACTTTAAGCAAGTCGCAACTAAATAAGTCAGAAAACTGTAAATATGTTGAACTAGATCAATTGGAGATAACTTAGCAAACCAACACATAAATTAATAAATACATAGAGTACGTAAATCAATGAATATGATATTAAATTAAATCATTAAATCAGGCAAGATTTTAAGGTGAAAACAAAAGAAATCAAAATTACATTTAGTAGTGGATTTAAAGAAAAATAAAGAAATCAAAATTACATTTAGTAGTGGATTTAAATTTATACTACTGCTATGGCCATAGAGTTTAGATTTAGCTAGCTTTAGGAATTATCGCATTTTATCCGAGTTATTAATCTTTTAAGTAGAGGAAAGTTATTATCAGGCTCTCCTTTGCTGCTTGCACTTGTTCTATATTGAAAGCTTGTTCCATATTGAAAGTTTGGGCAACTGCTCCATCACACATGGCTTCTCTTCTTTGCTATCTCCTGCATCGGTAGACTTCTTAAGTCGGGAAGGCAAGAAAATTTGCCTCTACTTAATCTGCATCTTAATTAATAATTTTAAACATAAGTGGTTGAATGAAAATAATGTCCGACTAATCTCAAAATGGCCACAGAGGCTTATATATTCAGCTTACCCCCCTCTTTTCTGTTATAGTAATTTTCTAGATTTGTTTTGCCAATTTTCTCGCTGTATTCCTAGAATCGTGTAATTACTTTGTTTTTATTTCTTATAGCAAAGTTTTACATCCGGTCATTCACTATTTCTTTTTAATTACTCAGGATAATTTATCCTACAGGTTAGTGTTACTTTTGGTTTGGTAATTAGGTCACACTAAAGCGAGAAAGATTAAATTTTATAATACCAATTTTTCGAAAACAAATGTATAACTGAAATTTTATAATACCAATTTTTCGAAAACAAATCTAAATGGAAAAACATCTGGTTATATATGTAACTTGATTATTTAATTTAGCAATATATGCAGAAATATACAATAATTTCAAATATTAATTTTCTTTAGAATAAATATTTTAAATAAATAAATTTATAATGTTTTAAATCTGTTAACATTATTCTTTCCTGCATATATGTAGTCTTTCGTTACACATACAACGCAGTTTTCATTAATTTACTCCTAGAAATATATGTGTGTGTATATATGGGTTTTTACATATACAAATACATCTCTCATCTTATAGACTTAAAATATACGCACACATACATAACTAATACCTTTATATTTAAATCCAGCCTAATTTGGATACAATATTAACCTGATATACGGGAATTTGGTGATAGATACTTATATAGAACTACTACTATAGTATATAGTAGGTGAAACAGGAGGATTGACAAAGCTGACTGTTTCAATATATTGTTTTAAATTTTTAATTTGAATAAATATTTAAAATATACTAAAGTGTTTGTTTCTTTCAATACACAACTTTTCACAGTGTCCAATTTTCACCCACACTTCAATTTTCGTATTTGCTATCAATAGACTGTATTTTAACCTTTATTAAAAATAAATAAATAAAAAAGTTATGACCAGTGTTTTTGTTTTTGTCAGTGTATTTTTCATTGTAATTCACCCATATCACAATCATCCACGAGCTGAGGTAGTGGTAGCAGTTTAAATAGGAACATTTGTAAGATTTTTGCATGCGTTCTTATATACATTTTATTACGTTATGTATAAACATACTCTGAAATGAAATGAATATTCATCCTATAATATCTTGCATATATTTTCATGAAAATAAACAAATATATAAACATTATATATATATTGTAGTTTTCATGTTATAGTACTACATTTCGTAACTTGATTTATTTTTCAGATATAGGAACAACAAACCTCAAAGCGTACTCTCCCCCCTCAAAAACATTGATTAATGCTCATTTAATCAATATACTTAATTATTTTATTTTATTACTAAATTAAGTAATTAGGTAATTGATAAAATGTGTTATTACCAATTGAATATTGTATCAATTTCTTTATTATTAAGATACTTTAAAAGTTTTATTTTATATTAATTTTGTGATTTTCTTGCTTCAATTTCCATGATTTTTTTCACTTGACTATCTAATTTTATGTTTTCTACAATTTTTTAAATATTAATTCATATAATGTTACTGCTATAATATATATAAATGTAATCATATTTAAGAATTAAATATCAGAATATCTTTCCTTATCAACAAAACTCAGAGTCATTTTAACAAACTTGCTTTATATGTATAGTTTAATGATACCCTTTTTTTAATACTATTTGTAAGTTACAATATAAATATAAAGATGTATTATAACTTACAAGCTTAAGAGATAGGGTCATGTGATCTATGAATTGATCTATGACTTTTATTTTGACTATTTAGAGTCTCTGCCAAGTCTTATGCAATTTTATATTGCTATGACTACTAATATATGGTATGGCTGAAGATCTATCAGCCCCATATAGCTATTTGAGTTGGATAGCTGGGTTTGAAGACATGTAGATGCCTGAAAATTTCAGATTTTCCACTCAATAGATAACTTTTAGCTAAGTGCTTAGCTTTGGGTGGGTATTTTTAGATCTAGTGTCTAAACCTATCCTGACACCTCTCTGAGGAGTGCCAAAGCATGAAACCATGGTCAGAGGTTTGGGGAGGGGTTCCTGACAGAGATATTTTAAGTGCTGGCTCTGGCTAAGCATTTATCATAAAGCTTGTAGAGGAATTGGCAATCCTCACTGTTTATAACTTACAAGCTTAAGAGATAGGGTCATGTGATCTATGAATTGATCTATAACTTTTATTTTGGCTATTTATAGTTTTTTCCAAAAGTCTTATGCAATTTTATATTGCTATGACTACTAATATATGGTATGGCTGAAGATATATCAGCCCCATATAGCTATTTGAATTGGATAGCTGGGTTTGAAGGCATGTAGATGTCTGAAAATTTCAGATTTTCCACTCAATAGATAACTTTTAGCTAAGTGCTTAGCTTTGGGTTGGTATTTTTAGATCTAGTGTCTGAACCTATCCTGACACCTCTCTGAGGAGTGCCAAAGCATGAAACCATGGTCAGGGGTTTGGGGAGGGGCTCCTGACAGAGATATTTTAAGTGCTGGCTCTGGCTAAGCATTTATCATAAAGCTTGTAGAGGAATTGGCAATCCTCACTGTTTATGTATTATTCAAGTCTTGATTTTTTCCTCCTTTCTTGAATAAAACCATGAATTTAAAATTTAAATATTGTATACTACTATATCAGTGTGAGGAAGACTAATCTTTAGTTTATATTCCCAGGGTCATCTGATGAATACCTAGATTAGACCAAATACTTTATAGTGTCCATGTATTTATTGGTTTTCCATAATCATTTATGTAGGTGTTTTGAATTAATTTTTTATATGTTAGTATGCATTTTGCTTAATAATTTTGTTATGCATACATACACACACTTACATATATATATATTCTACTAAAAACATGGAATTTTTTGAGTTAATCTTTTGAATTAATAAATGCTGAAACACAGATATTTATTTAAACTTTGAATGATATCAAGTCCAAACATATCCATGAACTTGTGACCGTCTATTAAAAAATTCATGATTAGGATCATTTAGAAAAATACATTTCAATTTGTTTACAATTATTTTATTCAAACAAAGACTGTTTTTTTTTTAAAATAATACTCTTTTTTTAAGTTTATTTAATAATAAAAGCATATATATTATATTTGAAAATTCTATAAACTGTTAAAAAATATAATTACTATAATAGTTCATTATCCTCAATATTTACCACATATAAATTCATATTTATCATAACAAAAAGTCAGCACTTACTTAGAGATATATTCTTCCATCTTTTATACTTAAACTTCGAAAGTAGACTTTATTCAGTATATATTATTATATATCCAAGGTTACTTTAAAAGATTTGATGGCTGTTGGTTCTTGTGTAAAAGTATACTGATAAGCCATAAAAATATTGACATTATTTTAAACGGAAATAATCTATAGCCATGATAGCTTGAATCAATGGACATAACTGATATATAAAAAGGTGCAATAACTAAAAAATGAACTGAATAATAACTATTAATAATTTTTCTTAGTCCCATCTAAAAGTCTTATTCTCACTAAGTATGTTTATATTGTTGTTTTAAAATTGTCGATAGAAAATAGTATTAACAGTAATATTTGTAAATTTCAAAAATCCTCCAGTAAATGAAAATTAAAATTTATAAATCATTTAAAAATATCAATAGATTTTGAAGATGGCTCAGACTTGATTGAAATCAGTAATATAACTTATACTTTACTAAGAACTGCAATATAGATGGCTGGTACAAAAAAGCAAAAAGTTATCAGTGAATTTTCTACTGAGACAAGATAATACATGAAAAAAATAAGGAATGTGAAAATTTTTTTTAATTATCCATAAAGAAGAATTAAATATCTAGAATTTTATAAAACAGTATTAAAAAAAGTTAATATTGCTATAAAAAAGTATAACTGTCAATTGGCAAGAAAAGCTATAGAATATAAAGCAACATCTTGTTATTGGAAGGAAAATAGTTTTTGCAATAGGAAAAAAAGATGGAACTATTACTAAAAAGAGAAATTATATCATGAAATATGTGGAAGGGTTTTATAAAGATTTATATTATAAAGAAACAAATCTCCAGTCATGCACTTTATGAATGTATATGCACTCTCTTATGAGAATCAGTTTAAAAAGCATAAGTGCATGTTGTGCTTATAGATTATCTCTCTCTATATATAACCTTTAGACCCCATACTAAAATCGGAGCTTCAATCCATACTGAAATCAGGACTTCAATCTATTGGGTGTCTAAGAAGTAAATACAAATCTATTCTATTGCAAGAAAGACATAGAATCTCATTTTTAACTACCTGCTATGAAATACATAGTAAATTTTGAATTTACTGTAATAAATATTATGATAATATTAAACAGTGCTATCACACTAATGTAAAGCTGTATAATTAATATCAATTAGTCAATTAAAATGGCTGAGCGCTTTTGAAAAACGGTACTTTTCATAATCATAGCTAGTTCTGACTCATTGGTTAATCATTCTATCAGCGTAATATGCAAAATTGGTTTGTACTGAGAGGCATGATGTTAAGCATAAGGTAAAGGAGGCTTACTTCATAGCAGAGGACCACCATTAATCATAAAGAAGCATGTTTTGCTATATCAAAAAGATGGTCTAATTGACTCATTTGCATAGAGTTTGCATATTATACTGATAAAATGATTAACGAATGAGTCAGAACTGGCTATGATTATGAGAAGTAGTTTCTTGAAAGTGCTCAGCCATTTTAATTGACTAATTGATATTAATTATACAGCTTTACAAAATAAGTGTGATAGCACTATTTAATATTATCATAATTTGGACAAGCGTAAAGTCTTACATCTACAAGTTATTATGTAATAAATATTCTATTATTTATATAGTTCAGATTATGTATGTAATATTACAAAGAAAGAACAAACTCCCAGTCATGCGCTTTATGAATGAGTACATGTAAATTAGTAAAGTGCATAACAAGAAGTCTGTTCCTTCTTTATAATATTACATAGGTAGTTAGCACTACATAAATAACAAAATAAAGATTTACATTCAATATAAAACATTTTCTGAATTTAAAAGAATGTTAAGCATGCTTTCTACTACTTGTAATCATATTCATATTGTAATAAAAAACAAAACACCCCCTACAATTATTACTTTTTGTTGAATTGACCAGAATTTTAAATGAAGAAGTGAGATGCAAGCACAATTAAATCTGTGAAAAAGACAAAGCTTCAGGAAAGGATGAAATTATAATTTATATTTTAAAAGAAGCACATAAAAAACAGAAAAAATGTCAAAACTATATAACAATATTTAAATAATGTGTACTAAATAATTGGAAAAAAAAAAGCAACAGTAATATTGGTATTTTAAAAAGGTGGTAAAGAAAATATTAGATATTATCGACCTATCATTTTTCTATAAGTTTTACACACGTCTTTACCAAGATAATACTAATTCCTGTTACAACAAACATTAAATTCTAATCAATTAGTAGAATAAGCTAGATTTAATAGTGACTTTAAGGCTGAATCACAACCATGTATTAAGAGAAGTTATAAAAAAACAAATGAATATATACTGCTATTATGCTTTGCACTTGTAGATTATGAAAAGGCATCTGACTCTATAAGGATAATCTGCAGTAATTAAAGCATTGGATTATCAAAATATGCAAATGTATATTTGTTTCCATGTATCATTAATAAACCACTAAACATCACATGATAAACATTCTTTATGCTTATACATTCTGATAAAACAGAGCCAAAATTCTTCATATAGTAATGTCATTTAGTCCAAGTCAGGGTAATTAATGGATGCCTTCATTGATTTCTCTGGCTTGCACTGAATGGTTATTGTATGGAGAGTTTTGCCTCTGTGTATGACCAATATTATAGTCTAATTAACAAATGTCAGAAATTTGTCAGAAATTTATGCTACAAAATTTCTGTGGAAAGCTATCTAGCAACTGATTCATTGATTAACTTTACCCTAGAATTAAATCAAATCAAATAAAAACAATGTCATAATTCAAACTTATATGCACAGGATATATAATGCAATTAAACTTAAAAGTAAAAAAAAAGAGTCACTTATACTTGTGTTTTTCTTTCTTAAATGTGGATAATCCAAAAAATATATATTAAAATAAAATAACAAATCTGTTTTATAATAATTTTTTAGATATATGTTATATGAAAATTTTATTTTATTATTATGACTGTTTTTGGAAGGGTAACAATATAATTTTGCATCTGGATGGCACAAACCCAGGTAATGGGCCTGTATGCAAATGCATTATCATCAAAAGCAGCCACATAGATGTGCTTTATGAAGATAAAAAGTCAAAATAATGAGAAATGATAGTCCAGTTATCAGATAAATTGCAAGAGTTCCATTTAGTAAGATAAATAATCATCATATTTTGTGGAATCTTAAAAAAGAGTGATTTCTTTGATCAATAAGCTCAGTTATTTTTTTAACTATCATAAGGTTTATGGTAAATGCTGACACCAAAGGACTACTACCATTAAATACTGATCTGTTAACTAACAAAAGTACAACTTTTATCAATGGTTCTATAATAAACAAATTAACCTCCCATGCATTAATTATGTATCTCTTATATCAAATCTTATAAGATATTCCTATAGTAAAGAAATGAATATTTTTTAGTCCACATAATAGAACAATAGTAATAACAATTTGATTTAGCTTCTAGAAGTAGCCCAATTTTTATAGGAGTGAGGGTAAAAAAGTGCCAAATACATTAATTAAAATAATAATAAAACAGTTGTAATCAAATAAGAAAAATGTGAAGGGAAAATATATATATATATTGTAAATATAAAAGAGAAATAGTAAAATTGCATGACCAATCAAAAAATCATCAAACGATTTAAAAAGTTAACCATTTTTTCATTAGTTGCTACAGAAACACTTTTGAAAAGACAAATATATTATCTGTAAAATCACAACATCGACAATAGAATAATAAATGTTTAAATAGGTGGGACTCTGGAAAATAAATAAAATAGGTTGCATTTAAGGAATTGATTCCTTCATGATAGTTTTGGTTTTTTAAATTCTGAATGCACTTCAAAAAATATATTATTTTAAACAGTTAAAAAAAATCTCTTAATAAAGTTTTACTTTTCTTGAATTTAAATGTTTTATGTTGTTTTTTTTTTAATGGATTTGAATTATTTACATAAAAGCAATCTAAAGTCTAACAATTAATAAAGCAACTAAGTGAACAAATTATGTAATTTTTACTATCAATCGTCTTTCAAATTTTTAAATTTCAGTATTTCTTTGTATAATTATAAAAATAAATTAAAATGTTATACGAGAATCTAATTTATTATACTATACGGAATTGTAATGCTACTTTTCCGTTTAGTGATACACGATCAGTCGAAATGAACGCTGATTACGAAGTGTAGTGTCATATGTTACTTTCAATTTAAATACATATATATTAATGTTTAACTGAGTTCAAAGTTTATTTCTGGGATACAATTGATATGATAATCTTTAATCTAATAAATTAATAGTCATAATCTTTTTAATATTTATCTAAAGTGGTTAGTTTCAAAAATGAAAGAGCAGAAATTTGATACTTGTAAATCAAAAATATAATAATATAGTTAAATGAGCTCCAATAATTTTTTCTTCATTTATACTCATAATTTTTAATTCAGCTATGTTTATTTTAAGCGCTTTCCCGCAATGTATAATGTCATCTATATTAAAAAGAAATTAAAATAAACATATTTACACTTCCTAACAAACTTTTTGGAAAGAAAATATTTTATTATATTTTTTATCATTAAATTTTACCAAACTTCTGATAATAATTTGACAAATCTTAAAGAGAAATGTGCTTTTAAAAATATCTAACAATGAACTGTATAAGTAAAAATAACTAACACAATCTGATGAGTTTTTCAAATATTAGAAAATAATTTTGAAATTTAGTTATCTTCATCTGTTTTTACTAGTTGCGAATAATATTAAATATCTCTGCTTACTAAAGAAAACAGAATATTTTCAATTGTTATTATTGGGAAATTTGTATTTCGAAAAAAAAAACATTAATTCACAAAAGCAGTATTTTAAACATGAATTCTTATTAAGTACATGGTCAACATATAATTACATATATGGCTTTAATCTTAATACTATGTGCCTTGAGTGCGTAATTTTACATGAGAGGAACCTCTACAATTCTTAACACAAGATTACGACTTTATAAAGATGATAAGGGCAGTCGTCTTATCTTCAACTTACTTTCTAATTATATAAGCAAATCTAAAGCATTTTGATTTGAGAGTATTTTGTAAAATATATTAAATAATCTCAATATTACTACATATTCTTTTAAATTCATATAAATAAAGATACAATAAAAGACAAATGACCCCAAGATGTATTTTATGCAGAATCAGCACTCATCAGCTACTCCAGGTAACTATCTCTCATATATATTTCCATATTATATGAAAAATATTTATCTGTTTTAAATAATTACATTTTGAATTACAAGTGTCAAATTAACTCAACCCACATCTTTGACACCATCCACTTTAGATAAATATAGTAATGACTATTATTAATTATTTATTAAACTAGAGATTATTTCTAGCACAGATATAAACTAAAACTCAATTAAAGATTAATATATCTGATTTTTAAAAATTAAACACACAAACACTTGGAGTTATTCACATTTCCCCCCCATCAACCATCACATAATCACCATTCTTTATGCTTACACAAGCTGTTTTTTACAGAGGCAGTATTCACCATACAGTGGCGCAATTTAGTGCAAGCCAGAGTAATCTTTTTTTTTCATATGTCATAGCATCGGCCAGGAGGTGAACCCACAACAACCATCTGCAACCAACTGCTTGCTTGCAAGGTAGCTGCGCTGATCTCTCAGCTAACAATGCATGACACAGAATAACTCCATTTTTTGTGTGTTTAATTAAAAAAACATATATTAATCTTTAATTGAGTTTTAAAGTTTATATCTGTGCTAGAGATAATCTCTAGTTTAGATAATGATTAATAATAGTTATTACTATATTTATCTAAAGTGGATGGTGTCAAAGATGTGGGTTGAGTTAATTTGATACTTGTAATTCAAAATGTAATTATTTTATAAAAATTGTTTGCAGTTTTTATAGACAATATAAAAATAATAGATAGTCCAACTAGCATAATGTTTGCAGCGTTGCACATTATTATATATCTATTCGAAGGCAATGTAATAAGCTTTATCATTAATAAATTTGCAATCAAAAACCGATTAACCATATAAAATAATTTTAGAACAAAAACAAAAAAGAATTTAAAAGCTCTAATTATGTGTAGAAAAATAATTTTAGGTGACTAAATGGAACTTGTATGTTGTGAAGACAAAAATTAAAACATTGAGAAAGAAAAGCAGCTGGAAAACAAAGAGAGAAAAAACAATATATATCTTAAAACAATGTAGAAGAGTTTTACTCTACAAATTAATATGTAAGATATAATTAAATCACAAATGAGAATCTTCTTGACTTCAAACAAAATATAGGAATGTCTGTCATAAACTGCAAACTAGTGCCTGAATTAAAAAAAAAAATTAACAATAAGATGTCAATGAAATGAAATTCTAATTCATGAAATGGTAAACATTCAATTAAAATTAGATTTAATAACAGAGAAATTATTGTACAATTGTACCTATCAGGAGTGGAATATATTTTAAACCATTATGTTTTGATGTTTCTGTTTACTTAAATAAATTTTGATTAATGATAAGAGTGGAAAAAAAATTCCAAAAGTACTTGAGCATGATGGATGATATCCACTGACATTATTACAACTAAAATTGCTAAAGGTATAAAACCAATTACATACAAAGCGAAAGAGTTACTTTTCACAAAAAGAGAAATGGTAGCAACTGCTTCTCACCAGATGTTGAGTAAAGGAATAGAAATCTTAACTGAAAAATCAGAATAGATGATAATACCAAGTGTGATAATTGTAAATTGAAATGAAAACATTTGCGTATGTAATGATTACAGAAATAAATAAATAAATATTTTTAAAAAGATGCTATCCATTCACAAATATAAGAGAAATCATGACATTACTATAAAACTTTTCATAATTAGCAAAAATGAAGTTTGAAATTACCTTTTCATCATGTTCCATTTAATGCAACAATATCATATTTATTAGTCCCTTTATGTGCAAGTATTTGTCATTTGACATTAACCTGCACTGTATATTTTCATATACTCTTGCTGTGTAGAGTAGAAGAAGCTAACTGTATTTAGATGCTAGTTTGGATGATGGTGATTTTTAATATTGATGAAAATGAGCAATAAGTCTGATGTCTCTGTAAATAGTAAACATAGCTCTTCCAGTAATGTTTAAAGTGATGACACTATGAAAAAAGATAAAGTAGTTGATTAGACAACAAATGGCCAACCAGAAACTTCTTCAAAGTCAAGAATATGAAAAAGATCTTGTCCTCTGAAATAAGGAGAAGTAATTTAATTGATATAGGGAATAAATTTATTAATGCATCTTTGTACCATACATATTTTAGCATATGCTCTATACATATTACACAGAGGCAAAATTCTCCATACAGTAGCACCAATCAGTGCAAGCCACTGTAATCAATAGATGCAGGAAGGTTTGAGGATATTGGATGAGTAGGCACTAGCTAGAGATTTTATGCACAAACCTTCCTGCATCTATTGATTACTCTATCTTGCACTAGTGATGCTACTATATTAAAAATTTTGCCTCTGCATAAACAGCCTGTGTAATCATAAAGAATGATGATCATGAGATGTTTAGTGATCTCTATACATATATACATATATGAGAGAGTACCCAAAAGTAATTGGACTTTTATAATAAAAAATTGTTTATTTTTAAGTATTATAAATGTAATCTCTTTCAAATTACTATTCATTTGATGTAATACACTTGTCTAAACCTGTTTTTAATTTTTCAAAGTAGTTTGAAAACACTGGCAAAGTGATGTCTTTGAATGCCTATGGCATTTTCCCCCACCACTTCTAAGTTCTCAAAAAAAAGTGACATTGAGTGAATATGACTGATAGATAATCTGGGTCATGTTGAATTTAATTAAAATGTATTTCACTCTCAAGGCTCTGAGAGGTGACACTGTTCGGGTAAAGCTTGCACTCTTATTTTTGCCATGATATGGGACTTTTGTATTACCACATCACATAAATGTTTCAGAACTTGCAGATAAAATGTCTGATCATTACAAACTAAATTTGAGAGAAAAATGTTTTTTGCTCAAAAAAAAAATCAGCATTGTTTTAACTTTGGACTTCATTTGTCATGCTTTTTAGGGACATGGTGAATTTAATATTTCAATTAAACCACTCATAAACTTGTGCTTTTCTGAGATCTGCTTGGTTATAATCTGTTTTAAGAATTGCACCTATTTTCGCTACCATTTTCTGTTAACAAAAACAGAATTTCATATCATTCAAATTTTTCAGTCATTATAAAAACTGCCAAATATGCAAAATGCACTTTACAAAAAATATGCTATGGGTATCACGATTTTACATGATGATGTCATTTGGCAGATTGATGCAGAAGGGTTGCTACAAGAACTATGTAACTGCTGAAACATATACTGTGTCAGGCACACAAAACAGAGAATGATTCCAGTTATTTTGGATATCCCCTCATACATAAAAACAGAGAGAAGTTTAGATAAAATAGATTTCTCCATATATCAGCAGAATAAATTTATTTTAGTTAAATAATAAAATTTATTAAGTTAAAATAAACATTGAAGCAGAAAACTATAGATTTATTTAATTAAATAATGTATATATATATATTGTAAACGAATGGACAGGATTTAAGCAGTAGAAAAAGGAGGGCCATAAACTATATGAGTTCAAACTGTAAACCAGCAGGGTTCATAGAGGCAAGGGGAGGCATAAACTATATAAGTTCAGCTCAGCTATACAAGAAAAGAATAAAACTAAGGGCTGTGTGTTCTATCTTCAATAATATAATTATCAATTAGGAAGATATCTGTTCAGGGAATGCTCATGAGATTAACAAAATGAAATGAATGACTAAGGAATAAAGATATAGAAGATTGAAAAATTAATAAAAAGCAATTAATAATTAACTATTATAAATGAATGATAAATAAGCCTAAAGAATGGGAAGATGAAAATGAGAATTTATTAAGACAATGAATGGTTAACTTTATAATGAAATATAAATCAATAAAGTAGGAATAGATTATGATGATTAAATGAAATAAAATGATGACTGAGATAAAAGGAAATATAAACAAGGATAAATTATCACAGCAATGATGATGATAATAAATATGATTATGAAATATTAATTCGTTGTTGTAAAAGCATTGGATTCTAAATTTAAATAATCAAGGAATGGGTTAAAATCTCTGGGTGTATATTGATCAATAAGAAAAATAATAATAAGATATTTAGGTAATGTGTACAAAATAAATTAAGAACTAAAATTTAACAAATAAAATCGAAATTTCAAATCATTCATCAATGATTTCTCAGAGTTTACATGAATTTTAGAATTCAACAGTTTATAAGGTATATCTGGATCAGCAAGAGGGATTTTACTGCTATCCAGATACAGAAAATTTAAAAATAGATCAGATAAAATGGAATTACTGAAAGAAAATATATCTAATTCATTTTACTAATGATAATAAAGATAAATCTCTAATTTTATTATAACTTATCAGATCTTTAATGATAATGCAAATATAATAATTGCATTAATAATCAGACCATGTAAAAGAAAATATGTAATATTTTAATCATAATCTCTAGCGTCATCCAAGATTAATTTAACTTTGACATCCTTGATAAACATGACCAAGTTTATTGAATGATTATGTTCTATGTATTATTAAAATACTATACTTTTAAAATCAAATAATCTTATTTTGAAGCTATCACTTTAAGATAGTATTCATGCACGATGCCAACAATATTTATAATCAATCATCAGTATGCTTTTATACACTCTAAAATGTAAATGTTTAATAAAATTTCATTAATAAGATACTGAATAATAAAGGCAAAACTCTCCTCTCCATACAGTAGTGCCATCCTGTGCTAACCAGAGCCTTCTGGCATCTATTGATTACTCTGGTTAGCACAGGGTGGCACTACTGTATGGAGAGGAGAGTTTTGCCTTTGTTTACAACAATTATGTGCTAGTATGAGATGGTGATCATGTGATGTTTAGTGGTTTAATGCTGAATAATAATAATAATAATAATAATAATTCTATTAAGTAGTGATGATGATGTCGGTGTTGGCAATAACAATAATATGGATAGTGTCTGAAAATAACAATAAGGTGACCAACAACTTACCAAAATTCCAAAACAAATTTATTTACAGCTAATATCTACACACACACGCGCGCAAAAAAATCTTTATTACATTTATAAAAAAAAAATTATATACAAAAAAATGTAATATAATGAATCTAAAATTAACCAAAGAATATCTACTTAGTTCTGATCAAAATCATAATACATCATTTATTTTAACATCTTTATTATTTACACTTACTCTCGCATTCTACACTTTCTTATTTTATTATAATTTACCAACTTTATATCTATCACGTATAGGTTTATTATACTTTATACCAAAATAAAACACGTGATGATCACAAAGTTACAATTTAACTAATAGTAAGCTGATAACATTTAACACAAGGTAATATTCAAATGAATATTTTGAATACATCAATAGTTATGTCTATTTCATCATGTTTGAAAGATTAAACAATTTCCTATCTTTACTAACATTGCAGGTTAGACTGGTAATGCTCTTTTACTATATCTAAAATTAGCATGGTAACATTATAAATTTATAATTTGTTACTCAATATCCTATAATGAAACTTTTATGTAATGCGGTTGAGCATTTTAATCTATTAGCAACTTAACTAAGAATAGTAAACATTTAAGTTTAGCATGTACGTTTTATATCACCTTGAGTAATAAACTATCAAGGTAATATAATATTATAAATCAATAATTAACATTAACACTTTCATATTCAAATATATTTGTCTGCTTAGTGCTGACACATATCTGATCTATCTCATACTTTACTCAGGGTGGTTTTATCATGACAACCTGCTAAACCATCAATGATTGATAAGTTGAAGTTTAATGCCACATATAATATATCCAAAATTTACTAGTAATGAGCCAAGGTAGATAAGTAAGTAACCTAGACCACAGTCATTCCATTGAGTGCAGATGGACTGAATCCAGGTGCTACTATTTGGAACACCCATACAGATATAAAGGGAAAGGGGTGGTTAATCCCTTATTTGAAAATATACAAAATTATTGTCAAAACAGTATAAGCCTTGATGAGGTCAAAGTCCATGAGTATCTACATGATTCACCCATGATAATAACAACATTTTCTGTACGGTCAAGAGCCTTACACCCTAACATCAGATAATCTGGATATAAAACTAATTCTGGATATAAAACTAATAACAACATATCAGGTCCTGATCAGCTGGCAACAATCAAAATCCTAAAATGAACACTGCTTACATGACAAATGTAAACACCAAGCAAATAAAACTAAGCATATATTAATTAATAGAAATTAAAATAGTGATTATTAACTCAAAAATAATTCATAATGAATAACAATTATCAGTAATATACCACTTACATAACACAATATATCATAAAATATTTAATATGCCCAAATTCAATAAACAAAAAATTTTGCCTTTCCATTATTGAGAAAAATAGAGAAAAATATGGGAAAAATTTAGGGTGGAGAATGGAAAAGAAAGGTGAGGTGGCTAACAGGTTTCTCTGGGCATAGTGGCTGAGAGATTCCAAGGAGAAGCCAAAGTGCATCATATTGTATCATTGCAGTCTATAAAACATTAAGTTTATATTATATAATAAAATCCCAGAATTCTGTTCTCTATAATAAAAGAATAGATAAATATATCAAAAAAAAAAAGAATGCCTAATTTATAAATGTGTAAAACTAAAAATTATTGTCATCTGTATATTAAACTGTTGTAAAAATGAATGCAATATCAAATGATAAATTTTAATTACATTTACTTAATGCGCATTTTCTGAACTCTTTATGAGTGCAAAGGTAAACATAAAATGATACAGCAAATTTACAATATTCAGCAAAGAAACTCAAGCAAATAATATATACAATCATATCATCATCAAGGCCAGCTACATGGATGTATTTTCTGAAGATAGAAACAATCAAAGTAATTATAAGTGATGGTCCGGTAACAAAATAAATTGCGAGAGTTCCATTTAGTAAAATAAACAATGATCGTATTTCCTTGAACTTTGAGGAAGAATCATTTCCTTGACCAGTAAGCTCAGCCTTTTTTTTAATGATATCAAAATATTTTTTAACTATTAAAATATTTAGAGTAAATGCAGACACCAAAGGACCAGAACAAAATACCACTACATGTACTGACAAAAATATAACAGTTATTAACGATTCTAAGATAAGCAAGTTGATACCCCATGTTTTAATCACATGATTCTTATAACAGATCTTATCAGACACCGCTATAGTAACGAAATGAACATTTATTAGTGCACACAATAGCAAAAGGCCAGTAACAATTTGGTTTATCTTCTGAGAGGTAATGCAATTTTTATAGGAGTGAGGATAAAAAAGTGCCAAAAATCGAAATATAGTAATTAAAAAAATAATAATACAGTTGCAGCCAGATAAAAAAAATATCAGAGGAAAAAATAAATATGTGTTAAAAATCATAAGCTGTGGATAGTCATAGGTAATATTATAAATATAAAAGAGAAATGGTAAAGCAGAGTTGATAATTAAAAAATCATTGAAAGATAAAAAAATAAAAAGTTTTTTCATTAGTTGATCCAAAGTCATTTTTGAAAAGACAAAAATATTAGATAAATTACCAAAAAAACCAAAGTACCAAACAATAGGATAATAAGTAAGAAGAAATAGTTGGGAATCTGGAAAATAAATCATATAGACTGCATTTGATGAATGGTTCTTTTCATAGCAAAATGATTCGTTCATGATAGTTTTGATTTCTGAAATTTTGGGTATTCTTTACAAACAGTATTTATATGCAAATATAATATTTTTAATAGTTGCAAAAATCATGTAGATAAACTTTTTCTTTGTTGAATTTAAATCTTTATTTTAATAGATTTGTATTATTTATGCAAAAGCATTTAACAATTTATAAAACTGCTAAGAGAACGAATTGTTCTCATTTTTATTGTCAATCATTTTTTTATTTTTTTTAAAACACCAGTATCTCCCTCTACATTTTTAAAAGTAGATTAATAATTTTTGCTCGAATCTGATTTATTGCCTTATAAGAATGTATGGCAATTTTATTATTCTATATTTTTAGTATAAATTAGTGAATTAGCATTTTTATTTATATTTTGTTTTCTTTTATTTCATCTTTCCTCTGAATCTATGCGTCCCGTCCCCCCCCCCCCCGGCTAGTAGACTTATGGTCAAACATTCATATTCTCAACATTTGGTTTGTATTTCTTAGTCAAGGACCACATTTAAACGTGGAAGTGTTTAGTTCGATTCTTGTGATTAAAGATTAGGCCAAAAGTTTCCGATTCATTTGGATCTGTCGACTGCACTTATTAAGTTACACTTGATTAGCTAATCTCTTAATTAGAAGAATAAAATTGAGAAGCCTGACTAATAGTTAAGTAATCTATAGAGAACTAAATAAATATAGAACGCAAAAACTTTAATAATACTAATTTAATTTGTTCAATGTTATATATATATTCTCTTGTTTTTACAAGCTCAATAATTTAATAACCCATATTCACTATAAATTAGAAATAACCCCTATTCAGGGATATAAGAATGTAGACTGTCATACACATTATGCCAATTTATCAATTGCCTTCAAGCCCACTTCAATAAGAGTCATTTTCTAAATTATATAGAGATGCAAACACAAATATAAGGCTAGCACTCCAATTCATACTACAAGTAAAGTCCTTCTTTAGCTATATATTGTAATCTATAAAAGTAGACAGAGAGAGATTGAAATGAGCCACAAAAGGCCACAATGACTCTCATATCCTAAATGATCACTTAACACATTTGGCAAACCAAATTGTAACCTGAAAAGAAGAAGAAGTTCTTCCAGCCAACCGATACCAATGTTGGGTGAACTGAATAGTAACATAAAAAGATGCAGACATATACATTAAAAAAACTCTCAATAATAATAGCTAAGATAAGTGGGTTTATAAAACAAATGCCATATGCTATAATAAGAAAATACAGGGGAAGTAAATATAATAAAATATTATGCAAATAGGAAGCAACATTATTAATAAATCAAGAGGAGGAGAAATCTCAACTCACTGTAGCACACATAAAAGACTTAAAATTGTGAGCATATGTCATCAAGGTTACGTTTAAATTTCTTTCTTCTACAAATATCTACTGCAACTACCACTTAATCCATCTCTTCTGTATCTTCTAAGCATCTCATTGCTCTGATCAGATAATTTTATTTGTCTTATAAAATTTTAAATGTTCTTTGAAAATCTATTGCACCTAAGATCCATCTTTTGAATATACTTTCTTCATTATCAAAATGAATTTAAATAATATGATTCATGAAACAAATCAAAGTGTCTCAGTGTAATATGATTTCATTTAAATTATAAAATAAATTTTCTTTGACTCTTTAAATTTATTCAATGTTGAATAAAATCCTAGTTAATAAAATAAAGAAGACATACACTTCTCCTAAGCTAATGTCTTATCGCTATTATTATAATAGCAATATTATTACTAACTTAAATAACATAAACACGATCTCTTTGTTTTAGAATAAGATAATGAATAATCTAGGATTAAAGGATATAATAGCCATTCTAAACACTCTAGAATAAATATACTTAAACAACTTTTAAATATGAACTAAGTTTTTATAAAATTAAATTTTATCATAGAATAATAAATATGATCTTCAAATATAAAAATGATTTTAAAATGAATGTTCTTAGATGTTTTACTAATAATTTATAATATTTTATAAGTATTTAGATTTCTAGTCAATATGTGGAATGATTTCTGGATAATATGTGGAATGATATGAAAATTTTTTTAAATAACAAAACCAATACTTATTCTACAAGAAAACAAATACAAAATTATAAATATTACATATTTGAGTCCAGAGAGCCAAAGACTTTCACAACTTTACTTTTTCAAAATTATGATAGAAGGATTTAAAATTTTACATTATGTTTTATACAATAAATTCAATTGGATTAAACAAAAATTATCCAGCAGATTAAAATAAACTTTCTATTGTTTAATTGTTTAAAAGTTCTTATTTATCAATTAATTCATACAATGATAATAACCTTCATACAAGTAGTGTCCCTTTTATGAATATTCTATTATTGGCTTGTCAGGCCAGCAATGAAGAAATCATAAGACAGCTGTATATTGTCTATTTATGCTTAAATACACTTTTAAAAAATTTGAATTAATTATTTATCATATTTTGTCTACATTATTAGTGAAGCTTAAATTTAAGACTTCCACATTTACAATGAATTATTCACATTTAAGCTGCCAACCAATAATGCTATAAAGGTAAAGTAGAATTCCTCAATACCTTGACAAAAACAGCTAAAATGCCAGGTAAAGCCATGGTAAAATATTACACATGTTTTACTAAACATACTACAAACTATAAATAAAATCCATCTTCAAATAAGTAAGGCAAAGTAAAAAGTATGATGACATAGCTCATAAGATGCACTTACTTTTGAGGGCTAATGAAGGGTCTAGGACATTGTCACTAGTCAGGAAAATAATGAGAATGCACCTTAAGGACATAAATATTAAATAGGAATTTCCTAAAATAGAAATATATATGCTACTATCTCCAAAATATTTGCTATGAGCATACAAATCCTAGCAAAACAATAACTAATAAGAAAGGAACTAACACTATCATGTCTTGTAAAAATAAGCTAGAAAAATAATGATAGAGACTAACACTAAGATTTCTAAATATATTGGCATACATAAACATTCCTTAAATCGAGGGAGAATAAATGTACTATCTCTAATAAAAATACTATAATTAACAAATGTAAAATATGATAAATAATAACTAATTCCAAACATGGCTCCATTAATATTAAGCAATTAAATAAGCATAAAATAAATAATAAAAACACATCTATTTACATATTAATAATATACCTTTACAAATAAATAATTCCTATGTAAAAAAAAAACACATACCATTTCAATATGCAGATATAATAAATTACTGTTCTGAGAACTTTAATTAAACATTTCAAAATATAGCCATAATATGAAAATAATATGCACCTGAAATAAAACATGCTATATAAAAATAAATACAAATAAAATTCATTTTTTACCATCAATAAATAGTATAATAAAAGATTTTCTGCTTTCTTCTTCCACAATCATTGCACTGGAACATGAATAGGAATGTTGACAGCAAAATCTTGTGGACAGCAAACATATCAATCATAAAATATAATATAACTATAATATCAAAATCTATAATATAAGTGTGAAATATGGAAGCACTATCCTTAATGAAAATTGTAGAAATTATGTTAGTAAGGAATAATGTAAATTTATGGATATTCATTAAATATATTCATGATTTAAATTATGATAAATGTACATTAATTTGAAATAAATATCTCCTTAACATTTAAATTCATGTTTTCCAAAAATTATCCCATCAAAAGAATTATCTTAATTTGTTGTAATAAAGAAATTATTTTCCAGGAGAGTACTTTTCTAAATCATATTTAGCAAGATCATAAAAGTATTTAGCAGGACAAAAATACTTATTTCTAAATATCTTATGCATAACCACAGTGATCTCCATAGTAATGTTTGGGGAGAACAAAATAGTTTCAGGATTTAAGATATTATTGTAAAGTATTATAAAATAATTAAAATGCAAAAAAGTTGTTTACATTCAGTTAAATATAATGTCATTTTGGCAGGTATATTTTATTTTTATTTATGAAGTAAAAGACTTTTAACTTCTTCAAAATATTTATTAAGATGTTTAGTGCAAGTTGATTTTTTATTATACTCTTCTTGAAAAATGATTTCTTTCTTCCAAGGAGAAAACAGTCATAATAAGGAATTCTTTAGTGCCATTTTAAAATTAATAATATAATGTTTTCTTAGAATAACAGTACAAATAAATTGTTATTGAAGTATAAATACTATTATTAATTTAATACTCTTTTGTACACTTAAATAAATTCTTTTAAAAGATCTACTCTTCATATCAAAATATGGTTTTTATCCTGAATTAAAAATCTTTTACTCAAGGTGAATACCTTCTGGACAATATTTAATATGAAATGAGTATTTTAGATAAAATACCAAGAAATTATTAACACCTGTAGTGCATTGTTATTGATAGGAAATTTAAATATATTGTGGTAAATTTAAATTTAAAACAGACATTTTTGCATGCCTTAAAATTGACCATGGCTCTTGCATTATTATAATGGCAATAATAGTAATATCTTTTGATGCTTTCCAATGCAAAAAAAATTAAAAGATAATATTCTAAACTTTGTAATTAAATGGGGCTACCATTAAAGCTGGCAAATACAAAGATTTCAGTTCCCTTGATATTTCAGTTCAGATAGTGTGCCTAGATATTATAGTTGAGTCTGACATACTTAAGCTCAAAAAATAATAAAATTTAGCAAAAATTACACTTTAAAAATTTAACTGAAGGTTTTGAAATTTAACTGCTACAAATAAAAATAAACTTAAATCTGATTGATGACCTTGAACAAGTGACAATCTCATCTTTTTACAAGTCTTTTGATTAACCTTTCAATCTTTAACCTTCCCTGTTTAACCTAAGCCCTTAACCTATTTATAACTAGGGAAGGTTGTTAGCTTAAAACTTTACCTAATTAATAGTTAAATTTTAAATAAATCAATTTTTGTGTACACAACTGGAAAAAATTGATTTAAAAACACTTCATGGTTGCAAATAAAATAATTATTTAAAAATTATAATAAAACAAAATATTATAAACACTAGGATAGAACAAAAAAATATTACATAATTAAAATTTATATTATATTAAATAAAATAAATATTACAGATAATATTTAATATAATTATTTATCATTGTTTTATCTAAACAAGTCTCAGAATATAAATTTTAAATTGTCTTAAAACTAGAGATAAAATAATACTTTAGAAAAAATAAATAATGTTAAGATTGAATATAATTTTTATTCATTCATTCATCATTTCTTTATCTATTATTTTTAAAAATCCTATTTTTCATTACTAGATTTATTAAACCTTTGTAAGTAAATGAATTTAAAATATTTAAATAGAATATTATATGTTAAAATTAAAATGAATTAAAATATTATAGATTTAATTTAAGTACCAGAAAACCAAAATATAGGGTTTGAACCTAGTTTCTCAATCTTAAAATTAATACAAGTTTTTTGAAACTCTTTAAATGATTAAATCCTTACAAAACTAGCATTTTTAATGTAAAATGCATTATTTATCCTCTATATTACCAGCTATTTAAAAATTTAAAGACTTTTGCATGCTAATTACTTATTTAAGCTTAAAATTATTATAATTTAAGTTATGTAAAAATATTTTGCAGCTGTATAACTTGTAAAATACTGTTATAGTAACTTTTCTATGCAAACATTATGGCATTATAAAGCACTAATAAAATCTATTCATAACAGAATTGAACTATATATATATATATATAATTATTTTAAATGTCTTGGACAAAATTTAATTTTACATTTAGCATCTTCCAAAGCTAAAGATTATAATATATTGAAACAGATATACTGTTCCACGTATATATTCAAAAGATCCTCCTCACCCCATTTAAAAAGACTAGCATGATTTGTCATTAAAAAAGAAAAGAAAAGACTTAATAATGGTTAAAGAAAACTAAAAAGTTAAAGAAACAAAGAAATCATGAAAATCGACAGCAATGAAAAAGGAACTATAATTTGGTCAAATTAAAAAAAAAAAAGACAACAAATACGCTTAAATCTGCAATTAAAAAAAAGTACAAATCTTTATTAAGATTCATCAATCTAAAAAAGAAAATCATTATTTTCTATAATTGAGAAAAGAAAATAATAAAGATAAATCATTATTAATTTTATAGTTTTAAATTATGATATAAATAAAAGCTGGCATTTATTAAAAATATTACATTTTTAATTTTTGGAATGATGTTGTATAAAGTGTGATAATAGCTTGAGGCAGTCTTAATAAATTGGAAAACATGGCTAATCCTTGTGATCTCTTATCTATCCCACTAAAAGTAGATTGTCAAATCCTTAAAAAGAAAAAAGCACTTGGGCTTAAATGAGAGCTGTATAACAAATCAGATACAGTGGGAAATGCTGCTTAATCAATCCAGGGAAGAGAATATAAATAGATGAGTTGGAAGTTCACACCAGAGTTTTTCAAAGAGTTTTTGTAGAGATATTTTTAAAGTAGATTTTAAAGAAGATTTTTGAAAAAGATTTTAATCTGAAAAAAGATTTTTAGAGTACTTAAAAAACCACTGTTAATGATGAAAAAAGAAAACATTAATAAGGAAATAATAATGATGGAAGGCTAGGCAGTAACAGCTTCTCTTCATCCAAAAGCCATGTGTCTCAAAGATTTGTCTGGATAAACATCATATAAAGGAAATAATGGCATTCAGCTGAAATACAATGCCCCCTTTTGAATGCAGTCACATTATGGATATGAAGAAACAAACTGGATAAAATGAAGGTAATGATTTTTATAAAATATTAGATACTATGTGTGTTTATAAAAGACAAGACAAAGCACCTTTCTTAAAGAAAATTATGAATAAATGTAGCTATATGAAATTACGTTTATTATAAATGAAACTAAAATCATGAATAAATGTAGCTGTATGACAATAGTTTATTATTGAGAAATTATAAATGAAACTAAAATTATGAATAAATGTAGCTACATGAAAATAAGTTTATTATTGATAAATTATAAATGAAACTACTGATCAACTTATATCTGGAAACATACATCTGTGGTATACCAAACAACCATATTTATGATAGATATTAGAGTAACTAAATAAAATTACAAATGCTTGCCTGCCTATTGATTGTATAAGAATATTACACATACCTATAATTAATTAAATTATAATAGTGTTTATAATTTAGATAAAATTGGAAAATATCAAAATGAAGGTATACATTCAAAATGAATGTATTTAGTAGATTTATACTATATTGTGAACCAATTCAAACATTTAAATATGAGCTAGTACATCAATAAAAATTAATGGTATATGCATATAATGGACCATGTCTTTAAATAAGTTGAAAGATTGAGAAAATCATTTTTTTACTGTTGTTTTTAAAAGGATTTTATTTATTATCTGAAAACTCTGAAAAAAGTAATATAAACACAGAATTAAAACATGTTATATACATACAAGTTGAGAAATAAGAATACCAAACCAATGAACCTAGGATAAATGTGTATATAGTATGAATTTAAACCTGGATTTGGATAACCATGAATAAAACATATGTATTATGCTTTAACTAACTTAAAATTAACTGGAACTCTGAATTAGATGTAAAATATAAATTGTTAAAGAACTCGCATTCTTTAATTCATATTGCCCTACTATTGGAAGTATACCAAGATACACAATGGACTGTAAATAAAATATTTGTTGAATTAAGTGGAACTCTGAATTAAATGCTATCAGTTGTCTTCATTATTATCTCTGTTGTCTTAATATATCACACTCCTCTCTGTGAGTTAACTAAATGATTAAAGATGTAAACTGTTAAAGAACTATTGAGAGAAGGACTTTATTATACAACAAATTACATTCATATTGTACTATTATTGGATGTTTACCAAGAGACAAGATAAATTAAAATGAATCTTCACATGGATATGAAGGAACTTTATTTGATGGACATTTACTTAAACCTGTTGTTAAATAAAATTGTTGTTACTTAAAATTAATTTTAGTTATCCAGTTGTTCAATTCTATTTTTTTTGTTTTTGCATCACTCATCATCCAGTGCACTTGTTCACAAGAATCTCATGCCTCCTGAGCTACATCTGGCATAACTAGACCTAGGTAAGTCAGGTTGTAGTGAGATGGAACTCTAGTGGCACTGTTTGGAAAACCAAACACAGAAATGTCTAGATGCTTCCAGTCTCTATGGTGCTACATCCTCTGATGAGCAGGAAATATTATTGTAGGGTGGGATAACATCTGCATTGGGGAATGCCAATCGATAGTTCCTTCCTGCAACATGCTCATCAGGAAATTGTTACAACCGAGGTAATAAAGAGGTTGTATAGTGGTCCGGTTACAATATATTTATATATAATCTAGTCTTTTAAATTATGAAGTTTTTGTTGTGGGTTTGTATTCAGTCTATCAGTCCTTGAGATTTAAATAAATAATAATAAAGATTGATATGCCTTGTATAATTCCTTACTCAGTTGTATTATCTTTGAGTCCCTCAATGATCATTTCTGCTTATTTTTGCTGTAGTTCTTCACAAGGTGCAAATAATACAGAAAAAGACAGCAAACACTTATTTGCAATTGCTTATATATTAGTTATTCTTCTTTTGGAGTATCTTACCCTTAATGTCAAATATTTTAAGATAATTAACTGGGCTTAATCATCTTGATTTATCTTATGTAAAATAAAATCTGCATTTCTTTTTTTTATGCTAAGATTTTTTCTGGACACAAGTGTTGTTTTGTTTCTCTATTACACTTAATTAAATAATTCCCCAAGTTAATATTGATTTGCTTTTATTTGCATATTATTTAGCTAACTTTTAAATGCACTTAATTGATTCTAGTTATTTTTATTTTACTATACTTAGCTTAATTTTAATTACTTAATCAATAGTCTATTTTTGTTTAACTTTACTTATAATATATTTTTGTAGTATTAATACTTCATCATTTCATCTTAATTCAGGAATATAGTTATTTTTATATGTAACATTCAGTTTCTTCAGTTATTATCTTTGCCTGGGCATTTCTGCACAATGTTTCCCATTTTCATATATTTCATGAGTCATTCTTCATGATAATTTTCAATTTTGTCCATTTCAATCTGCTGTGTTTGGTATTTCTCTTGTCAACATTTTTTTTAATCCTGCAAGTTTTTTGTTTCCTCTTTGGAAATTTATTTTGGGGATTCATCTTACTTTACTGTCTCTTTGAACATACTTTATGTGCCTATTTTGTTTGGTCTCATTGATTATTGGCACTGCTATTACTTGCTTGGCTAATCTTCCTATGCCTACCCCCTCTATTTTGTGTTTATTAAATAGAAAACCCAAACATTTTTGTCTACTGAATACTTATTCTCATATCTATTGTGGTTCCTTTTTTTTTTGGAATATTTAATTCATAATTTTCTCCTGATTAGAAATTCTGCTGCTGTTTTTTTGGTAATTGTAGATGGTGTTAAACATTAATGTAGCACTGGGGTTTATAAAACATTCTTCAAATTTGTTATTCACCTTTATAAATGTCTTTTCTGTTTGTTAAATGATTTTTCCCACTGTCCATATGGCACCTGCTACAGCAGAGTACATGTGTTCATTGTCTTCATTCATGAAAGAGTCTTAAGTTTTGTGGACCATGAATCCCATGCCATTATCTGAAACAATCACTTCTGTCAATCTATAAACATGAAAATATTTCTTTCTTTATTGCTTCCTCCATGCTTGTATTTTTCACTCTGTGTTAATCTTCCCATTTCAAACATACATCTATGAGTATGAGCATTTTTTTATCATTAATAAGGCTTGCATGATTAATATAAACAATTTGCCAAGCTATCCTTACCCTTGGCTTGCTATAAATTTTTGTTTGCATATTTATTTGCAATTGACAAGCAGCCCAATCTTTAATATTCTTTTCAATGTCTGTTGTTTTACCAGACATATCCATGTGCTACTGCTTTAGACTTAAAATTTCTGGCAACATTCACTCAGTAGCTTCAAAACTTTTTGTATTCCTTTGGCTGGTATAATAACTACATCTTTCACTAATAACCAGTTTTGTAGACCAATAAGTTTTCATGGTTTATCCAGATGGCAGGAGCAAAGTACTGGCCAGCCTTTCTTGATCCAACTTATTAATAACTAATCTTGACTATTTTATTATCTTATTACTGTTAAGTATTTCAGAGTGTTATACATTTATGTAATTTTTCTTTATTTCATTACTATGCAGTTTCTTTTTATCTGAGTTTATAAACGAAAACCTGTATGCAAACATTTTATGCCTTTTTTATATGCTACTTTGGAATCATATGCTCATAGTACATTTCCCCAGATCAAGTGGTCTGTTGTTAGATTATTATTTGTTTAGCCCTAATAATGATGTGTGGCTTGATACTCTTTTAAAAGAAAGAAAAAAGGGGTTTGTAAAACTTTTTTAATAACAAAGGTGATGGGTAATGTCTTTTTATCAATCTGGATAAAAATTTCCTGACAGATTTGAAATGGGTTCTAAAAGCATATGCTAGAGAATGTTAGCCATTGTAGCTTGGATGTCAAATAACTAATCCCATTCTCACTATAAAGCATCTGTCATTAATTGCATCTCTAGACTATTAACAAAATATACTAGTAGTTTTTCAGATGACAACAAAACTTTGGTATATATAAACCCTTCTTCATGGGTTTCCGAGTACTTTCAAACATGAAAAGTTTCAGAAATGAGGTGTAATTCATGAACTTCGAGCACCAGTGATAGCTACTAGACCTTGATATATCAAAAAAATTCTAGAGTTTTGATCTGGTATAAGTAGTTTGATCTCTCTTAAATTCATGATCAACATTTCTTTTCACAATCTTAAAACCTTGACATCCATCTCCAATTAAAATACTATGTCTTAATAATCATAATCAATAAAGCAAGTCATATATATATATATATATATATATATATATATATATATATATATATATATATATATATATGTGACATTGCTATACTGTGTCTTCTTTTTAGAGCTATATCTGTGGGAAAAAAGAATCTATTTGTGTTCATTTTTCATCTGTGCTATAATATCAAATATATAGTGTTAATGCTTTATCCAATCTCCTTGTTAAGCATGCAAAGACATATATGTTGGTCCATCTTAACTTGATGAACAGATTCCCTATAATGATGTTTTTTTACAGAAGATGCTACAAATGAAACATTATAGATCTCCTAAATACTAGAATAGGGATTACAAATCAGTCAAGTATGCAGTATTTAGGAAATTAGTAGGCATCCCTGGGTAGACTTCAGTACTTCTTGGATCCTGATAAAATAGAAAATCAAAGGGTTTGAATATTTAATTCAACAAGCAAAACTAAGTTAAAATTAGCAACATTTCTAAAAGTATATAGTTCCACTATATGAAGTTTTATGAGTTCAAGCAGCACTTGCTCACTTCTCAGAATTAATATTTGAAAAAAAAAAAAAAACTATTGAACTACTCAGCATTTTTAAATTCCAAATAGATATGAATTATGCAGAAATATAAACTAAACTTAAGCATGCGAGATGAAACCAAATCTGACATAGATTGCATAGTTCAGCTCAGGAAATTAGCAACCTGTGAATTTACAGCATTCATAGAAGAAATTTTTCAGGAAAAGTTCATTTGTGGGTTGATAAACCACAACCATTGAGAGAAATATTAATGATTCTAGGTACAACTTTTGCTTCAGCAATTTCTTAGGCATTGCTAAGAAAAAATATTGCCAATCAGAATAGACGTATCATAAATCAGTCTCATGATATAACAGTGATTCTCAAAGTCTGAAACATCAGAGCTTGAAACCACAAGTTCAAGTCAAGCCATGATCCAAATAAATAATAATTGGATGGGAAAAAATATCATAATAAAAGCATGTTCTTGTACAGTATCCATGTCTACCATTGCATAAAAAATATTGCAATAAAAGCATGTTCTAACAGCATCCATACGTCCACTTCTTTTGCCAATTTTGGTGAAAAACATATATACAAATGTAGTAAAAACAGTATATTTCTAGGAACATGAATCAAAAGAAGGAAAGAAAATCTTCAAAATACAGGTTTAAATTATATAAACTACAAAATTTAAAGGAAGAGATTATCCTCAACACAGATTATTATAAATAAAAAGCTGATTATGATAGAAATTAATTCAAATTTTGTGGTTTCCATTATTTCAAGAAGTAACTGGAATGGGATTTGGGAAGAAAAAACTGCAATATTTTGCCTTAGCAAGTTTTAAAAATAGGGAGTTTGATCACAAAGAAATAACTATTGCAATTAAATTACTTGTGTTCTGAGTACTTTACTTAATTTATTGTATGGAAGTCAGTTTTAGTCTTTCTATTGTTGTAATATAAAGGCGATAAAAAATTTCATTTCGGAATGCTCTGCAAAATTTTAAAAGTAAAATATAATGATAATGTCATAAGACATATTATATGTTCTTCTGATTTCTGAATGTGCTATTATAAAAGCTACTAATATAAAAGCACACCTTCATTGGATTAGATACGAGAAACGAATAAACAATAAACGATTTCTTTAAAGATGTTTTAAGGTAAGTGTGAGCCTGGTTTTCATAGATGTGATAGACTTCATTTGTATCATAAATATTATCTCAAAAAACTTTAGTTCATATTTTGACTGTTTTCAATGGGGTGATATGGTACAGAATAGAAGTCTTGAAAGAATTACAATTGGGTAGATATAGTGGTGAATTATTTAAGAGAGTTAAGTTTTCTGCAAAAAAATTAAAAGGGAGCATGTAAAATCTCAAATGAATAGACTAATCTATTATCATTATTTGCTTTGGTGATTTTTTTCTCTTGGAATGGCTATGCTTGTATGCAAGTGGTTGCTGTTGCGGCTGAATATTTTGTTACCTAAGCAACTAAATGAACGATATACATAGTATTGCACTTAGATAGAAAGCTTAATTTTGTTTGATACTTATATGCTTTTCATTTCCCATATCATGTAGATAAAATAATTGCTAGATTTGATTTGCTAAATCTACTTTTAATTATCGAGAGTCTTATGAAATGAAAACAGTATTTATTTAAAAACATATAAATGGACATTTAGCTATCTTAAATATAGGAAACAGCGAGGAGAATTTACTCAAACTCTCACTATCGAGTAAATGATTTGCCTGATATGCGTTTGTCTTTTTCACTGCTCTTCTATGAGAAACTATTAAGGGGACCCTTCGCCCTGCAATGATCTCTTAATTTAAAATGGTTGTTTACGTATACATATAGTATTTACAAATTCACTTACAAATAAATGCAATAGCGCGTTTGTGCTTGCACGTATTAATTTTTTATTTGAAACCAAACCAATGAGTGTGTGTTTGTTTATTTTCCTTTTTGAAAGTCAGAAGACTTTGGTACTTTATTGTTTGCATTTCAATTAAAATTCATACAGTAGTTTTATTAGTTCTTGAATAATACAAATGGAGTATATTTTCCGCATCCTTGGCTTTACTCAATAAACATACTAACAATGAAATAGGTATTTCTACAGATTTGCATAGGTGGCGCTTTGATCTTTGACCGCAGTAAGGTTTTTGAGAAATGAATAACAATTGTGTCATTTGAAGCACTATTCTGACGAAAGAAAAACATCAGAAAAATATATATAATACAAAAAAAATATTTAGAAAAAAGAATTTATTTTTAAAATCTTTTATATAAATACAGGATTTTATTTTTTTAATATGTAAAAAAATATATATGATTATTATTCCCCATTTTTCTTTATCTCTAATATATTATTTTACGAGGGTTTTTTTTCCCATTAACTTTTGTTTTTAAAAATATGTCCCTCCCCCCCCCCTTTTTAATTGTAAATCTAATATTATATTTAATTACTTAAATGTGCTAACAATATTCCACTAATCCCCATTAAAATTATATCAACGTATTCTAGAATTTATTTACTTTTAATGTACTTATCAATCACATTTTCTTTTGTAGTCTCTCATAATAAATAACGTTATCCCACTAATAGATTAGGACATGATCCAACCTTAAATTATATTCAAGAACTCTTGTTTATATTTAAAATATAAATAATCACTTATAAGTAATAATAATTCTTCGGTAATATGTATATATATTCAATTATCTGAAATTATTCCTTATTTTTCATTATATTTATAACTATTTTAATAATAATTTTTCTGGGAATTTTCTGATACATTTTTTGCACATTAATATTTGAACAGAAAATAAATGAATTTGTAAATTTTTCAACATTATATTGGAGAGAAGAAATGAGTCTTTTTCATATAGTAAGAAATTCAAGTAAAATGGATTTAATTGTGCCACATTTGGGATGGCATTTGTGTATTGCCATATATATATCAGAAAACACCTTTAACTTTCTTTGCAAATTTAAGCAAAAAATCTCATTTATTATTATTTCCCAAAAGGTCACATTTAGAATTGATGATGATGGTCTGGCAAATGTCTATCTTTGCTACAGCTCCTCTTATATACTCACTTTAAAACATGTTATATTTCCTAATCATCATCATTTTTTGACAAACACTTTTCTGGAGGTTGATCTAAGATCGTTCAACATTGGTAGTTTAATTTAGAGATTCTTGGCAATAATTATGGTTTCATGACACCATCTTCCATCTTAGAAAAGCTATCAATAAACAAAGCCCAGTCAGTGCTAGAATTTTAACAATATCGCACTTAACATTTTGGCAATAGCACAGTTTAGAGAATGAACTCATCCACAATCCAGATAATGCGGATAATATATTTGAATGTCAAGTCAATTTGTGGAATGAGACAGAGTATGAGAATAGCAAACAACTAAATGTTTTTATTATTTAATAATAAAAATTATTTAACAACTAGTATAGAAAAAGAAACAAAATAATCTACATCTATTTTGTATTACTATATAAATGTGAAAATCTGCTAGTCACTTTATAATTGATGAATATTGCATGATTTTTTTTTTCTTTCTTTTTTTTTTTTATCAATTTAATTGTTTAAAAAAATTGTAATTTGTAATATATCTATATAACTGCTCTTGAATGATATCATAAAAACATAAAAAGAGGGCAGTACTGATTAAAAGATTACTGAGTTGGAAATTTTTTTAAATGAAAGTGTAATTTTTAATAAAGCAAGATAAAATTTGATTTTGTAAATATATTTAAATTAATTAAATTGTGTTTGTACCATTTATTTAATTTTCCATTTGATAATGACAATTTAAATCAGTTATAATAATGAATTTGATAATTTTTTAGGAAATCAGTTTGAATATATATAACACATGAGAAAATACATTTTAAAATGCTATGGATATAGTAAAAGAAATACTACTGAATTTGATAAATTTTTCTCATTTCCCTTTAAATATAATCTCATACGATAAAATAAGCTTGAAATATATTTAATTAACATATAATGAACTAAATTTTAAAAGATAGCTTAAATATAAGAAATAAAAAAAATAAGTGCAAAAGATAGGCAGGCAAGTGTCCATTATTTATTTTTTAGGAAAATGTCAACTTACGATAGTTAAAAAAATAATAATTTTTCTACAGTAGTGGAGAAAGATTATTTTTATCATCTATTTATTCTTTATATATATAACTATGGATTTTTGCTTTATGACAGCTTAATTTAAGCAATAAATTAATAAAAATAAACACGTGCTAGCCTCCCATTATTCATATTCGAAAAATTATCGACTTACAATAATTCAAAAAATGCTAATATTTCTACTACTTTAAACAATATTAAAAATTATTCAATACAATAAATTGTTTACTTTTAAAAGTAATAGCAGTATACTTAATAAATTAATAAACTTTTATCAAGTGCTTTATAAATATGTTTTAAATAATATTAAAAGTTATTCTATATAATGTTTTAAAGAATCCTTAAAATCTATTTTTATTATCCTTTATATATGCAATACATGTTAATATCTTAAAAATTTTGGTTTAAATAAGCTAAAGATTAAACAATACATACATTGATTCATAGATGGTACTTCAGGCAGCTTGGAGAAAGTACCAGTCATTCTTTTATTTGGATGCACATATTACAATTCCTGATGTTGGCAATAATAATATATGTTAATGAAGTATTAATCCAACCATACAAAAGTATGTAAAGCAATAAATATTTAGGCATTTATGTCAATGCATAAAGAAAAGCAACAATTATGTCATAAATTTACAATATTTTAGTCAGAAACAGGGACATCATCAGATAACTCTGGAGATTAAATTAGTATTATTTCCTTTCCCATATGTCAACATGATGATATTTATTAATTAAATTAAAAATGCACGATTCTATTTAAGAGAGAGATATATATTGTAACACTATGGGGAATACGGGTCATACTTGGGGTAATGGTCACCAGTATGTCAACATCAACTGTCCTAAATTGGTTAGCCATTTGTAACTCTACAGAAAATTGGGGTTTAAACCATAAGAGTCCTGAGAAATTGTATTTTTATTCTCAGGTTAAAAAAAAAGCAATCCCAAAAGGGATGAGCATAATAGATCACTCTGAGAGATCAGCATAGCTAAGTATAATAATTACCCAAGCTTGCAAAGGCTCAATAGTTAGCCTGGACTATGAAGACTCATTTCCAATCCAGTCACCAGATTGATTGTTAATCATTCATTGATGAGGGATGATTATTTTTTTTGAATATACTTATACTTTCTTTACTTATAATACTGGTTCATTTATAATTATACTTTTAGTTGCTTTGGGCTGATCTTTCAATAATCTCTCAAGGAGATTTTTTGTTTTAATGCTCTCCTTTAATATAAACATTACTTTACATTTCATATACTTATATTTGATAAATTTTATCTTTTAATTATTTTGAATTTACTTGGGAATGATGATGATTTTCCATCACCCCAGGTATAACCTCTTTTTTTTCCACTCGACCACCCCCATTCCATTAAAATATATATATTGAAAAACACTAATACTTATGTATTACAAATGTCATATAAAGAACATGCCAATGGCTCTTAATAAGGTATTCAGAACATCCCTATCCCCAGACCAGTTCTAGCTCTGGCTTCCATCAGTGAGGTACTAGGATATTCAAGCATTAGATTTAAAATATCAGGTCAAGCCCAGAACTTTATCTAATCTTTAATTATTAAATACAAAATCTGAAAATTTCAGACATCCATATGTCTTCAAAGCCAGAGCTAGAAATCGGTCTGGGAATAGGAATATTCTGAAAAGCTTGTTAAGAGCTATTGGCACCCTCATTATAAAACATTTGTAATACAAGCTTATTAAATTAAGTCATATGATACATGTCTTGACTTCTTTGCAATTATGTATTACAAATAATGTACTAGAAATGTACTAGAAACCGTATCTCTTGGAAATAATTATTAATAAAAATATTATATGCAATTATTTGAATTAGAAATATATGATTTTATCAATAGAATATAAATTAATAATAATAAGATTCTTAAAAAATGCATATTTTAATATATTATAACTTCTAAACAATTTCCAGGAACAAATTTCATAAAATTAATAATTATTTATCTATAATTATTATTTGTAAGCAATCTACTTTGTTATATATTTTTGTGTTTTGACATTGAGAAATTTGCACTCTCTCAATTTAATTTCAATATCGACTGCACTTTATAAAATAATATTATATACACATCAGAGTGTATGCTTAATAATTAATAATAGGATTTAGTTTATCCTTGAGAAATATATTTAAGTAAATATCTGTAATTCTATACATAAGGGATGAATATATATGTAATGTTACAGAAGGAAACTAATCTGATTACATGGAAATTTATACATTAATGAAAAGTGCATGTTGGAAAAGTTAATTTCCTTCTGTATATTTAAGTTAATAACCTAAAAATTGATTATTTAGTAGTTTAACTTATTGCAAAAAGTTAAATATTTTTCAATGTGGCTATTGATAATTCCTGTATTATTATTTTATTTAAATAATATGTAAATATAAAAGCTATGGAAACAAATACATATTGCATTACATTATTTTATTCTATCAATGTGAGTGAGCCATAGATATAGCTGGTAATAATTATAAAAAAAATTCACATATATGGATTAGGAAAAGATAATTTATATATTTATCACTGTATAAAAGTGATTGAATGGATTTGTATGGAAATGCCATATAATTTTTCCTTTTTTTATATCATTTTCATAATTAGTTATTTTATTTAGTTATTTTAAAATTAGACAACATTAATTATATCTAATAAAAATAAAAATAGAGTCATATATCATATGATCCCACTTCTTATTTAAGCTTGTAAAAAATAAACAAAGAGTTTGCTAATTGCTGAACAAGCTTTGAGATAAAAGATTAGCAAGAGAAAGCATTTAAAATATCTCTATCTGAAAAACACGCCCATCCCTGACCAATGAGTTGCATGCTTTTGGTATTCCTCAGAGAGGTGCTAGGATAGATTCGGACACTAGATCTAAAAACACCAACACAAAAACAGCATTTATCTAAGAGTTGACTATTGAGTAAAAAATCTGAAATTTTTAGACATCTAAATGTCTTCAAACCCAGCTATCTACTTCAAATAGCTATATGGGGCTGGGAGATCTTCAGTCAGAGGATGGGGGTGGTTTTCAGATAGAGATATTTTAAATGTTTTCTCTTGCTAAGCATTTATCTCAAAGCTTATTGAGCAATTAGCAAAGCTCTTTGTTTATTAGTTATATCTATTTATTATTCAATTCTCAGTTTGATTTATAGTATGTAGTTTACTTATATATATATATATATATGATTGTACTTCATTTAAAATATAGAAAAGTGTAAAGGACTTCACTATATCATACTAACTTATAAGAATAAAATAAGTACTGAAAAATAGATAAATCAGTCCTCTGAATCCAAGAATTGACACAAATTTATTTCAAAACAAATAAAGCTGATTTGTACTTAATATATTATTTTTATGGTCAGTCTATATGGGGGGAAAAGATGATTATTAGGGAGATAAAACTAACTTATTAGTATTGTAATATGGAGATAACATTATGAATAACCAAACTATATTCATTCAATGATAATTACTTCCTTTTACTGTAAGGTAAAATATTGAAAACATTCTTGTAAATATAAAATACAAAGAGATTTTTTTTTTTTTTACTTAAATAAGATTTCTATACCAATTATAAATGTATTTATGTTCTAAAATGAATCTGTCTTTACTAACTAAAATGTCCAAGAATTTTGCAATGTTTGCTATCCATTTCTATCAAAATACATAGTTGTACATTAATGCATAGTTTTATATAATAAATACTATGCTGATTATTATCATCATTAACATTAATTGCTTTAGAGTGAGTACTGGATACCCAGTACAATAGATATATAGATAGGTAGGTAGGTAAATAGATAAATAAATAGGTGGGTAGGAGATAGGTAGAAGGTAGATAGATAGATAGATAGATAGATAGATAGATAGATATATAGATAGATAGATAGATAGATAGATAGATAAACAGACAGACAGACAGACAGACAGATAGACATAGACAGATAGATAGATAGATAGATAGATAGATAGATAGATAGATAGATAGATAGATAGATAGATAGATAGATAGATAGATAGATAGATAGATAGATAGATAGATAGATAGATAGATAGATAGATAGATAGATAGATAGATAGATAGATAGATAGATAGATAGATAGATAGATAGATAGATAGATAGATAGATAGATAGATAGATAGATAGATAGATAGATAGATAGATAGATAGATAGATAGATAGATAGATAGATAGATAGATAGATAGATAGATAGATACTAACAATAAAAACAATAGCTAATATTAGATTTGGACAATAATAAATACTATGATATCTAATATTATAGGGCTAATAAAATATTACTGTATTTATTAAAAATATTTTAAAGATAGTTAATTTTTTCTAACATCCAGTCATAATAATAATTCACTTTTATTCAGTCATAAATAAATTAATCTTACATAAAGTACATACAGTGGGTTCCCACATAATATCTGTCCCATGCAATATAGAAATTATTTTCCCACTAAATTATAGTTTAAGTCATAAAATCCAAGTTGTATATCTTGAAAGGATTAGTTACCCATTTAATTTGCCAAATTCAAATTATTGGCTTTATTTTTTAAACCTCTCTGAATTCTAAATATTACTATAATTACATCATCAATCACCAGACAATTTTTCTCTATATTTGTTTTAAATTTATTTTATCAAAGAATACATACTTGAATTAAAAAATGAAATTTTTTATATAATGTCTAAATTACAATATTAAAATGCATTAAACTTAATCTTAATAGTGTTTTTTTTATAAGCAATTATATTTTAATTAAAGGATTATTAAAGGATTAAACCATATAATTATGTGCCATATTAATATACACAATTTCATTTATATGCTATCTAAAAAAAATTAAATAAATTAAATGCATAAATTTAATAAATTTTTCAATTTGTCAGAAGCCTTTTTTTTTTTGAATCAGAGCATTAAACACAATTATATTTATAACATTTCTTTCGGTTATACTGAAAGCCCCTTTCCCCCAAAAAGTTTAATATGTTATAATATTTCATGTACTAATATATTTTTTAATAACAGCTAAAAAAAATTTAAGAGATGTTTGTTTTGTTGGAAAATTTAATCAAGAATCTGAAATGAGTAATTGCATTTAGAGTCTGAAGTTAATATAGACTTAAAAATATCAAAATAACTGGATAAGGCTGTGTGTGTTGATAAGAAGATTGCTGTTACATTTTCATTAGGAAAAAAGTTATTGAAGAAAAAAGATTTTGTCCAGAGTGTGTTTAATCATCAATGGCTACAACGGATATGTGACACCATAAAAAATTTACATGTGTCTTAATTTCATTATTATTATTAAATGAACAGTTGTCCATCTCATTACCTTTTTAGGGCCATCTATATTTTGTGGAAATTAAATTAATTTGAATTTTGCTTATATAGTGTAAAATTAATATTTTTTGTGGCTTAGTAATAACATACTGTGGTATTCTAAACATAAATAATTTTATTTTTCATTGTTTACTATCTATAATTATATTTCTTTATTTTTTTTATAAAAATATTATAATACTTATTGTAAATAATTCTTGTAATAAATAACATCTGGTATATAGTAATTTTACTAAAAGAAAACAACACATTCCAATTAGAAGAAATATATATGAAAGCAATTTTATTTCTCTATTTTTTTGCAATCTATGATTATACTTTTAATGCAAATATTATAATACTTATTGTAAATAATGACTATAATAAATAAATCCAAATTTATTTCATTATAATGATAGTTTATAATTTTATTAAAAGGAAGTAATTAATACATTCCAATTAGATGTGATGTAAACGAAAGCAGTTTTATTTCTCTATTATTTGCAATTTATATTCTTTTTACTTTTTTATAAAAATATTATAATACTTAATGTAAATGATGCTTATTATAGAATAATATTTTCTTAGGAATGATATCAGATACTGGTGTAGTGTTAACATTATAAAATCGTGTTGTAGACATTGCAAATTAATTATGATGAAACTGAGTTCTGATGTACTAAAAATGTGAGAAGGTCAAAGTCTGATATTTTGCCATTCATTTTATTTAAAATAAAATAAAGATATGATATAAAATGGTTTTTTATTGTTTTTATATTCTGAGTGAATATAACTGAGTGAACACACACTTATTAAATAAACACATATAAATGTATTACTTAATTTGTTATTAATAACTACATTATTTTATTAATTTTGTATATATTATAAATACGAATTTATATTTTCATCCCATACATATAAAAAAATCACATGATCACCATCTCTTATGCCAGCACAAACAGGTAAAACTCTCCATACAGTAGTGCCACCCTGTGCCAGCCAGAGCAACCAATGGATGCCAGAAGGCTTGTGCATAAAATCCCCATCTAGTGCCTACTCATCCAATATCCCCTGACTAGCTTCTGGCTTGTAGCCTTTGTCAGTGAGGAGGCTTGGATCTGAGAGCACTGCACCTAGATCCCAGGATCTAATGCAAGCCTCAAGCAGCCACCTTTTATGTCTACTTAACTCAAAACTATGAGAATGAAATTGAAAACACAATAATATTTTCAATCTAAGCTCAATAGCTTATATAGTCATGTGGTCTGAACTCAGTTCAGTACCCATATATTTTGATGTCTTTGGCTCTTTAACAACCACTGCCACCACTATTCTATTAGGCAGTATTGGTGTTAAACCACTAAACATCACATGATCACTGTCTCTTATTCCATGTAACTATATAAGCTATTGAGCTTAGATTGAAAATATTATTGTTTTCAATGTCATTCTCATAGTTTTGTAGTTAAGTAGAAATAGAAGGTGGCTGCTGGAGGGTTGCATTAGATTCTCATATCTAGGTGCAGTGCTCTCAGATCCAAGGCTCCTCACTGATGAAGGCCAAAAGCCAGAAGCTAGTCTGGGAATATTGGATGAGTAGGCATTAGATGGGGATTTTATGCGCAAGCATTCTGGCATCCATTGGTTGCTCTGTTTGGCACAGGGTGGCACTACTGTATGGAGAGTTTTGCCATATATAAAAAGCATTTGTTATATATATATTAAACACATCCCAGTTATATTATTTCAGCAGATTTCTCCTTTAACTCCTTTTGAATGAGCTGCAAAATTTAAGGTTTTTTTTTAATTTAAAGGGGGAATGTGGCTGAAATAATATAGCTATTGAGCATTTTAAATATTTTATAGAGAGTTCAGCTAGCATTATGCTGCATGGTTTCTTTTTAATTAATATATATATATATATATATATGTTAGAATGTGATAGAATAGATGTTTGAAATATATATAAAGTTACAATATATCTTTACAAATGTATACATGAAGTTAAATTATCATATGAACTATGAATGTCTCACTCACTTGAAAAAAAAACTAAAGCAGTTATTTCAAAAATGCATCCAGAATGAGATAAATTATTTTGACTTTTTGGCTTATGGTTGGCTATGATATGACTGAGCTAAAGTAAAAAATGTAATGATAAAAACAAAATTTAAAAAAATATTCATAATATTTATACTAAATTCTGTTAAATTATATGTAATAAAGTTGTGCACATATAAGTAAATGTGTTTTATGAAATATATAATAATGTTTTAAAAATAAAGAACATTTCCAATTTTAAGTTCAGCATAAAGCATTCATAACTAATCTTAGTAAATCTGCCTCCAAATTTAATAAGAATAGCCATGATTATGGGGCTTAGCACTGAAAATGCATTAAGCACAACTAAAAATGGGAAATATTTATTTTTAAAATATTATATACATTGTAAAGCATTTTTACATATATATATATATGGATGACTTTGTTAAATATATACATATTTATAATATAATGAGTGTGCTAATAGCTCTAAACAAGCTTTTCCAATAAATTCCAGGAAAGAAAACATTTAAAATCTTTATCTAGAATTATCCATATCCCCAAACTAGTTTCGAGTTGATGACTCTCCTCAGTGAGGCACTAGGAAAGCCATCAGCTCAAAAACAGTTTGAGGATAGAGATAATTCTAGATGGAGATTGCACGAGGAGAGCCAACAGCTAGAAGCTAGTTTGGGGATAGGGATAATTCTAGATAGAGATTTTAAATGCTTTCTCTTGTGGCATTGATTGAAAAAGTTTCTTTAGAGCTATTATCATGCTCATTATATTATATTTGTAGTACAAGCTTATTAAGTTAAGTCACATGATGTATGACTTGATTTTCTTATTACATATATGTATATTGATTTTTCCTTTTGTTTGTATGATTATGGTGAACTAAACTGAATGTACACTCAACTTTAGGTCACAGAGAAGAAACAAATCACTTCATTTAGCAAATGAACAAAGGTATGCAAATTTGAAATCAAAGCATACCAATAAAAATGTGATTCATTATCAGCAGTATAAAGGGGGGGGTCTTGAAACTTAATATAGTGGATATAATAAATACAGTACAATTATTCTTTTACATATGTAAATTTCACTTTGAATAGAGTTAGTGGCAAAATAAAAATACTTTTTTAACTTAATATACTTGAACACTTGCTATTTAGAAAAAAAAAAGATTTTTAAAGAAGACAATTAAATAGGGAATGCAAGTATGAAATGACTACATCAATTAATTCAAATGCTATGATGAATACTATTGGCTAACATAGTATGTGCATGCACAAAATGTTTTAGAGCATTTTCTCTTAAACAGCCAATGTCTTTCTCACATTTGAAAAAAATTACTACCAATTTAGTTAGCTTCTCTGATTATTGGTAACGTTAGCAGTGAAAGTGCTGTACTTTTTATTATGCCTTCAAATATATAATAATTTAGCCATGATAAAAAACTATCATGAGTATCATCAAAGGAATGATTTTTAAATAAAGAAATATAAAATTAAGTACTGAGTATGGAATGCATTAAAAAATTTAAGTGCAAGGGTCGGAAAGGAAATTTTCAAATTAAACAATTTTTGTAACATTATTGAAACAGATGGAAACTTTTTTTATTAATATTGTGTAACAAATGGCAAATGAATGGGATTAATATCTTGTACTATTTATGCTTTTTTTAAAAAATGAACTTTCAAATTTATATGTACATACAGTATATAAAAATTAATATTTTTATAGTTATATTTTTTGAATTTGTATTTTTTTTAAATAATTATATTGGATAGTAATCTTATTCTTGGTTACAAGTCTGAAACAGATGAATCCTAAATACATGCATTTAAATGTGTTATTGAACAAGCAGATTATATAATAAATGTGCTTCTAGAATTAATTGCATTCATTGCACATTACTCCATTGTATGCAAATACCTTTAAACAAAAATTCTCACAGAGTACCTGTTAGCACATTAATCTAATCCAACCATGTCCTAAAGTTTAAATCTGACTTAAGGAAAAAATTGGACATTTTTTCAGAATACAATCAAACTTAGAAATTTTTTCCCCAGCTTACAATTCCATATCCATTGTTGCTAGCCGCCAATCACACATTGCTAATGATTAATAGATCAATAGGTTGTTGATTACCAATCATTTAATAGGTTAATTTGTTTTTAGTTTGTGGATAAAACAAGAATGAGAAGCTATTTAATTCATCATTACTTAGAAATTGGCATATCTGGGGAATGGTGTCTTCTCTTCCACTGTTCCATTATGTGAGTTTGTTGGAAGGACTCTGCAATGAGCTGTTTAAAGGTTGCTTAGATTTTTAACTTTTTTAATTGTTTAAACATTTCCCCCTGCTATTTTATCCTTGTTTACTAATTTAAACAGGTTCCTGCTATTTTATCCTTGTTTAATCATTTAAACAGTTAATGGATAAAACACAAAACTATATATAACCTGCAAATAATTGAGTGCCTCATATTTACCAACCCTAATAGATCTTTATTGCTCTGTTTATAAAAATAAACATTTTTTTCATTATCCATATTCTAGTCTCATGTTAAACAAATGCATATTTGCAACACCAAATGAAATCATTTTTCCATGGTATAATGATATTTCTGATGATCTAAAGAAATTTTAATGAAAACAAATGTGATAACTTTACTATGATAATATTTTGAAAGTAATATATTGCTACCACTTTAAGAAAAAGCATCAGAACACACAACAATAACAAATATTTCTGAATATTTTCAAAAGGAGATATAACAAGAAAGCATTTAATATTTCTTTTATTCAAAGAAGTATAATCTTGTATATAGAATGCATTATTTTTAACAAGGAATATCAATTCTATGTTTTAAACTCTCATTAATTTAAAACTTGAATTGTCTAAATCTCAACTCTTACCTTTTGCTCACAACAACTGTTATGTAAGACAAATTATATTTGAATCCAAATTGACACATGAAGCTAATAATTTCTATTTATCTGATCAAAATAATACAACGTGTTTTTGAAAATTCACAAATTTAAACAATATATAAATCATATAATATATGACTTTTTAAAACAATTTTATTTAACATAGGATTAATTTGTTTGTTTAAGATAAATTTTATAATTGAGATTTAACAGACTTCTATCAAATGTATTTCTTTAAAATATTGTATGTATGTTTGAAATCAATAGCAGTGTAATATGATAATGAAATATTTCAAGTTGATGTCCTGATCTGTTTATTGCAGAGGTGTTGGGGGGTTAAATTTTCTTATGTTAATATCAGTTTAGTATGTCCTCAAGGCTGTGCATGAGAGGACATTATATATATTTAAACACTTTTATCTTTAAAAAAAGATTATATTAAAAAGTATTAACATTCAATTAAAATAGGAGTAAAGATAAATCTTACTTTTAATTGATTACACCATTGGCTGATGTAATGTGCACACACGCTCAAAATCTTTCAGATGACTTTCACTTGTATATCTGATATTTTTTTAAATGTTTTGTAAGGGATTTGGTATTAATTAAATTCTCTACATATATACCACACAATTATTTTAGCCACAAATTAGAAAATAATATGAACACCTGGAAAAAAATAATTTTATGTATTGAATTATGAATATGAAATACAGTACACTTAAAAAAATAATGATAAAATAAGATGCACAGAGTAGTGAAAAAAAATTACATATTAAGCAGTTTATGTTATTATATCATGGAACTAATGGGAAAGTATTAATGTGCATTGATCAATGCAAATGGCAGATAGTAGCATCAATGTAATATTTTTTCTGCACTTAAAGTTATAAGATTAATTGTCGATACAATATGTAAAAGTTAAAAATAATAAATTAATTAGGATAAATTTTTATACTTATATATTTGTTTTTAAATTATATTTTTGCTTATTAATGGGAGTGTGGAATGATACTTTTGCTATTGGATGTGAATCTGAAACGAAGTATCCTAATAGATACATTTGTATGTACAGGTAAACATATACAGAATTTTAGAAGTGTAATTTAGGAATCAATTAGATATACTAAAATGTATTCTAATGTATTTTGAAGATGGACTATATTTTGACGCTAATTATCTTATTTCAATAAATGCATGGAGTAGTATCTGTTTGACATATCATATCTTATTTTCTCAAGATAAATGCTGTTTTTTACTCACCATGTAGTCTTTAGTTTTGTTGTGATGTCAATTTTTTTCTTCATCTGAATAGTTATTTTAATTGTTTCTGAATGATTGCATTATATTTTTACACTGTATCATTTGTACATTCTTGCTTGTATAAGTTATAAATTTAAATAGAAAAAAAACTTTTTTGTAGTTTCACTCATTCACAATCAACTATATTTTTAAAACAGGAAATGTGTTCATTTAATATAAAATGTATCTTTTATAAAAGATAGAAACTAAAATTAGACCAATGCAACTTCTCTCTTTAGTCACACTTATTACATAAACATTAAAATAATCAAAAGACAGATAGATGGCAAAACTAATAGATTTCTCTCATCAATGCCTGATAATTTGAACTTTATAAGGATATAAAGACTTTTTGTCAAGTTGAAAATTAATTGCACATTTTGAAAGATTGAATAACAAATTAACAATAACCACTATAAGGTGGAGCAAGAATAGGTAACATAAGAGTATATATTGCTTTTTAAACAATGTTTGCTAACTATAGGTTTAAAGTATATGATAATATACACTATTTATAGAGTTCTCACCAGTAGAAGAGACTAATGATGGGGTGCATCATATCATAAGTTTAGATCTGTTAATTTCATTCAATTGTAGTTAAAAGCATACAGTTCATTTATATAAAAGTTTAATATCTTCAGTTTAATAATAATAAATAAAGTGACTACATACTAACTAACATCATCATTCACTTTCTGCCAAAAAAAAATAGATAATAGAATATGACAACTAAACAATAACACTTAATCATCGTCAGTTGTGGGTGCCATCACTTGCCATCTTATTAATATATTTTATTCCAACTTCTCAATTTTGAAGTTATACCATTATTTAATGAGTTTAATGTTTTATCTCTTTAATTGGGAATTTTGTAAGCATTTAACTATTAATAAACATTATAAAGAAATCAATAAAGATTCCAACTATAAGAGTGATTCATTAACGGCATTACTGAGTCTTTCAATTCTGATACAGTGTGCAGAGATTTGATATTCATTAGTTGTATTAATTCATAGTTTGTATATAACAATGCAAATAATAGACTGATAAATTTAATTTCTGAAGCAGATAAATACAGAAATTTTAGAGCATTTTAAAGCTGTTGATAAGACAACAGTAATGCCTAGAAAAAATCAAATGTGGATGGTTTTATTATAAAATTTAGAAAAAGAAATTTGAGACCTTATAAGAAACTCATTTTTATACCATAATTCTATAATTATTTGAAATGATTAAGCATAAAAAAGGGAAATTTTGATTTGAAGCAAGTAATAGTTGATACCTATATTTTCCTTTAGTAATATTTCTAATCTATTCAACAGCTTTTTATATATCACTATAAACTCATCAACACTCCTTTAACACTTTAAGCAAATAATTTTATTTATTTAACAGTTTTGACTGTACTAGCAGTCTTCGTCAGATATATTTTTTATGAGGCAAATTGTGTTTTGATATTTGAAAATATAAAATATGTGAAAAGGTAGAGATGTTACTACAAAAGCAAAGCAAAGACTTAATTGGAATAGTAATATTTCTTTTAATAATATTTAATTACATATTTAGAAAAATACTGTATAGAGGAAAAGTTTCTCCAAACAGCAGCTGAATAGTGTTTTTAAAAAATCTCTCTTTAGTATATTTATATTACAGTCCAAAGTAGTTCAAGACAACTTTTGAAAAAGATTATTCTGAAAAGGTATTTTAGCTTTAACTTTTGATAGATAAAAAAATAAGGTAAGCTATGATCCAAGGTTACTCTGAAATAGCATGGGTAGAATTGTGTTTCAGGTTATTCTCAAAAAATGTTATATTTAGATTGTGAGAGATTTCTCTGTTGTTTAGATAAAAAGTTGCACCCACTGATAATTCAGAAGAATGAACTTTGCTGTAGATATTCTATAAAAAAAATTGTATACTACAAAACAATCATGGCCTATTGGAGAACATTTCATCAAATAAACTGGTGTATTTTATGGATTTAAGGATTGTGAAGATTTTTCAGAAAGAGATCCTTTTCCCAAAGTAAAGTCATAAGCTAAGGTTAAAGCAACAAAGATAGCTGCAATTTGTAGCTTAATTTGAAAGCCCTTTTCAAAGTGATCTGTTAATAGTGAAATACATTTTATTCACAATAGCTTCTTTCTGCTTTAAATTTAGCTTACTCTATATATAGATGATTGACAAAATCTTTGTTTCAAATAACTTGGAGAAACACATATAATAATGGTATTATCTGATAAATTTGGAATCACTGTTACATTTATTAAATTTTAAGATTGCTCCAATTTTGCTTTCATGCTACAGTCTTGGAATAGTTTCTGTATTGATAATGCTGTTTAATAGCTCTGACCACTATGCTTTGGCTTTAAAGTCTTTTTTATAGAAACTCTACCAGTATGTTATCTTCTCTTACTTATATTAATTTATTTATAAAATATTATCTCATAAATATTTTTATTACTCATTTTTTAAATATATCTTTAATTATACTAACACAATCAATTCTTTTCTTTAAATTTTTATTTCTAAACTATTCAATAGCTTTTCCTCTTTTTGTTTTTTTCAAACTAAATTTATTCTTTAAAAAAGCCATATTCTATACAAATATTTAATTTTTTTTTTATATATTCTTTATTCCATGTTCTACATGTCAGATGTTAAATAAATCAGGTTAAAAGATTAAATTAAGAGTTATCACTTGGTCATTGTTTTATATATTTTAATGAAATGATAGTGTGCACTCTGAAGCACAAAGTCCTTGAATCATGTCTTTAGCTCTATCATTTAACTTCTTATAAACTTTTGTGCAATTAACTATTCAACTATTATTACTTTATTGTTGTATATTGTTGCTTAGTTATTACCATTTACTTCAAGTAAAGACTATAACACAATTATAAAAGTTTTGTCTTTATTCAGACCAAATTATTATGAAATTTTTTTCCTTCTTTTTTATTGTCTTTTTTCAACAAATCAATGGAACATCTTTTTATATTATTGTATAAAACATTTAAAAAATATCTTTTGTTTCTTTTAGTATTTTTCTCAATCACTATCAAAATTTTTGCAGACCAAAAATAATCAAATTATTTGAAGTTTGATTCAAAGATGCTTTTAATAAAAGTGACTACTGTCTTTTATAATGAAAATTTAATTTTCATTTATTTTAATTTTTTAATCTATTAAAAATATTCTGGATTTTTTACATTTTGAATTAGTGTTTAAGATTGTAATATTTTTTAATGTAGATGTGTGCTTCACAAATATAATTTTGGTTTTCACTTTTACAATCTTTGCTTCTGAACTTGCTTTTAGTTTATAATTTTGATAAAAAAAAGTTTATTGAAATCTACTATATTATATTAGAAATGTTTTTTTAATTAACTGTTTTATTTTAATTGCTAATTAAATTCTTAAATAATAGATATTAAAAATATTTTATAAACAATGTTTTTATTATTTGCTTTGTATGAAACACACACCAAATAATTATTTCTTCAACCACAATTAGAGTTTTTATATTTAACTTGAAATAAAGGCATGGGGGTTCAGAAATTAATTAGTAAGGAACAATTAAATTCTGAACTCCATACCTTTATTTCAAGCTAAATATAAAAACTCTAATTGTGATTAAAAAAACAATTATTTTGTGTGATTTTAGTACAATTTTTTTTTTAAAAAGCATTGATTATAAAATATTTTTATATCTATTATTAATATTAATATATTAAACATTGCTTTTGAAATTTTATTCTACATCAACTATTTTAGCATTAAGATTGCAATCAAATTTCAATTTTCACTGATGCTAAAATACTTTTAAGGTTGAAAGTAAAGTCATAAGTATCGAATCAATCATATTTATAATTTAATTCTGTTCAATTGCCCACTGCTCTGTATTTAAGAAACTAAATAATTTAGCTAAAATAATTTAGTGTCATATTGCATTAACAGTGATTTATTAAAAAAATGCACTAAATTTGAATAAATTATATTGAACAGTAATATATTAAACATTGCTTATAAAATTTTATTTTATATATATATTATTTTTTAGTTTTTGGTATTAAAATTGTAATCAATGACTTCTTATTTCAATTTTGAATGATGCTACAATACTTTTAATACTGACAGTAAAATCCTAAGTATTAAATCAATTTTTGTTTACAATATAAATTTGTTTTCCCACCCGCTGCTCTAAATTTAAAAAACTAAGTAAGCTATCTAAAATGTTTTAGTATCATATTACATTGCCAGTTGTTTATAAAAAAAATGTACCACACTTGAACAAATTATATTGAATATTAATATAATAATAAATAAATAATCATAACTTATAAATATGTGTATTTGCAAAGTGGATGTAACTACCTACCAGTGAGTTACGTAGCATAAAAACCAATGAAAAAATAGAATGATATCTATCTTTGGAATTTGTTGTTAGTTTTTGACTTGGTTTTAAAATTATATGGTGAATTTTGTTTATTGTTTTAGTTTATGTATAGACTAAATGTTCTTCAAATGCCAATAATATATTCTTAGGATGAAGAATGAGTCTTATCTTTAACAACCTTTGATCATTAAATGAAATATTAATTTTAATACTTGTAAAATAATATTTCATTTAATGTTCAAATATTGTTAAAAGTAAGACTCATTTTTCATCTTTTGAATATATTAGTAGTGATTACAGAACATTTAGTCTGTACATAAATTAAAACAATAAACAAAATTCATCATATAATTTAAAAACTAAGTCAAAACTAAGCTTATACAACAATAAAACCTAAAAATAGATATCATTCTATCTTTTCATATGTTTTTGATGTTACATAACTCAGTGGGAGATAGTTACTTCTGCTTTGAATATTATGATATTAAATCTCAATTTTAAAATTGTATTCTCATTTCAATAAAAATATTTAATTGAAATAAACCACTGAACAAAATATATATATACCACCCTCTTGCAGGCATTACTGAAATTTTTTAACTACTTGTTTTAAATTTAAATTTAAAATATTTAATTCATACACATACTGTTCTGGATTTAAGATATTAAATATGTTACTTAAAATATTTTAGTGTTATATTGCATTGTCAGTGAAATACACCAAATGTACCAAATTTCAATAGATTTTAATGTATAAAAGTATATTAAATCTCACTTTTTATTTTAACTTAAATAAAAATGTTCATAAATAGACAAACAGAGATGGTTAACTTAAATAAAAAAGTTTAAAAATCAAAACAATTATCTCTGTAATTCTCGATATGAGATTATAGAGTTATGTTACATAAAAGCATCTTGATTAGTTATTTATCAGAAATTAATATCTAATTAAGTTTAGCTAAATGTTAGATACCCCTGATGAATATTAAATGTTTTAGCATTGCTATTTTAGGAACAAATTTTAAAAAATGGTCATGGAACAATTCACCAAGAATAAGACCTGATTTCAAGACCAGATGGTTCAAAAAGTGATAATACAGAAAGCTAACTGCTTTACATATAGAGATCTCATTCATCCAGTTTAAGTAGAATATTTCTGCTGTTAAAGATCTTGCTTTGGTGTCCTGTCAGCAAATTGTCCCTTTTCTATGAAAAGCTACTATCACTATTTCAAAAATTGATATTTATTTTTAACAATGTTTAATTTTATGTTTCATTGCTGCAAATTTGCAATTATATTTGTTTATGATGTTGAATTTTTTTCTATATCTATCAAAGTATATTATAAATATTAATTGTGCAATAATGTATTTTTATTTTGAGATGCGACATTGTGGTGATCATACTATATTATGTGTATAATATATTTTCATTTTTGTATTTGCCTGAATATACAACAGTTTAAATATTCTGTTTTTACGTTTAAATCAAATCATAAATATAAAAAATCCAGACTTACAAAAACAAAATATCCTTGGTTAAATGTTATTAATATTATCAGTGCAACTGATTTTAAACAACATAATGTAAAAACAAATTCTGTTTGAATATACAATGCAACTGACCAGGATCTCTATGAAGAGGTGACAATTTTCTCACCTAGAATAAAATTGAAACTTGGTATTTGATAACTAACTTCCTATTTTTAACTTTATTTAAAATTAATTAATATGTCTCTTTTTTATCCACATTAATCAATAGGGTATTGTTTTTGTGATTTATGTGTTTTCAATTTTCACCACTTTTTAACATTATTCTACTAGTGTATCCTATTTTTTCTGATACAATTGAAATGACTTTGCATTTTGTTTTTCTGTTCTATTAATTGAAAACCCTTTTAAACACTATCAATTAAATCATCACAGATTCATACATTCTTTTATTTTTCAATTTGTTCTTATTTTATAATTGTTAAAAATAATTAATTCTATTACTATTTGTGTGTGTGTGTGTGTGTGTGATTGTTAAGCCACTACTATATTTATTAGTTGTGCATGAAGACATTATTAAATCTTGTGGCTATTAAGATATATGGTAAAGCTTTATATGGAAGAGGCTGTATAGTAATATAACTTTTATTTGTGTAATAGTGCCATCTGAAACTTGTTTAATGATTTCTATTATGAAGATATATTATCACTTCAATTGCATTCTTAGCATTTTTGGAACATTAATTAATTACATGTCTATAATAATCTGTAATCCAATAGTTTAATCTCTAGAGAATTTTATGAATAAAAATTAAATATGATTCTGCTTTTATGGTGTATCTGTAATCATTTGCGCTGTCAATCTATTAATATTCTCTTAAGGAAATAATCTCTCACAATCTCACTTTTTATTTTTTGATATGTAATAAAAGTTTTTGAAGATTTATCTATCTTTCTTTTTATCTATTGGTTTTTCCAAGTAGTGTTGGCAGTGGTTATCATTCTGTTTCTTGCTCAAGATGAATAAAAAATATGAGAATAGAAATTAATATTTTATTGTAATATATATCAATATCACTAACTGTTTCTTTTTTGATGTGAGCTAATTCAAACCTTATGAAGAAATGCTTCATTTTAAAATAGTATTATTTTTGTCAAATTTGGATTTTTACAACATTTTCTGAGCTTAAAAAGCTATAAAAACTTTAAATGAGATTAGTAACTTCTTTTTTTTCTCATTCCAAATTCTTTTTGTCTTAATGTGCTTTTCATAATTATTGTGTCTTGAAAAATTAACTCAATTTAAGAGTAGCTTATTTGTGAGCAAAAGTTTATAGTTTCAATTCGGATTTTTTTTTTAGAAAATAGAAAAGAAAAAAAAATTAGGCTTAAGTAATTAATACCTTTGGATTTACAAGCAATTGTAAGTAAAAAGAGGGTTTTATTTTGCCATCACTACACATTATAAAGTTTTTAATTAGACGTATGTCCCAACGTTGTGTCATGTGATTGCCGCAAGTCAAAATTTAGGTTGTGTAGTCAATTACTCTTTAACCTTAGTAAAGTTTATTGAGGAATTACTTTAACCTTAGTAAAGTTTTTTAAATTATATACTAGATAAGTTTAACCTTAGTAAAGTTTATCTTAAAAGAAGTATTAGTTGTAGAATTTTATGCGTATTTTATTATACAGACTTTATTTTTCTTTTTTTAAAAATCTCAAAATAAATATTTACTCTCATCTGTGTTGAACTGACGTTTTATCACCTCCAGTTAATAAAGAATGAGTAAGGTGAAAGGTCGGGAAATAATTTTTCTCTTACTGTGGTTCATTTATAATCTGTCAAAATGTTTTCCGCTTTGTGTTATTAAGATATTATTAATCAAAGCAACCACCCTCTTATAAAATGCAACCTGATCAGAAAAATAATAAAACGTTATAGTTATTTTTGTAAAAAAATCTCTTCACTATTTACTTTCAGGTCTTCTAGTTGATTTATATATATTCATTTACTAATAAACGCATACTCATTTGATTTTTATACTTAATCTCTTTGTTTTATTCTTTTTACAAACATTATTTTTTTTGTTCTAATCTCTTCTTTTATTCTTGGAATGTCTTAATCTTTTCTTTTCCTATTTTACTCTTTTATCTTTTTTTCTAAATTCTTATTCTCTTTTCATTTCTTTTTACTTATAGTAATTTTCAGTGCTCATGTCAACTTTTTAAATTTTTCTCTTTTTTTATATTTCTGCATTCTTGTCATTATTTAAAAAATGTCTTTCTTAATAAATAAATAAAAAGAAAACAATGGTTTATATATATTTAGTATGAATTTATGTCTGCGCTGTGAACATTTAATAAAAAATAAATTAAGCATTCATTATAGTAGCTTTTTAAGTAAAAAGGTAAACTTAGACATTGCTGTGAGCAATATTTACTCTAATCTACTGCTGCTGCATTTAATAAGTTATAAGATAGAATATTTTACCACAATATTGTAATTACTGCAACAAAATTAGTTTTAGATAGAGCTGTTATTTTGCTCAATCTCTTGTTTGGAAATGTGATTGAATACCCTATCAATGATATAACATAAAAAACATTACAAGAAATTCACTTAAGAATGCTCACAAAGTTCCAAAAAATATGACCAATCAATGTGTTTTTCAGTTTACTGAATATGATTCTATAGAGTCCACTATTATAAAATCATATTAGATTGGACATGTGAAGTGTAATAAGAGCTTTTCTAAAAAATATTTTATGATAAACCTGATCATAGTTTTCATGGGTTTACTGTTAAAAAGATTTCCTCATCTCCAAGATACTTTAAAGAAGTGCAATAGGGATTACTTTCTTGGGGAACTTATGTCTGAGAATAGAGTATAATGGAGAAGAACAATTAGTCAAGACATTAAAAGCTTTCATAAAAAAGAAATCACTGCTGAAAGGTTAAAATTGCATAAGATGTTAAATAAACAGAATAGTGAATGAATATGTTTTGTATATTAACATATTTGTGGTTTGCATTGGCTTGTATAGTCATTGCAAAAAACAACTCGTGCTTTTTTATCTCTATTTGGGGGGAGGGGTTTGAAATGGCCATAACCATCTGTGAGTCTCTCTAGTTGAAGATGATTAGTCATATGAACAACTTGTACAACATACACACTTTTTCTTTTTTAAAATAAAAGGTTATATGATTTGAATTATCATGTAACATGATATTATCAAAAATATTTTTCCTTTTTTGAAATCATATTCGGATGAACTTTGCCTTAAATCTAAATGAAATATCTAATTATCAAGCTAAGATCATTTTAAAGCTAAGTAAGTTTTCAAATCACTTCATCATATTTTTTTCTTAAAACAACGTTACTAAGTTTGTTTTTATAACAAGATTTTTGTCTTTCTAAAGTAGCAATAAATAATTAAATGGTTGATAACTCAAAAGGTTCTTGTAACATCCGAATAATGAAAGCGACAGATTGATTTTTGACTCATGAACTTTTAGTTTTGAAGTTCATTATGTTACCACTATATAAAACTGTCAAATAATGAATTCAAATGTAAATTTGTTCTCAGGTAAATAAATTGTCATTTTCTCTTTCTAAAGAACAATGAAAATTTTCTCTATATTTCTTTCATGTTATTGATTGGAATAATAGGAGCTTTTGCTTGAACAATTTTTTAAAGAATATATAAGACCAGGATCATTTCAATAGTTGAAGCTGTGAAGTTTTTTTAAAAAATATAATGTTTGTGTTTAATTCACATAGGCCATAAGTAGTTGGCTATAATTTTTTTCTGAATAACAGCAACAAGATATTTAAAAATATAAATTGTGCATTATTAATAAGTTATAGATGTATAAAAAATAAATAATAATGAAAACTCAGCCATACATCAGAGAAGAGAATAGTATTTACAAAAGTAAATCAACATCAGCTATGCATCAGAAATGTATTTTGCAATAATGGTTATTGATTAAAAAAAATTAAATAGCGTTGTTATTTCAAAATAAACTTTATTTGCATTGTAAGACAAATAACATGGGTTATACAGTGTTCATGATCTCAGTCAGATAATTACAAAGCTTATATTAGGAGTAAGTATAACTTACAATGAGTTGAACATATTATTTAAAGGAAGTTTTGTTAACAGGATTAATTAACATGGCATTATAAAAATTAACTTGTCAGGATTATAGTGTAGCAAACTTAAGATGACTTGAAGTACAAGAAGATTAAGTTATTGATTGCAGGTGAGTATAGATTGTTTGGTCTATCCAATGTTATGAATGCTAGACAAGCCAGGCTGGAACATATTCAACTTAAAGGATAAAAATAAAATAAACTGGATATATAGTCACTAATAAATTTCTACAAAGAATGTTGCATTATAAGTAACCAGCATAGGTTATACTAATTTATAACATCCATTATCAGTAAAACCAACATTCTTTAATCAAAATTAGAGCATAATTAGGTAAGGTCTATTCCAACAATTACAAGGTAGGAATCTTAAGATATCTTTGTTACATAGCAATTCATAAGAAGTGTGAATATATATATCTTTACTTTATTAATGATGTTCCCTAAAATACTTTCCACATATAAGTTAGTTTTCTTAATATGTTGGCAATAACAATACATTACACTATATTTTTTAAAGTTTTTGTACATCTTGGCAAATTATAATCATTAATTGCTTTAGTGGAGAATAGAGAAAAAATAATGATTAATTGACAAATTTATCTTCAGTTTGATATCTAATGCTCTAAATCAAACCAAATTTCATTTACCCATTTTTGATTAGATTTTTTTTGTTTGAACTTGATCAATAGAAGGAAGCTATATGCAGATTGATATTTCTAGAACATTAATACAGATTTTTTTAATTTTATTATTGTTGTTTTTTAAAAGAATAAAGAATAAAGCATTTATAAAAATATTTTTATTTTCTATGCTTGTATTAATTATTTTAAAGTTGGGTGAGTTAAAGGAATAAAAATTGCTCCTTGATCTTTTCATTTGCACATTACATAAGTATCAGCTCATTGACTTGCATGTTACTTTTTCACATTACTGATTAATGTGGATTGGCATTTCTATTATGTAAAGTTTATACACAATGTTAAATTTCTTCAGCAGTCAGCATTTGTATTAAAGTAACAGAATCACAAACTTTATATGCAATACATCACAGGTGAGAGGCAACATTTTATAGCCCATGAATTAACTTTTTCATACACAAGTTCAGAATTTGCCATATAACTTTTGCACTATTTTAAAATTTTTGTATAGAATATAAATAATAATTAGCCATAATTTTCATAATGTAACAATATATTATAATAACAATATGTTATAAAAATACTTAAACTATAAACATTGCATATGTTAATACAATTTCTGAGTCCCTTTTACTTTCAGCAAATTAAATTTGTTAATAAAAATGGTAACAGAGCATTTTTCAAATTTGAATTAATTGTGATCTCACAAACAACAAAGTACAAGGCACCACTGTGAGAATATCAATTATAAAATAAAAGTTAAGCTTAAGTAGATAACTCAAGATTAGACCAATGTCAACATGTACTTAAAATATGATTCACTGAATTTGAATTTTGATTATACATTTTTTTTCTGAATAATAATAAAAATTAGTTTTTGGTGTCAACATTAAGTCACCAAATCTAGGCTTATTTTTTAGTTTATAAATGAAGATTCAATGCATCATATTTAACTCTGTAATGTGATGCCTTTAGTGCATTGTCATGGGAATCCCTGCATACATTCTTATTAAGTATTCACAACTCATATTCATCAATAATTAATTTACATCAGCTGTAGTAAAGATTGTTTGAGTTTATTATAATTTTTTCTAGAATGTTCTTGTTTTATTTATAAAGTTTGACTGTATAAGATATTTGCAATTTGAGACTGTCATCTTATTGAAATGATTTTTTTGAAAATTTAAAAATGCATTATTATCCAGAATAAAAGTTTTTAATCCATTTCACAGTTCTATCTAATGTCATCAGTAGAATACCTTATCTAAGTTGAAATTGTTTTATTTATTGGGAGTGAAGATTTCAATCTGTTATATTTTGACAAAAAAATTAATTTAAAAATTTATGAATTCAGAAAAATAATTTTTAATAATAAAAATATGAAAAAAAAATTTCCAAACTTTGTGTTATGAGATGAGACTCAATCAAATTACATTTTATGAAATATAAAAGAGTGACATATACATTTTTTCCCTACTTTTACCGTCAAATGTTATAAAGCACATTTTATTTCTTTTTCTATATAATAAACTTACTATAATATCTCATTAAATATTTTATGTTTTCCACTCTAATTTTTAAATCATATCTCACACAAATTAGAATGAAAATGATTCATGATGTGAATCATAGAGATTAAATGACGGTATGCTTTTTTCTCTAGTAATGTATGTTTAAAGAATTTTTTTAGTTGCAGACCAGTTATTTTTCCTGAGACAACATTGAAATCTAAGCTATGTTGTCATTATTTGCCCAATACTTAAATCTTGTATGTGTGTGAACAGTCTAATTTAAAACATTTAGACAATTTTACTATTTTTTTTTACAAACTATATGAAAGGAATACTAACTAGCACAAGTGAATGGCCCAGTTCTTAAAAAATTCAATATTACATAACTTTAACAGATATATTTAACTTTTAGAATGACCTTTCTGAATCTAATACTCAGCTATTTCTTGTTTAGCTCTACTTTGATTAATCTTTATTACATTCTGTCTATTTTATTGGCATCACTCAAAAATTATTGCCATTGTCAATATAGGAATGAGTACAAGAGAAGAATATTGAGTGGTATCTAATGGATGTTTAGTAAATCATTTAAATGCAAAAACTTTATTTGCATACTGTTTAGTTTTGCTGATATACCAGATCTCAAAACTAACATGAAGCAAACCAGAATAGCATTTGAGTTCATTGCTAATATATTTCTGGCTTGTTTAGAAATTAATGCTATCACTAAATTTGTTTAAAAATACTCTTAAAATTTAAGAAAAAAAATAAAAAAGAAACTATGAACTGAGATACTTGAGAGCTAAAGATCTTGGATTAATATAATGAGAGATCAATAGACCTAAGAGTTTAAGATTTTTGTATCAAAGCTTATCACTTATGGTGCACAAACTTTACGTATTCTATTATTTTTTAAAAAAATGCATGTTGGTATTTAGTAAAAGAATTTATGAATGGAACCATAAGTTTTACTTTATTTGTGTTTCTGAGAATTTTAAGTCTTTTTTTTTGTTCCACTAACTTTTCTGCATTAGTTATGCTAATATTAGCATAAACAAACACCCTAACACACTCTTTTATGACAATGCATTTATATATTTTTTGTTATATTCAAATTTCCAAAATAGTTGAGGGTTTCAAATTGCATAATAATATTATTCAAGGCTCTTTTCATACTGAAATAAGAATTTTAAAGAAGATTATTGGATAGTCAAACTGTCAGTCATTTTGGAAGTTTGAAAATAATAAAGTATTGTATTAAATGTCACATGATCATTCATTGATTACTCTGGCTTGCACTGAGTGGCACTACTGTATGGAGAGTTTTGCCTGTTTTTAAGTATTGTACTTGCATTAAATACATAGAAGACTGTACTGCTACTGTTTATTTATATTAGTAATTTTAAAACTTTTAAAAAATGTAATTTAGTTTAAGTTAGTCAATTATAATATAGCAAATGTATGCCTTTTAATCAATTATTCTCTCTATAAATATAAAAATAAATAAGAGTTACATAACAAATATATTATTCAATATAAAAAAAGTTTCATTTGGTAACATTTTATGTCTTTCTCAGAATAATCTAGATATATATGTAACTAAATAAGAAATAGCTGAAGCTTCCAATAAGTTATATAACATAAATAAACTCTTCAAAAGATAAATGATATCACCTGTCTCTTAGCATTTACAATGAACACTGCAGAGCATTATGTATATTGATATGTTTTCCTTTATCTATAATAACCATATATATTATACAGCATTGAAAATATAGATACAATCAAAAACTGTATCCAGGATAAGCAGTAATTAAAAATAAAATTATTCTCCTAAACTATTATAATAAATAATTTATCACTAATAATATTCTTAATTTGGGAAATCATTACCTGCATCAAATGCATACAAATATTTTTATGACTTAATAATAGATCAAAGAGTCGATACAAAGGAGTAATCAAAATAATTAAAATTTTGTAATGAAAAAATTATACATTTATTTTTAAATGATCCAAACTGAATTTTCTTTAAAGTGTTCTCTATTTGATGCAATGCATGGTCTAAATATATTCTACACTTTTTGAAGCAGTCCTAAAATACTTGCAAAGTGTTGCCTTTTAATGCCTTCACATTTTTTTAACATCTCTTCTATATTCGCAAAACATTTTCCTTTGAGGACTTTTTTTATTCAGAAAATAAAAAGAAATTGGGTGAGGTCAGGTAAATATAGTAGGTGGATATGCTAAATCATGTCATTTTTTGTTAAAAATTGTTTCATATTTGAGGCTTTGTGCACTCGTACATTATCATGATGAAACTTTCACTCCTCATTTTGCCACAATGAAAGGCATTTTTATGTCACTGCATCACACAAATGTTTTAGGTGTAGGTAAAGTTTCTGATCATTATAAATGAATTTTGAGTGAACACTGCTGTTTGCATAACAAAATAATCAGCATTATAAATATTGGAGTTCATTTGCTGTGTTTTTTTTTTTTTTTTTTTTTTGGGGGGGGGGTAGTAAATTTGAACTCTTCCATTAAACCATTCACAAACTTGTGTTTTCCACAGTGCAGTTTGCTTCTTTGTAAGATGTTTCAAGTATTACAACTATCTATCTGCCATTTTTCTTAATAGAAAACAGAATTTTATATTGATTCAATTTTTCACCATCTCAAAAATCGAGTAAGTAAGATACATTTAACAAAAAAAATTTACATTGCATTAAAATTTGACATGATGATACCAGTTAGCAGATACATGCAAAAGGCTCTTTGCAAGAGATATCTAGCAGTAGAAGCATGTACTACTATGAACCCACTCCCAGAGAACATTCTCGATTTTTGGGGTACTCCCTCATACAAAAAAATCAAAAAATCTTCCAATTAATGCAAATTTAACTTTGTTCACTCCAAAATATAAAATATTATATTTCAGGGCCTTATTTGTTTGTGCAAAAAGACTTTCAAAAAACTTTATTTTTTTTTTTTTTTAAAAAAAAACACTTTTAAATAGTTTTTTTAAGGGCAAAAGTTTTCCAACAAACCTCCAAAGAGAAATAAACGAGAAGGTAACGATATTAATTATTAGATTAATCAAGTAATAGAACTTGGGGTTTTTCTTTTTGGTTTTATCCGCAAAACATTTATTAATCAATGCATCTCGGCCCAGATTTGAATACAGGTAAGGAAGATAGCAGGGGAGAAACATTAGCTAATCCACTGAATAATATTATCTCTTATATACTAATTAATTTTTGAATATAATTAGTCTACAAAGATTATGAGTTTTTTTTTATTTAATATTTTTATTGTTAAGCCTCTTTCTTCTTGACTCAGTTTAGTAATATTTTAAAAACTATAGCGGGTCTTTTATTATTTATTACAAATTTTAATACTACAAATACATGTATATATTTAGGTATGAAGGGAAAAAAACATTTATTAGGTTATTAATGTGGAAAAAAACAACAACAATAACCTAAACAACAATTAGATTATCAAGAAAAATAATTATAATAATAATAAAAGAAATGAATGTAAAAAAGATGTAGGTAACGCATTACGAGATCCTGTTATGAAAGCTTCTATTATTGACTTTCAATTTATTGCTATTATTAATACTGTAAATGACGTATCAAACAGCTTTTTAATATCCTTCCTGGGGAGAGAGGAAAGAAAAACTGAGTTTATACATTCTCGTTTTAAAAAGTTAAAAACTAAAATTGAATCTGAAATGTACTAGAATTTATTTTTAGATTATCAAGACTTAATAAATTACATGTTTAGAAATTTGTTGGTTTTTATATAAAAATAGAAGTTTTGGAATGCGAAAAAGTTAGACGTTGATTAAAAAAAACCATTAAATATAAATAAATAAAAATTTAAAATGAAAATGAAATAATAACAACAAAAAATAAGAGCGAAATCAGTAACAAAGCAAAAAATAGCAAAGATAATAAGAAAAATGTGAAAAAAGTCAAAAAATTAAAAACGAAAAAAGATAGCAATCATTAAATATATTTGTACTTGGGTATTTGATACTGGAAAAAATAAAGAATAGACGTAACGGTTTATGCGCATGTGTGAATAAGGTATTCATATTCACGTACTCACACTCTTGAGAATTCAAGGCGTCGTTTTTAAATAACTTTGTGATTTTGTTTTGTTTTTTGGTTTGATTTTATTTTTAAATTTTGATAATTAATTGCCTGTGTGTCCCTATCTTCAGCAGAATCTTACTGCGTAGCCATTCAAAAGCGTATTTTTGAAATATTTCACATATAATGTGTAAATTATTACATATACGAGTAAAAGTCATGGACACTCATTTTATCCAAATAAGCACATCATATTAGAATCGTGATTTGTATTTTTACATAAAGTATTTTGGTATTCATTTGCCTGATGCAGATTAACTTAGGATTTTACCTTCTAGTTAATAATAGCTAGATATCAATTTATTGAGTATTAGTAGATGTTTAGTGAATAAAATTTCACACTTTCTTTTTAAAAAAAATTCTAAGCTTATTACAATTTAAAAACATTTAAAGCTTCATCTGGCAGATTCAGACCCCAGATAATTAGCATCACAGCAAATATATTTAACCACTACATCAGGAAGCTTCTGAAGAAAAAAAATCCACTACTGATTTTAAAAAAATTAGATTTTAAGAAAATAAATAATATTGTTGAATTGATATGAAATTATGTATAGCAATGTAATTTATCATCAATACAGATTGGTAAACAGTAGTAAATAATAAATGTGTTGTAATCAGTTTTTATTTATGATTTATATCATAAACCAATGGCAATAAACTATAGTTAATTTATAACTGAGATTTGGTGAAGTATATTTTAATTTTTGAATGAATTGTATAACTGGAAAACAGCTTGGCGAATTTTTTAACTGAAAAAATATTCAAAAAAATAAGCCATTTACTATATCTAAAATAGTATTTTTTTTTTATTCATAATAAATGCTTCTTGTTTTTGGAAAATAAAAATAAATGGCCTATGAGTTCTCCCTTAGTTTATTCTTAGACTAAAAAAGTTCTTATGAAAATTGGAATATAAAGTAATTTGTAGAACTTTCACATCAAAACAGAGTACAAGAAATTTCACATCAAGACAGAGTACAAGAAAAGTCAATAATATTCATTCCAACTTCATTTTAAATAAAAATATATATATTTCTAAATAAAAAATTAAATGTATAAAGATCAGTTTTCCTTATTCTGTTTTAAAACAATCTACTATGTACATGGGTTAATAATGGATATCAAATAACATAATGCTGTAATATCCATATTCCCAGATTAGTTTTTGGATTTTGTCATTATTAGTGAGAAATTAAAGGTGTAATTAATGCTTATACATCTCATAACTGACTTTTATTCATATATATGTAGATAATTTATGATAATAGACTGAAAGTTAAATTCTTCTATAGTCTTTGAATATAAGTCAACATGCTTGCTTAGTTATATCAATTTGATAGCAAGTCACTTTATATATATATATATATTTTAATGGCAATTGTTCTATACTGATTGTGGAATTTATTGTACACTTTAGCTAAATAAATTAATAACAAAATCATCAAATGATTTTTTCAGTTTACTCCTATATGTACGACAACATTTATCCTCATCCTATGCCAGATCCATCTGTGTAAGTCTAAGTAATCAATAGATATCAGATAGTAATGTGATATATCCACATTCTCAGAAGAATTCCTGCTAAGGACATGGGATTCAAAACTTTAAACTCATGTTCAATGCAAGTGCTCATAGAATACAGTAAATAAGTTAAGAAAGTTGGATTGTGTTTGCATTAATGCACAAATAATTTATTTATTTAATAAAAACTCTCGAAGTTACTATGTAGGCTTATCTGGCAAAAAAACTTTTTATAGAAGACATACTTGATAACTTTTAATCTTAATTCTTATTCGATTATACATGAATAAACTAAGTGATGTATTTACCCTAAAATAAAGAATTTTGAAAATGTATTATCATGATTATTATGCTTTAGAGAGTTTCAAAATAATGAAGATATGCGAAAAACAGAAGGTAACAGAAAAGTAAAGTGGCATGGTCTCTACCATCACACATAATGATTCTGAAAAAATAAAGAAATAATAGATATGTTTTGGATATATTTTATTCTTATAATTTCTAAGGACATGACATCAACTTGACACCATTTAATAATATTAATTACAATTTTTTTTCTTTACTTATTTATAACAATACAGTGTATTTTAGTCAAATAATAAAATATTAAAACATTTATTTTTCTGATTTATTACTTAATTTTTATTTCTAAAAATAAACATGTAAATTCAGGTGCTTAGTTAATTCTATTATTATTGTTAATATTTATATCCACATTACCTAATTCCATGCAATAAATACAATTGGTTCCAAAAGTAGTTCACCTGTGTTAATTCAATATGACATTGAAATGCATTTATTAGGGATAATCCGTTTTACATTCATTTTCTAGAACAACGTTACCTTCCTGTACTATTTATAAACAGTAAAAATATAATATAAAAATAAAAATATATGTCAAAATACAAATAAAATTAATTTACTGTATTCAACTTTTATACATACTCAGATGCTATCAGTTGCCATTTGTTTTCTGTTAATCCACATTAGTAAATTTTTATCTATGGCATTACAACTTGAGTTCCATAGTGTGAAAATTCCCTCCACGATCCTCAACATATTTATTTTGTCTTTATTTTTTGAAAAGGCATTTTAATTAATACTTACATTAATAATTTTATCACTCTCTAACTTAAAAAGCATATTTTCTTGCATGTTCACATTAATTTTTTAATTTCACTTTTTTTGTCTAATAGTCAAAATTATTATGCAATTCATGAAAATAAAATAACTTTTTAAAAAAAAATACTGCAATTACATTGATAAATGAACAATGATGTAAGAAAGCTAAATTGATAACAAACCCTTATAACATTTTAGAAAAGTAATGAATAAACAAGCGGAAATAAAACATCTGCAAAATAGTTATGAAGTGATAGCAAATGTTGTTCATAGAAACATTTGCATTTGGTCATCTAACTATTTTATTTTTAGCATTATTGCTAGTTTCTACCATTAGTTAAAGATAAGGATAATTCATAAAATTATTTCATTGTTTTAATATATTGTCATTGTTCTAATTATATTTTTAATAATAATTAAGCTGATAAAGTTTAATTATAATAATTGATTTAGTCATTTCATTTTTAGCATTACAACAGAAATTATTTAGTTCATGTTATTAAAAAGTAAAAATAAGCTCTTTTAAAACAAAATTTAAAAATTATTTGTATTGGTTTAAGATATTTTCATTATTACTAGCATTACTTTTATTAATAATTAAATTTAAAATAATTTTATTTTGCCACAAATTTTATTTAAATTGAAGCTTACTTATATGAAAAAATGAACTGTCCTGTTAAAGCCTCAATTCATTTATGAGTATTTAATATTTTTAGTTTAAAAAATATATTTTCTTATAGAGAGCTCATGAAAGAAAGGATATTAAATATATATTTGATGCATTCTTAATACTATGTTATATGGAATTATATGATATTTTATCTTTAAATTTAGCTAATTTCCATCATGTCAAGAAAATAAATATAATATTTCAAATACATATAATAATTATCTGATGTTTAATATATAGACATTGGAGGAATTTGAGAAGTGAACCTCATAATTTGAATTAGGAGAATTAAATTTGAAACTAAGATCTACAAATATGTCATTGTATGATTTTTTGGAAATTAAGTCTGAACTTTTATTTAGTAAGGAAAACCATATTCTGTACAATTTTCATGAATTATGTGCACTATGGGATTTCACAGTATATACAAACTTATTAGCTACTAATAGTTTTGAAGTAGTCAAAAGCAAACTTTAAAAATTAGCCAGAATGAGACAATTCATAACAAGCATTCTATAGTAAAAAGTGCATTAGATAAACAGCAAATTACAAGATAGTAAATTATTTGAAATGTACATCTTGGCTTATAATAAGAAAAAAAGAATGTGACCCCTCTCAATGAAAACCAAAAATTGTATAAGAATCTTCTTGTATTATTTTCTAATGCTAATTGATTTATCAAAAATTGATTATGGTTGAAGTAAACGGCATGAAGATAACAAATGACTTGATGAAAAAGTGTCTGGTTTAATATTTATATTAATGTTTTTTGATGAGGATACTGTAATTTTAAAGAGATCACATAAATATTTATATATAAATAGATTATAAAAATTTAATCAACTAATCAAGCAAACTACTAATAATATTTATTTGTAATCTTTGAGGTATTAAAATAATTATCCAATCAGTTTTCCTAAAACAATTGTTTTATGATCTAAATATCACTCATCAGCTAACAATGAGAACAGTATTTTACTGCTAATTTGTAAAGCCTTTTTTATATAAATATTTTCATAGTAATCCAATCTTATAAACTTAATTGTATAAATGATAAACATTATTAGTACATTAATTTAATTATTTCAGTTTAATAGTGTGCATATTTGGATACACTGTGTAAATTTTTCTAATTTGAATCTCAAGTATAATATAAAACCTATATTTTATTTCTTTTTAGAAATGTAAATTTTAACAATAATTTTATTAGCCTGAAGTTTTGTGGTGATGATATATTAGATGTTATAGTATTGTTGGACTATTTTCACCATGTTGAATGTCTAAAACATTTTAAACTTTATTTAAACTTTTCAAATACAAATAACTATTAGCAATAGCACCCAAATAGACAACACATGTTACAAAATTACACAATGTTTTGAGTGATATTATTCTTTGCTCTTCAGATGTTAATGGCCTGATCAATGACAATTTATCATAAAAGTTAAACTTACACCTTTAGATTCTTGAATATTAAATGTTAAGTCAACACTCTAACCAACTGAGCTATTCAGTCAAACAACTGTTACTAATAACAAATGAATAGACAACACAGGTTAGTAAATCACATAACATTTTGAGTGGTATTATTCTCTACTCTTTTTTAGGTGTTGCTAACTGGGCCAATGACAATTTAGCATAGGAGTTGAAGTTACACCTTGAGATTCTTGAATATCTAATTTGAAGGCAACACTCTAACCAATTATAGAATAGCTCAGTTGGTTAAAATGTTGCCTTAAAATTCAATATTCAAGTATTTAAAGATGTAAGTTTGACTCCTATGCTAAATTATCACTGGTGATGCCAGCAACACCTAAAAAAAAGTAGAAAATAATACCACTCAAAATGTTATATAATTTACTAATCTGTATAGTCTATTTGTTATTACTAACAGTTGTTTGCATTTGAAAAGTTCATTCAACATTAGTTCATTCAACATTAAATGATAGATGATGGAAATAGATCAACATTATTACAAATAATTTTATTAAGCTTCATATATATATATGGCATTTTGTGATATAATTAACACTAATGTTTGCATACAATAATTATAGCAAACAAAATTGCATATTACTTTATAAAAGTACATAATGAATGTAAAAATTAAAATCTGAAATCAATAGTTGAGGACAATATATATGTTAAGATGTTTTTTTCTATGGTAGAAAATTTTTAAAAAAATACTTAAACATTAGCCCAAGTTTTAGTAGTACCTTTATTAAGGCTATAGAAATAGTTCAACATATTAAACTTATTAATACCACAACTCAAAACTACTTAACTATTATTTGGCTATTATTGAGTAATAAAATCATAATATCTCACTACAAAGAAGAATTGTTGTTATTCGTGTATGATTGTGGCTTATCTAAAGAAAGATGTTTTTATATGAATGATTTTTTATTTCCTATTTTAAAATTATTCTAAATATTTAAATTTGATTAATATATGACCCTTTCTCTCTTACTCCTCAATTCATTGTAAGAATCTTTCTTACTTCTAATTTTTTTTTTTGTATTTATTTATAACATAATCATTCTAAAATCATTCGTTCATAGATAGTAAGATTTGGATCATTTGAAACTTAATAGACTGAATTTTTATTTATCTTATTAATTATAAGCTCTACTTACTGCTTTTGTTCATTTATAATTTATATTAAAGATACAAGTTTTAGAATCAAGTGTCATAACTTGCTATAAGATATAAATAATTTTCTTTTCATTTTAAAATAAACTCAAGAACAGTCTGAATGAAAATGAATTCTGACTAAGGTGGTTACAATTGCTAAAATTTTGATTTCCATTAGTACTTTTTTTTCCAAAAATCATTTATTATTTGAAAGCATTTAAAGTTATTTTTTTTATAGTCATTTTGAGAAAGTTAATTCTGACAGTAATAATTCAACAATCGTATTGGTGCTAGTGAATGTAAATAGTTCCAGAGGATCATTTATTATATCATTTTTTTTGTAGATTATTCTTAATTGCATAATCCATTCCAAGCTCATAACCTAGAACTAAATTAGCAACCAACATAAGCATCTAAATAGGGAAAACATAGTAAAAAAATAAATTTAAATGTAAAACATTATATAAAATTATTTATTGTACATATTATTCAGATTGATTTTAATATTGATTTTAATAAAAACTAAAATCAAACTTTTAAAAACATAAAATAAAAACTTAAACAAATGGAAAGTAATAATCAAGCATTGGTAGCCGAGAGGTCAGCGCAGCAGACAGTTACTGTGGGTTCGCTTCCGGCCGATGCTTTGACATATGAAAAAAAAAAGGAAAGTAATAAAAATTTACAGATGTTATGTTAACCATATAATAAACGGAGTTTCCAGCATTTAGCTTGGAAATTGTGTTTTGTAGTGAAAAATCAAACTTTTAAAAGTACAGATTTAAGTTAATAAAAATCATTTTAATTCTGTTTGCGTATTTCAAATGGTTTTTTTTTTTTTTGAAACTCCATTCAACACTTTTTGTAACTCATAGTGAAAACTAAAGTTGAATTTTCAAAAGCATAAACAAATATACCTAATAAAAACTTATAGATAATTAATTTAGCAATATTATAAATAGAAGCCAATCTTTTAAAAATATTAGTACTTATCTGATAGCTGACCAGGCTGCTTGATGATGTTGTTTATGTGCAAAAACACATAAAAATGCCATTTATGCTGCCGGACTTATGGCTAACAAGCGGCAGTGCCGGCTATCAGATAAGTACCATAAAAAAACAAACTTATGCTAATAAAATAATTGAAATTATTACTATTAGTTTAATATAACATTCTAATAGATTTTCTGGCACATTAAAAATAGTCAAACTTTTAAAAGAAAAAACAAAATTGTGCTACTAAAATAAATTTTACATTTGCTTTTTTTATTTAGAAAAAATTTTAATGGTATTAATTAGATTTCTCTCTTTTTCATAAAGATTCTGAATTCGTACTCTACCCATGGGCCTTTGTTGCAGCATTAGTGTTCATTAATAGATATACATCTTTATTTGATTTTTTCCCCTTTGACAACATTAATCAGTTTCTAATTGGCTAGAAATATTATGAACAATCTTGTCATTTTGATGCCCTAATACCATATGACCACACATTGACCATGATATTATTATTATCTGAAAATTAAATAATTAAGGAAGACAGTATTTCAATAAATATATAATACTTGTTCATCATTTAGAGTAACTTGTTGTGGATGGCATTCCTGGAAAAGAATAAGATAGAGAAACAGATTTTATATTTTAGTTACTGATTAGATTTTTGGCAACAAGTTCAAAGCAAAATACTATACCCAACTAAGAATAACAGAGATTTTTGCCATATTTTTTCATTAATTTTTTTTAGGAATTATCTGGGAAAATTCACAAAGCATATTTATATTATACTAAAATATTTGAAATGCTCCATAGCCATATTATTTCAGCCATGCTCCCCCTTTAAATAAAGAAACAGCTTGAATTTTGGCAATCCATTGAAAAGGACTTTTCGATGGACTGCCAACATTCGAGCTGTTTGGTTATTTAAAGGGGGAGCTTGACTAAAATAATATAGATATGGGGCATTTCAAGTATTTTATATAGATTTCAGCTAGTAATATGAATTAGTTTTATGTCTTATACTATACTATATGTGTTTGTTTGTTTTTTTTGTTTTCTTGGAACTGTGCTCTTGATCTGAACCAAATGAGTATGTTTTCTGTGCTGTGTTCAAAATTTGATGCTTAAATATTATTTGACATGAGCAATTTATCCTAGTGGTGGAACTAGAAATTTTAAAACTAAACTTTGTAGCTCAATAATCAACCTGATGCTTTTGGTGTTTGAAAATCCCATTAGCCTCTGAGCAACAGGTCAGTCTTTTTTAAAACTGATTTCTCTCAATGACTGTAAACAACTATACGGTCAACCTTATTATCCAAATTAAGTTTAATGTAAAGGCTGTGTCTCTAAAAAAAGTTACATCTATCGGTCTGTCAAAAGCTAATCTAATCAATATAGTCACCAACTTTGAATTGAACTGTTTGGTTTATTAGATATATACTTCTACATACATGCATGTATTTTAATGTAAACAGCCACATACATATGTAAGTATAAATATTCAAAGATGTTCGTGGTATATTAAAATGTATAGAAAGTTATATGCATAAACACAAATTTATATATATAAACTGAGTTTATTCAAGACTATATGTGTATATAATGACTCAGTGAGTATTTATTACAATTTTTTGTTTTTATATATTTCCATATCTCACATAAACAAGGCTATAGAAAAAAAAACTGCATTGATATTACAAAAGAAGCAGGTGGATAAAACAAGATTATCATGTGACACTGTTTTTTTTTAATTTCCTTGTTATTACGGTGATATTTTATTAATTAATAACCTTCATTGTTAACAAATTGTTCCTTGTATTAAGCGTAGCTGGATTTTAATTTCCGATTAACAACTTATTATTATAACCTTCTAATTAAATGATAAAAACAATATCTATTTTTTTTATATATTAAAAAAAAAGCGATAGATTTTAACAATCAGTTATAAAAATAAATGCATCTATTAATTATTGAATTACTATCATCTTGACAGATTAGAAGAGTTTTAATAAAATGAAAGCCGGCCTTTTTTCTCCAAGTGATTAACATATAAAAATCAAAACAAAATATCCAGGGGTTTACGATGCACAGCATAAATAGTGTAGCAGCACATTTCTGTGAATTTTTTTACCACCAACATATCAATACAAACTTGGATATTTCAGATAGATTATTCTAGAATAAGAAAAATTAGAATCTCACGTCAGTATTATTTGACCAATCATCTGTGTTTATTGGCTGGGAAATCCTCTTGTGGGTCTTGGAGCCTAAGATAATTATGCTACTGTTAATTTAAAATACGAGTAAAAAAAATAAGTATATTAAACATTCATCTAGAAATACATTACGATAATAAAAACAAAGGGGGAAAAAACAATTATACACATTCATATATATACCTTATCTATTTATGCATAATATGCTAGTTTCAAAAATATTGAAACTTTTTATGAATATGTGACCCATGAACTTGTAACGTCTGATTATAAGAATGCTACTATTGTTCCAATTTGTAAAAATAAAAGGAATAGAAGAAATTGCATTAATTATAGTGGCGTATTGTCCATTACAGTAAACATATTTTCAAGGATTTTTTTAAATACATTGCTTCCAATTATAGATGAATGATTACTAAAGATTCAATGAAGTTTAAAATAAAAAAAAACAAGAATCCTTACAGACATGGCGTTTGTTGCTAGGCAAATGCAAAAAAGTGTCAGAAAAAAATTAGTAGTACAGTATATGTATTGCAATTGTTTGACTATTGAAATTAATTCAAATTATACAGCTTCTACATGATGGAATAAGAAAAAGTGTTGTTAATATAGATGAAAAATCAGAGTCATTTAAAATGGAAACTGTTGTTAAACAAGAATGTGTACTTGCACTAATATTGTTTTCAATAATTATGAAAGTGGACAGAGATTAAGATGGCAAAATGAGTTTGTTGGCGGAATTATTACTAATTTTAAATGATTAAAAACAAAAACTTCCATCTTTTCTAATTCAAAGGATGATTTACAAAATATATTTAATGTCTTGAATGCAACATTTAAAATCTTTGGTTTAATAATTAATGTTCAATAATCCAAGTTTTTTATCAGCAAAAAAAAAAAAAAAAATCCTCTGTGACTTTTAATTTAAAAATGTAGATTTTTAAATATTTTGATAGTTCTGGACTTAGATACTCCAATGTGTTGCTGCTGCTTTTAACAGTTAAAAAATTAGAGAATCTTCTTATAGTGAATTAACCACTGCAACTAAGTTATCTGTATATAGAAGGGTTATTTTATCTAATTTATTGTTAGAAGTGTGATGTGGATGCCCTGTCAATGCAATATAAAGACAATAGAAAAAATGTATTAAGGAGATACTATAACATTCTAAAAATAGATGGCAAGATCATAAAACAAATCAATAGCAAATTATTTTTCTCTCATCAAAGTTATGCCATTTATAATAAGCTTAAGAAATCAATAGATGCCAAAATGGCAGAACTTAAGAAATTTCTATTCATGCTGATATATCTAATATCTCCAGACTAGTTTCTAGCTTATAGCTTCCATCCATGAGGAATTTTTGGTCTAGTGAATCTGGAACTTTTGGATCTAATGCACCTTTCCTCTAGCAACCATTTTTTACTTTTTTATTTTGCTATCAAGCTTCCAGGCCAAATTGAAAATCATATTGATAATTTTCAATCTAAGCCAACTTGCTTGTTAATCATATAGATCTGAAACCAATTCAATATCTATGTATTATGGTGACCTTAGTTTTTTAATAATAATAGCAACTCTATCCTCTGTCCAGAATTGGTATAAAAGCAATAGTACATCACATGCTCCAGATTACATATTGCCTTTCAACAGCATGTTTTTTCTCTTATTATAGTTATGTCACCTAGTGTATGCTTTATTAATCAATAAATTTCAGATGGTAGTGCTTAATAAATCTCTATCTAGTGCTGTCTTATTCAATATCTCCCAGACTAATTTTTAACTTATGGTTTGAAAGTTTTTGTAAGTTGGATTAGATTAAAAACATTAACATGTTTTTTTTTTTTATTTGGATTGATATTTTGATAGTAAAATAAAGAAGTAAGAAATGTCTGCTAGGGAAAAAGTGCATTATATGAAAAAAATACAGATGCACTGCTCTCAGATCCAAAAGTTCCTCACTGATGAAAAAGTCATAAGCCAAAAAATAATCTTTGACTATTGGATAGGATATAATTGGATATGGATTTATTAGCCTATCATCTGATATTTATTGATTACAAATGTTTACAATAGGTGGCATAACTCTAGTGAGTGTAAAAGAATTTTCTACTGAACCACATTATATAAACTGGGATCATGTGATATCTTATGAGTTTTGAAACTAATCAATATGTTCTTATTTGGATTAAGCATATAAAATGAATAAACAATACCAGACCTTCTAAAATCATGTTTTATAGTGAACTTAACTATGGTTTATATTATAAGAATTATCTTAAAGACATTCTTAAAAAGTGCAATGTTGATATTGTTTTTATTGGACAAATATGGCCAAGAATAGAATACTTTAGAGAACTACAATTAGATATGGCATTAAAGTATTTCAGAAAAAAAGTTTTCTGCTGAAGTAATTAAAAAAAGCATTGAAAAATATGAAATAAACTGGAAAGTAGACTGAGTTGGTATATATGTGGATATATGAGTGAATCACACTTTGTGTAGTTATTGCAAAACTCACTTTTGAACAGCTTTTTTTGTTAAACAGAGCAAAACTCTCCATACAGTATTGCCACCTGTGCTAAACAGAGTAATCAATGGATGCCAGAAGGCTTGTGCATAAAATCCCTATCTAATGCCTACTCATCCAATATCCCCAGACTAGTTTCTGGCTTGTGGCCTTCGTCAGTGAGGAGCTTTGGATCTGAGAGCACTGCATCTAGATCTTAGGATCTAATGCAACCCTCTAGCAACCACCTTTTATCTCTACTTAACTACTAAACCATGAGAATGAAATTGAAAACACAAAAAATATTTTCAATCTAAGCTCAATAGCTTAAATAGTCATATGGGTCTGAACTCAGTTCAGCATCCATACATTTTGGTGTCTTTGGCTCTTTTACAACCATAGCCACCACTATCCTATTAGGCAGGATTGGTGTTAAACCATTAAGCATCACATGATCACATTTCCTATACTAGCACATTAATTGTTGATAAACAGAGCAAAACTCTCCATACAGTATTGCCACCTGTGCTAAACAGAGTAATCAATGGATGCCAGAAGGCTTGTGCATAAAATCCCTATCTAATGCCTACTCATCCAATATCCCCAGACTAGTTTCTGGCTTGTGGCCTTCATCAGTGAGGAGCTTTGGATCTGAGAGCACTATTTAAGCTATTGAGCTTAGATTGAAAATATTTTTTGTGTTTTCAATTTCATTCTCATGGTTTAGTAGTTAAGTAGAGATAAAAGGTGGTTGCTAGAGGGTTGCATTAGATCCTAAGATCTAGATGCAGTGCTCTCAGATCCAAAGCTCCTCACTGACGAAGGCCACAAGCCAGAAACTAGTCTGGGGATATTGGATGAGTAGGCATTAGATAGGGATTTTATGCACAAGCCTTCTGGCATCCATTGATTACTCTGTTTAGCACAGGTGGCAATACTGTATGGAGAGTTTTGCTCTGTTTATCAACAATTAATGTGCTAGTATAGGAAATGTGATCATGTGAGGCTTAATGGTTTAACACCAATCCTGCCTAATAGGATAGTGGTGGCTATGGTTGTAAAAGAGCCAAAGACACCAAAATGTATGGGTGCTGAACTGAGTTCAGACCCATATGACTATTTAAGCTATTGAGCTTAGATTGAAAATATTTTTTGTGTTTTCAATTTCATTCTCATGGTTTAGTAGTTAAGTAGAGATAAAAGGTGGTTGCTAGAGGGTTGCATTAGATCCTAAGATCTAGATGCAGTGCTCTCAGATCCAAAGCTCCTCACTGACGAAGGCCACAAGCCAGAAACTAGTCTGGGGATATTGGATGAGTAGGCATTAGATAGGGATTTTATGCACAAGCCTTCTGGCATCCATTGATTACTCTGTTTAGCACAGGTGGCAATACTGTATGGAGAGTTTTGCTCTGTTTATCAACAATTAATGTGCTAGTATAGGAAATGTGATCATGTGAAGCTTTTTTTGTTGTTGTTTTTTTTCTTTCCTTGAAGTTGAAATGGTCATATTTTTTACAATTGGTTACTATATATATATATGTATGGACTATAAATACTATTATGATTTTTTAAATTTATATGATTATATAATTTTTATATACATGCTAAAATGATTATTAAAAGATTTAACTTCTTATACGAATAATAATAGAAAAAAAGTAGATATAGAAAAGATGAGAGAGATGCATTATTTTTCTGTTGTGCTCAACTTATTTAAATAACTTTCAAAAGAGTGCTGTTCGGCTGGGGGGAGGGAGGAACTTCCTTAATAATACGAAAATGATGAAATTTGCAAACACTGGCAAGAGATAGTAGGATTAAACAAAACAAATATTTAACTACTATCATTAATAATGTGCTTAGTGCACAAGATTTGTTATAAAATAATCATCATCTGAATGTAAATAGTGGACACATGCACATCAGATATATAGTAAATATACTGAGAGTCTTATGATGTTGTTGTTAATACATTTGTTTATAATACCCATAAACTAGGATGCATGTCTGAGTGTAATTTAATTAACTTTTGAGTTATTTGAGAATGTTTTCAGCAAGTCAAATATTTCTTTTTGCTATTTGACAAATAACCCATTTAAACAACTGTCCAATATTGAGCCATAAATGAACCTTGGTGGTTAAAAAAAAATTAATTTAATTCTTAAAATATGTATTTTTAAAAAATGTATAAAAGTTTTGTTATAGGTATGATGGACACTGATAAGACATTTTCTTCAAGCAGTATTATAGTAAATAGTCACATAATTCACTCAAAAATTTGAAATTATAACACCAAATCCATTAGTCTAATGATAATATTTTTGCTCTTAAGGTTGTAATGAAGAATTTTTAAAAGTTAGTTGTAACATAAGATTTCTAGTGTATTGCTTGTAAAGACATATCAAAAAGCATGCTTTGATGATCCTCTGAATTGTGAACAGAAATCATTTTCTTTGTTCCCTAATGGTTATTTTGCCATACCACAATATTTTAAGTATCAGCACAAGCTTTTTGCAATAAAACAAAGTACTAAAAAAAGTAAGCTTTCAAATTCAATAGAAAGTATTCCTAGACATACAAAAATGTTCATGACAAAATTTGCCATCAAACAATTCTAATATAAAAAAGTGCATACTCAGGAAATAATAACACCACATTTAGTTATGTCTTATTTCTTTGAATCTTAGAAGTTTATAAATATAAAACTACTTCATAGAATTTCAGAAAAACATTTCATCCTCAACCTAATGACAAAATCCTTCATTCCTCACCAATAGTAAAAATACAGCTAAACATAGTCAAAGGTTTCCTCCAATCTCCAAAAATTTTCATTTGCTCTTATGAATATGAAATTTCTTTTATACATATGTTATCGTTACTATTTAAATAGGTTTATCAGATTAAATGCTTAAGCAATGATTATAAAATGAACAACAAAAAAAAAAGACTTTAATATGATACTTTTTTCAATTAGTAATAAAGATATCACACAAAAAAGTAATTGCTTAGATTATATATATGTTGAATTAAATAAGTCCTTGAATTATTTTTGTAAGAAAGAATAGAAATGAGGAGATAATATCTATGCAAACAGAGATCCCTTTAACATTTGATGATACCAAGAAATTATCAGTTACTATTAATTAACAATTCTTGAGATTAAACATGTTTTTTATTAACCTATAATTTATATAAAATCAAAATATTCAAGAATAAATACTAAAAAATTCTATATGCCCTTATAAAATAGAAATAAAATCTTTGCTATAGCCAGCTTATGATATTTTATGCCATCTTGAGTATCAATCAATCGTTAAAGTTTAAATCTCATTATAATCACATAACAATAACATTTACACATGAATGACCAACATTCCACAGATTATGAATACTCACACAATTACATTGTTTAAACAACACATTGTCTGTAATATTTATAAAATATGTCTCTAATTTTTCTTTTCTTAAAGTTATTTTCCACATGTAAAACAAAAACACTATAAAGCAAAAAAACCCATTATAAGTCTCTATATGCTCTGCAAAAACAGATGCGCCCAATTCCTCCTTTTTAATGCACATTTCATAATAACATATCACTTTATATATAATATTACATTTATTGATTTTATCAACACAGTCTTTTCCATTTATAATCAATCTTCTAGTATTTGAACTAACCTTAAATCCAACATTATAAAGTAATCCTCTTACACAGAATGTCATTTATATAAGGCAATTGTATTCATGTTTTTCTTCTCTATTATCCTTCCTCCATCTGTTTCTAAACTTAAATAATATACTTAACATATTTTTTCTACTATATCTCACTTATAAATCATTACTATGTATTTCAACATTAAACATTTTATTACTTTGAAATTTACAAAAAATATCATTTCTAAATATTATATATTGTAATCACATATAACAAGTTATTTATTCATATAGTGATATGGCTTTAATCTGTAATAATAATTAAGGATCACTCCACTACATGGGTTTAATAGATTTAAACATTTAATGAATACTTTCATTAAATGTTTAAATCTATCAAGCACATATATAGTGGAGTGATTCCTAATTATTATTATATAGTGTAACTATATATTTAATCCCTAAGGGTTAAATATAACACATAATAATTTTTTAAAAATTTATTTTTCTTAAATAAAGCTAAGAATTATTCCCAGTTAACTTCTTGATGATTAACTTAGATAAACATTTGATTAAATGTTCATTCAATTGTTAATAAAATGGTTTGTTCAGTATATTTGCTGATAATTATTTAAGGAATTATTATTTGACTTATTAAATCACTAAACATCACATGATTACCATCTCTTATACTAACACATAATTGTTATTAAACAAGGCAAAACTCTCCATACAGTAGTGCCAACCTGTGCCAACCAGAGTAATCAATGGATGCTAGAAGGTTTGTGCATAAAATTCCTATCTAGTGCCTACTCATCCAAGATCCCCAGACTAATTTCTGGCTTGTGGTTTTGTAGTTAAGTAGAGATAAAAAGTGGCTGCTGGAGGGTTGCATTAGATCCTAAGATATAGGTGCAGTGCTCTCAGATCCAAGGCTCCTCACTGACAAAGGCCACAAGCCAGAAACTAGTCTGGGGATATTGGATGAGTAGGCATTAGATAGGGATTTTATGCACAAGCCTTCTGGCATCCATTGATTACTCTGTTTAGCACAGGTGGCAATACTGTATGGAGAGTTTTGCCTTATTTGACTTATTGATAGATGCATGGAATTTGGATCTAACAATCTATTGGTTAGAGAATCTAAGCTAGATAAATCTCTAAAGATGTTTGCCAATTGATGTTGTTTAAAATTAAGATGTCTTTGAAGATAATATTAAAAAATAATAATAATTAATAAAGTTAATATTAAAAAATAATAATATTTAAATAAAGTACTAATTATTCAGATAATCTCAGATTAGATTTTAGAATATTAAAATTAAAGATAATAGATAGGGAAGAGCTTTAAATTGATAAATTTGTTAATTGTTTAATGTTGTATTATTGGATTATTAAATTTAAAATAACTTATTATTTTGGAATGTACACGTGTGTGTGTGATACTTGAATGTATAGACAAAAAAGAACGAGTTTAAAAGGTACTAATAAGAAGATTGATTTTTAATGATAATATTTTATTAAAGGTATTAAATAATTATAACTATATTTTTAAAAGGAGAATTCTTAAATAACAATAAAAGTAATTAGTTTTTAATAAAAAATATTTCAAATTAAAGTAAGTAAATAATTTTCATTAAATAATCTTTATTAAAGGTAATTAACTGTGTTGATTAAACATGTGCTGATAAGATCAATGATGAATTAATTAAAGAAAAAGATCAACTTTATGCCAGTGTTTCAAATGTCCCACCCCAGGACTTTAAATCGGATTAGATGCTGAAATATCACATGATCTCAATGCAATAAAACACTTACATGCACAGATATATAGGGAGAATAAAAAGGTGGCTTGACTTGAACAATCTGCCTAATTTAAAAATTAAAAAAAGTTAATGTTGTTAAAAGAAGAAAAGAAAAACCAATTGTTTTATTTCTATTTTTTTTTTAATGTTGAGTTATCCAAAATGAAGGAGAAGACTAGAGATTAAATGAGTACTGCTATTTCAATAGTATATACTGACCATGTATTCGATGATATTCATAAAAGGAATGCTATTGTCACACTATTAAAGAAAGAACAATAAAATAATACAAACTAAAAACTACAGGACGCTGATAAAATCTTAGATTGGTATGAATTTTGCTTTGTTTTTAAATCTATTAGTTAATTCAGACTTTGGCTATCCTTAAGTCTGACATTTATCACTTAAAGTTTTAAAACTGTTATCATTATAACAAGTAACCAAATTATTAATAGTATTTTCATTAACATTTAAGATAAGAAGATAAAATGAATTATTTATTAATTTAAACTAATATCAAGAATAATATAAAATATAACATCTTAAAAATGCTTTATAAAAGTTTCAAAAAGAAAAAAGATAGTGAAATCTGCTCTCTTAAAATATTTACAAAAACTTTCTCAATATCTATTATATTCCAACCACTGCCTATAAAAGATATTATATTATTATGGTTAATTAAGTATTTAAAGACTAATTTACTTGTTTGTTGTTGACTAATCTTGTCACTCAACTGGAAAAGTATCTACCAAATAATGCAAAAAATACTTATAATGGAATTAAGTTTGCTTTCCATAATCTGCTCCTGGATTTGTTAACATGTTATTTATTGAATTAATTGCATCCATGGAGGACATTTAAAACATTCCGAAAGTTGAACTTTTATGTATGTGTTTTCTAATAAATTTTATAAGGAAAGATTGGCAGAATATTTCCCAGCCTGAAGAAAAACTATGGACTCCTCACTAAATGGATTGGTTCCCATTAGGGAAAGAACTATTAATCCTTTCACTTAAGTTTAACAGATAAAGAGACACAAAAACAAAATATGTCTTCATAAATTTGATTTTTTTAACATTATATTATGTGCTTAATTTGTTAGTATTAATATTTTATATTTATATTTCATTATGTAGATATTTATAACAGTATTCACTACAAAAATATTGGTAAGGAATACTATATCAGTAAAAGGTTCATTATTTTAAAAGAAAAATATATCCAGATAGATATTTTGGTCTCATGGTTATTAAGAGTTCTTTGGGTCAGAATTTAATATAACATTTTGAATTGCTGCACAGGTAAACAACCTTTTTATCTGATATAAGTGAGTGTCTGTGAGTCAGTATGTGGAATATGAATATCTTATAAATTATGACATGTATTTTGCTTAGCTATTATGTCTCTTGAACCATGTATATCAATTAACTAGATGAATGTTTATTACATGGATGAGAGTGTGTGTGACTATTATATGTTATTACTATTATTAATTTCTATATTTATGCCTTATCCATTTCATAATTGACACACTGCTAGTAGTCAGCTGTTGATCTGGCAATTAGTATGGATATTTTTCTCATTAATGTATATGTTTAGCCTCACCATGAGTGAGAGAGAGAGAGATTGTGGCTTAGTAGTTTTTTGGCACTATCTGGACATAGATAATTGGTGCTTAGTTATAAAGGTTCTCGTAGAATAGCTGCTAAATCTCACTCGATGGCACACTTTTCACGCTAAAATCACAAAATATGATCATTCACGGGCCGTTAATTATAATCATTTTGATGTGTTTTTTGTAATGCGAAAATAAAAACAAAAAGAAAATCGTCTTTTTTAAATAACGTATACAAATTAAATGATAATAATAAATGTAAAATAAAATAAACAAATTACAATTTGATTCGTCTTTTTTAGTTTTCTTTTTATTAGAAAAAATCAATTTTCTATCGGAGATTTTTTCTATCGAAGATTTTGTTTACCGCTAGTTTCATTTCAAATAGAATGATAACTAAAAGTAAAACTTGTTACGTTTATGTTTAGGGTTAGGATTAGGGTTAGCTTTAGGGTTAGGATTAGGATTAGTTTTAGGATTAGCTATAGGGTTAGGTTTACGGTTAAAATAAAAAATATCAAAATCGTATTTTTGTAAATATTTTTTTTTACTAACATCTATAAAATAAATGATAACAATAAACATAAACTATATTCAACAAAGAATAACAGTAGTCTGAGAAAAAAAAGAAACTAAAACTTTTTTAAACAACGACAAATATATATATAAAATGTTTATAATATATGCTTTTTATGAAATTTAAAAAACAGTGTACAATTAATTGTACTTTTCTTACTGGATATTTTTGTGTTAACGCTTTTTTTTATTTCAAAAATATACACACTGTACAATCTTAAAATGTCTCGTGGAATGTTACGAACAGTACGTTACTTGACTCGTTACCTAATTCTTAATAACTTTATTCATATATCTCATCAACATTTACTACTTAAAACTTCAATACACTATGGTGTAAAAAGTCTGTTAATTATTACTTTACAAAATCTGAACATTTCAATACTTTAAAATAAAAAAAAATCCAATGAAAACAACATTTCCATCCAATTCAAAAAAACACACCCTCTCCCAAGCCGTAATCATTTTATAAACTGTGCGAATTCACAAAATGTATTTGCTGAGTAAAACACACATGCTATACTGTGACGCGACATAGCGGCCTGCAATCTGTAGCACAACAAAAAAGTTGTATTATAGAAAATGTAGGTTCGAAGGTGTCGGCTGCAGAAACGGCATTTTTATGTGTTTTAGCGTGAAAACAGCACCATCCAGTGGGATATATCTGCTCATCGACAACAACCGTTATAAATCATTTATTATCCACCTTGCCTATATTTATATTTCTGTATTTAAATGCATTATTGAATCTTCATGGGTATTTGTAAGACATACTTATTTTAAAGTTATGTGTTAGGTACTGCTATTTAATTTTTTAGATAGTTTTGAGTTATAATATGTCTTGTATTCATTTTCTCACCTCCAATAAGTACTAATAATGCTAGAATAGTGTAATTATAGTTTGTATGATATGTTATTTTATAATGATAAAACAATGCTTTGTCCTTAGACTGTCAACACCATGCTATTAGTTTAATATAGGCATATCTAAAGTTGTGTTTTATCTTAGTGCTAGATAGTTGAAAAGAAAAATATATGGGATGATGATAATGATGGGAACATAATAAATAGTGATAATAAAAAATTGGTATTATAAATTTTCGTGGCAATATTTTAAAGAGAATGGTTAGATTAGAGTGAAGTTATGTAAATATCACTTCAATTTTTTAAATTAAAACAAATATTTTTTATTGTAATAAATGTTCTTTTTATTTATATTGTAAATAATTATTTTGTTATTATTAAAATATATTCCTGTTTTCCTTGCCATTACTATTACATTCATTAATCAGAAAATCTCACAATAATAAAGTTTTATTATTCATTGTTAAAAGAGTACATTTCAATAATCACATATTATTACTATTAATTTGGTCTGCTTATTCGTTTCAAGTTGTTGGTAGCACAAAGTATGCCCTTACTACCAGCTGCATTATTTCAGCTAATTATATTTAAAATTATACACTTGGATGCATTTATGTTCTACTTAAATAATTTTATTTTATACATGAATAAAATTACAATGCTTTTAAAGAATATTTCATATGATAAACTGTTAAAATTTTAATATTGAAATCTTCATATTTATTTTTTATTTCTAATTAAAGCACAAAATGTCAAGAATAAAGTCATCTAAGCCTATAATATTAACCCTGAAAAAAGATGTTTTGAACTCATGAATGTAACCTACCAAGATTATTTTAATATAAGTTATTATTGTTGTTATTAATAATGTTACAGTATAAAAGAACCTGAAATTTTGAGAGTATTTTAAAAGTAAACGTTTTGATGACAAACATGTTTCAAATAATTGGCGATATGGCTAAGCCATTACAAAATAAATGAGTGATGCATGTAATTAAACCTACTTTTAATAAAATCAGACATTTCTTGAAAAATGGGGGGGGGGGGATAAAACTTTATCTTAAAGTCTTTACGTGGAATGAAAATATAAATTTTAATAAAAGTGCCTTTAAAATTAATAAATGTGAATTATACACTCATCTCTAACAAAATAAAAAAAAATATTAAAAAAGAAATTGAGATAAAAGTGTGTGTATATATAGCAAAGAAAAATAAATTTACGATGCACATTAAATGTTAAAAACATGCTAATTATTGACTTTATTTAAACTTTTCACATACAAACAACTTTTTAGTAATAAACAAATAGACAACACAGATTAGTAATGACACAACATTTCGAATAGTAGTATTCTGCCCTCTTTATCAGATATTGCTGGCTTAATTAATGAAATTACTAGCATAGAGTCAAACTTGCACCTTTAGATTTTTAAATATCGAATTTTAAAACAAATGCTCTAACCAAATGAGCTTTGACATAGAGTGTTTGCCTTAAAAATTGGTATTCAAGAATAAAAGTTGTGAGTTCAACTCCTATTCTAATACTGTCTCTGGTCAGGCCAGCAACACCTGAAGAGAAGTGGAGAATAATACCACTCAAAATGTTGGGTCTTTACTAACCTGTGTTGTCTATTTATGTCTTATTACTAACAAGTTATTTATATGTGAAAAGTTTAAATAAAGTTTAAAATTTTATATTTATTATTGATTTATTATTTTGGTCACAGATAGAAACGTAATATAGAATTATGACACATTCTTTTTTCATATATTGTGTTTAATTTAAATTTTTGTTTGCTACTATTAATTATTAAAAGAAAAAAGCTTAACAGTAACATTTGATTGATCTTTTCATCTTACTCATGTGATTCCATGGAAAGTATTTCTTCCATTTTACTTCAATGTCATCTACAATAAGTCTGAATAATCTTAGAACATCAAATGGTATACAGTGAAGTCAGCTACAATGAATTATTATATAGTAAACAAATTATTTAGTTTAATATTTATTTATTTGTTTTTTATCAAGAAAATTTTATTGTGAGCTCAAAGAATTACATTATAGCAATAACAGAGTTATGTTGTTAACAGACACTATAATAAAAGTTACATAACCCAATGTCAATGGTCTGGGCATAAAAAAATCAACTGTTCAATCATAAATTGTCCATTGCTACAAGGCCCCATGTAGCATTGTAGATGCATGTTGGAGCTAATTTTTCATCTGTTTCTGATGACCTGAAGTTTTGCCAGAAGTAATTTCTTACGATCAACCAAGGTATGGCAATAATTGAGTGCACACCTAGTTGACCAATAGGCAAACAAAAGAAAAGTTATGATTCTTATGGATGGAAAGATCCCATTGGATATGCTAGAAATCAGTCCGGTGAGGAGAGGCACTCTAGGTTTGAATATTTCTTACTAAATTAAAGATTTATACAACAAAAGTAAATATATATAATGAACTTTAGAATGGAAAACATCTTTGTCACATAGGGATTAAATTACCAATTTAGATTACTTACCTGTCTATTTGTACCCTTCACAGTGAAGAAACAACATAGTATTTACTATTATTATTAATTATTCTGCTTTATGATTACTATTGTTAAACCACTAAACATCACATGATCACCTTCTCTATACTAGCACATAATTGTTGTAAACAAAGGCAAAACTCTCCATACAGTAGTGCCACCCTGTGCCAAACAGAGTAATCAATGGATGCCAGAAGGCTTGTGCATAAAATCCCTATCTAGTGCCTACTCATCCAATATCCCCAGACTAGTTTCTGGCTTGTGGCCATCATCAGTTTTGTAGTAAAGTGGAGTTAAAAGGTGGCTGCTGGAGGGTTGAATTAGATCCTAAGATCTAGGTGCAGTGCTCTCAGATCCAAGGCTCTTCACTGATGATGGCCACAAGCCAGAAACTAGTCTGGGGATATTGGATGAGTAGGTACTAGATAGGGATTTTATGCACGTCTTCTGGCATCCATTGATTACTCTGTTTGGCACAGGGTGGCACTACTCTATGGAGAGTTTTGCCTTTGATTACTATTGTTATTGAAAAATTCAAATCAAAAAACTGTAATGCTTTCAGTGAATAAATATGCTAAAATGAATATCATTGGCTCACATATAAGTCATGCATAGTAGATGTTTCAGATTATTCTGAAAAGTTAAAAAATTGATTAACCTCATAAAAAAAAAAATTCAAGTGAAAAAGTTAAAGTATTTTTTTTTATTAATATAAGATTAATTTTAATTTTAAGGCAGAAACTGAGAATATAGCATAAAAAAAATTCCAAATTAAAAAGCTGTAAAACTGCCATCTAATGAAGTTGCTGTAACAAATGCCATTGGTTGACATAGGATGCAGACATATTAGAAATTTCATTCTTCCCATCAAGAAAAATTTCAAAATAAAAAAGAGTAGGTGAAATGATTTTTTATTATCATAAATTTATTTTTCTTGTTAAAAAAATGATTATAATTTTTATTATGGAATAATAAAAAAACAGCCTTAGAAAATAGCATCCTAAAAATAATAATTTCCAAGCAGGAAATATTAAGTTTTGTTAATGATTTGAATAATTCAACAATCTATACATTTTTAGAATTTTGTTTATATTTTTGTTTGAGCTTTTACAAATTTTATTTTATTTTTCATTAAAATCAAACTGTGTATTATGGATAATAATTAATTTTATATGAATATTTATTATATATGTGGATTGATTTTGTATTATATTTTGTCTAAATAATTATATTGCATAATTAGTTTACTTTAGGCCAGGAATGGCTGACCTATGTCATATCCATTGAACTTGCTGTACTGATGTATTAATTTTGGCACACTGAATAATTGATATAAAAACTAATATTAGATCTTGTAATGTAATACTTAATCAAAAAATAATTTATATTAAAAATCAAAAAAATATATAATAATTTAAATTTAGTGAATTAAACTTAAAAAAAATGTTCCTCATTATATCCACAATTTCTGTAGTGTTCTTTTTCATTACACCATTCTCACACAAAGTAGGAACTGATTATTCACTTTTAACACCTTGTGGAGAGATGTAATTATAAATCATATGACTAAAGGTGTGAAAAAGATGTATGGTGTACTACAAAATTACACTAAAAAAATATTATTTACTTCCATTAAGTGATTTTTGACAAAGTTGTGAGAGTGCAAATTTGACTCTTATCACTTAATCTGTATTAATTGGCTATCTATATAGATTGAACAATGATAAAGATATGAATAAGAGATTGTGATCTAGGCCAACTGATAAGTGTTGGTTCAGCTCAAAATATGCATCTTGGAAATCATAATATTTTCTACATTTTTGGTTATATGTTTATGATTGCATCCCTCCACAAGCTGGTAAAAATGACAAAAATTAGTACCTTGCATGAGAGTGGTATAATGAAAATATTAAATAATACTTAATATTTAATAGTAAATAATATTTCTGTAGTAAACTACAGAAATAAGTAAATTACAGAAATATTATTTACTAAGTAAACCCATAATTGCTTTTTCATTTTATAATTGTTCATTCTTTTTAAGTCTTTTCTGTTTTGCTTTTCACATAAATTATTTTAATCAATAAAGTTAATAAAAAATAAAATGAAGATACAATGGAATGGTTGCAGTATAAAAAATGCTTTCTTTAATTCCAAGCATTAAAAATGGGGTGAATATAAAACAGACTCAAAAATTACATTAAAACAAACAATATTTAAAGTTAAATTTTAATATTTTTTGTAACAATATGTAAGAGCTCATACATAAAAAAATTGACACATGGATGCTATTCCTACTCTAGGCCATGGGCTCAGAATAATTATTCCTAATGCATGTACTCCAATGTAAACTATAATGAAGAGACATATGACTAAGATTGAAATCTGGGACTGATATTATATTATTCAACCTAATAATATACCTAGCTAAAGAAGGTAAATGCTTACATAAATATGAAATTTTAAATTACATAAAAATTGATATCTATAAAATTATGAAGCAAGTTGGCCTGAGTTCAAATAATTGTTTTGTTTTTTTTTAATTTCAGGTTATTAGCTTAAATAAAAAGTGATGGCTAGTTGCATAAGTGCATTTGCTTAAGATTTAAATCTTATGTTTTCACTAGTGAAAGTAAAAGCTAGAAGCTATCCTAGGGAAAAGGATATTATAATTCTTAGGCGAGATAAAAAAAAAAATAGACCAAATCTACAAGTCAAAGAATATTGAGTGCTATTTAGGCAGGAAAAGAGTGACAAATTTGAGAGTTAAGATTCTTTGACTGAAACTCAATGAGTCACTTCTAGTGCATGAATATCATGTAATCAGCTCAAAAATAGATATAATCTCAGGAATTTACAATGTGGTGTGTATTATAGAAATTTAAATTAGGACTTTATCATGTGTTTCATAAAACAAAAATTTATTGAAATAAAGTCTGTTTTCATGTGGTTCCTTTTGTTCCACATCAAGCACATATTGCTCACAAGAGTAAGCTGCAAAAACGATTGTCATTCTTTTATCTCTGTGTAGTTGAAACCAAATACATCACTTGATTAATTAATGATTATTATTCTATGGATACAGTGACAGAATTGAAAATCGTAATTAAAAAGATCACTAGTGAATGTGCCTCCTGTCTAAAAGCAAACCGTAAACTAAAAGTAAAGTCAGATTAAAAACAAAACTAAAGCAAACCCTGTGCTGTTTAATCTAGCTTATTTTGAAACTTAAAGTTTAAGGGCTGTGGCTCAGTTCTATCATTTCTGATGATTGAACTTCTTCATATGAACTTCTCAGCAATAAACCATTCAATTACTATATAGTATTTCAAAGAGAAAAAAAAAGATAGAAATTAATAATAATAAATATTATGTTGAACAAATTATTAATAGAAATAAAAAACATCATGAATGAAATTACTTATGCAAAAAACTTAGCTGGATCGCTTTTAGTAGAAATATCAAGTAATATTAGAAGTATTTCTGAAAAGAAAGATTTTTAATAAATGCATTTTAACAGGCTTATTTATAAACCTTCTAGTTACATTAAATTCAGTATAGACAATAAAATATACTTGTATTTAAATCTAAGATTGTAGAAGAGCGATGCAGATATTATTAAATAAACCTGGAGAAGTGTGTTAAGATTAAACAACAAAAAAAAAGTATAATGATAGAATGAAATAGCAAACAATTACCTTTCTGGTAATTAGTTTTCTGGTTGGATTAGAAAAAAAAAACAGACTCCGGAATAAAAGAACTGATGTAAATTAGAAAAAGAGGTAAACTACCCAATGATCGAAAATGACGATAGCAAAAAGAAAATGGTTTTAAGATTTGAATATATATCCAGTGTATATATATTTAGAAGAATGTTTTATGTTTTCTTTTTTACAATCTATTAAAGGTGTTATTAGAAATTGCACGGATAGTTCAAAATTAGTTTATCTTTAAAAAAATGTCTTAATCAAGAAATTAATTAGTGCATGCGTGTTAAAAACGTTTCGTTATGCTTCACTTTTAGTCGACAATGAAATAATTTATTTGGTTAACCTGTTTTATTAATTTGCACTTTTCAGTTTTCATTAACGTCAAAAAAAGAATTGTTTAAAGATCGCACGAGTAAAAACAATCCAACGCTGCAATTGTTTATCTAACAAAGAAATATCTTTTCCCCCCTCTTCACTAAGTTGACTGCCTTCACCTGATCACATTTTCTTCCCGCTGATAAAGCTGGTTTCATTCGCTCTTCATTATAATTCGTTTCACAATTTAAAGATCTTGACGGAGTAGTGTAGAATTTCAGTTTTAATAATTTATTTTTCACTACTCATTATTATTTCCTTTAAAGTAAGGATAGTTACGTTGTGCCTGGGGCAAAACACTGTCATTTCTTACTGGAAATAAAATTCTAAAATAATAATTTCTATTTATGATTGAATAATAATAATAAAATATTATATATAGAAGTTATGCTTTTTAAAAGTACGTCTTCTTAATTAGTGGATTCTTTTTATATGTACGTAGGACAGGTTTATATTTGTTAAAAGTGTCCAATTTAAAAATAATTAAAACATTAATAGAAGAATTTAAAAACTTGGATTTGGATATAAATACAATAAAAATAAAATTTATATGTATTGGATGAATATGACAAGGTATAATAATATTTGAAGACGGACAAGGAATTGAAAAATATGAAAAATATTAATATCTTAAAGTAATAATCCATCAAAATAAAATTAAAACAAACAACGAATTATATTTACAATTATTTAATTACTGACATTGTGGACAAATAATTATTTTTATATTGGATATTTGACCATTGTATATATTAGTATCTAGACTTAAGAATTTCATAAAGGATAATAAGAGATGAAACTAAAAGAGAAAGGAATATACTGAATAGAAAAGCTATAACAAAGATAAATGTAATATTATGAAGTCAGAACATTTCAAAAGACATTAAAAAACACCAGAATATATGAGACCATAATAAAACGTTCCTTTACATATATTAGTGAAATTTGGCGGTTGAAGAAAACAGAAAATGAATTAATATTTATAAAAATAAATTACTGGTAAAGATCTACAGGAAAGTTTGGGAAAGAATAATAAACAATAAAAAAATTGCTCCCAAAATACATTAAAGTTATATTTGTTTTATGTTATATATTTTTTCCATGGCAAAAGCAGTAATATAATTTGCATATTCATAAATAAAGAATTTGAGAAAAAATAAATATTGAAACATTTTAAGAAATGAAATCAGAATAAGAGAAATAATACACAGGATTTTTCTCAGATAAAATTATATCGTTGGGAAAAAATAAACGAGTACATACAAAAAGGGGTTAGCACGAGGGAATTAATAAAGAAATTACATAAATAAATTTAAAAGAACGTTTCTAGACTCATCAGGGGAGAAAATATTTTTTTACTATTTATAAATACATTACAATTCAGGCATGTTACACAGATTAAAAATAATTTCAATTTTAATCTCATGATATCAACAATTAATAGATAATCAAATTTTTTTGTTTCTTTTGTCTTTTTAATAATTTCTATTTTTATAATTAATTCTTTATTCCAGATAATGCAAATGTTAGTCTACATCGAGAATAGCTGAAGTGAGCTTTTGAAAGTATGTGTTCAAATCCCCTATAATTAAATATATACTCCAAGTATATAAATATGCTTGTATTCAAATATTAAAAATTTAATTTAATTTGAGGTCTCAATGGAGATGAAAGCCAGTTTGATAAATATTTAAATATAGTTATTAATAGTTGTTTATTTCAATCTTGTTTGATTGATTATTTATTTATTCTCACTGATGTACACCATACATCTGCATATGTAATAACTTGTAATTAGATTTTAAGATCTGCATATACACAAACATACATACAAATATAATTTTCAAAGATTTCACTTAGAAATATAGTTTTTTTTTTTTTGCAAATGATTTATCACAATGAATGCCTTTTAATGAATATATAAATAATTATTAATTTTTTTATGTTAGATATTATATTTCTTTTTATCTTATATTTATAATCTTTTTAAATTTAATACTGTTCAAATATATCTATATAATATTCTTTAAACCACCGCATATAATACAACTTCGACAACCTTTTTTAGCTGCTGATCAAAATCAAACAAAATATGACTTAAAAAGACGTTTTGAGTCAGTGGCATTTTCTTTAAACAGTTTTTTAGTGAATAATAAGATAAATTTTATTGAGAAAATAATTAGAATATGCTTTTAAATTTTAAACATAAAAATTCAAAATTATAATTCTAATTATCATAAAAATAAATATAATTGTCAAGTTTTAGTTTATTCATTTCTGAACTTTACTTATAAATGTTTTCTTTGTTATCAGTGGCTCCCCTACTGCTCAATTTGTGATGTCAATTAGACAAGTCTGCTTTATATTTAGTCACCTTAAGACGAATATAAGCCTCTGAATTTTCAGTAGTTAAACTGCTTCTGTTCTTACTTAAAATAAATTTCATATGTGAAAATATTTGCTCACATTTTTTAGTAGAACCAAATGCAGACAAAATGGCAAAGCCAATTTTGTTCAAATGCCCAACACATTGATATCATGAGAAGATGGTTACCTTTCATTTTTTTTTAAATCTTTTCACAATGTCTTGAATTTATCTGTCCACAATGTTGAACACTTAAAATCAATGATTTTCAAATTTAAATGGTCAATTTTAAGATATTTATAATACTGCTAATCTAAGATATTTTCTTCTATTTAATCAGGCTTTATTATAAATAGAAACATTTTGTTGTGCTTCTTAAAATTTTGAAATCTACTTTCTTATTCACTTTTAACTTTCAAAATCCAACTTTCAAACATATTTAGATAGCTTTCATCTGATATTTTCTTTCTCATGTTAGCTTTTTAACAAGGGAATGAAAAGAAATATTTTAGTTTTTATGGCAGTTTCAAATAATATTAATTTCGAAAAAAAACTCTTACATTTTCAAAAATGTGTGGTTATTTCCTTGGAGTCATACATTGAAATCATTGTAATAGTTCATTATGATTAATAAGAACCAAAATCTTTAAAGCCATTGTTAATCATTAAGTTTGAGATCATTTTCACCAAATTTGTAAAGAAATATTAGTATATCATCAAAACACTACAAATATTTCTATTAAGAACTTTGCCTTAACTTAACCATCATATTTCAGAATGTAACAGCAAATCTCCATATTTCGATTCAATTTCCTCCAAAAAAGCTTTGAAGCAGCTATATATTAATGCTGATTATGCTACTGTCAAGTTTACAATCTTAGCAATCTTTTCCATTACATCCTTAAGTTGTTGCATAGATACCTTTGCAAATAAATTTCTTCATGTACTATACAATGGAATGAGAAAAATCATATACATAAGAGAATTCTCAATGATTTCATTCATTACTCAAACTATTATATATGTAAAATAACATCTGAATAAAAACATCTTCATCTGCTTGTACAACAAGATTATGTTAATGACATGTGACAAAACATTAATAAGTCATTGTCCAAAAGCTACAATACCTGTAAATTCTCTATCTCAAATATATCAGTGTGGTTCATGGCTTTTGCAAATAAATTTTCTTCATGTATGATGCAATTGAATGAGAAAAGTGGACAGCCAAGTTCATTTTCCATTAGTTTCACAAATCCAGCATTTTTTCCTCTCATAGCTGGAGCATCACCAGTTGTTTATGGAAAACAATTTATTTTTTAAATCCAATATTTGCCAATTTTTGAAATTTGTAAATTCTTATACCAGAAAATGTCAGTGCTTTTGGTCATGTCTGCAAAATATTAAACAATATTTTAAACTTAAGAATGTTACTAAATAAATCATTGAAAAGAAATGTTTAAATTAAACAAAGTTAAAATAAACATAGACTCATGTATATATTAATTAATTGAATAGACTTTATAAATTATCTTATATGGAAATGAATTCCTAAGAGGCTAATTAATTGTATAGATCTAAAATCTTACAGATATGGAAATAAATTCCTAAAACTAATTAATTGTATAGACCTAAAGCCTTACTGTATATGGAAATAAATTCCTAAGAGACATTTCATTGCATGAGAACAAAAAAAGAAGTAAAAATACTACAGAAAAAGATAAGGAAACAAAAGAAGAAAGAGGATATAAATTGATTGGAAAAAAGGACTGGGGGCTCTTTCTGTGATTGCTGCTTCTGTCACTGTGTTCATGAATTGAAAAGCTGTTAAAATCATCATCGGAGGACTTCATTCCTGGAATCTTGGTTCCATAGGTCACCAAACCAATTAGTATGTTAAGCAGACCATTTTTGAAACACCTCAAGAGGTGCATCGAGGTTTGTGTTATAAAGACTATAGATGTTAGGAAAGGTAAAGTGAATAATAGTTTACCTAAACTTTATAAACATTATTTGCTATTCAGTAATTAATCTGTGAATTAGGCTCATTCAAATGCAGACTTTATATTTGTGTTAAAGATCAGTATAGTAATTCTTTTTCCTAATAATTAATAAATTATTATTGCTAAATATATGTGTGCTGTTATCTGTCAAGTTTTATTGTATATTTTTTTGTTGGTCACCCTGTCATAGTTGGGACCACATCAAATTATTGGCACTATGACATCAAACCTGTGAATAGTAAATAAGTTAAAAAGCCAAATTATTGGCAGTCATTGTTGTTCAAACCTAGAAAAATAAGAAAGAGTTTTAAACCATTAATAAGCTTCTGGCATTCAGGTTTTCGAACTTAGAAAGAAAAAGTACAGAATTATAGTTATTAAAGTTAGTAGTAAGGCTAATTGTTTAGTAATCAATTATGAGTGTTGTTGAGCAGAATAATATACCTGAATATAAGGTTAGCAACATATCTGAATGGCCATTGTATATTACGCAGTTACAAAACTTCTTTACATTGAATGGTATTGGGGATAACAAAAGGAAAATAGTGGCACTCATGTGTTTTGTGGGTATTAAAGTAATAGAAGTTGCAAATAGATTATTTGACTTACCTATTACAGAAGAAATAAAGTATGAGAATTTTATTGAAATTAAATGATCATTTCAGCCCTTGTCCATCATGGCACATAGCTAGCTTAACCTTGCGAAGAAAAAAGCAGCTAGAAGGTGAGAAAATTAAAGAGTATAATACAGCTCTTAGGAAATTGACCAAGTATTGTTGGTATGGTGAGTTTGTGGATGAAATACTCATGGACCAGTTACTTTTAGGAATGTCTGACAATAGGCTCAGACAACAATTTCTCACAGAACCTGAGATTATATATGAGATTTCCATTAAGAAAGACCTAGTATATGAGTTAATGCTTGAAGAGGCTCAGATTTTTAACACTAAGAGTGATGAAAACCCTAGAATGAGTATGTTTAAAACAGAACAGGAAAAGTCTGTGCCACTGAAACTGAAAAAAGTAAGAATGTTAAAGTAAAATGTTTTTATTGTGGTAAAAGAGGACACATATCAAAAGAATCTAGATGACTTAAAGAGACATGCTTTAAATGTGAAAAAAAGAATCACTTATTTGCAAACAGGAAGGTAACTAGAATGGCAAAAGTAAATTGCCTATGCAAGAAAATAGGGGAGATTACCATATGATTAAAAACATGGGCATCCAAGGTCTAAATCAGTTTATGATAAATCTGAGACTTGGCATCAAAGAACTGTTAATGAAAATTGATACTGGGTCAAGTATTTCTCTGATGTCATTCACTGATTGGCTGTCATTGTCATCTGCCAGTACAAAAAGTAAAATAGAGAAAACAAACATTAGGGTACGTGATGTAAATGGAAATACACTTAAATTAATAGACCATGTGACAGTGCCAATTAACCATTGTGGTGAAAAAGTGAATCTACCGCTATATATAGTGAAAGGAAAGATCAGTCCCATAGTTAGCAGGGAATTTTTCCACAAACTAAGTATTCAAATTAAATTTATTAAAAAAATTCCTCTTGATTTAGAAATGGCAAATAAAAAGCCAGATTTGTTTAATAAAGAGTTATGGGAAAATGTGCACAAAGTCATGAATAAACCTCAAAAAATTTCATTCACCCAAAAAACTACAGAAATAGCTAATAGTGTCAGTGAAAGGCATAGTAGTTCTGGAAAGGGTGGGACATGTATTAAACCACCATCACTGGCAACAAGAAGACAGCTGCAGGAAAGAATTGAATCATTTCAAAAAGAGATTAGAGTTTTACAAAAAGAACTAGAAACTTATAAACTAAGAGTAAAATCCATACAAGAGGAAGAAATTATTAGTAAAATACACATAACTGGCCACAGAAGAAAAAATATTTATAATAGGTGACAAAGTTTGGGTTCAAGACGTAATCCAGAAGAAATGGGTTAAAGGAGTAATCGTAAAAATGTTATTGAAAACAATAGCAATCATCCAAGTACAGTATGGAATAACATACAGAAAACATGTAAATCATGTCCATTGGCAATTTGAAAAAGATTAGCAAATTGCAGTGCTCATACCAAAAGATGAAAATCAAGAAATACAAGACACAGCTTAACCAACACCACATGAAATACAGATCGAGGATGAAGAGAAAAAACAGAAAGCCATGACATAGAACCCAAAAGAAAGGAACAGGACTAGAATCAACACCGAATATGACTGGATTAACAACTAGATCACCTAGACCAGACATAAGATACAAAGACCGGCCAGATTCAACAACTATATGTAAGCCCAAACAATTTTCTGAAGTAAGGGAAGAAGTGCAAAATATTAAATAATATTTTAAACTTAAAAATGCTGCTAAATAAGTCATTGAAAAGAAATGTTCAAATTAAATGAAGTTAAAATAAACATAGACTCATGTATATATTAATTAATTGAATAGACTTTATAAATTACCTTATATGGAAATGAATTCCTAAGACACTAATTAATTATATAGATCTAAAACCTTACAGATATGGAAATAAATTTCTAAGACTAATTAATTGTATAGACCTAAAACCTTACCATATATGGAAATAAATTTCTAAGAGAGACTTCATTGTACGAGAACAAAGCAGAAGTAAAAATACTCCAGAAAAAGATAAGGAAACATAAAAAGGAAGTTATAAATTGATTGGAAACAAACACTGGTGGCTCTTTCTGTAATTGCTGCTTCTGTCACTGTGTCCACAAGTTGAAGAGCAGTGAAAATCATCATTGGAGGACTTCATTACCAGGATCTTGGCTCCTGTGGATCACCAAGCTGATTAGTGTATTAAGCAGACCATCTTGGTCTTATTATTATTTTGAAACACTTCAAGAGGCTTGTTGAAGGTTGTGTTATAAAGTCTGTAGATGTTACTGAAAGTAAAGTGAATAATAGTTTACCTAAACTTTATAAACATTATTTTTTATTTCGTAATTAACCTGTGAATTAGGCTTGCTAAAATGCAGACGTTATATTTGTGTTAAAGATCAGTATAGTAATTCTTTTTTCTAATTGTTAATAAATTATTATTGCTAAATATATATGTGTTTTTATCTGTCAAGTTTTATTCTATATTTGTTTGCTGATCACCCAGTCATATATGGGGTCACAGCAGTTTCATTTATTGAAGCAAGAATATATAGTTCTTCATTGATTTTCAACCTATTTATTGATTCAAATCTAATAATAATTGCCAGCCTACCTATACTATTTACATTGGTATGTTCATCGAGTGCAATGTTAATTACATCACTAGATAATAAATCATTTTTGACCTGTTCATCAATATTTTTCTTCATATCTTTAATCTGACACCATAAACAAGCTTAGAATTATTTTTTCAAAAGATGCAGCTTATATCTAGCCACTTTAAATAGCCTTCTAATATTGGTCAATACCTAATCATTAATACTTGAAAAATAATTAAACTGAGTTCATTAAATGGCTAACTATAGAAAAAAGATGTAGTGCATTTTAACTTCCATATACAAATTCATTCTTAGCTTTTGTCTCTATCAATGAAAATTTCGAATTCAAAGTGGGACCAAATCAATTATGCATCTGAAAAACATCTTTTTTATTATTAGAGTAAAAGCTGAAATTTTAAAAAAAACCATAATGTTTTAAATTCATTTCATTATCTTTGATACAGCTATGGAAATATGACCTTAGATCAGTAGCTATGTAGTTTAACAACTTGTTTGTTTGTTTTTTGTAATTTTAAATGCCTTTTTTCACTTTCAGGAATATTAATACCAATTTTCTCTTTTTCTTTTTCTTCTTATGCATTGATTTCTATATTCTACATATCATACCATTTTCAATTATTTTTATATTTTAATAATACTAATTTTTATCAATCTTTATTCTTACAGTTTCAACTGCCCTGCAATCATCATCAGAGCTCTGATGATGACTGTAGGACAGTCAAAACTGTAAGAATAATGTTTGATAAAAATAGCATTGTTAAAGTTTATAAGAAAGTTGAAAATGATATATGTAAAATATTAATATTACTCACAACTTGATTCTTTTGTCTTGTACTTTCTCTAATGTCATTACTATTTTGTTGCATTGAAGCATCATATGAGTTATTTAAATTTAAGCTACATATGACAGCAGTGGCCTTTTTTTTTTTCATTTCAGAATTATCTTTGTAATTGATGAAAATTAGAGAAGACTGTTACACAACCTAAAGTCCTTGAGCATTTTGCTTTTTAAACCATGGGACTTAAATTTTAACTAACTTAGAGTTTGAACAGGTTTAATACTTGAGTGGTAGGAATATATTTCAATGATCATGCATTAAAAATAACTTACGTTTTACTATTAGTTAATAATTTAAAATATCATAGAACACGTCTGGCTGATGATTGAAGCAATCTTTTTCTCTTTACTTCAGAGTCATATTATGAGTCAAAAATTGAACTGAAAATTTATTTAGTATATTTACATAGATGGTGGGGGTAAAAAAATATTCTTATTTTGGTTTTCTTACTCTGTAATCATTTTTTCTTATCTATTAGCTGCCTACAGAGTCGTGAAAGTCTTTGTTGAACAATATAATTTACTTCTGAATTTAGATTAGAATAATATCGTACATCTTCACTACTCTTTTGTCTAGTATACCTCTTCTGCTATCCTTATATCTTATTTTATACGTCCTACAACTTTGGATAATTGCAGAAATTGTAACAATGTATTTAAATTTAGGAAAACAATTCAACACCTTCTGGTAATTTTCATTGGAATGTTCCAAAAATTGAATTTATTTAATTTTTTTAACCATAAAAAATAATTATCTAGTATTTTAAAAAAAAGTAAAACAGACTTTTAAATAAACTGTTCACTACAGAAGAAAAGTCTGTCGAGCAGAGCCTCATAGGGGGATAATAAAATCCAAGGCAGTATTCACTAGATTTGTTAATTATCAACTAATAAAATGGCTAGATACCCATTTACTGTCCTATATTAGATTGCTAACTTAATTGGTTATGGGACAAAGTATTTTGAAAGAATATCATTTGACCAGGATTCCAACCTCAACTTATAAGTATGACATACAGATGCAGGTCTTTTCCTATCTAATGTAAACATATGTAATCGTTTTCTACTATAAACTTCCATATTACATTGTACATGCATATTGCATTGTACATGCATTTCAGAAATAACTTCTTTCACCAGCTATCTTGAAGTGCAGCAAATAATCCATGTAAATATACTGCAAATTTCCCTCCTCATGAGATTCAAATTTTAATTTTTCCAGTATAACTTTTACTTTCTGTAATCTATATATGTGCATAGTATGATTTTTTTTGTCTGAGAGCTTGTTAGAGGTATTGAAACTTGACTGAAAAGTTTGAAGCTTTTTTTTTATATGTCAAATGCGTTGATCGAGAAGCGAACCCCGCCAGCTGCTTGGAAGGCAACTATGCTAACCGCTAGGCCACCAACGCTTGACAGTTTGACGCTTTTTTTAATGAAATCATGTTGCATTTTCAATTGCATCCTTGATTTTATTATCTTTTGCTCTCAAGACCACATTGACTCTTACTGATTCTATGAATAATATTCTGCCACACTATATAAGATTTTTAAAATAAAAATTTTATGATTGATATGTTATTTTACTGTTGGCACAATTGTGGCCATTTGTTTTTGATCTTATACTATATGTTGCTGTCCAATATAAATATGAATGATAAGATATATAAAAAAAAAACCAGGGGCGAAAAAAGACACTAAAGAAAAAGATGCAGAATTTTTTTTAGTCATTTTTAGAAAGAAGGTAAATTTCAAATACAGATTTCAGTTTAAGACTAAAGATTAAGCAGTCAGGTTTATCTAACTGTAATTACTAATTATTGATCCACGAGGCAAAGTCAGTTTACATTTTTTTTTAAAAAGTAATATCTATATTTTCAAATACCATCGAATGGCAGACGTTTACAGTATTTTATAACGCATGAACTCACCCAGATATAATGATTAATTTACAGTAAGACTTTGATCTGATAGAAGTGTTTTATTTCACATTAACAGAGTCGCTTTCCCCGCTCTAACTCAAAGAATATTCCCTCCAGGTTTGATTTTTCACCCTTTTAAATAAAATAAAAAATTGACAAGATTAGTGTAATATTACTTACCTGCTGACTTCAAAGGTCATTTATTAAAAGAAGGGGTAGGGAAAAAACTATTTATTATCTATATTATTTATTGTAATAGCGAATATATATATTGTTCCAGGACATAGCTGTTATACAGAAGAGAGAAATGAGAAAGATGTTGCCACTCATCCAGATTATCATTAATTTCATTTATAAGGATGGGAGTAGAGACAATAGATTAAACATTAAAAAAATATATTTTATATTTATACATAATATCTATTTTTTTTCCCCATATGTCAAATGGGTTGACTAGGAAGCGAACCCAGGCCAGCTAGCATATTTTACAGCGTAGGCTTAAAAATATTTAATATGAATACAGTGACTGTAAATTGTTCAATTAATAATAAGCTAGAAATCTTCAAATCAACGCCGATTTTTGATGAATGATAATACTATGGCAATCTATTTATTCATTAAATTTTAAATATAGTACTGTACATGCATAATTTAAAACTGCTTTCTCTATGCATTTTGAAAGTTGAATCGATTGTTATCGATTGGCACAATTATCATAAAATATATATAATAGATGGAAGCAAAGGAAATATAGATCAAATGAGATTGCTGAAATCTAATACAGGTTTCAGTATAAAATTAAGAATATAATCAACAGATAAAGATAATTGTATTAGTATTGGTAAATTTATTAGTTTTACATTTTAATAATGATAGAGGCCCAAAGTAATTGTTTTTATTATTAGAATGTAGTAAACAAAGATAGAAAACAATTAAAAATCACATGTTTAAAAACAGGAATAGAAAATTTCAAATAAACAGGCTTTAAGATCGGATATTATATATGTTATCATATTATTGAACTACCAATGCATATATATCTTTTAGCATTTTTTTCTTTTATCTTCTCTGATCAGAACTCTCACTCATTTTTTTTTATATATATAAACAATTTTCTGAGTTTGACCCTAAATCGTGGAAAATTCAGCTTAAACATTTTCGTTATGTTTTTTCTCTTTTTCTAGAGTTAAACTGGCCACATTCATTTATGAAAGGCTTTTAATAAAGAAGATGGTAATAAATTATAGTAAGACATAGTTGAAAACTATCATTCATCATTGATGATGAAGGATAATCAGTTGCCTACTTATTTCTATCTGCTTTCAGGAAAAAACTCAACATATATGTACAAATACAGAAGCTATCTTGAAGCAGTTCAAGATAATTAAAAGCATATCACGACATTTTTTATTTTTGTAAAACATCTGAGAATGTTCCTATAGGAGTGTGAAGTGAAATTGCTAATTATTATAAAAAGAAACTAAGGGAAATTATTATTGAAAAATTTCATTAAATTCACCACTTAATCAATGAGTTAAGTGCAATCTTCACGAAATGCTGTTTGGTCACAATCTCTTTAGTTATGATTGTTGAACTCACTTCACTGGGAATCAAAAGTTAAAAAAAGTTTTCCATATTTTTCTAAGTTAATTTGTATGAGTTAATTCTATTCTATAGCCTCTTTTTTTAATGTAACATATAAATAATATGAAAAGAAGATTAATAACAAAATCAAACAAATTATTAAAGAAGAATTTGCTTTTACTATCATGGTTATTATTATTTGAAATAAAATCAGTTTTTCACTTGATAATACATATTACCAAGGAGCCTTTATTAAATGAATATATTTTATTTTATTCATACATTTTAATTTTATTATTGTGAATGTTTCATCTGTTTTCTTTTTAGATATTATCAATCCATACAAAAATATTAAAATTTACCATTTTCCCCTCGCATAATTAAAATGATAACGTACATGCTTGAGGCAGTGAAAGAGTGAAATATGAGTTTATAATCTTAATTTTTTTTTTTTTTTTTTTTAAAAAAAAACTAATTTAAACCCTGAAGATGACTTTCTAAACCCATTGTTACGATGGATCCTGCAAACATAAATATATAGAAGTGTATTATTAATTTATTAACAAATATATAAAATATTTTATATATTTAGTCAAGATTGCTGTCATTCTATTATTTTTCTAGTCTTTTTAGTTTTTGAATCCATATTATTAAGACCTTTCTTTTATAAATGTTTACTGGAATTCTCTCTATCACTTAACTTGAATTTATTATTATTCATTTTTTATTTAATACCAAATTGTTTTCATCTTTATCTGTCTATTTGTAAATCTATGTAAACAAATATATATGTATCCATATATTTCTCTCTATATATTTTCACCTAATTGGTTTGCCAAACTGCTATTTATCTGTCTATCTACCTATCCATCTATCATACTATCTATTTATACATTTGTATATATCTGTAACTTTTTTTGAATCGATGTATCCATATATTTAAAAATTCAATAAGCATGTTTGTATTTATATATATATATATATACATACATGGGTGTAATATGTGTGTATTGTAACGGTCATATTTGTACATTCACGCAACAAAATCCAGAGTTTTGGCAAATTATACTAAGGCTGCTCAAGATGAGGGGTTGAGACCTCGAATCTGATCACACCTCAGCTCCTCCATCAACACTCCATGACTTACTACTCTATGAATGACATATATGAGGCTATACTCAGAATTCCTTAGTTCACATGCCAGCAGTAGCAAAGGGTGAAGCAAGAGACTCTGGAAATATTAACTAAATTACTATTAATTTAAATACACACACACCTATTGCTGGATAGATAATGCATATATTAATAGTAACACTAATTTTAAGAAACTTAACTAAAATTTAGGATTAAGAGATTTAACTAAGAGTTGGGATGGATTATGAATGAAACTCAACACAGTGGTTATAATTTAATTTATTTTAATTAAACAACATAAATAAAATACACAAGAGGGCATTAAAGAACACATGCAGGTGTAAACAATGATGAGTGAGTTTGACAACAGTATCTCATCTGATGCACTATATTTCAAAGAGTTGATTACAATGTTTAGAATCTATGAGATATTCATGCCTTAATTTTACTATGCCCTACTTATTGGGCTTGCGATGGTTAAGTCGGTGCAAGATGATTTATTATCTTAACATTTAATAAAAGTCATTCAATAACACTTAAATGAGCTGCAATGTGTTCTCTATGCATATTATATTCATACAAATCAGGTTACAAGTTCAGATCAATGCTGAAATATTATATAATGAAGGAATGAACTGGAGCTTGGTAGTATGATTTCAGATACTATGGCATTATATATATTACTAGAGAGTTTTGCGTCTCAAATGTGTAGTTACTCAGGGAATTCAGTACCAAGTATTCAGTTCCCGGGGACTATATGACTCACTGTGAATAAAGTGAACACATAGTTCAGTGATCAGAGCACCTTATAAAATCAATCTGTACCCTCAGTCCAGTTCTAAAGAAGAGTTGTCTGAACTAAGGAGATGGAGTGGCCATTAAAACCAGAAGCCCATTCATCTAAACATATGGCAAGGTGTAAATGCATGTATGTGCTTTCTAAAGACACATTTACCATGATAAACATAATATTAATTAATAACTTAAAGTATGCAAAATTCTATAGTTTCATTTCATGAAACTACCATACACCAGTTCATTAAATAGCATTCTTAAAACATGTTAAAAAGGAATACTTAAAAGTAATCAGAGTTTTTAATAAATCTGCATAGTTTATAATATAGCTAAAAGGAGGATTAAATCATATCTAGGACTTAAGCAATACATATAATATGCTTTATAACTCATTCTTGCATTTATTAACTAATTAATTTATTGACTTGCAAACCTAATGATAACAACAATAATAATAGTAAGCTAAACATAATAGCCTAACAAAAATATTTAGGTTTTCAGAATGGAGATTTGTGTGTGTGTGCTAAAGAGCAACATTACTTAATTTGGAGAGAGCTCTAATCATCTCTTATCCTCAAATTTTATTACTTGAATCAATCTCCATTCTGAACTGGGCATAGCATAAATTATAAAATAACATATAAAACAAATAAGAAGGCATGACCACAGATTAAAAGATAGAATAATAACTGAATAAGTTATTATTAACAAGTATTTAGAATTTTAAACTTTAAGTTCATAACAGGCAAGTTACAGGTATTATTTTAAAAGTTAAATAAACTATTTATTTTATATAGTGCAATGTTTATAAACTGTAATATTAATAATCAGCATTAAGCTATTGCACATGCGCTTTGTAGATTTTTAACAATAAACGAATACTCCCACTTCAAACACAAGATAAGTTAAAATATAATTTAAAATCATAATTTACAGCTTGAAATTAGTTTTTAGCTTATTAAAACATTATTACATTTTAAGAGTTTATGCATGATTAATATTAGCTAGCTTAAAAGTTTTAGAATTCATTTATAAACTTATTAAAGTTATTTTTAAAGAACTCTGTGGGAAATTGTTACTGCATCTTCTTTGTTGAGGTTCCTGTAGTTGATCACCATATTTGGCTGGGTTGATCTGTTTCTGATGTTTTCTGAAAGACTGTGGGGCTTGAACTCTAGCTTGATTTGACCAATTTCTCCCAAGAAGGTAGTGGCAGTGGTAAAAGTTCTCATGGTAAAATTTTAATGAGTGAACCCCTGTTAGCAAAACTTAAAGTTATTTATACTAGAAAAATCTGTAATTTGAGTAACCTGTTTACAATTTTTACAAAGTTTTCATAAGTAATTTAAAATGCATAAAAATGACAGTTTTGGTCATTTTTTGGCTAAAACAATAACAGTCAACAGGTCACTCCATGTTCTTAGTTTTTATTTTTAAAGAACTTAAAATTTTGTCTCCAAGTTTGATTAATTACTTGCAGATGATTTTCTAAAAATTACAAATTTTTATAACAACAGATAACTTTTTTTTAGAAGAGTTTAAGTTTGTAAACATTTTAATATATATATATGTGACTGCACAAGAATTGAATTTTATATAAGAAAGTCTTTTAATAAAGAGTTTTTAACTAAAACTAATAATTTAAATTTATTAATTTAAAAGAATTGTAATGCTTTTAAATCTATTGCATTATAGCTTCTTTCACACATATATGTAGGTAATTATACACATATAACAATGTTCACACACTTAATTTAAATTATATCATTTTATTAAATTTTAAATTTATAAATGCATATGCATTATACGTACACAAATATTAATATGATTATTGAATGTGCGTACCTATACAAATACACACACATACATGTAAATATTTCTTATTTCATATAAAATAAATTATTAGATGCTTATATACATGGACTGGGATGGGTTTGAATTAGAGAAGAGATACTATTATGGAACATAGTAGGTGAAACAGGATAATGGCCAAATAATACCATTTCAGTATATATTTTTGTTTAATTATTAGTACCCTTATTTAGATAAATATGGCTATCTTAATTCCAAATATATATATATGAGAGAGAAAGATGATATATATATATATATAAATTTTATAAAAATAAAAACATATTTTGCTTCTTTAAGTTTCTATCTTTTTTAAAAATTTGCAGAAACCAAATCTAGTTCTTTGTCTTCATAAATAACTATTATTCAAATTATTATGCCAATATGTAAAAGATTTTATTTTTAATTGTTCACCTTCCTATTTTTCATACTTCGAAACAATTGCTTGAGTGATTTCTATTGTGTGCATGATGATCCAACTGAAATGGAAAAACATTAATATTAACAACAAACAAACACATATATGGATAAATATAGGATATATGTTGACATCTATCTATAATAAGCTTCAGTTTAATATACACATACTATTCGAGTTTTACCGTTGTTGTTCTTTTTACTTTAAACATACAATGTAAATACAAGAAAAAAGTATGTTAGCAAGTCCATAATACACTTTAGTCAATCGTATATTTTTAGTTAGACTAAACTTTACATAATTCCTCAAATGTTATACACCACTGGTCTAAGATGGTGATAGATTCTTAATTGTTTTTAATAAACTTTTGCAAAAAAAAAATTGAAAACAATTTGTTGTTTTAGTTCTGTTAATATATTAATACTAAAATAAATAAATACATAATTAAACATACCAAAGTATATTTCTTAGCACAACAATGACTTTGTAATAAATAATGATTATAAATCACATTTTATGTTATGTTGGAAATTGTTATCATTTATATAACTCTTGAGAAAAGCTTAAAATGTAATAACTTACAAATATATCAATGATATTTTAATATAAGGATAGCTGAATAGTTGGAGGTTGGAGTAGATTGAAGCCTGTCCATTAAAGTGTGAAGATTTGCCATCTTAATATAAACTGAGCACTGACTATATATATGTGTGTGGAAGATGTTAATCTGGACCAATTGATGAGTACTGGTTTAGCATGAAATACACACATTGGTGATTATTTATGTGTTCTACATGTGTGTGATCATGGGTATTAGTTGTATGAGATAGTGTGGATAGTTGAAGGGTGCTTGAAAATCTGAGTTCAAATCCCCTATATTTACAATTAAGCTCCAGGTTTGTGAAGAGTGCCTGGTTTTCAAATATTTAAATATAAATTTTAATAAAGTCTTAAATCTTAACTTTTATCCTTTTTTACTTCATCAATTAAATCAATGCTTTCTTATTTACAATGTAAATTCTATTGTAATAAAATGATTAACTTTTCTGTAAACTTATTTTTACTTTGAATTCCATATAGTAGCGAATTTACTTTTTTAAGGACTATATAATGCCTTCGGTTATGTTATTTTAAATATGTTTTTCATATTTTAGTAAAAATATCTTTACAAATAAAAAAGAAATCTTTAGAAATAGAAAAAAAAAACAGTAATAAATATTTTTAATTTTATCTATACAAAATATGTCATATCTGCTATCTTGTAAGTTTATATCAGTTTGAAAGCATGTTATATTTATAAAAATAAAAAAGCCTATAAATAAGCATCATATATTCACAAAAAAATATGATACAGTGTTTAAGAATTTAAAAAAAGTTGAGGTAAAATAAGCCATAACCAATGTTCAAAATAAAACTTCTAGAATATGTGTTTAACATGCATGCTTAGATATCTTTATAGTTGATCTGGTTATAATTGCCATATAGAATCAAAATCCAAAATATATATTAGGTTGTAACTGTTCAATAGATGAAAACCATTTGTCTTATAGCAAGCTGAAGCAAAAATATTTATTTTATTTTCAGGCATATTCTGAGTGATCTCTTGTCTATTTCACATTTAGAATTCTATATCCATTGAGATATATTTATTTGAACTGATTGTGAATTGATACATGCTAAAAGTATAGAGTAAATTTGTGCACTATATAACTAAAAAGAATGATGTTACATGAGCATCTTCAAAATAATGGTGCAGTATTATATGCTGCATGTTATAGTGTAATATAAATAAAACGGTAGAATAAATTATAAAGCTATACTTGAAATAATTTTATTCACAACTTTTTTTTCCTGGTTTTATCATTACAAAATTAAAAATAATATTTAACACCAGCATCATTTTTAATGACTATTATTGCTAGGTTTCAAAAATTAATAAGAACACAATTTTTGTCTTTACTAATAAATAATAAAAAATTCCCAACAAATTGAGCAAAGATTATTTACATTTTAAAGCTGGTCCTATTCTCTGGTTATATCTTTTATTTAGAAACAAACAACAAATTATAGTTTTATTACCATTAAAAGATAATTTAACAGTGCAATATGTGGAAAGATCTTAGAAGTAGTAGTAATGCAGTACTGTTCCATATCTATTACAGATCTAATTCAGTTATCCACCAGAGTGAACAATACAAAGGATAACAAACCACAAAAAATTTAATCAAGTCTACAATGGTTTTTCTTTATATATATATATCACTCCAAAAACTTATTTTACTTATTTATTTGTTTCATACATGGAATTTGTTGCAATATTTTTGGGATTGATATTTATATCAGTTTTTTATTTTTTTTAGTAATATTTATGTTCTGCATGATTAGTGCAATGATAGAATAATAAATTAGGGAACCCAAAGTCCATGAATTGTGGTTCAAATTTGTTGTTTCTGGACCTAGAACTTATTGTGAACTCCTCAGCAACAGAACATTTGACTATTTATTTTTAGTAATATCTGTTTCTTCTCTCATGTATTTTTCAATTTATCTTTGTTAATCTTATTACAATTTAACCTGCTGATGTTGTATTCTTTGTAATAAAAAAAATACTTAAGTGCCGAAATGTTAAAGTCCCTACTAAACAAAAATGTAAGGAAAATATTTATTTACCTTTTCAATGCTTATTCTTATTTAATGTTAAATTACTTTTACTAAATACACTTTATTCAGATTAATTCTACGGTTTGTTTATTCATTATGATTTCATCAATATTAATAACTTGACTAAGGTATTTATAATTATTAACTTTTTTTTGAAAAGACATTAATTATTTATGTCCTACTTTCTTCTTTTCATTTGACAGCTCTTGTAATATTTCCTGAAGCTCTGAAGCAAATATGAAGTTCATGATTTGCAGAAAAACTAGATTGTATAAATCAATCTCTACTCATTTTTGATTTATTTGTTTCGCTGTCTATTTAAGCTAGTAAAATGTTTTTTTAGAATTATTCTAATTTCAAGAGATATAATCATATCGATGAACACATTCTTCTTAATATTCTTTCATCCTTTGATATAATCAATGCTTTTATATTAATAATATTTTTCAGAGTTTGACAATTTTCCAGATCGGATGTTTCAAAACTTTAGATACTACAGAAATACTTAGAGTGGCAAATATCTTTCCAAAATCACCATGGGAGATATGTAAAAAATTTATTCAAAGGACTACATTCAGGAATCGCTTGTTAAGCTGGAAAAGCTCTTTGGGGACACTTGGGGGCAACTTAGGCCACTGAATGAAGAGCCTATCCTCAGGCATGCTACTTAAATATTAATTCAAGGTTAAAAAATAAATGGTCCAGTTAAATGGAGAATAACAAAGGGTTGCTTCCAATCAAAATACAAACTGCATAATGACCACTGGCTAAGTCACTAAATGAAGAGCCAGTTGTTCTGATATAAAACTAGTCACATAATAGTTACAGACTAAGTTTGAATGAGGAGCTTCTCACTCTAATCATGAAATTAATTTGTCATAATAATTGTAACTAATGTATCAAACGGGTATATTTTCTAGTTTGAAAAATTATTTATTGCTGATGGTTGTAATAAGTGTAACAAACCTAAACAAATGTATACCAAATAGATTTATACTGTAATTGTATGCATATTTTCCTTAATAAAAAAATCTACAAATCCAATGGAAAAGTGAAACTAATAATTATTTTTGTGATTTTCTATGATTTATTTTATCTTAATATTTGCATGTGATATATTGTGCTATAACATTAAGTCTATAATTTTCTGCAGAAAGTTTCTGTACAGAGTCATATATCAAATGACTAAATGATGTAAATATATTGGTGACTTGAAGATTATAATAAAGATAATGATATTGGAAAAATAACAGATATATATATCTTTTTAAAAAAAAAATATTATCTTTATTACAATTTTCAAATTATATGATATATCCATTTAGTCATTTGATATATGACTCTTGCATGCTTATTTTAAAATAATTATTGTCATTTGATTGGTTTTTAAAGTATTTCAATTGTCTGAGATTAATTATTCATTTTATTTCAAACACATGACATTTCAAGCAGAGTTGATATTGCATAGGATATTTTTCTGCTGTTCTGCTTTTTATTATCATATAATTTTTTAGCAGTCATTAGGAAATTATCCATCCACACATGTGTTGTGTGAATTTAAACACTTTGAAGAATGCTCTCCCTTCTAAACATAAGATAAAGTCTTTTGAAAAGATTTTGAAAATGTCAATTATTAAGGCATAATGAATGGAATTTAAAATGATTAATTGAGATCTTCATGTTCTCATTTTTAAATACTTAAGATTTGCCTATACATACACATTTAGGTAAAAAAAAGATAGGATGGATTAATCTTATTTTTTCAAAATACTTTACCTTGTGTTTTTCTGAAGGTTTGTGATGATGGTGTTCTAGCTGTATTTTTATATTGGACTATTTCCATCATCTAATATGTGTGTTGAATGTCTTTAGAAAAGTTTAATTTTTAGTTAAATATTCCAAATTCATTCAACTGTTAGTAATATCACAGCAAACAGGTTAGTATATGCACCAACTGTTAGTAATATCACAGCAAACAAATGTTAATAATATCACAGCAAACAGGTTAGTATATGCACTAACTGTTAGTAATATCACAGCAAACAGGTTAGTATATGCACAACGTTTCGAGAGGTATTTTTCTCCCCTCTTCTTCAGGTGTTGCTGGCCTGACCAGTGACAGTACTAGCATGGGATTCGAACCTGGGTCCTTAGATTCTTGATTATTGAAATTTAAGGTAACGCTGGATGGCTCAGTTGGTTAGAGCGTTACCTTAAATTTCAATAATCAAGAATCTAAGGACCCAGGTTCGAATCCCATGCTAGTACTGTCACTGGTCAGGCCAGCAACACCTGAAGAAGAGGGGAGAAAAATACCTCTCGAAACGTTGTGCATATACTAACCTGTTTGCTGTGATATTACTAACAGTTAGTGCATATACTAACCTGTTTGCTGTGATATTATTAACATTTGTTTGCTGTGATATTACTAACAGTTGGTGCATATACTAACCTGTTTGCTGTGATATTACTAACAGTTGAATGAATTTGGAATATTTAACTAAAAATTAAACTTTTCTAAAGACATTCAACACACATATTAGATGATGGAAATAGTCCAATATAAAAATACTTTACCTTGTGTTTAGAAGGGAGGGCATTCATCAAAATCTTTAAATCTATACAGCACATGTGTAAAAGGGTGATTCCCTAATGACTGTTACAAATTAACACCACACTAGATAAATAAATAACTTATTATGTATAATTGTTTTAGAATTCTTCCACACACTTTATTTTGTCATCCTTATTTTTAGTAATGATTCAAGTTCTTTTATATCTGAAACAACATTTTTTCATCACTAAAATATTGTTTCATATGTTTGGATCTTTTATTTTTTTTATAGCTTTTATTGACAATTTAGGTTAAATTTTGCAATTAAATTTTATGTTATCATTAAATCACTTCCTTATAAAGAATTCCAGATATTTTTTAATGGGATATTTTAAATTGTTTTCATTGTAGTTATATGTTGGACTATTTCCTTCAGCTAGTTTAATTGTTAAATGTTTTTAGAAAAAATGAACTTTATTTATACTTTTTCAAATACATTAACAATTAGTAATAACACACAGCTTAGTATATAACAGATTGGATTACTCTTCCTTTTTATAGATTCATGAATACTGAATTTAAAGTGATGTTATGCCCAATTTGACTAGCCTGCCAAAAGCAACAGTCATTAGCCAGTTAAAATTTTATATTTATCTATAAGGATTCTTTAGATTTCTCCAAAAATTTTTTTGAAGACAAGGTTAATGAATTATTTCCAAAATTATGAAATATCACACTAAGTTGACCTATAGTGCTGTGTGTCATTGTCATGTGAGCAGCTTTTTTAAATTTTCTTCTCGAATCATTTCATATATTCATTTGGTTGTTTCTTAATGGTATAGCTAATTTCACTAATATATGTTCTTCCACATTTTTATGTTTGACTACAAAAATTTAAAATTTAAGTAAATGATAAAAATAGTTTAGCATATAATTATAGATAAAATACTATTGTCACAAGCATTCAGACAAACATTTTTTACATTGTCAAATAAAAAATAGTCATAGATTCCATGACCCCATACTCTTAAGCTTGTAAGGTATAAACAATGAGCATTGCCAATTGCTCAACAAGCTTTGTGATAAATGCTTAGCCAGAGAAAGCATTTAAAATATCTCTGTAAAGACCTCCCTAATCTCTGACCATGCATAGACTACTAATATATGGTTTGGCTGAAGATCTCTCAGCCCCATATAGCTATTTGAGTTTGATAGCCGATATTTTCCACCCAATAGATAACTTTTAGATAAATACTGGCTTTGGTTGGTATTTTTAGATCTAGTGTCTGAACCTACCCTAGCACCTCTCTAAGGAGTTCCAAAGCATGAAACCATAGTCAGAGGTTAGGCAGAGATATTTTAAATGCTTTCTCTGGCTAAGCATTTATCACAAAGTTTGTTGAGCAATTGGCAATGCTCATTGTTTATATTTTTTACATTTGTTTTTTTTCCTTCAGGCATTAGTTTACCTCAAAAAAAAAATTACTGAAATGCTTTTAATTCTTTTGAATGATCATTAAGTTTGGTTAATTTTATCAGTATTGTAGAACTTAGAAATATCAAATGTTAATATTATCATTATTTTTCTATTCTTTCTTCAACACTAATTTTACATTTCACTAACTGATTATCATTTTTTTCATTAAATCTATTAATCACGTTGACATCTTTAAATTTTTTTTTTTATTAAAATAAAATCTCATTCTGCTAAGCATTAATTTGGATATGGCCAAGTCCATTTTATCTATGCAAGTGTATGACCTTTTTTTTTTATATCTCTATCAAAATTTTCCATCAATATTTGTTATTTTAAATAGCTTCTAATTTTAGTGCATATTTTTCATCTTAAGTTTAAATGCTCTTTATTTAATCAAAAGCATTCTATAATTCTATATAAAAGTTCTTTACTTCTTCAAATATAGAAACTTGAATTATCTATATTTGTTATCTTTTTTTAATATCAATAACTAATTTTGCTATTTTATCTATTATACTGCTTATATGCACAATGTTTTTCTCAACCTATTATTTATAATTAGTTTCACTTTTCAAAATAAGTACATACAAAATGCATAGAGAGAAAAGCTTTATTTAATTCTAACAGTATGGAATGCTTAGCATGCTTCCATTGCTTGGTAGTCATATTTATAGCAATAGTTGTCTGAGGAGTTTGTGATATTTATCAAAGAATAAGCAAGACCAAAGGTTATAAATAAGTTCATTTAAACAAGCCATTTTGTTGATAGGGGAATGCAATATTCTTTTTTGTTTATTGCATGTTTGTTTTTGGCAATATGACTATTTTAAATTTACATGTAGCAATCATTTCTTTCAGTGCAGATGATGCTGGCAGATGTAGGATCAAAGCTGTGGCTGAACATATGCTCAGGCTCAAAGAAAATAGATTTAACTTCTATGTTTGACTTAACTCAATTATATTGGTATCTGTGTTGTGTGATTCTTGTAGATAAATTGGCATGTGATTCTTCATAATAAACTGCATGGCAGTTTATGTTGCATCCAATTTTGTATACTTCTTGAATTTCAGCTCAGGGGGCAGCTTGTCTTGTCTTTAGTATTGTTAATTAGGCAATTTAAGGTGGGAAGGGTGCAAAGATCAACTTGGTATGTTTCAGCACAGATTTTATTTATACAATGGGTAGCTCTAGGTGTGCATGAAATAGATATCTAGGGTTTATCTTTGGCTTAAATAGGTCTGTTTCTAATTTTAGTATTAAACCTTTTGATGATTTGGATGATAGCTGTAAATTCACAGAAAAACAAACACTGAAACAGGTATCAGGAATTTACATAATATCAGATACAAAGATTCAGCTTTCATCCAAATCATCAAAAGGTTTTATACTAAAATTAGAAACAGACCTATTCAAGCCAATGATAGACCCTGAATACCATTATACCCAAGGCTACTGATAATGTATAAATAAAATCTGCACTGAAACATACCAAGTTAGCATTTGCACCCTTCCTGCCTTAAATGACTTAATTAATAATACTAAAGACAAGCTGCCCCCTGAGCTGGAATCCCAAGTGGTATACAAAATTGGATGCAACAATATAAACTGCCATGTAGTTTATTATGGAGAATCACATGCCAATTTATCTCCAAGAGTTGCATAGTATAGCTATCAATATAATTGAGCTAAGGCAAACATGGAAGTTAAATCCATATTCTTTGAGTATGAGTCTAAATTTGGTCACAGCTACCAGAATTGTTATCTGCTCTGAAAGAAATGATGCTAAACATAAAGTTGAAGAGGCACTGGCATATTGCTAAAAACATACATGCAATAAACAAAAAAAAAATCTTGTGTCCCTCTTTCAAAAAAGTGGCTTGTTTAAATGAATTTATGTAGTCTTTATTTAAATTTTATGCAAGTCTCCTGTCTTGCTTATTTTTGATAAATATCACAAGCTTATCTGATATCTATTGCTATGAACACAGGCAAAACTCTCCATACAGTAGTGCCACTCAGTGCCAGCCAGAGTAATCAATGGATGCCAGTTATTTGCAAGCATAAGAAATGGTGATCATGTGATATTGCTATGAATATGATTACCAGGCAGTCAAAAATATTCTAAGCATAGGATTAAATAAACATTTTCTCTATATACAAGTTGTATGCATTCATTTTGAATTACATTGTTCTGAAAAAAGTTTATTAAAATTTTAAAGTTTTACTTTCATTTGTTTTTTCAATATTTGGTATTTATAATAACACCTAGTTCTCAAATTAATTATATTTTGTTCTTTTCTTATAATTTTACAATGTGCCATTGAAAAGTAGAGATTTATTTTGGCATTTGTTTTTTTTTTTTTCATTTAAATCACTTATACCAAAGACAGGTGTTTTATATTGCCACCACTATAAAATAATGTGTACACTTTGAGACATTTCAAATTCCCTAGTCAAAACTACAATCTATCAACACTTAAGAATAAATTTTATATAAAATTTGGAAACTTTAATTATACTTTTGTCAATAGATGGAATCTTTTCTATTTTAAATAAAAGTGTATATGTGGAGTAGCAAAGATAATTATATTTTTAAAAATGTGATCAATAAATGCCATTGGAAAATCTAAGCTGCAAAGGAGGCTAAAATTGCAAGTAATTTTTGCTTTTTTATTTAAAATATTATACATTTGTGTTTTTTAATAATTATATAAGATTTAAGTTTAAATTGAAGTTGTTTTATAAGTAATTTTAAAATTATGCAGGCAATTAATAGCATTACTTAAATCAGATTTTTTTAGTAGGCAAATTCTAAGAATAAAAATATTATTTATTAAAGTTTAATGATTTTCTATTTTAATATAAATCAAACACTGATTTTATTGTGAGGGATGATGATCTGATCAACTGATAAGGATGATGGTTCAGCTTGAAATACATGTATTGGAGATCATTTATATTTTTTGCATATATCTGATCATATGTTTTAGTTGTATAAGATGAAATGTCTAAAAGGTGCTTGATAGTCTGGGTTCAAATCCCCTCTAATTATATTTATATTTTAAATCACCCCTCCCTCCATTTATATACTATTTTATCAGTGTGTGTGCATATATATACATTATTATAGTTTTTTTTACACATTGACAAAAAATATTTTTTTACACATTGACAAAAAATATTTTATTGAGATGCCATTATTAAAAATATTGTATAATTTCTTGACAAAAATGGAAATGAATATAATGCACTGATAAAGTTAATAGTAATGTATACTTATAGATGAGAAAATAAAGTTAACACAAATAATAGACAAGAGTAGCTTTGTATTCTGATCGCACCTAACATAATCTTGGTAGTAGAATGGACAGCTATTCTTGTTTAATACATTGTATGATCTGAGAGTTGAGTAACATATTATAATCTTGAATAGCAGACTAAGTTTAGTTCTGTAAATATCAAGATCATACTTTTTTTTCTCTTTCATAACTATAAATATTATTATCACATACATATGTATATATATATCATTATATATATATATTCTGCTCTCAAACAATCCTGCTGGTGTCAAATTATGAGCTATCAAGCATCTGATAAAAAATTGACCTATAATTTTGATCTTAAACTCAGTACATTGATAATTGTTTTATTTGTTTAACAATAATTTAGTAATAACAGATGCAATGTTAAAAACTCATATGAGATTGCATTAGTTTTTAAGTAAGGCCTCGGCAATTAATTATTCCACAATTAATCAGAAAATCATTATTATATACATTTAATACTTATATAAGGCTAAAGCCTCAGTACATGTGCCTCGAGTGCTTAATTTTAGCAAGAGAGACCTCTACAAATCATAACGCAAGATTCGACTATATAAAGATAAGAGGGACTCTCTCATTTAAATAAACTTTTAATTAAAATCCAATGAAACAATTGTTTTACTATTTTTTAATGATAATAAAAAATATTTTCTGTCCAGTTATTAATTATGATTGTTTGCAAAAGATTTTATAAATGGCACTGCTACTCTAAAAATGCTTTCCCCATGTATACCCTATGAAGAATTTTTGTTTTTGAATTTTATAAATAGTGGATTTACTAATAATACAATTATTTATTTTACTTATAATCATGGACAATAGATTAAACCTTTTGTACTTAAAATATACTGAGTTTGTGAAGTAGCAAAAATCAATACATGCAAGAAGACAACAGCAAGTGATAGGCATTATGTGTAAAAGAACCTTAAAAGTAAATCTTTTTTCTACTTAAAAGTGTTGTTTGTTGTATAATTTGCATGAGAAAGATGTAATCATAGTATTATTATAAAGATATACATTTCTATTAGTAAAATATAGCTTTATTAATGATAAAATTGTAACAGTATTTTATTACTTGTATTATTTATATTTTGAAAGTATATTTCTCAAATTACTTCATTTAAAAATTCTACATATTTTTTTTAATAAGTCTTTTTTTAAATGAAAGTGAATGTAACAATGTTGCTGTGTGCTGCGCAAAAATATATGCGCTCACAAATTTATAGAGACTTGCTCAGATCCTGAGCTGATTTAATCGGATTGAGCATGCATCACCACAGACAAATAAACATAAGAATAGATAACAAGCATCCATTGCCATAAAATGACCAATAGGGGATGATGTCCACTGGATCCGAATGCTCACAGTCTGGAAGGGGAACTGGATATAAAAGGTCCATCATGTAAACTTAATAGACATGAAGAAGGACTTGGATATGCCTTGTACCCAGTTAAACTTTGCTGAAGGTGTAAAAGAGGGATCTAGGCAAACATAAAGGCCAACCCGGTCTATATTATTATTTGTCCGTACGTCTTAGGGTATAAATCGACGAATGATAAAAATACTTGTGTATCTATTTATCATAATTGAATTACCATAATTACTTGTAGGTAATTGCTTACTATAATTTGCTTTCTCTTATTAAAATAATTTAACCGTATTGTACTATTGAGAGTTTCATTTCATTAATTTATATATGCTGTTTTGGGTACGTAATAAGTGACCAGATTGTAGTGATCAAATCTAAGCTCGAACATAGCAAATGTATATTGAGAGGATTAAAGAGTAAATTGTTTTTGGTCAAAAACTTATTTTTCGTGTTTTTTTTTTATGTTACTTTGATAACATTTAAAGCAAATGTTTTGTTAAGAGTGTTTATTTTGTCTTTTTTATTATTATTATTATTATTAAATTTATAATATATATTTATTGTGTTTTTTATACTGCTCATGACTTTAATACTTTTTGAAAATTTTAAAAGTCACCAGTTTAGAAATCAAAGCTTAGAATAATACCTTGTAGTTATATAGAGTGCATACACTATATATATATATCATTTACGTAAATATAGGAGATTTGAACTTAGACTTTCAAGCAATCAGCAACTATCCACTCTATCACATCCAACTGATATACATGACCACACACATGTAGAAAAGATAAATAATCACCAATATATGTATTTCATGCTAAACCATCATTCATCAGTTGGTCCAGATTATCATCTCCCCACCCCATATATATAATCAGTGCTCAGTTTATATTATGATAGCAAATCCTCACACTTTAATGGACAGGCTTCAATCTACTCCAACCTCCAACTTTTCAGCCATCCATCAGGTCAACATGGGTATGGCAATAATGTTGGCATCAGTATGGGATTTGGGCTTTCCGTCATCAGATTTTCAATGATATGGATGGCTGAAAAATTGGAGGTTGGAGTAGACTGAAGCTTGTCCATTAAAATGTGAGGATTTGCTATCTTAATACAAACTGAGCACTGATTATATATATGGGTGGGAGATGATAATCTTAAACAACTGATGAATACTGGTTTAGCATGAGATACACATATTAAACCACAAATATCACATGAGGACCATCTCTTATGCTAGCACATAACTGTTATTAAAACAGGCAAAACTCTCCATACAGTAGTGCCACTCAGTGACAACCAGAATAATCAATGGATGCCAGAAGGCTTGTCCATATAATTCCCATCTAGTGCTTACTCATCCAATGTCCTTAGACTAGTTTCTGGCTTGTGGCCTTCGTCAGTGAGGAGCCTTGGATGTGAGAGCACTGCACCTAGATCTTAAGATCTAATGCAACTCTCCAGCAGCCACCTTTTATCTCTATTTAACTACAAAACTATGTGAATGAAGTTGAAAACACAATGATATTTTTAATCTAAGCTTCAGCACCCATACATTTTGGTGTCTTTGGCTCTTTAACAACCTTAGCTACCACTATTTTATTATGCAGAATTGGTGTTAAACCACCAAACATCTTATGATCACCATCTCTTATTCTAGCACATAACTGTTATTAAAACAGGTAAAACTCTCCATACAATAGTGCCACTCAGCACCAACCAGAGTAATCAATGCATGCCAGGAGGCTTGTGCATAAAATCCCTATCTAGTGCCTACTCATCCAATATCCCCAGAATAGTTTCTGGTTTGTGGCCTTCATCAGTGAGGAGCCTTGGATCTGAGAGCACTGCACCTAGATCTTAGGATCTAAAGCAACCCCCCAGCAGTCACCTTTTATCTCTACTTAACTACAAAACTATGAGAATGAAAATTGAAAACACAATAATATTTTCAATCTAAACTCAATAGCTTAATAGGATCGTGGTGGTAATGGTTGTTAAAGAGTCAAAAACACCAAAATGTATAGGTGCTGAACTGAGTTTAGACGCATATGACTATATAAGTTATTGAGCTTAGATTGAAAATATTATTGGGTATTCAATTTCATTTCTCATAGTTTTGTGGTTAAGTAGAGATAAAAGGTGACTGCTGGAGGGTTGCATTAGATCCTAAAATATTTTCAATCTAAGCTCAATAGCTTAATAGGATAATGATGGTTATTGTTAAAGAGCCAAAGCCACCAAAATGTATGGGTGCTGAACTGAGTTTAGACCCATATGACTGTATGAGCTATTGGGCTTAGATTGAAAATATTATCCACTTCATTCTCATAGTTTTGTAGTTAAGTAGAGATAAAAGGGTTGCATTAGATCCTAAGATCTAGGTGCAGTTCCCTCAGATCAAGGTTCCTCAGTGATGTACACAAATCAGAAACTAGTCTGGAAATATTGGATGAGCAGGCACTAGATGGGTGTTTTATGCTTACTCTGGTCAGCAGTGAGTGGCAGTACTGGATGGATTTTTGCATGCTTTAGTAAGTTATGTGCTAGCATAAGAGATGGTGATCATGTGATGTTTAGTAGTTGTTAAAGAGCCAAAGACACCAAAATGTATGGGTGCTGAATTGAATTCAGACCCATATGACTATATAAGCTATTGAGCTTAGATTAAAAATATTATTATGTTTTCAATTTCATTCTCATAGTTTTGAAATTTAAGTAGAGATAAAAGGTGGCTGCTGGAGGGTTGGATTAGATCCTAAGATCTAGGTGTAGTGCTCTCAGATCCAAGGCTCTTCACTGACAAAGGCCACAAGTCAGAAACTAATATGGGGCTATTGGATGAGTAGGCACTAGATGGGGATTTCATGCACAAGCCTTCTGGCATCCATTGATTATTCTGTTTGACATTGAATGGTACTACTGTATGGAGAGTTTTGCCTGTTTAAATACATATATTGGTGCTTATTCATCTTTTCTACATGTGAACGATCATGTATATAAGTTGTATGACATAGAGTGGATAGTTAGTGGGTGCTTGAAAGTCTGAGTTCAAATCCCCTATATTTATAATTAAGCTCCAGATTTTGTGAAGAGTGCCTGGTTTTCAAATATTTACATGTGAAGCTTGATTTCTGCCCATTCCTCTTCTATGTATTTAAAAGGATAAGGTCCTACACATGAGGGGTCAGAGTGACTTCATGTCAACATGGGAACAGCAATAATGTTGGCAACAGCATAAGATTTAAGCTTTCCATCATCAGATTTACAATGATATGGATGGCTGAAAAGTTGGAGGTTGGAGTATATTGAATCCTGCCCATTAAAGGGTGAGGATTTTTTATCTTAATATAAACTGAGCACTGAATATACATATGTGTGTGTGAAATGATAATCTAGACCAACTGATGAAAACTGGTTTAGCATGAAATATGTATATTGGTGATTATTTAACTTTTCTATATGTGTGTGATCATGTATATCAGTTATATAAGATAGAGTAGATAGTTTGTGGGTGCTTGAAAGTCTGAATTCAAATCCCCTATATTTACAATTAAGCTCCAGATTTTTGAAGAGCATCTGTTTTTCAAATATTATCATTTGCATAAGTGAAATAGAAGAAAGCATTTTCCATTGAAGATTATATGATGTCACATAACTAGTAACTTCCATTTTAATTACAGATATTATGATTATTTATTATTATATTTATTAAAACTAATATTTAGAGGTTGATAAAACTAAGATTCAATCTTCATTCTTTATATATATATATATATATATATATATATACAGTATTAATGGTGATTTCATATCATTTAATCTATACATAAATTAAAACAATAGACACAAGTCACCTAATAATTTCAAAACTATATCAAAAACTAAGCTTATGTAACAATAGAACTTATAGAGTGGTATTGTTCTGCCTTTCATTGTTTTTGATGTCACATAACTCACTGGAAAGTATATATTTTAAAAGTTATGATTGTTTCTCGTTACATACATTTATATCAATAATATATAGAAAAAATATTAAGCAAAGCAAAACTCTCCATACAATAGTACCACCCTGTACCAACCAGAGTAATCAATGGATGCCAGAAGGCTTGTGCATAAAATCTTATCTAGTGCCTACTCATCTAATATCCACAGACTAGTTTCTGGCTTGTGGCCTTCATCAGTGGCACTAGATGAGGATTTTATGCACAAGCCTTCTGGCATCCATAGATTACTCTGGTTTGCACAGGGTGGTACTACTGTATGGAGAGTTTTGCCTGTTTTTATAAACAGTTATGTGCTAGCGTAAGAGATGGTGATCATGTGATATTTAGTGGTTATAAAAAATATTTAAAAAAAACATTTTATTTCATGTGATCACTAATGCAATAAAAATGAAAAAAATATTTTTTTTCTTGAATCACAATTTTGGGTGATTATGAAGTATTATATTATTCCTTTTACTTTATGCATTGATAAAATCATAAATAATTAAACAAATTCACTTTATTACTGTTACAATTCTTGTTTTTTACTGACTAGCAGTTTTCTTCAGAGTTAAATATAAATAAATACAAAGAAATCAATTTTGAATGGGATATAATGTTTGGTTGTAATATTATAAAATAAATTATTTTATTTATGTATTCATGTATTTATATTTATTTTACTTCCAAAGAAAACTGCCAGTCAGTCAAAACTACAACTCATTAAGTCAAATAAAACAAGACAAATGGATTTGTTTAATTTTGGTTGTTATGTGTAATTTCAAATAAAATCATGGGACATCCATAAATCGATGACCTATGATTTTTAAACCTAAACACGTGGTTCAAGAAAAAAAATTTTTTTTTTTTTTGGTGTTCAGTGCATAGTGATGGAATAAAATGATTTTTTTTAAATATTGTATATATATATATTAAGTGTTCAGGCATTTTGCAAATAACTTATTGTTAAGAATACCTCTATATTAGGATTGGCCAAACTTTTAGTTGTTGGGGGCTAGTTTTTTTTGTAAAAGTGTACCTGAAGGCAACTACATTTTTTCCCAGGGCTTCAAACCGGAAAGCAGAAGAAAAAAAAATGTTATTTTTGCCGAAATGAAGAAAATAACGGTTCAAAGTCCTGGTTTTCTTAGAATGTATTTAACAATTGGTGTTTTTTTTTAATAAGGGCTTTTTAGGTATTCATAAATATTGGTGATATTTTTACAAGATACAAACTGATTTTTTTTCTATTAAGATATGGATAGATTACTATGACTATTATTAAATTACCTCAGCTCCCTCTAGTATAATTAGTCCATAACATTTATAAAATATTTATTAAATTATAGTTATTAAATTACTTATAAATAATTTTCTAGAGCTGATCCTGAATTTTAAAAAAATTTCCAGGAAAAAAAAATTAGATGCAAAGTTTACACACACACACACACACACACACACACACACAAAAAAAAAATTACAAAGTAAAAAAAATAAATTTTTTTATTTTGATGACACTTGGCATTGCATAATTACAGCAAGTTTGCCAAAATTTGTCTCATATGAACTTAAATTAATTCTTAAACAAGATTCCAAATGTAGATCTAATAATTGTGACCTATGTTTAGTTTTTATGGCATTCATGCAGGAAAATGCTAATTCACACAAATATATTGAACCAAAAAATGCATTGAAATATGCAGCAACTCTCCAAATATTTGGATATTTACCCCTGCTTATTAATGTTCAGAAGTTTTCATTTGAAGCCATTGATTTTAAATGTATATCACATTTAATATTTATTATTTCTTCTTCGAGGCCCACTGTACAAATTCATTTAATTTCATAGTGATATTTTCAATATTGATGTTAACATTAAATGGATAAGACAAAAAAACTAGTGATATCTTCAAGTTTGTCAAATTCCATAAATCTTCCCTTCAAATTATGAGAAATATAATATTTTCAACATATTTGTTGTAGATTAGATTCTTTCTACTTTTAAACTCATCGACCATATTTTTGAAATGTTTTAATTCATGATGCGAACATACTTAATTTTTCCATGAATGACTTCAAAGTGCTTATTATAACTACTATTGTTTTACCTTTTCCTTGTAGTTCTATATTTAAGTTATTTAGTTTTTCTATAATATCACAGAAAAAGGTGAAGTCAATAAGTTATTCTTTGTCATTGAATTGTAGATATGAATCACCTTTAGTTTCAAAAAATGATCTTATTTGTGGTAAAAAATTTGCTCAACTTTTCTTACATCAGTATATAATAATTCACTATGCTCATTCTCGCATTCCTTTAGCAGTCCCAGAATTGACAATGTAACAAGCTCTTTGATCTTACTTTATTAACAATTTTGAAGGCAACAATCATAACATGATTAAATGTCAATACTTTTGAATATAAGGCATGCTGATGTATAATACAATGATAATCCTTAAAACTAGGTATATCAGTATGTTTTTACACAGAGTAACAAAATCAATTTTTCTGCCAGTCATTGCAGGAGTTTCATGAATAGATATTGAAACTAATTTGTGAAATAGAAAATTTATTTGTACAATGTAATTCTTGAATATATTATAGATATCTTGACCTCTTGTACTTTGAGTTGGAATAATTGTGAATAATTCTTCTGTGGCTAACATATTATCAAAAACCATGTGAATAAAAATTCATGATTACACAATACCTATATAATCAGTAGATTCATCAAGCTGTAGTGATAAAAAGTTCCAATTGTTGTTTTTATATAAAATCGCTTTCAAGATTTCGACTAGTTTTTTCTATACTACACATGATTGTGTTTTGTGATAATGATATATTGTTGATAGAAGTCATTATTTCAGATTTATTCTTAAAATTTACAAATAATATTTCATCAGCTTTGATGAAGGCTTTTTTTCATATTTGTTCATCTTGAAAGGGCTTATTGTGCTTAATTAAAGTTTCAGCAACTTTGAATGATGCAATTGTAGCAGTTTTTGAACTAGTAATGTACTTGACAAAATTTTTTTATTGTGTAGTGAATTGTGTTTTTAGTTGTTGTACTTTAGCTTTTCTTAATGCAGTACCTCATGAATAATCATCTTCATAATTTTTATGAATAGTCTGAAAATATCTTTCAACATTGACTTTCTTTGGTAAAAATATGCGCGCTAAAAATAATACATATTTGTTTTTCATCATAGTAAAAAAATAATTTTCCCATTCTTTATGATAGTAATAAGCTTTTATTTTTTTCACACTTGTACTTGGTTTATTCACTGTAATCCTGTTAGGTATTCACTTGCCAACAAATAACAAAAAAATAATAATACTAATACAAGTCTAAAGAAAAATATCACTAGTAGCTATGAAAAAATATTTATTAACTTTTAAACACATAAAACATAGATCTGTAAATATTGAGCATTTACAAATGTGATCAATAAGTCTTTAATTGTAATAACTTTTTTTCCATAAATACTAATATTCACCAATGATAATAGACTAACATCAGTCACTATTCTTAGGTCTGAGTTAAAAATAATCACAAGTTATTTATACTCACAGTCTTTCTCTACACAATTCTACTGGAGCCAATCAGGTTTACACAAATAAAAAGATCTGTGATCTGTTTTTGGCCTTGGTATCTACGGAGGCATGGTCTCTGGTAACAATTCCCTCTGGTGAAAAATCACTATAACTTTCACTCTGGATCCTTTTTCAAAAGTCCAATATTCATGAGAGCAGGCAGCAGCATTCACAAAAAGTAAAAAAGCACACGGCTCTTTTCTGCACACACTATTTATATCTATCACTGTGATGATCACTATTTTTCTTCAGATTATTTCATGATAGAATTAAGCTTTTACCAAAAATATCCATTAAGCTTTAATTGCATGTGTGCACATTCCTTTTACTGCAATTATTCTTTTCAATATTAATTGTACTAACAATTCTTCTTTATTCTTTTGTTTAATTAGTTTTAAAAATAGCTTTGCACTCTAATTAATCTAACAGACATTTAATAAATTATCATTCCCATTTTATTTTATCTTTCAGCAATCTTTTTTCATTGCTTTTTACTTAAAATATCTTTCTATATTTAACTTTCTTTCTGGCTTCATAAGACTCATACAAACTTAATCAATCAATATTTTTACCAAAATATAATAAATCCTGAATTTATTTTTTGGTTTTTATAAAATGTTTGTTTTTTGTATTTTTTGATTCACTTGTGTAATTAATAAATAAATAAAAGTAAGGAAATTTAAAACACATCTCCTTCTTAGAATGGTGTCAAAAATTTGCTAGAGAGAAAAAAGATACATAAAAAAAAAAGTTTGTTTCTTGCTTTGACACCTATTTTCTTTCATAGATAGGGAAGAGTCCTGTTTTCTTTTTAAATCTCCTTGGGGATTATTTACTAGGTAGATGAAATATTTTAAAAATTTCACAACTTTTGTGGCCATAAGCGTGGCTAAAGCTCAAATGCCCAAAGCATCAAATGGGCTCGGCCTGCATTCAGTATCCATCCTGTACCTCCAAAAAGCTCTGAGAGTGATGCGTGTGGCCAGCCTTGAACAAACAAATCTAAACCTCATGCTGACAGTGGAGCCCACGGATACATCTCCACTCACCAGCAAATGGATGATGGATATATGGACTTATGTCAGAAACGCATTAAACATAACGCACCATACAATAGAGGAAAAAGAAATATTGGCAAACATACAAACTTAAATACACCAATCAAACAATTCTACCGAATGATCTAGGGGATCAACCTCTCCTCACTGCCAACAAATTATTTTCTGGTGTGGAAAAGAGTGTTTAGCAAGATCAACCCTCAATGCCAACTATGTGCCATAGCAGATAAGACAATTCATCACCTCCTGCATTTCTGCCCTTTTCTCAAGCCAATCAGATCCTTTATTAAGGAAAATGTGTTGCTCAACATTAGAGAAGTTTTAGTCATTCAAAAGGCTATAAAGAGTGACATATTCTTGAAAATCAAAATCGCCATTATTCTAACCTTTGCAATCTGGTTATCCAGATGCAAGTGTATATTTGAAAATGTAAATCTTGGTATCTACAACATCTATATCAAATTACTCAAGTGGCTCAGGAACAAAGATAGATTGCTGGCTCTGGACTGGCTTTTTCATGAAACCTGGGCTAGGGTCACCCTCTCAGAAGAGTGAAGGAGAGCAATGGCCCCACAGAGTGAATGCCTTGCAACAGTGTAATAATAATATAGCTATGTATAGATAAATATGTTCAATTGTATCTATAATTTAAAAAAAAAAATCAGTTTTTAAAATCCTTGTTTCTCCAGGACAAGTTATTTTCATTTCTCTTCAGAAAACAGCAATTAAATATTTCTAAGAATTTTAGCTCTAGTGCTACACAAAAATAATTAAATTCTTTCCAGCTTCTTTCATCTTGGGTTTATTTTTTAGATCAACAATAACAACTATTTTTAAGTGAGAACAATTTTAATTTTTTACTTTTTTATTTTTTATTATTTTTATATTCAAATCATCTCAGAATTTGTCACTATAATTTGTCAATGTTCATGTTAGCATAAGTGGATGACTTCCAGAGATATTAGGTCAACTGATTGACTGTGGTCGACGTCTTGGTCACTCCTGCTCTATATCATCTCAATTTTCAAAATCATTTTTCATAAATAGAAAAGCTATTCATATTCAAATTTAAAACTGAAATCTAAAAAATGTCATCATATTTCCAGTATATGAAATTGAATTTGCAGCCCACCAACAACATTGTTAGGCTAGATATTCCTGAAATATTGCATTACCATCTATACCAACCAATTGTTCAAAACTGGAAGAAAATTCGTTTAATAGAAGTTTGTTAAAAATTAACTACAAGATTTTTGTTTTTATTGAGGCATGAGTTTAAAAAGAATGTTTTATATAAATAATTCAAAGGTAAGTTAAAATTTTATCCTTTATTTTTTTTAATTAATGAACTATAAGCAGTCTAAAATTTCTTCCGCAAATTAAATGAAAGTGTTTTCATAAAAATATAATGTCATCTACTGAGCATGATTCAAATTTTACTGAACCAATTTGAAAGTGGTTTGACATTCAGCCTGCCAGCATAGTTAGACTGGACACCAGTGAAATATCACAATGGTATAATGCATCGTCACTAAAGCTGAGCATGTACTGTACTATATTTGGAAATAATCCATTTGGTAGAACTAGGTTAAAAATTGGTTACAAGATTTGACCCAAACAAACAGAAGTGTTGAGTTTAGTAGAACTCTTTAAAAATAGTATACATTAAAATTATCATCTGTTTTGTAAGTACTATAAATGATATAAATTGATGTTGCCAGCTATACAGCAAAATATCATATCGAAGAAAGCAATTATAAACTATTTTCTATAAATTATAGAAATTTTTATGAATAAGCAGATGGCCATTAATACACTTACAAGGAATGGATATTGACTTAACTGTACTTACAAAAATATGATCGGTAGATCAGAGAATCGTATAATATTCTAATCCAAGTGACAAATTAAACGTAACAGCTTCACTCAATTCCCCCCCCCCCCCAATACTTTTTTTTGTTGTTGTTATTTTCTTCATTGGTAATTAATCCAAAAACATTTAGATTTCAATTCTGCCCACTCAACACTGCTTTAAAATATTATAGACGGTAATTAACAACGAATATTGAAGGATTTTTTTAAACAAAATCATTCTATTTATGCAGTTGCATTTATAAATAATTAAAACAATTGTTTCCTTAATCCACAATTTCATTTAATTCCTAAATACTTTAAGCAAATATTTTTCGTGATGATAAATACCCCACTTTGTTTGTGCACAAATGCGAAACGCAATAAAAATAAGGTCTAGAGAATTCATTACTGCTTAATTTGAAGGATAGTTTCATGCTATAGTTACTGAAATTCTTGCATGGAATTGTATTTTTCTACATTTACCATGTTTAACATCAGGATAAATAATATTGCGAAAAATGAACTGGGTGTGTGTGTATACAGATTTACGCACTCACATACACGCATAAGTATACATTCATACAGATTAAGGCTTTAAAAATATATTACTTTTAATAAGTAATTAATGCAGACAAGAAAATCGTTTTTATTTGCTAACGAGAGGAGAAATGTATTGTTTTCTTAACAAATCATCAAATCAAAAAAGATAAACGATTTTCTTCGTCGCGGCTTAAAAATAATAAGAATAAATCAATTATGGATTTCTTTTCTTCTCTTAATGAAACCTCATCGTCTAATACCAGTTTCTTTCTTTTTCTCCTTCCTCATCATAATTCAGTTTTGATGTTAATAATTATCAAGTACAATACTTCTCGATTGCTATTACGTTCCGCTAATAGGTCACCTAAAGAATCATTCGCTTCGCCTCGTGACCTCAACAACGTGCCCCACCTCCTTCAGTTTAGCTACTATGTATGACTTTTTAAAAAATAAATTGCCGGATTTTACTTATGGAAATATAGGGCAAAAATTCACCCCCCTCCCTTTTTTTGTTTTAATTTCATAGTTCGTTAATAGATCTAATGGCCTGATATAAAAAGACATATGTTATTATTTAGAGAAAAGTTGAATTTTATCGTTTGGATTAGACAGATCTCATCTGGAGAAATGAAAAAAGGTAAGCTTGATAGAAAGTCTATTCGCTTGTCTACTATGTGCAATAAATATGCTTGTCTGGATCTAGTATTAGCTATAGATGTATGTGCGTAGAAATATATACGCCTGTGATTATATTTTCGTTTTGTATTCATTTTATTAATTAATTAATTAATTATTAATAATCTATCGTTTAATAATAATATTTTTATTTTTTCAGAAATTTACGAAGATGAAAACAGACGGTGAGTAGTACTCGACTATTTATTTTTAACTTATAAGCATAAAAAGCAAATTAGCAAAAAAAATATTTACTTACATTCACGTACGTACATAAAAATCCTTATACTGTAGTTCCATTTTCCGATGCCAATATAAAGTCAATTAATTTTTAAACGAAACAATTTTATCTTTGCGTTGATTATTCACTGAAATGTAATTGTTTTCAACTATAATGAATACAAAGTTGAATATATTTATAAACTAAGTCTACTTACAATATATATGTGTATGTTTAAAATTATGTGTTTATTATAAATATAAAAATTCATGTGCGGGTAGTTACATTCTTATAAAATATCTTATGCGAAATGAATTAGCTTTAAAATATATGTCGTTGTGTTGATTGTCGCAAACATGAAGCTCGTCGCTCTTTTAAAATTGTAATCTATAGGAAGCAGGAGATAAGGGCACAGAATGTAATTAACGATTGTATTGTAGAAAATAACCCAGCAAAGGTCGAAACTCACATCTCAGTACATCGCTCTCTTACGACGTACTATCGGCTTTATATATAAAATTATATATTGGTAAAGATGAGAGTAAAATAAATATATACTAGAAAAGTTATTAAAAAGGGCAGAATACTTAGAAAGTATTGATTGAGCACTAACTTATTTGAAGATAAATTATAATATATGCATCGAAAGGGTCTGAGGAGAATAAAAAGAACGAACTGATAAGGAATCCTTGAAGATTAATTCATTAAACAAAAAAATTTGCAGAAAATCATAGAATTTGTGTACAGAAAGGTATTAAAGGCTAATTAATGATGATGATTAGAAAGCTATGAAGTTAATATTAGTGAAAGAATATCTCGTGATTGTAAGGATCAATCGATAGATGATAAGATCAATAAAATAATATTCAGTTTTAACCTACCGGTAATGCAGATTTTCCCAATATATCTGAGTTACTAAACTAGTTAATAAAAAGGTTAAGTGAATATATATTTATGCTGTGATGGGTGGAAGATCAGTAGCAGTTGATTGTAATGGCTCGTCGCTTATTATATTTATTTTAGCTTTCAGATATATATCATAAACTTTAATAAGAACTTATCATTATTGAGAATATTAGAATGATGGATTTATACATGACGAAGAAAAAAAAATAAGAAAAAAAAGATTGGACTTGTAGAAGTGGATTTGATGAGAGAGCTTGTAAAATCTGTTTGCCAAAAGAGTATTAATTTGAAATGAAAAATAAAAAATGAGAATTCAGAATGTGACAGAAAGATTAAAATGATGTAAATTTGTCAAAAAATTAAATCATAGCTCGTAATAACGTTAGATAATAAAAAAAGGCCAATAAAAGAAAGGAAGAAGCTAGTATTAAATATATATATATAAAAGACATGGAGTTTGATTTTTGTCCTAATAAAGAGGCTTGCAAACAGCTTAAAAGAGAATTGCAGATAACAAGCTTATGCATACATATATAATATACAAATTACTTTCTGAATCTTTGATATTGGAATAAAGATTATATAGTTTAGCCTAAGGGTGAAAGTAGCAGACACTGGAACAGCTTTAATCCCTTCTTATTGAGGAAAGCAAAAAAAAAAAAGAATAAAATGGGCAACAGAATACATTTTTTATGCTTGACCAATAAAAACAAATAAAAATAACTTTAAATATTTTGAAGCAGAATAATAATTACATGGCTTGGCTCTAGATATCTTATGATTTTACGTCATATAATCTTTTAGCATCTTAGTAACAGGTTTAGCACTACAGCTCCATTTAATTAACCAAATTGGGTTTTTATTGTATTCAGCTTAACATCTTCTAGGACCTTCTAACTTTATCATTGTTCTAAATGCCTTGCCTGGTTTGGTAAAGTCGGTAGAGCATCAGACTTGCGATAGGGAGATCTCAGGATCGATTCTGGTGCTCGCAGTCAGTTCTGATGCTTGAACTTCCTGTGAACTCCTGACCAATGAATCAATTAGCATTTTTTATTGCTCTAAATTCATAGGATGTTTTCAGCAGTAAGAAATAAATAAATGGAGTCTTTGGAGTCATGTGATGCTTTTTTTTTTTTAAAAAAAATCAAATATGTGGGTAGTTTAAAAATATATATTTAAAAATTAGTACAAAAATTAAAACATTTATAAATATAAAGAGGCTGGGCTATTGGAAGGGATCCTCATTATATTAATAGAAAAGATTCCTGCATCCAATTATAAAAAAAATATAACGTCTAATTTACATACTGGGTCTTATTTACATATTGGTCTTTGCCACTTTATATATATATTAGCGGTGGCGCAGTTCTATTCAGTATTATGATTCTGGCAACAATCTGCCAAAAGCTAGCCCAATGCTTTTTTTTAAAGGCCTACAGCACTCAGGGTTACTAACTGAGCCTAATATTGCTTAACTGTGGTGATTGGACAAGAACCAGTGTGTTCAACGTAGTATAACCTTAGGCAAAGCCCAGTGCTTTTAAGACTTACTTTAGAGTTATTGTTTCCTTTTCATATTAACTTGAACAGTAAGTTTGGTAGGATTGTAAAATTTTATGGAGAGTGTATAACTATTGAGTTTGATATTAAAGTAGGAAAATAATGAAAAAGTATTCAAAAAAGCAATAGATAAGATATAAAGGTTAAGTTGTCTGCCTGAAGAAACTGAAAATTCTCTTAATACAAATATATATTTGAATCTTTATTTTAGAGCAGTCGTAAATTTTATGGATAAAATAAGTTAAAAAGTGGAATAATTTAATTAAAAGGAGCAAAGGATAGTAATTACAGAGAATGTTTTAATGAAATGGTGGAATATTATCTATTCATGGATTGTTGCATAAAATGGAAACCATATTTTTGATTGCCAAATAATCCAGAGTTGGAAGTAATGATACTATACTTTGAATAACCAAAAAAAAAAAAAAAAATAGTCAAGTGTTGTTAGCCGAGAGGTCATCACAGCTACCTTGCAAGCAAGTAGTTGGTTGCAGACGATTGTGGGTTCGCCTCCCGGCCGATGCTATGACATATGGAAAAAAAAAATCTTGGTTATTTATAAAATTTAATAAAAAATAGTTCCAATAAATAAAAGAAATATAACCTTATAATATTTTAAAATTATAATATATTTGTTTCAGCTTGTTATTAGGAGCCATCAGGTTAATTTCTACATCATCCGATTACGTAATTTTGAATGTAGTATGTTGTAATTAATCTCTGACTACTTTCTTTCATAAAGTATATGACATTTGCTACTGTTTATGGCTTTCTCATACTATATAACTGACGACTAATGTAGATATTAGTAATAAGATATTGATAAGTATAAATAAAACAAACAGATAAAAAACATGATGAAATTGAAATAAGATAATGACAAAAAAATAAGTTCAAACCCTCCTTTTGGAAATTGTTATTGAAGGAAAAATGAAACAAAACTCATTATGTGTTTTAGTAAGATACGAGAGAAATATTCAATAGATTAAACCGCAGCTATCATACGATATCTCGGTTATATTAGATCCGGTTGTATAGACAAAGGCAAATTTTTTTTTCTCATATGTCATAGCATCGCCGGGACGCGAACCCACACCCGTCTGCAACCAACTACTTGCTTGCAAGGCGGGTGCGATGACCTCTCGGCTAACAACACAATACGAAGCTAAAATTACAAAAGCGATTAAACAATTGCCTTTTTCACGGTTTTGTTCGTATGTTTTAGAAATGTATGATAGAATTAAAAAAAAAAAAAACTTTTTTTAAAAATATATCTAAACATATATATAGATAAATTGGAATATATTTAAAAATGTATATATGAAGGTAAATTATTACATATATTTATGTCTCATTCACTTGAAAAGTGATGTGGGTGTTTATAGCGAGAGAAAATTATCGAATTTTTATACTAATGGTGGTTGCAATATCACAAATCTATGATGAGAGATGATAGTCTGATAAAAATCAAAAAAATTTGAAAAAATAAATAAAGTTTATATACGTGTATATATACATCCGTTGAATTTGTTTTTTTTTAATTTTAAATAAAAAGTTTTGTTGTTAACACCAAGGGTATTACTAATAGTAATAACAAACCACTAACAAGAAGAGAAAATATGTCGGCTGTAATCCAAATAGCAATAAATAGAGACAAAAAAGGTTAGCTATTTCAGATCTTTCTCAGAAATAATTAAATGTGTACAATTAAACAATTCATAATAGCAATCATTGTATTTCTTTTTAACAAAGTTTCCTTCCGCAGTCCAGGTCAACTCACAATTAAAATCTATTCACAACGAAACATATTATTAGAAAGAATAGGAAATTAGTTCAGGTATAAAAAGCATATTGTTTTCAAAACAATCATAGGTTGAACAACAAATGAATAAAAAAAAAACTAGATTTTATTTTGAGTGTATATATAGTATTGCCGCATTTATTAATTCAATTTTCAATTATTTAAAATAAGATTTTTTAAAAGTATCTACGGATTGCTTATAAAAATTTATAGTGGTGGGGCTGGTGCAATAAAAACAACTAAAAAGTCAATACAGATTGAAAAAAATTATATATAGTCAAGTTACACTCAATCATTCGAATGTAAAAAGAAAAAAATCAATAGATAATTATTCATTTACCTTTAAAGCCCATTCTTTGTCTTTTTATCATTAAAAATTGTCATATTTATAATCATGTTTGTCTCTATATTTAATATGGCTAGTGAATTTTGTGTCATGAAGTGTCTTTTAAAAAAAAATTTTTGAGAGAGAAAGAGAAATGTACCAAGAGCTGCAATGTTATTTAGTCTGAACTGCACGCAAATCACGCGTCATTTCCACATGTTATCCTTCACTAAATAGCCATCTCTGTATGCATTATGCGGTTTGATGCGCCCTACATTGAATTCAGTTCCAGCGTTCAATATATTAGCTAGTACTGACCCTAGCCCTAGCCCATATAGCCCATTGACTACTTGCATATATACCGAAACAATTTCTTTTTAAAAAAAAAAAAACTTCTATCAATCAAGTTTATAAGTTTAGAAATTCAGTAATTATATTATAGATAAAGTTTTGCCAAGTAATTATAAATCTATGTTTTATATAGATGCTTCACAACACTTATACATATACCGTTGTATCTGTTTTATTAACATATATATGTGTATGTTTATACGTGTCAATAATTTGTCAAAGATTTAGATTTCCCCTTACTCTTGATTTATGAGGGTGTACATGTTTTTTTTTTTTTGGCATACAGTTTTAGTTCAATCGTAAAATATTCTGTTTAAACACTAACTTTATTACCGTTCGACATTCTTTATTCTACAGTCTGTTTTTTCACAACAGCTGATTAACTTGAATAAGCTCTGGTGTTGAATGTTATTTTACATATACTTAAGTATTAAACCAAATATTTTCATAATTAAAAAATGTGAACGTGCATATTTTGGTTTCATCACTTGCCATTATTAATGACATTATATATCTATATACCTATTATTCCGCTGAAGTCATTCAAGGAAGTTACTGAGATATCCTGAAAAAACAGAAAAGTGTTTATTTTACTTACAAGAACTGACTTTAACTTTATCGAGCTTGGGTTTTGAGATATTTTGTCTAATAAAATTCAGGAACAAAATGTGAGATAAGGGAATGTAAATAAAATGCCAGGTTTGAATCTAGTAACACTTTTATTCTATATCTCTGGTGTAATTAATTAAAAAAAGGATATTTTTGTCCCATAAAAACTTAGTAGTTTAAAAGCATAATGAAGAGGCAGTAAAAAAACAACAACAACAATACATTGAAAATTAAAACTTGAAATGAATGGTATTTTTATTCAATATGATTTATAGGAAAAAAAATAGTTTAACGAAATTATAATGTTTATTAATGTAGTCTGCTCTTTTTAAGAATAATAAAGTTTATTAATGCAGTTCGTATTTCGATAGACTTTGTAATCAGAATTTTGGTAATGCTAAAATGATGAAATTGTATTAAATTTGGCAAGACGCTGTGTACTGATAATAATTGAAAATGATAATAAGAGACAGAATGTATCTACATTATTTATCCGCACAGCAATTTATATATATAATATTTACAAATATCTTAAGAGAATCTCATCAATAATTCCATGTGACGTCAGGGCTAATGACTATGGTTTCCATTGCGCACAGAGTATAAACACAATCTGAGCATCTCATATATTGATTTTAAATTTTTTTTAAAGAATTAAATCCTTATTGTAACATTTTTTTCTCCAAGATTTTTACTTCTATATTTTATTCTTGATCCATGTTTACGTGACCATCCCAACAACAACAATAAAAAATTGTCTAGATGAATTATTATTTAACATTAATTAAAACGTCTGTAGTGAGATAAAATCAAAGTCTAATTAATGACTGAGAATTAAAGAGTGTAATCTTGCCCCAATGATGCTATAAAAAACGCTTCTATTATTATCTGAACATCATCAAAAGTCTGAAATAAAAGCATTAGAGTTCTGAAGTTGATTGTGAAGTTTTTTTGTTATGTTAGAATGACGTTTTAATTATGAATGAATAATTATTTAAAGTGCAATTTTTCATATATATTTTTGCTATATAATCTGTTGCACACCATACTGATTTTGAACGGAGCAGTTAAATAAGTATTTTAGCACTGCTGCGTTCAATGACTGAGCATTCCGACTGACAAGAATATTGACTATTATTGATTTTTTCTCTCTGGTAGTTTTGCTAATCACTCATTAATAAATCATTATTCACTATTTAATAACCATTATCAATATTAAATAATAGCCACTTTTAAACCCATTCATAATCAGGAAAAAAAATAAAACGATATCGCAGAATTTTGCCACGTCTTTTTAACTTGTTAAGTAAACCGCAAAACCTGCGTATATTGTGGGTTGATTTTTTGATCTTCTGATAAGAGTCTTTGAAAATAATCTTTGTAATGCATATGCACAGACATTGTTTGCTTTTCAAGACCAAATTAACTTACGATTAACAAAAAGTTTACAAATGCGCATTGTAGTACATAAAGGAATAGATTACTATGTTCTTATGAATAATATTGTTTAGAAAAATAGAAGAACAAAAAATATTGAAGGTAAAAGTCAAAATAGTATTGGTCAGCTACATAATCAAATATGAAAAAATGTAATATTTAAATTTCAGTTTAACAGGTTTCATTATGTGAATTTAACTCACGACCGCTTCCAATCTGATGTACCAGTGATTAATATATATATATATATAGATCTCTGTGATTTAGTAAAGTAGTTGAGTGACAGATTAAGTTATTGATTCAAGGTTCAACCTGTTATTCTTGGTACTTGACCATCATATGATCTACCAAATAAACATTTTATTACATGCATACTTATACAATTTATAAACTTAATTGTATGATACAAAATTCAAACTATGCCTACCTTCATAACAATGCATGAAATACAAGAAAACTGAAAAAATTAACCTTATTAGCAGCTGTTTCAGAAAATAAAAATGGCCATTTTATTTTGGAGGGTGGATACAAGAAGGTAAAATTGGGTTTTATGATGTATATATAACCCAATTCACAAATATAGTCATACACATGGTTAGCTGGTCCTTCAATCTAATCATTTAATATTTTGCAAAGCTACTTTTAAACAACTTTGGCAGCAATCTGTTTTCTAAAATAACTTCAATACATTCTTTAAATGTAGTTTTCTAATGTGTTCTAATCTCAACTATATATTCTCAGTAAAAACAATTAATATTAATTCTTTAGAATATTTACATAGAGCATCTGCTTCTTCCGTGATAACTCTTTTTTTTTACTATAAAATACTTTTTAAGGAAATTGACAAATCTGTATGTTTTTACAAACCCCAATTAATAAAAAGTTGATGTAGATTCAAACACAGTTTGAAAGTCATGTGATCTTTTGTATGACAAATCACTTGATTTCTTTTTTTATAGATTGCATTTCTAACATTAAAAAATACTATGTCAATAATACATTGAATAGGCAAAAATAACATACTTATCAGCAGACCTAAATCTTGAAGTCAAAAAGATGAAATTCTTATTTTTGAATTGCTTTAAATGTCCTTCACAGATTAGAGCAGTGGAAAAGTGATGGACTCTAAAGTTTAAGGCCCATGGGTGGAAATTTAATTCTATTTACTCCCAGTGAATCTTCATGTGAACTTTTATGCCATTTGGTTTTTTTTATATCAACTCAATTTTTAAAAAAAAAAAAAAAAAAAGACTAGATTGCATGAAACTGTATATAAATTGTTGGAAAGCTTACTGTCATATAACTGGAAAGTATGTTGAAGTTAGTAGACATTCTTGTTATTAATATCCATTTTATTTATCAGATTTTTGCACAAAATGTTTCCCTTTGAGTCATTATAAAAACTAATTTAAAATATAAGTTAGTTATAGTATTATTAAAATTTAATTTATATTACCTGATTGGCTTTTTATTAGTTCAATAATGTCAGTTAAAATATATAAATTGGTTCAGAATGTCATTTGTTATATCATGGGTTTGTTTTAACTTTTATTGAAATACATGTATGTAGAAATAATCCATTCAGTATCTGCAGCAAAGATCAAAGTTCTGTCCCAAACAATTTTTAAGCATAAAAAATAAAAAAATATATGAATGTAAAAATACATGGCAAATTAATTGCTGAACATATTGTATAATTATATTTTAATACAAAGTAAAATTTATCTTTTAAAGCATAAAATGCAAACTTACATATTGCAATAATAAATTACAGTGTATGGACTTCAGAATTTTATTTTTTCTTGCAAGATAACATTCATTTAATAGTTCTATTTGCATTTGCTTTAACATTCTTGCCATATCTTGCAAAGCTATGCAATCCAGTTCTTTTCTCATATCTAGTGAACCATATTTTTGTGGCAATAACTCCTTCATAGGACAATGCTTGTATTAAGTGACCTAGTTCTTCAAACAATTGCTTAACATTTTCACAAATGTTTGTGTTATTTGGTCATGTCACTGGACCTTTACTACTGATTAATACACATCAACAAATGAGTTTCTATTAATTTCATAATGTTATAGCATAAACTGTCTTAGATGAATTAATTTTTTGTTAACTATATACTTTTTAAGTTATCATTTTTTTTAAAAAAAAGGTATATATCATTGATTTAATCATATCCTAATCAGAATTTAAATCACAACCATTGTATAGTTTTCGATTAATTTTTTGACATTTTCTGACTCATTAAAATTAATATTTGTATATGTACGAAAATAATTTTTTAAAAACTAGTAAAATTGAATAAATAACAGAAAAAAAATTAAATGCGAATCAGTGCTAAACTTGATAATGATCTCTAATGCTTTACTGAAAGCTGAAACAGTTTTAAATACATTAATGTATGCATTAACATATCAGCCAATAGAATTTATTTTAATATTTTTTATTTTAGCAAATGACGCTGATGATTACTTAGTATTGCCATGACATTACCAGACTTTCATTTTAAAATATTTTCTTTGATATTACATTATCAGATTTCAAATTTGTTTTTTATGATTTATGATTAAAATTCTTACAATGTACATACATTGGAGAATACTTTTAAAGAAAAATATATAATATGTTTTATCACTAGATATAAAAATGGATAAGCAAATTTTATTAATAACTATGTTTTAACAGTTAGATGTCTGCCATTTGTGTGAGCTGCCATTTTGAATTTTTTTATATTTTTTTTTATATCAAGATTTTAGATTTATTTTTTTTAAGGCTCATGACTAAAATTATTTTAGTATAAACACATAGAAGACTATTTTTAAATCAAAATATATACATTTTTATTGCTAAATGTAAATTAAATTGATAACTTTTACATGGCAAAAATGGCTGCCATTCTAACGTTTAATGTATGTTTTTGTATTTGTTCTATAAATCTTAATTTAGAGTGTTTGTTCTATTAGTAATTCTCTCTAGAATTCTTCTTCACTATTAAAGATTTTATTGTATTTATTCTTAATGATTTTAATAGTTTGCTTTATATTATATATATAATCAATAAAATATAATATAAATCTTTATTATATAATAATAACAACTTGTAAATACAGCAACATAAAAATTATATATATAAAAAAGCCTTTTTCGGTAATTCTAAATTTTTTTACCCTTGTCAATATGATACCTTGTACTAATACTAACACATATATTACATATATAGTGACATCTATCGACATTTCCTATAATTCATTATTTTTATCATTTATTTATTTCCCCTTATATTACTTTCCATTCTTTATCCATTACCCAATTATTCATTAAATCAATTGACTTTTTGTAAATGTTCATACATGTATTTATATTATATTTTATATAATTTGTTTCATATATTTTCCTTCTATTTATTTCCTTTATATAATTTAATGGTCTTATGTTTTTAATACAATCTTTTTTATGTCCAAATTTTAAATAATGAACATATAATTCTGATCTATCAACCCTCCTTTCAATAGCACTATTATGTTCTTTTGCTCTTTGTTCTAATTGTTTTTATGTTTGTCCATAGTAAACCATTTTACATATCCCGCAAGTAATTTTATATACTGTTCCCTTTATATATTTCATATTATCTTTAATCTTCTAATTTCCTATTGATATATCTAGATTTTTACTATTAGACCATCCAATTTTTATATTTTTATCCATATAATTTTTATTTTTAGTTAATATATCATAAATTTTAGGTAGATGTCACTATATATGTAATATACGTGTTAGTATTAGTATGAGGTATCATATTGACAAAGGTAAAAAATTTAGAATTACAAAAAAGGCTTTTTTATATATATAATTTTTAAGTTGATGTATTTACAAGTTGTTATTATTATATAATAAAGATTTATATTATATTTTATTGATTATAAGACAAACAACATAAAGGAGTATTATTCCTTAGAATTAATTATATATATATTTGTATTATAGGTTTCAAAAATGGACAAGAGTTTCTTGTATATTGCTTGTCACAGTGGCAGCATTATGGTCTAAAACAAATGCAGATTCAGAAACTGTGGAAAGGATAGGTAAACTTAATTATATAGATAATAGAATTTAAATGATATAAATATATTCAATTGTTATTGTTAAAATAAAGCATTGATCATAAATCATATGCCTTTATCTGTTCTTTGTGGTTGTTTCATGTGCAATCATCATTTACTAATATGATATGGAGAATTGATGTTAACATTGTAATATTATTTGAAATATAGGAACCAATGGCTCAACTAACATAATCAATTTTTTATTATCTATAAATGAGATAAAGCTGTTATCATGGTTACAAAGATTCAATTTTAATAACAAAACATATACAATAATTTTAAAAAAATATGATAACCTTTCTTTGTCTTTAGATCTAATAAAACAAAAACGATTTATAGTTTCATATATTAAACTTGTAAAATCACAAAATATTTATATTGTAAAGAATAAACATTGAGACTGAATGATTGACAGGCTTAAGAAAGAGAGAAGAGTATCATAGCATATAACACTGTATTAGTGCATTTGTAGAATTATTTACTATCTTTAAATTTGTTTTAAAGTATGGAACAACTTGTTTAACTGATAAATTGCAACATTTATGAGTCATCAGAAACGATTTCTAAATAGCATAAAGGAATATACTTTTATTATAACTTTATGAAGTAAACTAATATTTGATGCTTTTTTGCAATCATGCCTTTATTTTCATAATGGTGAAATGGTTTTATGCTCTATCATCATGAGTATAATGGAAGATCAAAAAATATGATCTCATGACCATTGCAGTTGGCCAAACTCTTTTTTATGTTGGATAAACCAAATACTGTATTAAAACCAATGAATACATTGAGTTGTATGTGTTTACTAATTTTGAGATATATAGACTTAATATTCACTGGGTTTCTCACTGGTGGCACTACTATATGGGGAGTTTAGCCTCTGTGTAAACAGCTTGTGTAAGCATAAGAAATGGTGATCATGTGATATTTAGTAATTTAATATAATCAGAAGTTTTCATTTTATCTTTTTATGATGGATATGCCCACAATATTCTCCAATAGCAGGCATGAATTTTCATCCGTACATATCAGCATGTATCTTGGATTGTGTTCTGCACACACACACATTTCTAATTTCACAATATATGTTTCAAAGTTCAAGATTTTAAAATATATGTAAGATTATTTAAATATTTCAATGATGAAATTCTAACAATGTCCTGTCAGATGTTTTTACTTTTGTCACTTTTATAATTCTATCTGAGACAATTACAAGAAGTTGCACTATTTTAAAGAAAAAAACGAATATTCTTTCTCAGATATAAATGTATTGGTTAAAAATAGTTATCAGTTTATGTACAGATATTGTGTATATTTTTGGTGAATTCAAGCCAGTTGAACCAGAATGGTAAGGTCTACTGTTTTGGTGAAATTCTTAGTGAGTTGATTATTATGCCTGGAATGATATTTGTTTGTAGGATAATTCAAAAACCGGACCTAATGAAAATATTTGTTTAATTTTTATAGAAAAAAAAACTTGTAAGAGATCTTACTAAGAAATTATTGTTAAGATTTTTTTTTATATTAGGGTATAATAGCTGATGATGATGATTACTCACCAGTGCCACTTAGCCTTGGTTTTCAATAATTCTGCTGATCTAACAATTAGTCTGTCATTTCTAAGACCTGTGGTTAGAATCTGAGTAAAACTTGAAGATTTTCTAACGAAAGACCATTAGTTTTTGCAAGCAATTCAAACAACTATCCAAAATTTATAGATATAAATTGGGTCCTTTGAGTCTTAATTTCAAACCAACAACAATATTGTTTTATGATGCAGATTTGACACTTGATGAGGAAAGAGTTCTGAAGTTATGGATCCTCAACCTGTGTTAACATATTATTAAATCATGATTAAATCTATAAGTTATTAGATGCCAAGCTAATTAAACTAAAAATGCACGATATAGTTTATAACTGATATAAAGTCTCACAATCTCAAATATGATAGCAATGTATTAAATACAAGTATAAAATACTGACAGTGATAATAAATATTCATAATAATATTTATAAATTTAGAAAGACTTTTAATTACTTTTGTAACCATTCTCAACTACTAAACATGATATCTATGATATCTCAAGAATGATGAATTTTAATATTTGCACTTACAGATTTCCTATTCCTATTTTTTAAAATTTCCTTTTCAATTTTCCGTTTACTGTATTTTTTTTTAATGAAGAATTCTAATAATATCATATATGAAAGCAAAATTGTGTTTTTCATGTTCAAAGAAAACAGATGTTGTTATTAAATCATTATTATTTTTATCTTTTATATATTTGTATGTTCTTTTAATGGACTGATTTTCAGCTGCATGATATTATGGATTTCTATGATTAAGTTAATGTGTTTTCACTTTAAATCACTCTCTATCTTCACTGCTATTTTGCCAATTTTATATTCATTTTTTGAATTTTTTTTTATATGTCGAATGCATTGACTGGAAAGCAAACCTGGGTCAGCTGCTTGGAAGGCAGTTATGCTAACCACTAGGCTACCAACGCTTAACATTAAACTGTCTTTTTATGAAATTGATATATTAAAAAAAATATTGGAAGTTTTATCAAAGATCTGATTGAAGTTGGTCATGATGATAAACAATTTAACTATACTGTATATCAATTGAAAAATATAATAATTTAAATGATAAAATTATGAACATCTATTCTATGTGTTTCAAATGCTTAAGCTAAATTTATTAAAAATATATATTGACTATTGTACAATGTTTTATTTTATGTTCTGCCTAATGTTAATGGGTTGATAAATAATTTAAAAATATAACATATATGAAACAAAACATAATATTGAGTATCAAATTATGTATAAATGCAATGCTTTACTATTGGGGAATTGAGATGTAGTATTGAGAAATAGTTAAAAGACCATCAGGTTTTATAGAAATACTAAATGTACCCAGCCTATAAAAATAACATTTTTTTTAATTGGTTGTTTTAAAAATTTTTTTTAAAGATTTAATGTTTTAACAATTTTTTTTAAAGATTTAATGTAAATTAAACAAAAGATTTTAATATTATATAAATAAATGTGAGAAATTCTTAATTGAAAAAATTGAAAAAAAAAAAAATGTTTGGAACAACTCAGCTTGTTTGGTACACTTTAGAAATGTACCTGTTAATAAAGCTAAATTTAAATTTTTAAATGTACGTGTTATATATTTCTTTTTTTTTTTCATGTGTCAAAGCATCAGACGGGAAGTGAACCTGGGACAATTGCTTGTAAGGCAGCTGTACTAACCTTTCAGCCACCAATATTTGACTACCTGTTATATTTGATATGTGAATTTGACTGTGTAATCAAATTAAGCCTCTTAAATATGAAGGAGGAATTACTTCCTTTGCAGAAAATGCTTCCCCCAAAAAATTATATTAATGGCAGAATTACTTTCTTCACATAGCATTATGGACAAATATAATCTTTTTTTCAATTGGTTGTGAATTTGACATGTGACCGCATTAAGAACATTTAGGGATTTTGTATATAAGATATAAAAAGTAAAATTATGTTGATTTAATAACAATATCTGTTTTCTTTATATATCATTAAATATAATTTCATTTTGATGGAAATTTTTATGAGCAGAAATAAGAAATATTTAATTAATAGGCAAAGTACAAATATTAAAAATTTTTGTTCATAGAATACCACATGATGATAATTTATGGTAAATATCGAATGAAATATTACTAAAATTCACCACTTCTTATTTTGCTGCCTTTATTTTGCTGTAATGTCTTATATAAATGAAACTTATTTACTACTTTGAACACTTTAGCAAAAACCTTTTATTGTATCTATATGCATATACAATCTTATGTTTCGACTGATTGCAGGAAACGTAAGATTATGTATGCATATAGATACAATAAAAAGTTTTTGCTAAAAAGTATTCAAAGTAGTGGATAAATTGCAATTTCGTATGTTTAAATAATTCTGATTTTATAATTCTTTCCATGTTTTCGCTGTTAATACTTTATAATTTTATTTATTATTATAAATATTAATTTATAATGGATATTTTATTTGTTTTACATATATATGTATATGATGTGTATGCTGTGTAAACACTCTATGGAAATACTTTTGTTATATTTATAAATGTTTTTTTTTTTCCCCAGCTAGGCAAGTTGTGACAATGACCCCCCAGGCTGCAACAACAATTAATCCATCTCTTTATTACTATTATGTTTATTACTACTACTATTTATATTACTACTACTACTATTATTATTACTACTACTACCTATATTATTATTATTACTTCTATTACTTCTATGCTATGTCTCTTGCTTCATCAACACAATCTTCCATCGGAGGTTTACCATCATTAACTTTTCCAAATAATCAAGGCCAATGTGGTATGGTGGGAATGTCATCAGGGGGTGGAGTCAATGGTGGAGGAGTAACAGTGCTTCAGATGGGAAGGATCAATGGTGGAAATACAGCTAATGCTGGAAGATGGTGCTGGCAGGTAAAGAGAATATTTTGAGATTTATAAATTAACAAATCAAAAGTGTTTTACTTAATATTTTATTTGAAATTTATGTAGGTTGCCCTTATTGACCGTCCAAGTAGCAGATATTTATGTGGAGGCGTTCTTTTAGATGCTCAAACTGTTCTAACAGTTGGTCACTGTTTGGAAGGCTATACGTAAGAGAATTGTTTTTTCTTTACTGTTACTATGTGATTCCTGTTTTTACTTTTATTTTTTTCCCTTTCCATTATTGTTATCTTAATAGTTATTTATAGATAGAACTGAAATTGTAAATATTTTCAAAGAGAATATTTTTATAGTTTAGTCTCACCATCTTATTTCAATTTGTTTTCTCTTCATCTTCTTTAAACCGTGATTTTGTCATTTTTGCAACTATTTCTTTTTCATTTAATTGATTCATTTAAAAATTTGTATTTCAAAATATAAAAGATCATATTGCTTATTTAAAAAAAAAAAGAAACTTTCTTTGTCTCACTTTGAAATATTTAAAAATGTTTTTAGAATGGACCATTTAATGTCATACTTTAAAGTGAAAACAATAAAGATCTTAAAATATATTTTAATTCAGTGCTGAAGAAAGAGGAGATTGTAGTCAGAATCTTTAATAACTATTTTTTTTTAAAAAAAAAAACCCCACACATTTGAAGCTCATTTTCAAAATCCCTTTCTAAAACCAACTATAAGATGGATTTTGAATATTGTTAGAAAATTTTATTTGTAAAAAACTAATAAATTCATGTCATTATATTATTTGATAATTTGAAATAATTGCACTTCCAGAATACTTTTAACATTGGCTCTTTTTATAAATACTTCCGTAGTAGTTATTTATACTAGTCAAGCTACATTGCCATGGTAAATATATATCAATTTTAATATATGAGTTTTATATAAGATATAGATGCACATAAAACACATTTTGAACTGATTGGTAAATTTTAATAAATAAGAGATAAAATGTTTTTTTTTTTTATTATTCACTTATCTACTTATATATTTTACTCTTCATCTGACAATAACTTTAGCACTCATAATTTTATGCTTTCTCTGAAGTCCTGTGATGAACAGTTTATTTCATTTTTGGAAAGATTCAAATTGCAAAGTGTCAACTCAACTTACAGATGGTCAAATTTAAAATGATGGTTTTTGGAAGGAGTCTTTCACAGAATCACTTTATTTCAAAATATTATTTTTAAGTGATTTCATATCTTGTGCTCAACAGACTTATTTCAGATTCATCTATATTGAAATTGCCATATTCTACACATGGAATCAATGTTTTGAATTATTTTGAAAGTAAACCAGTATAGTGTTTTTCTGTAAACCAGTATAGTTTCATCTTATGATTCCTAACTTTTAAGTTCATACATCTTGCACTAGATCACACAATTTCCGCAAAAACTTTTTAGTATGTTCACACAAAAATGACATATTATTACAATTGATCCTAAATAGAGATTTGACATATTTTAAAAGCAACAGAAACAAAAGCATTTGATTATGCTTTAATATCATATTAAAAGGTCACTTCATATCATCGCTTTGCAAAAAGCTTTTAAATATTTTAAATTATTTTTGAAAATAAATACCTATGATAAATTTCTGCAATAGTTTTTTGTTTTGTTTTGTTTACCCATAAACAAACACTCACATATATATATCCTGATGAGATCATCATCATCAAAGAATATTTGGAGAAGCAATAGAAATTTTGAAAAACCGAATAGTAATGATATTTTTCTTACAGCTAAACTCCTGACTTTATGGTAGTTTTATTATGCAAATTAATCAAAATCAAATACTAAGTTTAAATCTACTTTAATCATTTCCTACAACCTTAGATTGAATTCTCATTTCTTATTTAATTTTTAGTTTTAAAACAAAAATACAATCCTTTCATATGTTCTATTTTATTCTGTGATTTAATGCATTCTGCTTTGTTTTGTAGTTTTTGAGTTAAACTTTTGCTCTTTCTTTTACAACAGGTTTTTTTTAAGATTTTGAAATGAGCAGGAAATAATTTTCCTATCCAATTGTAAACTAATGTTATTTTATTGACTCATTCATTTTCTTTAAACATTTAGTTGCATAGATAAGAATTAAAATGAAGTATATAATATTTCTATCAACATCACTTTAATATATACTATAATGAAGATTTTTATAGTTATATGATGAAATTAAAATCTTTTTTAGGACATTATTATTTTGTTTAAATAGCTGACATTAAATTGATACTGATAAGAATAAAAGTGATTTTATTGAATCATCAGCAATCTAAACAAAAAATAATACACAATACAATTTGAAAAAGATTTTAATATATATTTATAATAATGGGATAATGAAGTAAACTTGTATGATGACTGGTCACAGATAAAAAATTGCATATTTTGGTTACTAATTTTATTTAATATAAAGCATGAATAATAAATATATCATCTAAATCATAAAACAGGGGTTATTTATGTATCTTTTCTATAATTATTTCTAATTTATAACTGACATTCAAATTATGATATTTGTCCAGAAACATTAAAGCTAAATCTCCTTAACCTCATTACAATAGCTCTTACAGAAAGTGGAAAGGAAATACAGATCATGTGACCAATTTTGTTGTTACGTTGTCAGTTATGAAAGGGATATATGGTGAAATCATAATAGATCAGAATGGGCTGATAAAGATATTTATCAAATCCAAAATACAATAAATAAATGAAAATGAGAACAACTATGTAAACAATAATAATATATAACTTTAATACAAATTATACATAAGTAAAGCATAACAAATTTAATTAACAATTAACAAAAATAAAAAAAGAAATAAACAATAAGAACAAAAAAATGAATACTTGACAAAAAAATAAATCTTTAACATGAGCATCTTTTTTTAGCACTTATTTTCTTGATCAGAAAGATTAATTTTAAATCTTTTACAATAAATAAGTAAATGTATTGAAATTATTTATATAAGTATTGAATAAAATCTATGTATTAATGCCTGTAAGATAAAAAATTCTAATTATTGAAAACAATAACACTTATTGTATTAAACATGTAATCTAATTACTCAAATTGGGCATTTGCTTATTATCTATAATATGTATTGGTTTGGTAAAATGTTTACCTTATGAACTTGCACATGGAGTTATCTCTTTCACTATTTTAAATAAAAATATATTTACTTCTGTCATGCTATTTGATTTATTATTTTAAAAACATTTCTCCCATATATTCGATCTGAATCCTGAATGTGTATTGTAGGCAATATGTATATTTTTTGTGGGGGTTGAATAGAATTTATCAATATTTAAATCATTTCTGTGGGAAAAGCACTTTAATAATTATATATACAATAGAAAGAGATTTTGCCTTATTATATATAATATAAACATGCTACAAACAGATTTATTTTAGTAACCTAATATACTTTCAATGCTGTTAATCACATGCTGATATATTCGCAGTGATCAACAATGTAACAAAATCTTTTTATTACATTAATGAACACCTGATGAATAAGAGAGTCAATATAATTTTAAATAGTTAAACAATGTCTCTTTTAGATTAAAGATGGATTTATTATAAAGGTGATAATTATGAGTACAATGCTAATGTGTCAAAAGGTTTTTAGATTATTAAAATAAATATTACAGTACAAATTCTGTTGTGCTATCACATACAATTCTTTGACATAAGTTTGTTAATTGGAGGTATTTTTAGTATAATCTAATTAATATCTCACCTCAAGTTTCTTTATCATAAATTTCCACAATTATTATAGTATATATTGGATAAAATTCAAGATCCAATACAAAAATTTTTATTTAATGTTTCCTTTATTATTTTTGTTGTTGAACTAATTGATTTAGAGGGATAAACAAACCATCAACAAAGTACTCACTTTCAATAACTTTTACAATGTTTAAGTAATCTTTTCAAAGTTAGCGATGAGTAATAATCATTACATATATATAATTAATAAAACAAGTCATAAATTTCATAACTTGCTTTTAAGGTTGCATTTAAAAGATCACTAGATGAAGCTTACCAATAGCTCTAATCAAGCTTTATTTTATAAGTGCCAAAAGAGAATGAATTCAAAATCTCTATCGTAAAGTCCCTATCTCCAGACCAATTGGTTTTGAGCTTGATTAGAGCTATTGTTAAGCTCCATCTAGTGATATATATATATTTTAAATTTTTTTTTATAAACTTGGAACCTATGACTAAAAAGAATATATTGCTAATTACTTACTGTATTTAGAATCACTGCCATAAACATTTATACATATGTAAATAATAAATTTAATTTGTCACAAATACATAATGTTCATAATATAAATGTAAACATATTTGTGTGTGTAATAGGGCTGCTAATCAGAACAACTTAATGGTTCGCCTTGGAGATTTTGATTTGGTATCTAATTCTGAAAACCCTCCAGCTGTTGATATGGGAGTAGTCAATATTATCCGAGCACCTGATTATCGAATTGATATTCCTCCTAGAAGCGATTTAGCCATTCTGAAGCTTAATAGTCCTGTTCCCAAACAACCAAATATCTGTTATGTTTGTCTTCCTGGACCAGGATCTGATTTTACAGGACAATTTTGTACTGTAACTGGTTGGGGGCAGACTGCTGGTAAGTGTTTCATGTGTGTATTCTTGCTCATTATATTATAATTTTAGTGCTTAATTCTAAAAGTCTTTAATTATTGGCTTTAAAAAATGGTAATCTGTGACTATAATGATCAAAAGATTTTATGCATAAAGATGAGTTGATCACTTTTATAGTGATCAATCCACTTTTATGCATGAAACCATTAATATATGTATTCCTGTTCTCCTGTTCAATGATATATACTGTAGCTACTTCTTGTTCAAAATCATTCTTAATAAGTGTTAGCTACTATCAATTTATATATGTTGTTTTTACAAAATTTTTATTCTTAATTTCTATTTTTTCTATTCCATTTTTTAAAAATTCTGTTCATTTTTCTATAGGTGTAATTTTAATTTGTGTTATTTCTCAGCTCCCTTAAAAAAAAGAAATGCATTGACTCTTTTTCTTAATTATATACATTCTACAATCTCATCACTTATTCTCTGTTTTTGATAAACTGTTACATTATGATTGTAAGTTTACAATATTTTTTTATTTATAATCATAAAAATCAATCTTTCCCCCAGATTTCTTAATTTGTTCTTTTCTCTCAAGACATCTATTTTAGCTGTCCGTAATAATTTTAATGTTGTTCTTGTAATGCTATATTAATGGATTATTTATTACATATTTTTAAAATTATTGTAAGATTGTCTCCTCTTTACTTAATATTTTTATACCCCTTCTATCCCAATTCTTAATAAATAATATTCTATTGAAATTTTGACATTTTCATCTCAATTTTTATTAGCGCCCTCTACAGAGAATATTTTACTCATCATTTTTTAATATATCTCAAATCTTTATCTGTATTTTCCATTTTATTATTTTACTTTTCTAATTGTAACTCTTGTTTGTTGCCATGAAGCACAAATTAGTAAGAAAAAATTATGATATGGAAGATTGTGAAAGACAAAACATAAATATAAGAAAGTCAAGTGTAAATTTATTTCATAAATTTAATAAAATTCAGCAACAAAATAAGTTTGATACAAAAACAAAGATGGAAATAATAATGGTAAGGAAAGATTTCCATTTTGTATTTGTTATAATTTATGAGAAATATTGTTTTATTTTACTTCATATAAATAAGATTGATATAAAAAGTAGACCATCAGCAGGCAGCTTACTAATAGCTGAGCCTTCAGCTGTATAGATGTCAGAAAAGATGTTAGAAATAATACTGTTTTCAAAAACGCTTCTCAAATAAAAAAAAAACAATAGCTTTACTAATAACAGGTTGAGGCTTTTCTTTATATATATATTTTTTCACTTTAAAAAAAAAAAAAACAGAACCTAAAATGAGTTGATGTACTCATCATTCACTATCTGTTAGAGAACCCAAAAATGAAATTATTATATTTTATGCGTATATTCAGAATAATCCGTTTTAGGAATCAAGTTGAGATGCCTATACTATCAAGATAATCAGCACACATATGTTGCCATAAATTTTGTTTTACATTTTTGGCCACTTTTTCAACATTCACATTTTAAAATGATTTTTTTTTTTTTTAAAAATCATTTTGCTTGATAAATTCTAACCAGATATCTTTTTTTAATAAATAATATTTCTGTAGAGTAATTTTCATTACATTATTTTCACACAAGGTAGGGACTAGTTTTTACCCACTTTTAATACCTTGTGGCAGGCTACAATCATTAACATGTGACCAAAAGACATGTGAAAAGAATACATAATCCCCAAGATGCACCTTTCATGCTGAACCAGCACTCATCAGTTGGCTCAGATCACAATTTCTTACACATATCTTTGTCATTGTTCAGTATATATAGATAACTAATTACTACAGTTCAATTGATAAATGCCAAACTTACTGCACTTACAACTTTGATTACATTCTTCACAAGGTGTTAAAAGTGATTAGAAATCAGTCTCTACATTGCATGAGAATGGTGCCATGAAAATCACTATAGAAATATTATTCATTAAATGGTTAATCTCTAGTCTAATGAATGACTAATAAAATTATTGATACCTTTTCCTTCTCTTTCTCAGTTTTTATTCTAGATGTTTGTATGATCTAAGTATTAATATCCTTTTTCAATCATTATGGGGAGCCAGAAGATCATTAGAGCTAAATAGGATATTGATATATTACATATAAAACAAATATCTGGCCAATTACGTATTTATTTTAACATTAGGAGGCCAATCATTTGACCCTATTCAGAAATTCATGACTTTTATACTGATAATCACAAAGAAGATTTTCTCAGGGATTAACAGCCTCACTTTAATGTCTTTTAGATGCATCAAAGAATTAACAGATGATCAATATGAGATATAATTTTAAATATCTATTTGAAGATTTTAAATTGATTGCATGCATCTTTAAGAATTTAGCAATGTTCATAATGTCACTTTAAATAAATTGTGTTAAGCGGGAGGGGGCAATGGTGGCACACTGCCATGATTGCTTTTTTCTCTTTCCTACTATTCTAGCAGCATTTATTTACTGGCATGAATAATAAGTGATCACCAGAGGATGCAAGCTTTATTCCTATCCCCAGACTGTTTTTAGTTATTTTATTCTATTAGATGGCGCTGTAGTATTAGAGTAAAGATTACTTTTATATTTTCTCAAAGGTTTGTGATGATAATATTTTAGTTGTATTTATACATTGGACTATTTTCGCAATCTAACGTGAGTATTTAATGTCTTTAGAAAAATTTAAATTTATTTAAATATTCCCAATACATTTAACTGTTAGTAATAGCATGCAGGTTAGTATATGCACAATGTTTCAAGAGATATTATTCTCCCTTCTTCTTCAGGTGTTGCTAGCCTGACCAGTGGCAGTACTAGCATGGGAATTGAACCTGGACTCTTAGATTCTTGAAAATTCACTACTCAAGCAACTAAAGGTTCAGGTTCAATTCCCATTCTAGTACTGTCATTTGTCACATCAACAATATCTGAAGAAGAGAGGAGAATAATACCTCTCGAAATGCTGTGCATATACCACAATGTGTTCTATTATTAACAGTTGAATGTATTTGGAATATTTAAATAAAGTTAAATTTTTCTTGAGACATTAAATACTTATATTAGATGATGGAAATAGTCCAATATAAAAATATTACTTTTATATGTATATTTATTTAACAGAAATATTCAGTATGCACCAGATGTTCTTTTTACATATAAACCGTAATCATGGACAAATAACTCACACATATCAGTTTATCATATAATACTAAAGTATCCATGCATTTTATTACTGTTATACAATGCTTTATTTACCACCCTCTTTTACAATGTACAGTTTTTATTGCCTCAGCAATCTTCTTCAGAACTTTGATATCTCCTAACTTCAACTGCTAAATTGTAAAAGAGGGTGGTAAATAAAGCATTGTGTAACAATAGTAAAGTGTATGGATGATTTAGTATTATATGATATACATTTGGCAATGCAATAAGAAAGATTGGTTATTAACATACCAGTTTAATTAATTATGCAGGATTCGAACTCAGACTTTCACATGACCCACTACTCTCAGTGCCATCTCATATTGCTGACCCACCTGATCACAGACATGTTGAAAAGATAAATAATTACCAATATGCATATTTCATGCTAAACCAGCAATCATCAGTTGATCTAGTTACTATTCTCACACACATATATAGTCAGTGCTCAGCTTTATATTAAGATAGCCAATCTCCATACTTTAATGGACAGGCTTTAAACTATTCCAACTCACAACTTTTCAGCCTTCCATTTCATTGAAAATCTGATGATGGAATGTTCAAAGCCCTTGTTAGTGCCAAGGTTGTCATTCTACCCATGTTGACATATTAGTCATTCTGATCCCTTATGTACAGAAAAATAATCCATTTATACATACATATGCGAGGGATGGGCAGACCTTTTACACACTATTTATATAAATTAATACATTGTACAGGCTTAAAACTGCATTTATATATGCAATATATACATATGTGTTATCAGGTGGGTCAGCAATATGAGATGGCACTGAGAGTAGTGGGTCATGTGAAAGTATGAGTTCGAATCCTGCATATATTACATATATAAATGCAGGTTTAAGCCTGTACAATGTATTAATTAATTATGATAAAATGCACAACCACTATTTATTGCCAACAAATAATATTGGACCTGGTATAGGAAAGAATGCTGACATCATGATAATATATAACTGGGTGGTGCTTAGAATTGTTCCTGCATATGATCCTATTGTAAAAAATAAATATACTTATTTATTAAACAACTAATAAAAATTCCAGACTGACACATTTTATCATGATGTTTTAGGAAAAAAATTTAATAGCATACAAATAACTATAAAACCATTCTATATGATTTCTTTCAAGTATATTGCACTTCTTTTAGATATAAATCTCTCTCATATTTAATGTATTATTACTATTGTTTTGATGGGCTAGACTTGTTCATGTGACTATGAAACATACACAAAAAAAAAAAATCCTTAATGAATCAAAATATGAAGATGTTTTAAAAATGTATAGAATATTTTCTGAGTATTATTGCAAAGAATACATGTGGATTCAAAAGTAAATTTAAAATAGATAATAACTTATTTATTAGTTGGCACTGGCAATGTTCTTTATATAGTAAATTAAAATTAAATTTTAACCATGTTTGGTGTTCACAAAGATTTTAAAATGTAAATAATGTCATAGGAAACTAGAGATTTAATGTGATAGTGGTGTAAAGGATCAGCATGCATTCTGGCATGATCTCTGGGGAAGAATCTTCCTATATGTGGGTCTGTGAGAAGTAGTAAAGTTGAAGTCAATATGGCAGTGAAAATGGACTATTTGAAATTTTAATACACATTTTAAAAATAAAACATTTGGTGTGCATCATGTTCAGATCACTTCTGCAAATAGAATACCAGATGGATCCAATTGAGAGTAGATGTGAGGATGAACCCTACATATACAATTAAAATATGAATAAAAACTCAACAATGGTAAAGATAAATATACACATCAATGGATTGTATTATGCTAGTAGGTCACCAATGATATAGCATTCTCAATACAAACTCAAGTTTGACTCAGAATATATTTTGGTTCTTAAAGTATCAGTGATAATGGTTTAAAAAGTAGTATAGTTTGGTTTTGGATAAGTTAATAGGAAAATCTGAGACGAATTATGGTCTGTAAATAATGAAGATAGCCTGAAACCTGTGGACAATTTCTATATAGAATAACTTGCATAGTTTAAATGTAGATCCTGTTATCTTTTGAAATTGATTAAGTGCAGGAATAGAAGAATGTTAGTCATCCCTCTGAATATTATGAGAACGTCATCGATAAAAAAAGCAGCATATATAGTGGTATGAAAATAAAGTAAGAAAAGACTTTCCAATTTAGTGTTAATTGCTTAATAAATTGATCAATGTAAATAGCATACAGCAATGAGGATCTCTGCAAGATGACTAACTTGGTCTGAATGATAAGAAAATATGCATTTTTTAAAAAACTTGATTATTCTATTGAGATAATTATATATTACAGTTATGAGATAAATATTCTCTGGGAGTAGTAAATACTGTGTGTTAGGCAGATGCTGTCAGTTCACCAAATCAAATGTAATTTTAAAATCAATTTGGCATGTTACATGATCAAAGAACTTGTTAATTTTTACAAATGAAAAATTATTTGTGCGCCAAAAGTGCAGCTGGATATGCAATAATGCCATTTACAGCACAATGCATGGTAGAAAGTTTGGGAATAGTAAATTACTAGGGATATTTCTTATTAATTTTGGGGATGATATCTTTAAAATGTTGAAATTTATTGGTGGGTAGATTGTCAAGGCCAGTTTTGGAGAAGCAAAACCGATTAAGGCATTTCTGTAGAATTGGTACACTCATGTTATCAAAATGTTTGTATTCCTGTTTGTAATGCAGGGAGCTGAAAATATCAAGTGATTTGTAAGATTAAGCTATTTTGTTGTATCGGTTATTGAATAGTTTATTGGATTATATTAATTTTACATAATCATTTAATTAGATCAAGCAGCAAACTGAACACCATTGCATTTAAATGCCAAAATGTTTTTTTTTTCAAAACTGGAAATTATTTCATAGATTTTTATTGCTAGAATCAATATTTTTCTACTGTGCTAAATTATATAAGTAACTATTTTTTATTTATAATAATAAAGAGTTTTCTACTCCAAAGTTTAGGTGAATAATCAACTCTTACTAGCATCTGTTTCAATTCCATGTATCCAATGCATGAAACTCTTACCTTGTGAAATGGAAGACCCAAAGGGCAGAGATTTCTGAATTAAATCTCTCGGAGTAAAATGAAATATAATAATCTCAATTTTAGTTACTTATTTGCTTAACCTGTCATTGGCAGGTTCAGATATAATATAGCCTCTCTAAAAATTGAAGAAACAATTACACCTATATATATCAAACCTTTCCCATTGCATATAAATATTTACTATTATTTTATAAATATTATATTAATGAGATTTTATATATATATATCAATAGTATATTTGGATTTAAGCATTGCTGGATATTAATTACAGATATTTACGATAGATGGCAGCAGAGTTTTCATTAGTTAATATATGATAATAGTAAGGAAAGTAGTTTATTGTTTAAGGCTCGAACGGGATCTTTATCTACAAAAGAATATACATGTAAATGAAAAATATGGGTGATTTATTTTGTAAATTATGTAAGGAAGGAATTGAAAATATTAGGCATTTGTTAATTAAATGTAAATGTTTGAAAAAAGAAAGGGTACATATAATGAAGTTGTGGAAAAATAAATATGAAAAGAGTGATTATACAGAAAGTGAATTATTGGTTTTATGCTGGGTTTGGGAAAAGATAAGGGGGATTTAGATATAAATGTTATAGAGTTGACAAAAATTATGTTGTGGAAATGGGATAGAGCAGATTATGGGTAAATTTAGAGTGGGGAATGTAAAAGAAAGTGGCTAACAGGTTTATCTGGGCATAATTGCTGAGATATTCTTGACTTCGTTTAAGGAGAAGCCATAATACATCACATCACATCAACATCCAATTTATTTAAATTTCTTACTAAAAAAATGTGAACCTACGATTTCTAATAAAATTAAAGCTGTTACTAATATATTTAAAAACATGTCCTATCGCTAGTGGGTAGCATGAATTTTGGCACAATGGACACCTGTTTACAAATCGTATAATTGTTTATTAATAGAGTTATCGATGCCTCGAACTCAAAGATTTTATTTACATTTTACTCTAGTTAAATTTTAAGGTATTTAGATGATTTGTTTTTTTTTCTGGCTGGACTTACTTGCAGTGGGTAGGTAACTATTCTAGGAAATGAGCTTTTTCTGCCAAAATCCTTTCGAACTCTCTGTAATTAATTGTTTTTGAGTTTTTACACTTTCATGTATTTGAAATTATAAGTAATTAATTAAAACAATTTTCAGAATATCCTTTAATTACTTCGCACATTCCTCTTGTAAATAAAAATTAATCTAATCCCGTATTTACTATATATTTTCATAAGGCATTCTAATCTCTGTTCAAATACTTAGTACATTTGAAATCTAATTAATTTTGTGCATTACAAAATACAAACAATATACACCTCAATCTATGTGTCTATATCTACTAATCTAAATGTGGACATTGCAATGGTGATAGGATAGTGGGATAAATAATAGCTTTTATTAAAATAAAAAATAATAAATTAATCAAGTTTGGAAAAAGATCAGATAGTGTGGAGTAAAAATTAGACAAGCTAATTGGAGTCTAAAAAGAGTTTGAAGGAAAGATGTTTTAACAGAGATTTCTGGCATATAGTCTTTTGCACAGAAACTTCTGATTTAATTTAAGAAGTCATTTCACATCACATTGTAATATAGAATAAATATATAATGATTATTAATTATTTTTTATTAGATTAAAAAATAATACATTTCATCAGGGGATTTGAACACAGACTTTCAGGCTCCTTTTAGACATCCACTCTATCTTACACAATCAATATACATGACCACATACATGTGAAAAAGATAAATGATCACCAATGTCGTATTTTGGGCTAAACCAGCATTTATCAGTTGGTCTTGATCATTATCTCTCATTCATATATATAATCAATGCTCGGTTTATATTAATATAGCAAATCTACAAACTTTAATGGACTATATAATTGTTTTTATATAGTTTGCACAATAATCTCTATTTTTTGTTTACTCCCATTTTATGATTTTATTTGTAATTAGTGACTTATTCAAATTGGAAATTTATATAAAATATTATGAATTCAATACAATTTTAAATGATTATGTACATAGATTGAAAAAATGATTAATTGTTGGATTGGTTATTATAAATATTTGAAATTCAGTCAATATCATTTTTGCAAGTTGTTAATTACTGAATAAATTATTGTATATCTGATCTAGTAGTCAACATAAGAGGATTTTTTTTGCTGTTTAAAAATAATAGCTTGGGCATTAACATTTGTGAAATTTTTCAGTGCTATTTTTGCTGAGATTATATATGGTATAATCTTGAATTTATATCTTATATAAATGGATTTGAACACAGATTTTCAAGTTCCCTACAGCTATTCACTCTATCTTATACAACCAATACACATGGACACTATACATATGAAAAAAAAATCTCCAATATTTCTTGCTGAACCAGCACTTATCAATTGGTCCAGATCATCATCTCCCACACACATACACATATGTATACAATCAGTGCTCAGATTATATTAATATAGAAAATCTCGATAGTTTAATGAACAGGCTTCAATCTTCTCCACTTTCCAACTCTTCAGCCATCCATATTATTGAAAATCTGTTGACAGAAAGCTCAAAGTTCTTGTTGATGCCAATATTATTATTATACCAATGTTGACTTTAAATCACTCTGACCCATCATATATAGGACCTTAATATGATCATTTAAATACACAGAAGAGGGATGAGCAGAATACAGACTAATGTAATATTTAAATACAAGTACATTGAGTGATGTAGGAAGATTGAAAGTCTGAGTTCAAATTCCTTCTAATGGCATTAAGTTCAATATGGGCAATGGGTTTGTTTTAATATATATAATACATAAAACATTAAATTACCTTACTCTATAATTATCCCTATAAAAACAATATTTATAATATAACTTAGTTTTATTATTATTTATTTTTATTAATTATAATTTTTTAGCAAACTTATATTCTATATGTTACAATAAAATATTAATTTATTATAAAAATTTTATATTATTTCAATATTCCATCTTTAATTAAACTTTTTATTATAATATTGTTTTATGTTTTTTTTTCAATTCTTTGATGAAGCCATCAATTAAAGTAGCAAGAATATTTTTCTTAAAAAACCAAAACCTAAAAAACATGAATTTAGAAAATAAATCTAGAATTAATATATTTAGGAAAGAAGCTATGATTGAAAAACAAATATTTTTAATAAGTAAGATCAACATAAATATTTTGGAAGACATTACATTAATGATGAGGCCTAACCCAATTCCATTATAAATTGATTCACAAAATCAACAAGGACAACAACAACAAAAAATTTTGCATATAATGCAGAGGGAAAGTAATTTTCAGGAATAAATCCATCAATAATTGAATCAAAACAGATATCAGTCCCCATGTGAGTGCTACAAAAAACCTTATAGGTTAAGTGTTACATTGACATCTTAAAATATTTGAAGTTAAACCATAAAGCTAAAACATTTTAATGTTAAGGTTTAATGCAAATTCACAATAAAATAAATTTCATAATTCAGGGAAAATAAAAGAATGTTTTTCCTTGACACTAATTTAATATACTTTGAATGTTTATAATGATCAGAATTCTTGAAAATATTTGTCTTTCAATCATTGTTTGTTCAGTAAATATATTAATTTCAGATTTGTGTTTTAATGATTTATATTATTTTCATGTTTTTTTTTTTGTGTGTGTTTTTCATTGTTTACAAAAACAAACTATTATTTAGTTTATTTTTATTCTAATGTGGTATGTAGAAAAAAGGTAGGTTCATTAATTGTAGAGGCATACATTCAAGTAACATCTGTTACTCAATAAACCTTCCTTCCCTATTATTTTGTAATTCAATATAGGGTATATGAGCACAGACTTTCACACCACCCACCTCTCTCCACTCTATCTAATAACACTGATACACCTAAACACATATATGCTGAAAAGATAAACAATCACCAATATACGTATTTCATGCTAAACCAGCAATCATCAGTTGGTCCAGACTATCATCTTTACACACATATATAGTATAAGTGCTCAGATATATATTAAGATAGACTATCCTCATAGTTTAATGGACAGGCTTCAATCCACTCCACACTCCAACTCTTCAACCGTCCATCCAATTGAAAATTCGATGATGGAATGCTCAAAGGCCACCCTGAAGCCGAGATTATTGTCACACCCATGTTGACCTAAGGTCAATCTGAACCCCACATGTACAGGACATAATCCATTTAATACATATGCAAGGATGGGCAGATATCTCTATAATTCAGTAAATAGAAGTAGTTGGCTATAAAGAAAAGATTAACAATATTACAAATAAACTACAATTTAGCACTGCTTTTGACCAGACAGGTTATATTCATAGTAAAGTCACTAATATCTTCTTCTTTTTTCTTCTGTTTTTAGTAAAATTTATCATTCTATTGCTACCATCTTTAAAAATATATTTATTATTTCTTTGCTGTTTGAAGTTTGCTCTATGTCATTCTTAATTTCTCTTGCATAAAATAGCACATTAAATAGCCATGTGGGACAAGATAGAAATTCTATTAAAACAAGGTTTAAGTGTCATAGATATTGAAAGAATTACCATTTATTATGCACTCAAAAGAAACAAGTCGTATTTTTAAAGATAGTGGTATTAGAATAATAAATTTTACAAAAATAAAAGAAGCTATTCTAATTAAAAAGATTGATCCCAGTTTCAATACCAAAAATGCTCTAAAAGTTTTTGTAATAAATTAATACTTTATAGTAACATATAAAAATAAACAATAAAAACTAAATTATATTATTTTTATAAGAAGAATTATAAAATAAATTTAATATGTTTTGTATGTATACATAAGGTATATAAAATTTAAAAAAATAAATAAATGGAAATACAGAGGGAGCTAGTATACAGAAGATAATTTTCTTAAATTTATCCATTTCTATTTACGCGTATCAATTTTGTTGTAGCTTTAATGTTTTTTTTCCATTTATTTATTTATTTTTTATTAAAATGTTTAAGAGGATACCTAAATATTTTTAGTTTTATACATGATAATTGAGTATATAGTTTAATTGTGATAATAAATAATATAAATTTTGAAGTTTAAATACGTTAAATAATTATTTTATAAATATATTTTTATAAATAATTTAAACAAAAATTAGTTTCTTTGAAAGATTTTTTTCATTAGAATTCCTTAATCAGCTTTTTAAATTAAACCATTGAAAGCTAAGTGAGCTTTGCCTATTCTGAATTATTGTATATTGATCGGCAATTTTGTAAACAATACACATTTTTTTAAGCTTGGCGCCAACGAAATGAATTTTTTCCATGCCAAAACAAAAATTTTAAGCACGTCTTTCGAATGTATTTCACATATATTCCTATGTATTTTAAAATATTGAATGACCACTAATAATAAGATCTGGTTATAGTGTGGTTCAAAAGTATATAATGAGTGTGCACAAAATCATTTACTTTAAATACAAGGATGAGATCTTTAGACAACGTTTGAAACTCACAACTACATTTTGTTATATTACATGTGTTGATATTAATAAATAGCTTTATTTCCAACAGTAACATTAGAACTTATTATAATACTGCTTATTCAAGTTCTCTATGAAAAACGTAAATATGAGGTTTTCATATAGAATACACCAATACAAGTCATAATATTTAAATATAATCAATCTGATGAAATTAAGATACTAACAACAGTATATCTATCTGCCTTCAAGTGCAAATATAAATATAAAAACCCATAAAACATTCTTATACACATGTATTAAGGAGCAATGTACTAATCATTGTATGCTAGGATCTCCTTTGCAATCTACAAAATATCCAAATATATAAATGAAGGACTGGAATATCATTATTTAACATAAAGTACATGCACATTAGCGAACATAATTATAATTACAACATTACAAATATGCAGGCAAATCAGTTAAACTTAGAATAATTTAATGTCTAGATGTCTGTCAATACTAACGATTTTGTACATATATATTATATAAATGTACACCCCAAATTTAACATGTCCACAAATAAATCCATGGATTCAAATTGACTAAATTGCATTATTATTTATAATAAGATTCTGATAAATTACTACAAGCATTTAATATTTATTCATTCAATGCATATAAGATAAAATTCAGTAAATCATTTAAACTGAAATCATCCACATTGTCCAATGATCTCAAATGATTTATTTAATATTGTCTTACATTTATCTATACAGATTCAAATCTATAACATTTTACACAAAAATGTTTATGCATATATATATATAGTTTAAAACTAATAATTTATTTATCAGTATCCATGAATTTAAATTAAATTACAACATGCATTTATCATTTATTCATTCAACACATATAAGATTAAATTCAAAAAACTATTTTAATTTAAATCAAATCACCCACTTTGTCCAATGATGTCAAATGGTTTATTCAATGTTGCCTTATTTCATCTATTCAGATTCAAATCAATAACTGTTTTCACAAAATTGCTTATGTCTATATTTTTTAAACTCAAAACAAATTATATATTTGAATGATTAAGAATTTATTCCTTAAATTATCAATAATAAATAAATCTACATAAAGATTTTAAATTACTACTAAAACAAAATTTAAAACAGTATTTAAATGATTTAAATCATAATATTAATTACCACTTATAAAATATTTAAAAATACATAAATAACAATAAATAACCTAAATTTGATATTTGCATATTGAAAAGTGTTTATGTTTTAAGCAGTTTATATTATAGTTAATATATATATATCAACTTATTTGGAATTCACACATAATAGAGATGTCTTACCGTGAAGTTTAATTTTAGTTTTTTTTTAAAATAGGCTTTTAATTATCAATAGGAATATTCCTGGATTATTTATCTTAGAGCTCTAATAGTTTCCTGATTGTTGACTGTGAATTCTTTAATCCTGATTGAAATATTTAAACCACATTTAGAACATCTATTTCTGGCTATTGCTTTGCATAATTCTATTAGATTATAAGTTAATTTAATTTACTGTAGAGGCTGATAATTCAAGATATTTTCTTTAATTCATTCTGAAGACATCCACATAAGATTTATTCACAGATCTAGGCAGGGATTTTACATATTTCTGCTTGCTATTGCAGTAAAATGTATCTCAAATATTTTAGTTATAGCTGGTTTTTTTAACCATAATGTAGACTATTCCTAAAAACTAAAATTCCAAGTCATAGTTTTTTTAATTAATTTTTTAATATAAAATAAACCTTATTAATAACAGATTATATTCCTGTATTAAAATACATACAAGAGAAAAAAGAATTTTCATGACAGGATATACAGCTTATAAAAAGATAATTATTATGACTAATTAATGTTTAAGGACAGATGAAAATAATTCATGTTAATGTAAATGATGTATAATTTATATGCTTTATATCATTCTAAAGTAATGTATAACTAATAAAAATATTGTTTTGCCAAATTTTAACTAGTTTAAAACATATAAATATGTATAATATCACCGTATTTCTTTGTTGTTGTTAAAAAATACAGAGCAATGAGCAAATCACATTGTTTTAAGAGTGTGAATAATTACTATGGCATTATAAAGATATGAAAAAATCATGTTTTTCAAACAACAATTGCTTAAGATTAATTTAAGAAATAAGTTAATTTTCTAAAACTATTGAATTATATGCAATGCTAAATAAAACAATACCATTTAAACTAAATTTAACTTTAATATGGCAAATGGAGTACTTATGAATATTGTCATCTTTTTGATAATGAAATGATTTTAATACAGAAGCTATGTTTTCCAATGCATTTAAGAATTAGAATTTATCTTTAAAAATATGGTTTGCTTTTCAGATGTTTAAACACAAACACTGCATTATAAATTGTTAAAAAACATGACAAAAAATTTCTTACTTATTCTTATCTATGTAGAAGTCGATTGATTTATATCTTCTTTTTTACAGGCGGTACATATGCCACACAGCTTCAAGAAATTAACAATCTAATGGTCATTAGTCAACAAAGCTGTGCCCAAACCTACCGATATCCACCTTATAGGTTTGAAAACTACATTTGTGCTGGAGGAGCTGGTCGAGACACTTGCACGGTAAAAAATATATAAATTGTTAATTAAAGTAGGTTTGAACCCAGTCTTTCAATCTCCCTACAGCCATCCACTTTATCCAATGTATTGATTAGAGTGGTTGGTTGTAGGGAGCTTAAAAGTTTAGGTTCAAATCTCCTTTAATTACATCTAGGTTAAGTATATACATTACACTTGTACTAAAATATTATATATTGGTTATATAAAACAAAATATTAGGTGCATTGAATATAATAATAATATTTTAATTATCTGTTGCTCTACATTTAAAGCATAAGCATTTTACATGTGAATCTTATCAACAAACAATAACAATAAGAGAAACCATAATCCCAAATAAGTTTGGGCCTTCTGCAAAATCATCATAAATAGAAATATTATTTCAGTACTTTTCTTATTTGTGTTTTCTTCATTTCAAATAAAATATATTTATTCCTTTAGTAATTTATTTTAAATAATAATATATAATTGCATTTAGTAATCCTTTGTTCATTTAAAAATGCACTTTGTTTCACATATATTTGGGAGTATTCTGTTGTCTGGTATAATATATCTTATATATTAAATTTCTTATCTGATAGTCAATTGACATAAGTACTTAAGTGTTTGGGTTGAAAGAATAGGTGATTCATTCTATTCTTCCGCAAAGACTTTATCTTGTGTTGGAAATGAAAGTCTTCATTTATTAGTAAGATTCATAAAGCGCATGTGCATTAGCTTGAAATGCTGATCTTTAGTTTATTACAATTCATAAACATTGTGCTATATAAAATAAATATCTCATTTACATATGTTTAGTTTCATTTAAGAATGGTGTGTCGTAAATTCTAAAAACTTTTGTAGGCGTCATTCATTCAGATGGTAAAGAGTAATTTAAAGTGATTGGTTTATCTTTACGCTTTCATTTCCAGTGCTTAAGATTTGCCCATACTTAAGCATTTGGGTTGAAAGAATAGGTGGATTCATTCTATTCTTTCGTAAAGACTTTATCTTGTATTGAAAATGAAAGTATTCATTTATTATTAAGATTCATAAAGCACATGTGCATTAGCTTGAAAAGCTGATCTTTAGTTTATTACAACATGATTTGAAATAAAGATAGCCATACCATGTGTATAAGGCATATGAGCAATAATCAAGGTTATAAATCAGGAAATTTTAAAGAAATATCCATTAGTACAAAAATGATGTTTCCCAATTCCATTAATGTTATGTTGAATAATTAATTTGTTCATCATCATTTTTGATTTCAATTATCCTCAATGTTAAGTTGAAGTAATTTTATTGTTTCATAAATGGGGGAAAAGGTTACTTTTCAGAGAGTATACTTGGCACTTCAGATATTCTATGGTTGCCAACACCATATAATCATTTTTGATTTTGAAATTCTGAAATCTTCATCTCTGTAGTCCTGATGTAGCTTTGTTCCATACCATTTCCAGAATTGATATAATAGTTTTATTGTGTAATTTTGTATTTTGCCATCTTTGATCAGTGTGAGTTCTGTTTTCTATGTGGAAAGTATTTATTTCATATGTTAATGCATACTACTTTCTGAATGGACTGTGAGAAGACTTTTATCCATCTACCCCATTATATTATCTTAAAAAGAAATAATAATTTATGTCCATAAAGATTGTGGAACATTTGAAATGTTCACATATCATAATAAAATAATGCATGCAAAAATTAAATGTTAAAAGAATGTAGCTTATTTAACATTGAATAAAGTACAATTTTAATAAAGAAAAAAGAATGCCGTTTAGATAATAACCATTATTGTTTTTAACACGATATTTTTCATGCATCTTTAGCTACTTTTTTAAAATAAGGATTACTCATTTCTTCTATGAGAAAAAAATCATTTTTTTCTTCTACTGTTTTCATCACATTTTCCTAAAATACATCTGCTTCTTTTTTATAATCTTTTTATTAAGAATTTCATTTTTAAACCACTAAACATCACATGATCACTATCTCTTATACTAGCACATAATTGTTATTAAACAAGGGGAAAACTCTCCATACAGTAGTGCTACCCTGTGCCAACCAAAGTAATCACTGACGAAGGCCACAAGCCAGAAACTAGTCTGGGGATATTGGATGAGTAGGCACTAGATAGGGAATTTATGCACAAGCCTTCTGGCATCCATTGATTACTTTGGTGGCACTACTGTATGGAGAGTTTTTGCCTTGTTTTGACTTTCGTTTTTAAAAGCTTCATTATTAATATTATTGATTGTTCATTTCTGTAATGTCTGTTTCATATAATTCCTATTATTGGACACTGTATAATCTATTGCTATTATCGAAATTTTTTAAAATCATGCTGCTATCTTTCGTTGCTATTACAACCTTTACATTAAGTCATTTGTTCCCTCTACTATAAGTATTACTATACTTTTTCCTATAATTTTCATAAGATGTGTTTCTAATTGCACTGATTATTAGATGTTATAATCATTTTTATTTAAGGTTGATGTAAACCAATAATAATTTAACTCTGTTTATGATTATATTTTATCATTGCATGACCAAAGTCTTCTTTTCAAGAGACTTTTTATAATCAATAAACCTGCTTTCAATTACCATACATATATTATTTCTATTTTTGTTTTAGGGTGATGGTGGCAGTCCTTTAGTGTGTCAGGTCGGAAATCAATACTATCTTGCTGGAATCACTGTTTTTGGAACCTTCTGTGGAACTCAAAATATTCCTAGTGCATTTGCTGACGTTACCAAGTACTTGCATTCGTTCATTTTACCTAATATGGGATCATCCGGCATATTTGGTTAAAAAAGATATGTGATTTGATTTATTTTTTTATAAAGAAGTGTTCTAAACTGTGTTCAATTTTTATCTGCGCATGTGCGTGGATCTCCCATTGGATTAATTTAATCTAATTGAAGTTTTTAGAACTATAATTAAGAGTGACGCAATTCAGTACTGGCTGAAATGACGTGTATTATATATTATAAATTATTTTTACCAAGATGTAAAATATATTATTTAACTCTGAAATAAAATGTTTTAAGAATTATACCTCTTGTGTTTGTAAAATATATTTTATAGATGAATACTAAAAAAGAAAAAAGAAAAAACGAATTTTTTTTTTCCATTACATATATATATATGTGTGTGTGTGTCTGCGTGCGTGTGCGTAATGATTATATATTTTTGGTAACGTGTTCACATCACAGCACAGCTCATGCTCATCGTTCATTATTTTCTCCATCTTAAATCTAAGGAGCATGACCACATAAGATATTAGCCGTGTTCCCAAATATTAAAATGATTTTAAAAACGGCTCATAATTATATATTTAGTAAAATACTTTTTATGGTTAAGAATAATTAATTAATACAATTATTTGAAATTAAAAAGATAATCTTAGCTTATACATTATAGGTCTTTGCTATAATCAAAGAAATCATGAGACATGTTTATATATTGAATTCTTAATATTTATTTGAACATTTATTTGTTGATTGAAGTTCAGATATAAATACGATGATGATGTCATTATTTAATAGCTAAAGATAGATGAGAAAGATAGTACAGTATACAGAAGATTTGGATAAAGACTTTATGTCAATATACTTATACAAAAGGTGGAATGATTGCAATAGGAAAGTTGTTGAATATTATAGTGGCAAGGAATGGGATAGAAGAATAGATGAAAATAAAAAATAGGGAGTTGGAGAGATGGAGAACTCGTATGGAGAGTAAAAAGAGTTTGAAAAAATATATAGAAATAAACAAAATATTGGGTGGGAGTTAATTTATGATAATAGCAAGGGAAGTAGTTTACTGTAGATATGTATGTGGATGTGAAATGCACATACATATAAAGGTATAATTTATAAATGAAATAAATAAGTTATAAAGGAATTATAGAATTTTAAAAGACTGATCCTTTTAAAATAGAAAAATAAAAGTTATTTTTAACTTTGTAAGATTAGAAAAAGATTATTTTCTAAAGGTAAAATTAACAGTTAAATTAATGAGAGAAGAATACAGTAAGTCAAGCATTGGTGGTCGAGAGGTCAGCGACAGCTGCTTTACAAGCAGTTGTCCCGGGATAGTGGGTTCGCATCCCGGCTGATTCTAGACTCATGAGAAAAAAAAGAATTCAGTATTAAAATGGGATATTGGACAATTAAAGGAATTCAAGTTTAGATTTCCTTCATGGTAATAAAGTGTATGCTGAAAATAACTCATTAAGTGAAGTTAGATCTATAATGGTTTAAATTTTTGTATCCAGCATGAGAGCAGTGAAAGGAAGAATCACCTGAGCAGATGGATGGGAATGTGAACCAATCAGGTTTAGGAAATGAAACAATGAAGGGACTCAGTGCAAATTGGATCAAGAAAAGAACACTTGATTCTTGGAGTTCATCTTTGCACACAGACTTATAAGTAGGTGCATAATATCACCAGAATGCACAGGGACTTCAAGTGTAGAGAGGTGATCTCCAAACATCTGAACAAACAGCTAGGACTCATATAGGTTGGATTGATTTTGATTATTATTTTTGTATACCTATGGGTATGATTTCCATTCTTGCTATTAAAAGGTGTGAAGGTTGCCTTGACAGCAGTTAGAAATATTGGTTGCTATATTTACTGTGAATGTTTAGGTGGTTACTGGTTGGAAACTAATTATATATATATATATAATTTGTAACATTTACCCAGGTTTTAAGCAATCTCAAACCCAGATATTATTGCTTATGCAATACTTAGACTTAGTTTTTAGATTAACATTCAGTTTGTACTTCTTTGATATCAATAGTGATGATCTAATCTCAGTCTTTTAATCATTAATAATTTAGCCAATGATTTTCTGGTAGTGATTGTAGATATAGTATGCTAAGAAAATAGTGCTAAAGTAAAGCTGTTTATTTTTACCTTCAATTGCTAGACAAGTCTTTTGATTAGTCCATTGAATTTCACAGTGATAGGAGACTTTATCATGTATGGCATACCCATTTTTTCAATGTTCCTTCCATTTTCTCTGATTTAAAGATAATTCTTGTTGTGTGGAGCACTTTTGAAATCATGCCCTCAGAAAAAATGCTTATGTTTGAATTAGTATTTTTAATTAAGTTGTAGTCAATCTATGTATTAGCTATAACAAGAAAAATGTGATTCAGCTTCAACACATCCAGTGCTCAAACAATTTATGAACTTCCAAAAAATGAACAATTTGAATTATAATTATTCCAATCCCCATTTTTGTTTGTTAAAAAATAATAAAAACAGTACTGAACCTTTTTTCCTTAAAGTTACTTGACTTTTAATTTTACATTTTCTAATTTAAGAATAATATTATTTCTGTATAATTTCTTAATAAAATTTATTAAAGCTTTATTAATTCCTTGAGTTTACAAAACTGATATCAAACTATTTTCATTTTTTCTCTGTATCCACAAAAGACTTTATACATTTGCCTATTTTCTTACTCAAGTATAAGTTGTGTAATAATAAATAAACTATCAAACATAACATGATCACCATTTTTAGGCTTACACAATCTGTTTTTCACAGAGGCTAAACTTTCCATATAGTAAGCACCACTCAGTGCAAACCAGAGTAGTCAAAAGATGCAGGAAGGTTTGTGCATAAAATTCCTATCTAGTGCCTACTCATTTAATATCCACAGACTAGTTTTTACCTTGTGGCTTTCATCAGTGAGGAGTCTTGGATCTGAAAGCACTGCATGTAGATCCTAGGATCTAATGCAAACCTACAGAAGCTGATGAACTTAGGCTGAATCATTACTATGTTTTCATTTTGGACTCATGGTTTTATAGTTAGCTAAAAAAGTAAAAGGTGGCTGCTGGAGGGTTGCATTAGATCCTAAGATCTACGTACAGTGAAGATCTAAGGATCCTCACTTATGAAAGCCAGGGAAGCTAGAAACTAGACAGGATATTGGATGAGTAGGCATTAGATAGGGATTTTATGCACAAATCTTCCTGCATTCATTAATTACTCTGGTTTGCACTGAGTGGCACTATTGTATGGAGAGTTTTGCCTCTGTAAAAGACAGATTGTGTAAGCCTAAAGAATGGTGATCATGTGATGTTTGATGGTTTAATACCAATCCTGTTCAATATGATTATGGTACTATGGTTATTAAAGAACCAAAGACACCAAAAAGTATGGATGGTGAACTGAATTCAGATCTATACAATTATACAAGCTGATGGGCTTAGCTTATGGTGACTATGGTTATTAAAAAACCAAAGATACCAAAATGTATGGATACTGAAGTGAGTTCAGATCTATACAACTATACAAGCTTATGGGCTTAGCTTGAAAATATTATTATGTTTTTATCTTGGACTCAAGCTTTATAGTTAGGAAAAAGGTAAAAGGTGGCTGCTGGAGGGTTGCATTAGATCCTAAGATCTAGGTGCAGTGTTCTCAGATCCAAGATACCTCACTGATAAAAGCCACTATTCTGGAGATATTGGACAAATAGGCACTAGATAGAGATTTTATGCACAAACCTTCCTCCATCTAATGATTACTCTGATTTTCACTAAGTGGCGCTACTGTATGGAGAGTTTTTCTGAGCAGTTGGAGTAATACAAGAGTAAGATTATTATTTATAGGAAAGGGTAAGTATCATAGAAAGTTAAATAATTATAGACTGATAGTTGTAACATCAGTTTTATATAAAGTTTTCTCATATATGGTGGCTAGAAGAGTTGTAAAATGGATGGAAGGGAATAATGTAGTGGGGGAAATGCAAGGAGGTTTTAGATTGGATAGGTGTATATGATATAGTTTATTTGTAGTTATACAACTTTATGGATATGAGCAGGAATTCAAGTAAACAGTTATATATGAGTTTTATAGATGTAGAGAAGGCATATGATAGAGTAAATAGAAATAGATTATGGATAAGTTTAGCAAATTTGGGAATGGATGAAGCTTTAGTGGATATTATTAAGAAATTATATGAAAATAATTATTATAAACATCAATTAGGGAATATAGAATTAGTTAAAGTTAAAAATGGGGTGAGACTAAGGCAAGGATGCCCTATGTCACTTATTTTGTTTGTATTGTATTTGAGTGAAATGAAAAGAACAATAGAAAGATTAGGAAGAGGGATAGAGATACCGTTAATAGGTAGTAAGGGAGTATATATTTTGTCAGGTCTTTTTTTTTTGCGGATGATATATTTTTGTGTGCAGAAAGAAGAGAAAATATGGAAGTTATGCTGAGGACGGCTGGGTAAAGATAGTGAAGAAAAATCAAATATAATGATGGTTAATATTGGGGAAAGAGAAGATGTAGAATTTTTATTGGGAGATATTAAGTTTGGTGTATAGATGTAGTTATTTGGGAATTATTTTAAGTAATCAGAAAAATTATTTGGATAAATGGGAGAAAAATTGATAAATGAAGCAAAGAATAGAAGGGATTGATAAAGAAATTAACAGTGTTTTCATATAATAAATATGATGTAACTAGAGTTATATGGAAGGGAATTGCAGTAGCAGGGTTAACATATGGTAATGATGCATTATAGGTTAGTAAAGGGGTATTAAATTACTTAGAAAAAGTTCAAAGGGAAGTAGGAAGACATTCATTGGATGCAGATGTATGGACAGCAATGGAGGCAATTCAAGGAGAAATGGGATGGTCATGCAAAATGTAAAATGGAAATGTTTGGTAGGTTGCAGTTTATGTATAATAAAACAATAGCCCAAATAGTATTTAATTGGGTTATGAATAAAGGGCAGGTAACAAGATGGGTGAGAAAGGTAATGTGGTATGTAAAAGATTTGGATAAAGAATTTATATCAGTATATTTGTACAAAAGATAGGATGATTGTATTAGGAGGATTGTTGAGGGTTATAGTGGTAAGGAATGAAATAAAAGAATAGATTTATTAATAAAGAATAGGGAGATAGAGAGATGGAGATAGTATGGAGAGTAAAAAGAGTTTAAATATATATAGAAATAAATAGAATATTAGGTACGAGTAAATATATGATAATAGTAAGGAAAGTAGTTTATTATTTAAGGTTCGAATACATGAAAATAAAAAAATATGGGTGATTTAGTCTGTAAATTATGTAAGGAAGGAATATTAAATATTAGGTATCTGTTAATTGAATGTAAATGCTTGAAAACAGAAAGGGCACATATAATGAAGTTATGGAAGAATAAATATGAAAAAAGTGATTATACAGAAAGTCGATTATTGGTTTTTATGCTGGGTTTGGGAACAGATAAGAGGGATTTAGATATAAAGCTCATAGAATTTACAAAGATTATGTTGTGGAAATGGGATGGAGCAGAATATGGGAAAACTTAAGACTGTGGAATGGAAAATAAAGTGGCTAACAGGTTTTTCTGGGCATAATTGCTGAGAGATTCTTGACTTCGTTTAAGGAGAAGCTACAGTACATCACATCAGATCCTCTGTGAATAAATAAACTGTACTGCATTAGGAAGCTGAATAATGCTCATTCTAATGTCTCACAGAATTACAGATAGATGAATAAATCCAGCATATAAATTCTCTACATGTAACACAATAAGCCATCCATTTCAATGCTACTTTCTTTATCATTCATTGTAAAAAAATATAATGGTAAAAATTTAACTTTCTTAAATTAAATTTAATTAAGATTGATGCTGCTGCTGATGATCAAACTATATATCATCTTCATAACTATTTTATATTAGATACCTAATTTATTACCAAACCATCCTCAGTCAGTTGTATTTAATTCTCCTTCATAAATTATACATATATGGGGCTTGAACATTATCTTACTTTAACTTCGAGTATCATTTCATTTCGATAAAACACTGATATATATTCTACCTTTAAAAAGTACCATCACAATTTTAAACTGTTAACATTTCAGTATTTCCCCAGCTTACAACATGATTTTTTAGGATGAATAGCGAATTCAGATATATACTTGGAATGTGACTTAGTTTTAATAATGGGTTAGACAACTGAATAATCTATATAATAAAACAATTTATCTTTTAAAAATAGATTGATATCTATCATTATAATTATTAAATTTTCACAAACCAAAATTATTATAACCACTGAATGTATATTTATCAGAAAGTGTATGGACTAATTATTTTAAAATTAATTATTACAGGTGGTAATCTTTTTGTCTTTTACATCTATTCCTAGGTCTTATTTCCCACATGCACACATTCCCATTTTGTACAATTATTTCATAAATAAAATAATTATAATAGAGAATAATAATTAAAATATGAGTAATAATAAGGCTTCATACAATATTATTAATTTTTTTAAAAACGCCTTTAAATCTAATATATATTAATTATTGGGTCTGCTTATTTCTACCTTTAGAATTGAAAGGTCATACCATAGCTTTTTTGATATTGCAACAAATGTATTAATATTAGTTATAGGAATACCTACACATCACAATATGTAACTCAACATTTACCTTGTATTGTGAGTGTTGTCAGTCCAAGTTAAGATGAGATTCCCAGAGTTAGTTGATCAGCAAGAAGTTTTTTCATGTTAAATTTTATCTTTTTACTATCAGCAATACTTCCATTATGGACAGGCAAGATATATATAAAGCATCATTCATAGAGTGGGAACATATATTGTTTGATAGTAGGATGAGACACATCTTCCAGGCCACTTCGATTCATGTTGTATTTAAATTAACACTGAAAAGTGCTTTTAACAGCCTATATTTTTTTGAAGACAAATAACTGTTACTACATTACTGTAGCCAGAAACTGCTATAATTAGAATCTTTCCAGTATTGATAAGAAGTTATCATTTTTTGTACTTACATGATGCTCTTTGTGAGCATATTGACTCTCAGCCAACATCTTCTTATCTTCTTTTGTATATATAATTATGTCAATACATATTGAGAACACATATTCCCCATTACCCTCAGCTCTAGTTTCCTTGTTGTTTTCATTTCTTGTTTCTTACTTTTCTTTTATATAATAATTACCATGAAGCAGATATTTTTCAATCAATATTTGATTATCAGATTTAACTCAACCATCAAATAGATTTATATATAAAAAATAACTTTTCATAAGTTCAAAAATTTGTTTACTACTTTTGGTGTATACTTTATTCAACTTTGACTATTTATATTTATTATTTTAATATACACATTTTTCTCTTTTTTCCTCAGTAAGAAAGTATAAACTGAACTTTCTCCTAAGCTAATATTTAAAAAATCTGAGAATATGAAATCTTAATAAGTAAGTGTATAATTTTTAAAATAAATCATATGCTGTAATATATTGTAAATTATCTTTGTATAATAATAATAATCATCATCATCATACATAAAAAAACTCTTTTTGGCAAATACTAGTTTTTTTCATTTTTCAATGTGCTTGAACTAATTTACAGTTATGTGATATGATGCACCATGGCTTCTCTCTTCTCGACATCAGGAATCTCTCAGCCACTATGCCCAGAGAAATCTGTTAGCTGCCTTATCTTCTCTTTTCATTCACCATCCTAAGTTTTTCACATATTCTTCTCTATCCTGCTCCATCCCATTTTCTTTGTCAACTCTATGACCTTTATCTCTAAATCCCCCTTATCTTTTTCCAAACCCATCATAAAATCCAAGAACCCACTTTCTGTATAATCATTTTGTTTACATTTATTCTCCCAGAACTTCATTATTTGTACCCTTTCTGCTTGTATGCATTTACATTCGATTAACAGATGACTAATATTTTCTACAAGTAATTCCAAATATACAAGCAGATAACCTCACAATGATATATCTTAGATATGTGGATGATGTGTTTATTGCTGCCAAAAGGAGTACAATCTTAAACATCACCAAAGAATTACAGCTGATATCTAAACTCACACTAAATACCACATGGGAAAATGATCAATACCATCTAAAATACCTGGACCTAGACATACAAAAAGAAGATAAACAATTAATGTACCGCATGACCATCAAACCCCTAGAAATTAGAGGATACATGCATCAGAGTGCAATAGTTAAATATGCTGGACTGAATGCATTTCTACATAGAAGTAAATTGATTTTCATAAATGTTTGATAAGTTCTCAATATTCAGATTCACTTTTTAGCAAAAAGTTTTTAATAATTGATGATTTTTTATGATCATAATTATCAATTCTTCCATATATCCATATATAACCATTATGTTCATTTCTTTTTTTTTTTTTGAAAATGTAGGTCCGTAGTTAAATATTTAAAAATTCTGCAATTTTATTGCATTACAACCTATTTATCTTCTGTAACCAAATTCACTTTACTTATCATTTATTTCTGGTTTCCTAATTTTATCTCCATATTGTAACAGTAGCCGATACCTCATTATGTAGTCTTTCCAACAATATATTTATTCTTCATACTCAACACCACCTTAAAATTTTTTTGACATGCATCCTGTACCATCACATCAAGACCTTCATCTTCTCTTAAATATATCTTCACTAGCTATTATCTTTAACCCTTTCTCGTTACCTGTCTATAGTCTTCTGCCACTTTGCCTATTATCTTTTATACATTATCTTAATTCTTTCTTTCACAACATATTTACATTTGATTGTTACAACTTTACTTTTACAATTCATTTCCATCTCATCTTTTTACATGCTTATGAAAAACATATTTTTAACAAAAGTCCTCTTTTTTAAAATATAATTACGGACAAATGAATAAATTACTTTCTTTATCTTTTGTATAATCTATATCACCACTCCTCTTTTCAAAATTAATGTATTTTAAAATCTTTTCTCCAATACAAGTCTCCCAACATATAGTGTTAATTGTAAATCATATTTCTTAATACTTTATTCTTTTCATTATAAGCTTTTTGTTTTTAAAGAAAGTAACCCACACATTCAGAGAACACATAATTATTTTGCTACATAATTTTTTAACCTATTTATGTCTGTTGTGAATTTTGATAATAACTTTACTGTGCTTTATTTTTCTTTAACATTTTTTAAACTAATAATTAATTTTTAGTATTTTTGCATTATTAATTATGATGAATTCTGAAGATTATTTTTATTCATCACAATAATATTTCTACTGTCAATATGTTCAACTACATTATCCTTAATTTGCTAAAATCTTGCTCTGTTTTATCTATATAAAGTATATCTTCATATACTCTGAACTTTCTTCTCAAAGCACTTTTAAGATTATCTTTTTCCCAGAATTATATAACTACTCTCCTACATATTTTTATATATTACTAAATATTTTAATCTTACAATATCCATTTATCATTTTTTATATTTGATTATACTTCACATCTAAAGACTGTAATTTTATTTATGACATTCTTCTCCAATTTATTTATCTAATTTCCTGTCTAACTTTTCATTTACTTTTTTGTAATGATATCTAATATAAGACTCCATCCAAATGGATATACCATTTTTTAAACTTCTTAACCATACTAATATAATTTTTGTATCTTCAAGCATCTTTAATATTTGTTTTAATCACGTTTATGTATTTAAGTGATAATCTTTGTCACACACATCACAAGTTACTAATATTCCTTATTTTCCTTTTATTCTTCGTAAATGTACTTCTTTAAAAAAAGCAGACGTCATCAGTTATTTAAATCAAATAAAAATTCCATTACGAAAAATATTTTTGCCTTTTTTTAAAGTTGCTACTAATAACTTCTTTAAGACATAATGCTTTTCTTCACTATAAACTTAAAAAAAAAAAAAAATCCCTCTGATTTAATTATATTAATCATTTTCCACAAAATAATAAATATTTATTTAGCTAACTGAATAAATTTTCTAAATTAACTTTTAACTAGGTTTGTGTTAAATTATTTCAGAATAATATAGCGACATCTGATGACAAAAGTACAAAGTTTTATTATTGTATCTGGTTTTAAATTTTAGTTGTTAAATGCTATTCAGGATAGTTGGTCATTCAGTAAGCTGGCAATAGTTATAATTTATTTTCATGTATTAATATTTTGAATATTGTAAAATTTACTCCAGAGTTTTTTGTTTAAAATTATATATCATCATCATCAGCTGTTATCAATCCACTGCTGGATGAAGGTCTCTCCAAGTTCAATCCATGTTCTTTGATCTTTAGTTTCTCTTCTTCACATCACGCCTGCACACTTTCTTATTTCATCCATCCATCTCACATGTGGTTTCTTTCTGGGTTTACAATCTTTTGGAATCCAGTTTAGGATTTGTTCATCTATTACCATTTTTCTAGCAATATGTCCAGCCCAACTCCACTTCAGTCTTTTAATTTTTTCAATGATGTCAGTATCACCTGTTTGTTCTCTTACCAATATATTGCGTTTTTGATTTCTTCTTGTTACTCCCAACATGCATCTCTCCATACTTTTTTGAGTGGTCTGAAGTCTTTGTATTGCTCTTCTATTAAGTGTCCAAATCTCAGATCCATAAGTAAGAACTAAAACACATTTATTAATAACTTCCTTTTCAAACACATGGGCATATTTCCTTTTAGTATCAAGTTATTTCTACCAAAAGAACTCCAACCAACTTTAATTCTATGATTAATTTCATCTATTATGTTTCCATCTGTATTAATAATCTGACCAAGACATTTGTAACTGTTAACTTTTTCTAACTCATCATAATCAATCTTTATTTTCATATTTTGAGAAAATCCATTAAGCATTACTTTAGTCTTTTTAACATTTATCTTTAGTCCTACTTTTCTACTTTCATCTGATAACTTCTGCAACATTTCCTGCAGCTCTAAAGCATTATTTGAAAAACAAATACATCATCTGCAAAATCTAAATGACTTAAATAATCTTCATTTACTTTCACTCCTTTAGCTTCCCATTTTAATCCACAAAATACTTCTTGCAGCACTTGGAGATAAGGAGTTACTATGTCTTACACCTTCTCAATGTTGACTTTCCCAGTATCATTATGTAATCTAATTGTTGCTGTTGCATTTTTATAAATATTCTTTAAAATATGACAATATCCTGGACCTATACCTCGATGATCCAATGCTTTAATCACTGAAAAAATGTTTATAGAATCAAATGCCTTTTCATAATCTACAAATCCAAAGCATAATGGCAACTCATATTCATTTGTTTTTCTATAACTTCTCTCAATACCTGGATATGATCTACTGTGCTAAAACCACTTTTAAATCCAGCTTGTTCTCTTGGTTGGTGGAAATCCAATGTTCTCTGTAGAAGAGTTGTAATTATCTTGATAAAATTTTTGTATAAAACTGATAAAAGGCTGATAGGTCTGTAATTTCTAATATCTTCTTTACCACCTTTTTAAATATTAATATTAATACTGCATTCTTCTAATCATCTGGTACATCTTTATCATTTAGACATTTGGTATATAACTTTGTTAAAAAAAAATCTATTTCTTCACCTTTTTTTTTAAATATAACAATTAAATTATAATTCTATCATTACCTAGAGCCTTTTCTTTCTTCATACATTTAATTGCATGACTCACTTTTTCATTTAAAATTCTGGGCAATTCCAAAGATGTAATAGATATAGGAGGTACTTGTTCTTCATTACTATATAATTCTTGATAGAAGTCTTCTACCCATTTCATGATGTCATCTTTCTTTTCAGTAATAATTCCATCTTTTTTTCTTATTGCAGATATAAATTTCATACCAATACCAAAATGTTGTTTTACACTCTTGAGACTTTTATTCTCTTCTACAGCTTTCCTTGCTAGTTCTCTAGTTCACAGTTATACTTTCTTATATCATTTTCAACTCTTTTCCATACCATTTTATAAAATTCAAGATATTCAATCTATTTTATTCCATCATTTTTGTATATCTTCATATTCTTCTTTTTCTTCATAAATTCTCTAGTCTCAGTAGAAATTTTATTGGCCAATTGCTGCTTTTTTTCTACCAGCTATCTTTGTTGCAGCTTTTAAAAGTGTATCAGTCATTTTCATATTAATTTTATTCAAATCTGAATCATGTTCAAAATCTACTAATACTTGAAATCAATCTGTAAGTTCTAATTTAAATTCATTAGAATGTTTCTGAAGATTAGGAATATCAACTGTAAATAATGTTTTTCTTAATAATTTTTGTCTCTCTAGTTTTTCACTAACATGTATCTTACATCTTACTAATCGATGATCTGTGTTAAATTTATTAAGAACATTACAATCCTGAAATATGGGTTTTCTGTTGGTCAAAATATAATCCAATTCTGCTGTACCTTCATTGGGATGCTTCCATGTCCATTTTCTTTTAACATTTTTCTCAAAAAAAAAGAATTCATAATATAAAGTTTTTCTTTTTCTGCAAACTCCACAAGTCTATGACCTCTCTCATTTCTATTACCATAACCAAAATTACCTACAGCACTTTCATCTTTTATTTGTTTACCAATTCTAGCATTATATATATATATATATTGCAGATATATATATATATATATATTGCAGAGAAATTATAATAATTTTAAATATTATTAATTTCTATGACAATTATCTCATCTTCTGATTATATCCCTGGACTTAAAGTTTTATGTAAATAAAATTACAAATTTCATTGTTTTGGAGACAGTTTCCATTATAATAGTGTAATTATATATATTGTACCATTTATTTATATATGGTACAAATTTATTGGCATGTGGTAAAAGCTAAAAGAAAGATAAATTTAGCAATCTCATTAAAAGCCACAATCAAAATTTCTTTTTTAGTTTATGTAATTTTTTTTTTAAAACATGCAATGAAAGTTACATTTTTTGTTCATATTTTTTTTTTTATGTAATTAAAAATAAAAGTTAAAATTGGATAGAATAAAAGACACGCAGATTACTAATCCATATAAACTAAAGGAAAGAGAATTCCACGCGCAGATTACAATCAGTAAAATCTTTTTGGAAGCTAATTAAAGATGGTGGAATTATGTTTAAAAAAAAGACTTTGTACCTTGTATGTTGATAAAAGGACAAAAGAAAATATGTGCAGAAGTCTGAAAACTGAACATCTAGTATAAAAGGAAGAATAGCAGTGTGATCGGGATCTTGTCAGTTTTTCTTTTGGATGGTCCTGGATCAGAAATCCAGGACCTCTCTATGCTGAAAAAATTCTTCTTGCTGGAGTGGAGCGAAGCTTTTGATATCATTCATCATGAAGACTATCAAACCAAAAAAGGTTTTGTGACTAGCCTTTAGAACAGACCAAGAACAAGTTAAAACCAATGGGCATGATCTCATTCTCCCACATAAAAAAACCATGCATAGTAATCAACCATCTACGAAAATTTGCTAAACTTATTGGTAAGTTATGATTAATTATTCCCGATTGTGACTAAAATTAAGCTTATAATATAATCCTGATAGAGACATTAAATTTTATTCCTCAAAGAGACTTTTGTTTACCTAAGAAATCTAAGTGTAATATGAACTGTTTTATTTAATTGATTCATATTTGGATTAGTGTGCATGTATTTTTTCCAACTTATTAGTAATTTGTGTTTTTAATATTTTAATTTGTTAGAATAAAAATATTTATTTCTAATATCAATTATTCATTGTGCATTATTAATGATAGTTATTAAATTTATTAATGTTAGTTTATTAGGATTTGAGTGTATAATTTACCTTTGCCAATACTTGATAATTAAACCCGGGGAATAATACTCTAAAAAAAGTAAAGTTACGGAAAATCATAACCCAGACCTTTTAGTTACTTGTGTCAAAATTATGGGATATGAGGAAGTTAGGAGTCTATTGACTATGATACCCTCTTATAAATTAAAACTAACTTTGTTGGCAATTCCTGTCATAATAATTAATAGGCCAGTTAATCATGAAATATAGCTATGTTTTTAGAAATATAAAAGAAATATTTATACTTTATGTCTTCATAGCTTGATTAACTTTCACTTCATAGTGTGTAAAAAAAAAAAGGCCAATCAGAATCTATCAAAATGGAAAAATATTACAATGACTTCCAATGCGAGGCTCTGATACAACAGCCACAACCTGAGATATGTCATAATAGTATAAAGAGCATTACAATGATGGCCCAAAACCCATAGCTGGAGAATGAATAGTAGTTTTTTTTTTAAAAAAAACTAACTAATTAAACCGGATTATATAACTATAAAATATATATATATTTAAATATGCCTAGAAAAAACACGATTGTGGCTGATGGAGATGTTAAGTCACAAAGGTTGACCGGGTAGGCGGATACTGGGAAAAAGCATAGCCCCAAGTTCTTATACACAGTATGTAACATAAGTCCATCTGTAAATACCCATCAGTCTATTTGTAGCAGGATTCCTGAGAAACAGGAGGGTGGATCAAGTTGCTGCAAGCCTGGAAGACTCAAAAGGATGAGCAATGCTTGTATGAGCTTGTGACTTGGGTTTCTTATTGTTAGTATTATGCTTGAGTGGAAAGGATCCAGATGAATGTGAAATGTTTCTCATTCCCACCATATTAGACCCTAAATGTGAGCTTTAAAGCCACACCTCACTTGTGAACAAGTCTACAAAAATATATCAGCACGCTAATACAAAAAAAAAAACAACCTAAATATGGACTTAAAACTTAAGAATAAAATTAGTTTAAACCCCTATTTTATTGTCATCTCCTGGCCCCAGTGGTATTGTACCATTTATTTATATATAGTACAAATATATTGGCATTTGGTAAAAGCTAAAAGAAAGAGTAAATTTAGCGATCTTATTAAAGTTTAGTTTGCAAACATATGAGTTATGATATGGCTAATAACTTACTAGTAAATTCCTCAAGGTTATATAGATTATTGTACTAAGAGTGGTCCTTTTATGAAGGGCTCCATAGGAATTGGATTTTGATTTTATTCTGGTAACATTTTCACATTTCTGATTCATATTAAGGTAAGGCTAAACTTGAAGCTTTTGTACTTTTGCGAGAAAAGGTGTCGGTGAATGCTCTGGTTTCTACACACACATGATGACTGGGTTCAGCATAGTAGTTCTGGATGGAAGCATTTTATTATGATTTGGAAAAAAACACAATAGTAATTAGGCTCTCTTGTCCTTTTGCTCTATGCAGCACACAAGAAACAGCAAGAAAAAACAAAGAAAATGCCTTTCTCTAATGTTGTCTGCCTCTTTTATACCTATGACTAATTTGAAATCTCCACACATACTATCTTCTCATTTGTTGTTTTCTTACAAGTTGATAACCTTGTACATTTCTTTTGTTCTTTCTCCTACAAAATTTCTTTTTATAAATCCTCTGATGCCATTTTTAATTATCATTATAAGAACAGTACTTTGATTTTAATCACTCTCTTTTGTTTATCTGGGTTAGCAATCTGTATGTGTTTCTGTTCTTTCCAATTTTAACTTTACTTTAAAATAGATAATGGCACTGTAAAAAAAAACCACTAGATTGCATCTATTGAGCAATTTTTTTAAATTTTATTACTTTTAGCTTTTAAACATTACCAAATGCCAATGTACTTGCACCATATATATATATAGTACAACATATATACTGAAAAAATGATAAAGATATTTGTAAAATATTGTGATAGGGATTAGTGCTAGTTCAGCATAAAATGCATTTCTTGCAATCTTTTATCTTTTTCCTTTATCTTTGATCATATGTTTCAATAATGTATGATGGAATAGAAGTTTGGAAAATATTTCAATACCCATTGTATGAATATAAATTTAAGAATCTCTAAAAATGTGTACATGAACTTAAATTGTAACATGTGATATGTGGATTATTTGAAAAAGTGTATGATTTTAATATAGCTGTAGTGTGAAAATTTGGTCTGACTTCTGGGCTGATGGATGGTTATGATAGAATTGAGTTAAAGCTGAAAGAAACACTGATAAAAACAAAAAACTTAACATAAAAAAGTTTCAAGAAAATGTACAAATTCTAAAAATTACAATTAGGCCAGGGAGAAAAGTAAATTTGATGATAGGAAAATTGAATTTCATTTCTTGGTTTTAAAATAAGAGCAGCAGAAAAATACTTTATAAGAAAAGGGCAGGGCAATCTTAGAAGCTAAGACCATACAAAACATGAGAGAGCTACACGTTTTCTTGATTTGTAAAAACTATTACAAAAAGTTCATTTGCAATAAAATTGAACTTGCTACTGTTTAAAATAAAAGAATATTGAAATAGAAACAGAACATGTTTTTTAAAAAATAGTTTAATCTTCAAATATATAACACTGTGATATTGGAAAAAGACCTGATTATAATCTGTGATATGTTGTCTGCAGAGGCCGAGAAAATACTTAGTCATTGTATGAAAAATGGTCCAGAAAAATTGATGGCATTTATATCATGAATGCTAAGCAAACCTAAACATAATTATTTTCAGATCCATAAAAAGATTCTAGACATAATATCTGATATAAAAAATTGAAATACAAGCTCATCAACAAAAAAATTATAATAATAATTCATCACAAACTCTTGCTAGTGAGCAAGCAATAGCAGGTATCACTCAGTATGGTGAATTGTTTCAGCTTACTATAACTCAGTTTTAAGTCAAAGAGTAGGCAGACAAATGAATTTCATGTGCAGAAGCCAAGAATCATTTGCCCGTGAAAGTAGAACAGATGGAAAAAGACAAAAAATTGAAAATGAGAAATTATTCAACCTAAAATGTCTTAATTGTAAAATGGCCAATGTGTAAGAAGGATCACTGTTACAAAAAACCTAGTAAAATAGATAAAGTCAGACTTGCTTAGGAATCAATAACAAATTTGGCACTATGCATTTTGGATTGGATGTAATTAACTTTATTAGTTACATTACATTATTTGCTGTAAGGGTGTTGTTATTCCCACTGATGATAGCAATCATGTTTGAATCTCTTTTGTTGTGGCACATTGAAATTGTCCATATGCAAATTCTTGTAAGATTGTATATAAGGTGACCAGAGATTGACCGAATATTCAAAATAGAACTCAGAAATGTTGGGAATAAGGACAGTTTGTATAGAATATCACAGGCAAAATACCAGAAACTGTTTGGATAACTGCTAAAGCAATCTAATCATGAATTCATATAAATCAAGTGGATAACAAAACAGTTTATAATAATTACTGAAGTCTATTCAGGCCATCTAAGTGTAGAATACCCATGAATTGATAGTTGGGCAGCTTTCATCACTGGTAAACTTGCAAATTTTATAAACTGTCTAAAATATTTACTATCATTTCCATTTAAGCCAGAAATTAATGTTCAAGTTAATTAGATGTTTCAAAAGGCAAAAACATATCTTCTGATTAAAGAGTCTCATGGAATCTAAAACATTTTTATCATGTTAATTCTTTCAGTGAAATATCGACACCTATAGCAAATCTGCAAAAACCCTTTGCAGAATTACTTATAGGGTGCAGACATCAGATCAAAGTTAAGCTAAATCACCCTAAAAAAGAAAGCAAAAGAATAATTATCCAAAAAATCTCAAGAGAAACCAATATGATAGGGTACTTTATATATTATGGAAAAACTAGTTGCCATTTACCATAAGAAATATAATTGGCTAGATATATATATGTATATTAAAAGGAAATATGCCCATATGTTTAAAAAAGAACTTTTTTAATAAATGTGGTTTACCAGCACTTAATTGTGAATCTGAGGTTTGGTAACTTAACAGAAGAACAACACAGAGATTTCAGATTACTCAACAAAGTATGGAGGGATATATGATCAAAAATCAAATACATGATTAAGAGAACAAAATGAACACATTTTTCTATTGTATGTAAACAAATTTTAGTATATATAGTTAGTAAACTTCATGTTAAAAAAAATAATAAAATTTTTTTAATGACATTCTGAAAAATAGTATCCTGTTGTACTCCAATGATTGTTAAACTTGAGTAGTGTTATTCCAGATAACTTCTGTTGATTTTCTTTAATTCATATGTGGATAGGTGCATTTGTATAATGATGTTCAATAAAAGAGAACAATATTCTGAATGTTGTAGAAATGAATATTTGTGTAATGGAGGTCTTTCTAACAAGACTTCTTTCTCTTTATAACAACATTTTATTTTTTTTTATACTTTCAACTCAATTTTTATATTTATGCAAATTCATACCTCAAAATTTTTATTTTTTGTTTCTACTAATGTTCAAACTAAACACTTTATTTCTAATTAAAATTTTATAGTTCCACTTTTTGTCTTTACTTTGAGAAAAAATAATTCAAATTGTTCTCTTTTTATATCTAGGTATGTTAATATCCTTTATTGCTTCATTATTCTTATCTCTTATTTTCTTCTTCACAACATTTACTTTTAATATTGTATTTTTTTAATCAAAATTTTTCTCATCTTTTTTCTGATTATTCATTAGTGACATTTCATTATCAACAAATCACTTGTATCACTAATGTTTCTACTTTGTTTTCAGACCACATATGTTTATATATATATAAAACTGTGTGGGTGATTAAACAACTGTCATTTGATTACTACAATTACACTTGATTTTAATGTAACTTTTTTCCAACTTAATTTTTTTTCTTATTTATATTTTTATTAATCAATAAATTTCCAAAACCTACACTGAAAAATTTTCAGGAACATTTTTTTTTTTGCATTTTAATGTGAGTGGAAATGAGATAAATTCACAAATTTGAATTTTCATGCATACGTTTGCTTATACGAATGCAAGCATACATCTTTGTTATTTCTTTATCTTATGCAGTCATTCATTATTCTCTCTCTTTTCTGAGTTTATTCTTCTTTGTCTTTTAATAACTGCACCCTATATTTTATTAATTGTTTTTGACGATGTTTTAATAAGGGCATTTTAAAATCAAATTATATTGCAAGTTCGTGCATATATGTTAATGAGGTAGTTCATATAGGATATTTTATTATCCATAAATTCAAGTATCTTCAAGAAGGTTGGATTCAAAAGCAACATATTGGGGGGGGGGGAGTCATTATGATAACAGTTAACATTAATTTAGATTCTCCAAAATGTAAGAATATGTAAACTTATTAATGGCTTATGTCATCTTTTTTTTCACTCTTCAAACATTAAATAATCAATAAATACTATATTTAATAATGTATGCATACTTTGTTTCTAGACTGGAGATATGGATATCTCTGTTGTCTGAGTACAATATGCTTTAAAGGTACTATGCAATGTTTGATGTTTTTATATGTCAAGATTGAATTAAGATTATTTTTAAAAAATACAAACTATTATTGTTTTTCAAAGTTTATTTATAAAATAACAAGAACATACAGTTTGGCATCTATTAGTAATAAGATTATAAAATATGTACAAATTCATAAATAAGATATTTATTAACAACTCATCTAATTAATACAACAGTAAGTAATAATTTGAGAACTCTGAGAATGTTCTTGGCACCATAATAAAGGTTACTTCAAAAATGTCACATGACATTTGATTAACAACTTAATAAATAGCAATTTTTATTCAGAATCAATAAATAACTGCATTTTATAAATTAGCATGATTTAAAGTCATTATTTGTTAATTTAGAAAAAGTAACAAATAGATTGAAACAACAATAACAATGATCTCTTTCCAAAATAGTTGAAATTTTTAAAGTTGGGTTACAAAGACATTGGTTAGACACGGAATAAAAAAACTATTGAAGAAAGAGTTCTAGCAGTTTTTATTTTTCTATATGTGCAATAAAAACTCAGTAAACTTTTAATTTGAATTTTATACGTAAATTAAAAATAAATAAATCAAAGTTTATAATTATCTAATATGAATAATAGTCAAACTTTTTCTCTTTCGAAATATAAAATCTACTTGTTTTAGCTATTGACTCAACTTAGGATCTGTAATTATGGTATGTAATCAACAGTAAATATACACACAACTTCTAACTATTGTTTGATATCTGTTACATAATATGATTACTAATATTGTCATATAAATAAAATTGTTTTTAACAGATTTATATAAATAAATAACTTAGGTTTATTAATTTATTAAACAGTTTTGGAATTTAAATTTTATATAATACTGATTTTTTTTGAAGAACATACATGTGTGATAATGAAATAAATACTATACTTAAATTTACCAGTAAACAAGGATTAGACGTAAAATAGTGATTTTATATAGAATTGTTTTTAAAGAAAATAAGGCATTTTTTATAATAAGATCCATATCTTTTAATGCATATATATATAATTTTTAAAACACCATCTACTATATTTGCTGTTTTGCTTTATACATTACAAAATTTAAAAAAAAAAAAAAGAGCCAATCGTTGCAAAACACACATTACAGGCAATAACTGTTTTTTTTAATTGTCTTAAAGTATTAAACATCAGTTTAATTAATTATAAAAAATAGTCTTATATCACATGACCCCACTTCTTTTTTTAAGCTTGTAAAATATAAACAAAGAGCTTTGCTAATTGCTCAACAAGCTTTGTGATAAATGATTAACAAGAGAAAGCATTTAAAATATCTCTATAAGAAACCATGCTTAAATCCCAGACCAATGATTTTGTGCTTTGACACTCTTCAGTGAAGCGCTAGGTTGGTATTTTTAGATCTAGTGTCTGAAACTATCCTAGCACCTCACTGAGGAGTGCCAAAGCATGGAACCATTGGTCTGGGTTTTGGGTGTGGTTTCTGATAGAGATATTTTAAATATTTTCTCTTGCTAAGCATTTATCACAAAGCTTGTTGAGTAATTAGCAAAGCATCTTGTTTATCGGTTTAATTAGTTTGTATTTGTACAGTGGCCAAATAGTATATATATATATATGTAATCATTTGATAAAATGGTCAAAACATTGGGGGGGGGGGTCACTGTAAATTATTTGGCAGCATTACATTAAAAAGTGATTTAAGAAACAATATAAAAATATTTAATTAATATTATAAAACATAAATCTCTGAACACTAATAGCATTCACACAGCACAACCTCTAATATTAAAGTCATTAATATGACAGATAAAAAAATGAATCTATTTTTATTTGCTGACTGTGCTTTTATATGGTTAATAATGGAAACTATAAGTTTGAATATCATATCAATGAAGATGCTTTTGCAGTTTTTTTGAATCAGCTTAAATTTAGATTTTTAATTTTTATTTGTTTTATTATCTTGCAAATAAACCACGAAATGACATCATCATTCTAATCTTCTCTCCATATTAGCAGATGAAAATGTTCTCTATATTTATCTGAATGTAAATGACTTTGATACTACAACATAAAAGAGACAAAACTCTCTGTAAAGTAACACCAACAACTGCTAGATTAATCAATAAATGCAAGAATATTTTTACATAACATCACTATATAGTGCCTACTCATCCAATACCCAGACTAGTTTTTAGCTTATGGCTTTCATTAGTGAGGGACCTTGAAACTGGGAGCACTTACCTAGAACTTGCAATTGAATGCTATTCTGGGAATATTGGAAGAGTAGACACTAGATAGGAATTTTATGCACAAATCTTCTTGCATCCATTGGTTCCTATAGCTTGCACTGGGTATAACTACTATATGAAGTGTTTTCCTCTCTTATAACAGCTTGTGTAAGCATAAAGAATGATGATTATATGATATTTGGTAACTTTGATATTAAGTAGATATTATATTAATATTTCCAGTGCTTAGAAGTTTATTGCTTCGGTATATCATAATTATCATTTTATCAGTGTCATAAAATTATGTTTTATATATATATATAATAGCTGATAAATATAATTAAAGCATAATCAATAAATAGAAAGCAACCTTTTGATATGATTTAAATGGATTTTCATTTAATAATCATTGATTATATATATATTAAACTAGTCAAAATTATAAATCCACTTTAATCAACGCTTTTATTGCTAAAGTAAACTTCTCAAGTGTAAAAACACACAAACACAAAATAAATTTATATTAACTTATCATCCCATAATTTTACCTAACACCAAAATAACTTTTAAGTCATTTAAAGATTCTGAAGCATACATTTTTAATAATAAAGATTTTTTTAGTCCACTTCTTTATTTCATTCTCTATTATTTAAAGTTTGTGATTCTGAAGTAATTAACTTATTTAAAAATCTTTTTGATTGTAAAGATAATAGAAATGTTAATTAGAAATATATTGAAGTGCATTAATACAAATTTGACTTTGTATCTGAGAAGTCTGCCTTAGTAGTGAAACCATTGGTTGTAATGAATTTTTAATCTTAATTTTGGCTATTTTCATTAATTCTGACTATAAAATCTGACTTATTTTTTTTAAAAAAATTATTTGCCATAAAATAAACATATTATTGCTAATAGAATATGGTGGGTTTTTTTTAATTTAGGAAAATGTTTGATTGCCTACTTTGGAAACCATAAGTGCTAAAGCATCTATAAAGTTTACTTGTAAAAATGCATTGAATGATTAGTCTCTCAGAAGTTCATATGGTTGGCTTTCACATCTATCACTAAACTGAGCAGTGAAGATTTTACTTGAAAAATTATTGTAAAAACAAACTTATCAAATATGTTTATGAATAATTTAGATAAAATTATTTGCCTGAAATTTAGGCTGGACATTATTTTTTATTAACACTGTTAGTAGTAATAATCAAAAAAATAAAAGTGCTTCAAAGTTCACAAGAAGTTCAGACATTAGAAGTGACCCAACAGAAGCATCAATGAATTATGAACTCCAGGCTTTAAGATTCTGCTGTTGCATTAATTTTTTTTTTTAAAAAAAGCCTAATTATCAGTAAAAACTTTATTATTACTTCAGACATCTCTGTAATGCTTCTTTGGAATCATCATGAACTTATTTATGACTATTTTAAAATATTCTTTTTTATGAGTTAATTATGGTGAGTTTTACATTTTTACAAGCTGCCATGATTTTTGAAAATGTTGAATACTCTACTGTCATCAAATCAGATTTTTAAAATTCTGTTTACTTACAGATGAGCAATTCTTAGTTTTTGTATTATTTTGTATATTTTATTCATATTGGTTTATTTAAGATAGTAAATTGTATTATTATCAATCTATATAGTATCTTTCCAGGTATTGTTTTAACTGTTAAAAAAATATGTAATTCAATAAATTATTATTAAGCTATGATGTGAAAATTGTCATGTAAATATAACATTTGTGAGATGTATTTCTTTACAAACATTTTCATACTGAATGGAAAGTTTAGATATATACATATATACTTTTTAAAAAATAAAACTTATAAATAGAAATTAAATCATGCTCCATAAAAACAAATTAAAAGGATCTAAAAATCCTACTAATGTTTAGTGCACACACACTAAACTAATTGGGTGTCATAGCAAAATTTGACATCATATCATCAACTTTCATCAATAATCACAAAATTTTATACAGAATAGCATCAACATGCTGCATTTAGTTTTTACTATCATCTTTTTTACTATCATCATTTCTTGGAATGATTGGTAATGTATCACTTGGTGAAGGATAAGGATATGGGAATGGAAGTGGTACTTGTGGATAAGGTCCAGAAGGTTGAGGATTAATCTGGGGGTATGGAATAGATATTGATGGGTTAGGGTTTTCATTTGGTATTAAAGGAGGAAAAAATGGATTTTGTGGGTAAGGTACAGATGATGGTGGATTGATCTGAGGATAAGGTACAGATATGGGTGGATTTGGTTGAGGATAAGGTACAGATATTGGTGGGTTTGGTTGAGGATAAGGGACAGATATTGGTGGGTTTGGTTGAGGAGAAGGTGGTGGATTTGGCTGAGGATAAGGTACAGATGTAGAAGGAGTGCTTGGATCTGCTAGGGGGCTTCCTGAAGCACTGATGTAAGCAGAAACCCAATCAACTAGCAAGGAAACAGATGTATACACCCCTGGAACTTTGCCACATCCTACACCCCATGATACAAGTCCACTAAGAAAGTAGGTGTTGGTTAGATCTGCGCAGACTAATGGACTTCCTCCATCACCCTAAAATAGTAAATATATAAATATATGTATGCATGTATATAATATTAAAAAAATGTGCTATGAAATGTGAAAATTTGTTGGAGATAAAAATCTCCCCAATTTTTGCATAAACGAACATCAATTTTCACAAAAACTTATATGTCTACCAATCAGATAAAATGAGTCTCACTCTATTTGAAATCACCAAGAAATTATATAGTAAACAAGTTAAGTCATCACTAACTGTGAGAAAAAATTCTACTCATTATAGATATAAATAAAGCTTTTTTATAAAAAGCCAGACTTAATATTTTCTAGACAGAATCACTAAGTATTCATTTTAATAATCTTATCTTGGCAATATTAATTTGAGCCACTCAGTTAGCCTTATATTAATTTGTTTTCCATTAAATTCATGGTGATCTCTAACAAAGTGAGACTTATTTTTGCAGATTTTTTTGATTTTATCAGTGCATCTCTTATCTTTAGCTCATTTTTATCATACCCATCCATCAGTCCAGAAATCACTCCAATGTTTTCCATTATAGATATATTTGAATCATACATTTTTTCAAATAAGCTATATAGCATGTTATAATTTAACTTCATATACACATTTTTTTGTTTGATTTACTGCTAAAGAACATTTTCTGTGAGATTTTAATGCTGTTTGAGCAAAAGCTCAAGAGAGCTTTATCCTCAACAAATTTACACACACACACACACATATATATATATAACATTAATACAATTATTGGTAATAGTATGTATACTGAACCCCGCCATTTGATGGTGCTGCTTTTCACCCAATGCACATCAATATACTGATTCATGGGCCGTCATTTTCTTTACAGAATACTACGTTAAAAAAAATTTTTTTTTCCACTTTCTATACATAAAACTCATATGGTTTTTTTTCATTTTTAATAAACAAACACTTTGCTTTTATATGATGTAGGAGGGGGTGGTTTGCTTTTAAATTATTGACTTTTTTTTTAATTTTAAGATTTTTTTTTATTTATTTTGAATTATCGGTTTCTTTAAATAATACTACGGTAAAAAAAAAATTTTTTACACCTTTCTATACATAAAACTCATATGGTTTTTTTTCCTGTTTAATAAACAAACACTTTGTTTTTAGATGGTAGAGGGGGGTTGGTTTGCTTTTAAATTATTGTCTTTTTTTGGATTTTCAGCTCCTTTTCTAAAGCCTAAAACAATTCAATTTTAATTAATAAACAGTTGGTTTTTAGAGGGTGGAGGGGGGTTGGTTTGAATTTTAATTCTCATCTTTTAGTATCTTTTGTCAATGTACAGGAAACTTTACATAATAATTTTAAATGTATTCAAATACAGAATACATATAAAGAGATAGATTAACAAAATATATGAATTATTGGAGGGCAGTTGGTTTGCTTGTAAATTATTGACTTTTTTCCTTACTGACTTTTTATTGCTTTTGAGTTGTTTTTTTTTTTTTTGGAAAGTCTTATTAATCAATTCATTTTTAATAAACCAACATTTGGCCTTTAGAGGGTGGAGGGAGGTTGGTTTGATTTTTAATTATTGTCTTTTATTTTCTTATTATGAGTTTTTTTTTTAAAAAAAATATTTGCACTACCGAAACCTTTATACGATAATGAAAAGTTCTTCCTTTATTTTTTGCCATTTTCAAAAAGTCTTAAACAGTTTTTTTTTAAAAAAACATTTTTAGGGGGGGTGGGGAGTCACAGTTTGTTTGACTCCAATAGGAGATAAATCTCAAAGCTGTAAGTAATGGGATTTTGGAGCGTACACTTGCAGGAGTGGCAATGGAATTCCCCAGATCCTGTAGTTGACTAAAACCATACTCCTCCCACAAATGCATAGCTTAGCATCTGACAGGATGTTCTCTTTCTGGAAAAACACAACAGCATCAACTTTTGTGGCTGGCAATTCACTCACCTTCAACCAATTTTGAACATTTGCCACTGATATTTTATTGTTTTTGCATGGATTCACGTGTAAATGTGCATTTTCATGTGAACTCAGCAGAACTCTGCTGAAAACCCTAACCTTTTCAGCTTGTGTGCAGTTCAAAATCATAGGGAAGTGTGCATGATGGCCTGACAATTCTTAATATGTAACACTAAATCCACTATGCATATTCAAAATTTTTCCACAATGAATTTTTTGATAGTTTCACATCCTTCAAATATGGCCACCATCAAATCAAACCGTAGTGAGCGTTGAATTGCACTCACCTGAGGAATACTGTCACAAGTCAATGGGTGTAATATTTTGTTATGTAATCATAGGATACATCATCCTCTAGGCAGCCTGTTACAGCTCAACAACACTGTTGTAATGTTAGCCATATGTTAGGCTGCTAAAATGGTATATTTATGTGCATTGTGTGAAAAACAATCCATCAAGCAGTTGGGTTCAGTATACATACCATTACCGAATTATTTTTTGTACATAGTAAATGTTGTTATAGTAGAGAATATATTCCTATTTTAACATTTGATTATATGATAATAAGAAAGTCAATGCATTTTCAATTTGTTTTTTTTTTTGTGTATAAAAAATTGCCTTCAATAGTTAAGGCAGAGAGTGTGAATATTAATCAATAATACAATTATTTATTGTGAGCTATTTATTAAACAGATTGACTTTTATTTCATGAAGTAAAGAAATTTCCTTTATAATAAACATTTAAATGATCTATATGTAATACAGTAAATCATAATATATATATATATATATAATGTAACAATACAGAATCAGAAGGGGTGACAAAGGGTGATGGTAAATGATCCCAATAAATGTATAATAGTTCAGAATGTTATGGATGACCAATTGTTACATGGTCTCACAATTGGACTACCAATGATACACAACATATTAGGGTATAATTATGAGAAGATAGAAAACCATCATCATTCCCACATTTAATAATCAAACTTAAATATAAAAGGAATGATCATTAGAGATCATATAAAATATGATTAACTACAAGTTTACCCAGCATTAAACAAGAGTAATAATAAAATCATTCATTATTATGAATAACTGACAACAAAAATCAAGTCAATTTTGTGACTGGATTTGAAAAGGGTCCATTATAAACATATTAATTATCTAACCACTGCCAAACTTGGGGCAGAAATACAACAAAATTATCTGGATGTATAGATTTAAGTAATAATCCATCAGAATATTAAAATAATCAAATAATTCTGAGACAGTGAATAATATGCATTATCATCAATGCTCTGACCATATAGTAGTACTATTAAGGTACTGACCAATTATAAACTTAATTTCTAATAAAAAATTTTCACTGTAGTGACTGAACCTTAAAGGTGGTACCTTTATATCAACCAGGATTATCATTTGGATTTTCAAAATACCAACATAACTCCAACATTCATATAACTAGTTGTTATGCCCTAATGTAGCTTAGAAAGCAATACTCTGTAAATGGTTACTGTGATCAAGATATATATATATATATATAAATATAACAGCTTATTCTAAATACTTTTTAAATAATTTATAAGGTTTAATTTACTATACTAGGATAATTTAAGAATACTTAAACTCTAAACTGTATTGAAATCAAGTTACATATACTCAAATTCATGTAACAGATAGCTGAAGGAATGAGACATTAAGACTAACAAATACTTTTAAACAATTATTTAATAACTGATTAACAATATATCAAACTTCAAAACTTATTTATTTTAGCAAAAAATTATAGTTTTAGAAAAAATATAAGTAACCAGTTGATTTTTATTTATTGAATTAATTAATTTTTGCTTTCATAATTTATTTTTTAAATATCACAAATTGGAAAAACAGCATTTTCAAGATCAGAGATAATAATATTTAAATTAGCCTAATTAATCCTTTGTTGGGGGCAGGATAAATAAATAAAAAGAAAAAAAACATGACTGAAAAAGAAAAATGTAAATTTAGTAAAGTTAAATTTTACCAAAAAACTTTTATAATTTTGAAGAAAAAAATTAAGTGGGTAAAAAAACATATTTCACAAGATCATATTAAATTAATAAAATTTATTTAAAATTATCAATGATTACTTTTATAAAATTATTGCTTTTATAAAAAAAATCTTTTTAAATATCACTGAAGTCCTTCTTGCAGTTATAATTTTCCAGTTTCCCTGTTAGTTTTCTTCTTGAAGGCTTCTATACTATATACATGATTAACTTGTTTTTTCCTGGTATGCAGTATTTTCAGATTCACAACAGTAAGAATTTATCCATTTTCTTTTCAATTAAATTTCTATATGAAGTTAATACATAGAGTGTCATGCTCTTGGTTGAATACAAGGGTGCAGATTACTTTAGGGGCATTTTTCTTTCTTACATTTTATTCCAGTGAAGGCAGATTATATGGAGGAAGAATAAGTCTACCTTTTAGCTAACTTAGCATATGGTTTTCATTATAGAAACCATTATATAACTAAATTCATAGTATGCTAACAACTTGGTTAAAACTTCAACAGTTTAAATAAGACTTCTGCTTTTTTCTTCTCTAGAAGCTCTGTAAGAAACTACTTTTTTCTATTATCTTCTTAAGATCAAGACACATTGATTCTTATAAGAAACTTAGGTTGACTGTCTTATACATCCCCTCTTAATTTTGAAACAACACTGCTCAAACCAATCATAATTCTGTCCCCAACATAACACAATTAGTAATAATCTATTAAGTCATTTTTATAACTACAGTAGTTCAGTTATTTCTCTTTTTCAACATTGATATTGAAAAACAAGTCAAAAATTTAAATTAGAATCATAAAATTATTGACATACCTTTTTTTATTTAAAATTTTCTTGCAAAAATGAAAACAAAATAATCAGATTAATTAGTGTGATTTGATAAGCATTATCTTTTCTTTTGGAGAGAGATAAAGAGGAAAAAAATACTATTAAACATAAAACTTTATCTCTCTTATTATTTTTTTCCAAAAATTAAAAGTTTCAATAAACTTTACAAAATTAAAACTGGTAAATACCAAAAAAAAAAAAAATATTTATTTGAGCTTATATTTTTCTCTCTCTTTTACAACTGTTTATAATTTGTATTACATATAATTATAAAAAACAATATTTGAGAACCATTAAAAGAAAATTGTTTAGAATTTCCTTATCATTTGAGAAGAAAAAAACATTAATTAAATGAAAACCCATTATTATAATTTAAAAAATATATAGAAAATTAAATATTATTTCCTTGATAATTCATTCTGAATTTAAACTTTGGGAGCTACTAATATTGACAAGGCTTATGCCCACAATGTTACAATATGTATAGGTAATGTTAAGTACAGTTGTTTTCTTTTCAAATTGAATTTCTGTTATAGTAAATAATGCACACTCTCACTTTAATATTTGATAAAACAAAAACAAGAAAATGAAAACAAGAAAGTGAAAGAAGTTTCTTGCTATGATATTGTCAAATATTGAAGTGGGCGTGTATATTATTTACTATAATAGCATTTACTATTTGAAAAGAAAACAATTGTATTTAACACTATACATATATATTTACATTGTGACTTTCTGTTTTATATAATAAATAAAACTATGCACAAATAAAAGATGTGAATTTATATTTCAAATTTATTTATATATACATTTCCTTGTTGTTAACATTAGCAATATCATAACATTTTTATTGGATCTTATCAAATTTGAAGTTGTAAGGATCACTCAAGAATATTGAAAAGATTTTAAAAAATGAGAATATGATGTACAATGAAAACTATTGAAGGCACATTAATTTATTTATCAATAAATTAGAATCTATAAGATAAAGAGATGAAAATAAAATAAAAACTACATTGAAAGCTGGTCATTAATAAAACATTAATCAAGTTTATAACACAATAATTGAAGGTTTGGTAAAACACTTTTATAAAAACCTTCCTTTTCAAACACATAGGCATATTTCCTTTTAAGTTATTTCTACCAAAAGAGCTCCAGTCAAGTTTAATTCTATGATTAATTTCTTCCATTATGTTTTCATCTATAGTAATAATTTGACCAAGGTATTTGTAGTTGTTAACTTCTTCTAACTCATCATTATCAATCCTTATTTTCATCTTTTGAGAAAATCCATTGAACATTGCTTTAGTGTTTTTAACATTTATCTTTAGTCTTACTTTTGTACTTTCATCTGTTAACTGTTGTAACATTACTTGAAACTCTCAAACATTATTCACATAAACACTTATATTTTCAAAGTTTAAATGATTTAAATAATCTTTATTTACTCTTACACCCTTAGCTTCATAATTTAATCCACAAAATACCTTTTCCAAATCTTCTATAAAACGTTTTGGTAATATGGTTCACCCTGTTGTACACTCTTCTCAACATTAATCTTCCTTTGTAATTTAATTGTTATTCTTGCATTTTTATAAATATTCTTCAGACTATGATAATATTTCTGATTCTCTTTCTTGATGATCCAATGATTTAAAAACTAAAGAAATGCTGATATAATCCAATGCCTTTTCATAATCTATAAATCCAAAACATAATGAAAACTAATATTCATTGGTCCCTTCTATAATTTCTCTAAATACTTGATTTACTGTACTAAAACCACTTTTAAATCTATGTTGTTGGTTTTTTTTTTGGTTGACTAAAATCCAAAGTTTACTGTAGATGAGTTGTAATTATCATGGTAAATTTTTTTGTATAGAACTGATAAAATACTAATGTAATTTATAATATCTTTTTTATCACCTTTTAAAATATTAATATTGCATTTTTTCATTCATGTGATAACATCTCTATCATTTATATATTTGGTAAATAACTTTTCTAAAAAAAATCTATTTCTTCATCTGCTTCTTTTAAGATATTGTTTATAATTCCCTCATTACCTGTAGCATTTTTCTTCTTCATAGATTTAATTTCATGTCACACTTTGTCATATAGAATCTTAGGCAATTCAGAATATATAATATGTAATTGTAAAATATTTTTTTTCTTACTCTTTATTGCTATAGAATTCTTGACACAAAATTTCTATACATTTTGTGATGTCATCTTTCTTTTTAATAATAGTTTCATCTTTTATCTTATTTTATTCTATAGCTTTCCTTACTAATTTATAATTATACTTTCTTATATTGTTATGAACTTTATTTTGTACCATTTTACAACATTCTAGATATTAATCTTGCTTAATGCATAATTTTTTATATTTTTTCTTTTCTTTATAAATTTAGAAATTTTATTAGTCAATTTGTGCTTTTTTGTACCAGCTATCTTTGGTGTAGTTTTTAAAAGTGTAATAGTTATCTCTCTATTTATTTTGTTTAAATTTGTATTATGTTCAAAATCTGTTAATATTTGAAAATAATTTCAAATTGTAATTTAAATTTATTGGAATATTTCTGAAGATTATAAATATCAACTGTGAATACTGTTTTTAAATGCTTTTATTGAAGTTAGAAAATTGTTTTGTTTATTTGTTAACTTTTGATCTTTTTCAAGTTAGAATAAAATTTTAAAATCAAGTTTTCACATATATAAATTTAATAGAATTTCTTGACATCTGATATATAAATAAATAATACAAGCCTAATCCATATACGACACTCATCTTTTCAATATATCACCTCATTTATTAGATATGGAACAGAAAGCATGAAAATATTAAAAATATTAAATAATATTCATGTATCTCAGTTATAAATTCTTCTTGCAACTTTTATTTATTTTAAATAAAATTCATAAGAGGTTAGTAAGATTTTTTCTTTTCAATTTAATATTTTTTTATCATTTTCAAATTGATATTTAACAGACTTAACTTCAATAAAACTTGTTGAAATTTTGTTTACTTGTTTAAAATGTCTATGAATTAATAGGAAACATTATTTTTTAAAAAAATAAAAAATTTCCAATCAAAGCAAAATTGTTAAACACTTTTCACTTAAAAGAATATTTAATATTTGAATCACTTATATAGAAATATATTATTATGTACAGAAACCAAGTATGATATATATATATATATATAAGGGGTATTCATTTTAACTTATAGCAGAACTATCTAGTGATATATATATCAATTATAAGTATTCAGTCAATTTAAAATACAATATAGTTTTACATTTTCATTTATGTGCCATTACTAAAAACTTAAAAATAATAGATACAATTTTTTTATATTAAATGCTTTTATTGAACATGCACTAAAAAGAAAAAAATAATTGTTTCTTCAGCCACAAAAGTTGAAGTAAAAGCATGGAGGTTCCAGAAATTATTTAAGTAAATTTCTATTTTTTTATAACAATGGATTAACATAATTAATTTCTGGACCTGCCTTGCTTTTATTTCAAGTTAAAGCTAAAAATCCTAATTGTAGTTGAAGAAACATTTTTTTAAAATTTTTAGTGCATGGTCAATAAAAGCATTTAATATAAAAATTTTCTTATCTCTATTACTCTTACTAATTTCTGTTTTTCTAATTTTGCATAAACACATATCTTCAAAGATAGTCTAAATGTAATCCAGTCCTGGGGTACTTTCATTTAGATGTTTTCATGTCCACTTCTATTTAGCATAGAATTTATAATATAAAGTTTTCTTTTTCTGAAAACTCCACAAGACTGTGATCTCTCTCATTTCTATCACCATAATTAAATTTATCTAGCACATTGAACTTTTAATTGTTTAGCAATCCTAGCATTAAAATTTCCCATGACAATTTTAAAATGTTGTTTTGTCTGATAAACAGCCTTTTGCACATCTATATAAAAACTTCTCCTTTGTCATCGCAATGACACAAGCCTAAATCATCTGCATTTGGTATCTCCCATTAAGTAAAATTTCTAATCATGACATTATGTTTGGTACACCATCAATCTCCACAATGTTGTTCTTCTATTTTGTATGTATAATGAATCCTATTTCACTTGTACTTGCAAAAATAAATGATTTAGATAACTTCTAGGGTATAAATCAAGGCAATTGATGTATGCAAAAAAATATTTCAACTAATATTTTTTAATGTAATTTTTTTAATTCATTGTATTTATTTGAGTTTTGAATGCAAATATATATATATATATATATATATATATATTCAAAACTCAATATATATATACAATAAATATATATATATATATATATATATATATATATATATTACCTTTATTGTTAAAAGAAGGTTGTCTTGAGAACAGCTTGAGATTGTTAATTGTTATTGATATTGGTCATGTATATGTATTGATTGGTTTTATGTATGTGTGCTATATGACCATCTTATTATTTCATTGCTGTTTGATCCCATTACTGGAATATTTATTTGTAGTTACAGCATAAAATTTTGAAATAATAGCAACTATATTAATAGCAAACATTTTGATAATATGAAGAGTGTAATTTATGGAAATGGATTGCTAAAAAATACAAAAGTGAAAAAAGGGTTGAATCTTTTAATTAGATCATTTGTGTAAATAAAGCAAGCAGTGGATTTTTAAAATGTACATATAACACTGTAAGTATCATTTTTAAAATTATATGATTAATGTTTTTTATTGAGTGAAGATAGTTTTATTAGAAAAAAAAACAATAAACTTTTATTCTATCTTTACTTCATAAAACAAATTTTGTTTTGAAGCTAATATATATGTCCCATAATCTTTTGCATCGTCTCAATTCTCTGCTATATTGTCTACTACCATTATTATAGAAAAGAGTAAAATCTTATGATAAAAGATTAATATTATATTTAAATATCTGAAAAGCCAAGGAAATGAATACCATATTCTAAAGAAATGAAGATTTATTTTTTTAAAAAATACATTTATAAATTATGATCAAACTTTTTGTTTAAACCTGGCAATAACTAGCAAAGGTTCTATTATAAAATTATATTGATTTAGGCTAATCATAAAAATTTTGTCAATTAAAATTATGTTCATTACTTATTACAATTGCATGTACTCATATACATATTTAAAATATTTTGATAGTTTGAAGTGATGATGAAATTATTACTATTATAACAATCAATAAAGCAAGTCATATATAGGCTGATATTGCTTTTTTTATTATTATTTGATTTTAGAATAATAAAATAATTTTTGAAAGGGGAAAAACAGATAGGTCAATAGTCTTTAGTTACATTTTCATTTTTTTAAAATACTGTTTTGAATTATAATAATAACATAACATAACATTACTTTTTATCTTAATCTTTCTAGTCAAGAGATAGAATATTTTTACAATTTCCACACAATTCATTATATTACCCTACTGCCCAATTATTTGTAATTTTATTCTAAAAAAGAATTGAAAGCAGCTAGAGGAATTAGGCAATAGAGTAGAAAGACTAAATACATTTGATTATAGGTTGCAACTTTCTTAATACACTTTGTTTTATTGTCTTAATATTCAGTGTTACATCGGACATGTAACAGATATTTTATATCATTAAGATACCTATTATAAATAAATGAACAAAAATATCTGTAATTTTGAAATTGTTTTATCAAATTTAATGATTAAATTTTTAGTATTATGCCTATCACTAAATTTATGATGAATCTCTAATGGAATATATGTTTAGATATTTTCAAGAAACATGCCATGTGATTTGGTATTAGAAGGCTATAATAAATTTATAATATTTAACCATCATGCATAATATTAACTACCAACTATCCCTCAACTTTTTTCTAGCATCATAAAAAGCAAAGTTGCTGACATCATTAAAATGCATAAATTAAATATTTCAAAATATTAGCACGAAAAGTATAAAGGAATAAAAGATGGCTACAGTTTTGAATCCTAAGCTAGAAACCAATCTGAGTATATGAATATTATAGCAATACTACCTGTTGTCCATTGATTACTCGGTCTTATGAAACAGAAAAAGAAAAATAGTTCTTAAAAGTAAAGTCACACAATGTGGATGTTAAAGTTATTTGTATTAAGTAATGTAAATAATTATAACGTATTATTTATGGTAATCAAATTTTTGATTGTAGCACTCTTTGACATTTACGTAGCAAATATTGATAAAAAATTTAAATTAGTATATATGTGTTTGTATGTATATGTAATAAATATTATTTAATTGGTCTTTTTACCTCACAAGCATCTTCATCTCTGTTTCCCCCAGCACAGAATGCTGTTCTTGCAAGTTTAAAGTTTGGATTGGGTAAGGCTTGCTGAAGTGCAGTTTCACAAACAGCGAATGAGATCACTTGAACTGGTAACTCTTTCAATCGTAAGATATAGTTTTCATCTGTTAACACAAAAAAATTATTAAAAGTGAAAGCAGTTAGTTACTAACAATGATTAATTGAGTTAATAAACAAATTTAATAAATAATTACATATACATGTGTGTGTAACACCGGTAAATAACATTAATTTAACTTACACCATCTATAGATTTTTTTTCAACAATCATTCAAGTGAGAATATTTGATGAAACAAATAATCTTTGCTGGTCATTTGTTTCTGTTATAACCAACATCATCAATAACTAAATTAACATTATTTAATATTGTTGCAAATTTATGTAGTGTTAATTAGTTATTTGCATAGTAAATGCTTATTTGAAAACAAGATTATTTAAAAGTGAATTTGATCAAAAATCTTATTCTTGTCTATAAACATTAAACCAATTCAAAAGAGACTTTATTAAATTACTGCCAAATTTATGTTTTAATTGTATTATCAAATTAAATATCACAATGGTGTTTAAATAATAAATGCAATGCTATATTTTATGAAATATCAATTATTTTTTAGGCTGCTAAAGGTGTCAATTATGGAAGAAACTTATATCCAGTGAAAACTGGTTGACCTTTTTTATCATCATTGCTGCTTGAAAGACTGTAAAAAAATTATGCATAGTGTAAGCTAATTTAACATTATTTAATATTGTTAACATATTTTGGGATGTTTAATGAATAAGTATATATTGTAACGATATATAAATATGTCGTTACATTAATTTAAAATAAAAACTTAAAAGTTCGCAAATAAAAGTAAAAAACTAAACACTAAAATTAAAATGTTTGTTAAACATATATACATTCGCACAGATGCCAAACTTTAAAAATATTTTTTTTTAAAAAACAAATAAATAAGTATTTGAACGTACTTTTTTATAAAAAAAAAAGTACAAGATTTAAAAATAAAAACAGGTATTAATTAATTCTTGTAATCTGTAAATGGAAATGATTGTTTATAAATTGTTTGAAAAGCAAGCTAGCCTTGGGCTCTTGTATAATTAAAATGATCTGATGAAAGATAGATAAGAAAATAAAGAGAAATTAGCTTGACCAATGGAAGCACTAAGCCTTGGCTCGAACCCTAACGAAAGTGATGGATTAGTGACGTTTTGTTGATTGAATCCGTGTGGATAATATAAAAAGGGAAATATAGTTTTTTCTGACAGTTCCAGCATTTTGTGTTTGAGAGATGTGGTAGGATGCACATACCATACTCTCTATTTAAAAAAAAAAAATGAAAAGACTGTGATACCTTGAACCAGCTATTGCCATCTCCAGAACATTATCTTCCAATGGAGGCGTCGTGGGAATTAAAAGCAAAAACCTGGACTCTTCTACCGTGAGCTATGAACTTTACAAATTAACCACAACAAAAAAAAGTAATTAAGAACTTTCGTCATTGTTTTTTTTAAAGATTCAGTAATTTAAATTTTAAAATGAACTCTTATTTGATTTTCAAATTAATAATTGATTGTTTAAATTTATATAGTTAAGTTTTGCTAAAATCATTTCCATTTTATTATTTTTATTTGTAGTAATATTTATTGTAGAAATTATTAAATGCATTACATTTAAGTTGGGTATAGATGTTGCATAGATTCGTTAGCAGTTGATTATGTTGTGGTTTTCACAGTCGATTAGTATAAGTCAACGATATCACTGCGGTGTCTTATGATGAACACAAAAGGGTCTCCTGTATTCCCTCAGCAATTGACGTTATCGATTGACTTTGCATTTTGATCGGTTGTGTTTAATTTGGAATGTTTTTGACCGTAGAATCTATGCAGCCGATCTAGGCTCGACATTATAAAACAAATTGTATAAAAATAATCTGTGCGAACGTATTTAAGTGTTAAATTTAAGTCGGATGTGAATGGCTATATAGTTTTGTAAAGTTATATTAAGGGAGGGTAATCTTAGGTTATTCATTTCGTAGTTGAATTGGTTCAATGGATTGGATATATTTGTGTAATTGTAAATGTAGTATGAGATCCACTACGGGCAGGATTATATGTATACGCCACACACCTTCTGTTTGCCTATGGATGGGTTTGTAAGACGGCACAGGACTGCAGTCCATTCCTATGGAGTTTTATGTTTATTGTTCTACTTGCCAACAGATGTGACATTCCTGTTGGTGGAGAGACAATGTCTTCTCTAATTCTACTTACTGATCAGATGTACATTCCTGACAGTATAGTATTTTATGTTGTCGTATTTTTATGCTACATTTAATACACAAATGTATCAGATGGATTGGCGCCGGTTTGATTGCGAAATTTGTTGCCTAAGGTTAAATCAGGGAAGAATATTTTCTTTTCAAATGCAGATCTATGTAGTCTATTCATACTCGACTCACTAAATAAAATATTAAACTCATGGTTGTAATTTACTTAAATGTAAAACTAAAGATTAATAGAAAAATCTAAAATGTTGAATTTATTCCTCAAAATTTAAATGTTATTTTATATGTGCGTAAATAAATATTTTTATGTGTTAATTTCTGGCAGTGGCTTTTATTTATTTATATTTCAGATATAAATTAAGATATAGATTTTTATCTCTGCATCTCCACTGAGCTAGTGACTTGGGCTAACGATCTGAATATTTAAATAAAGTGGAATCTTAACAGCGCGTATCTGCCTACTCTATAAATTTTTCTAGGTTTAAATGCCTAGATGACGCCCTGGTAGTTGCAGATACGTAGATTCGATCTTCACTTCATTTCGGGATTGTTATAATATATATATATATAGTAGAGAGGCTGTAACTTAGGGTTTTTCAGACTATATTGATCCTGCACTTTATCTCAGGTAATCAATACACATGACTACATACATGTGAAAATGATGGATGATCCCCAATATAAGTATTTCATGCAGAACCATTACTCATCATTTGGACCAGGTGTGAGAGCTTATGATCTGATTCAACTGATGAAAGATAGTCCTGCACAAAATATTTACATTGGGGAACATCTATCTTTTTCACATGTGTGTGGTCATGTGTATTGATTACTTGAATATAGTTTGAAAAATCCTAAGTTCAACTCCTTCTAGTTACATGTTAATGTACATTAATATAAGCAACATTTTGGAAATATATTACAATTTCAGCTCATCCCTCTACTATTAATATATGTAGATCCATAATGGATTGATAAAATGGGGGGTTAGATTAAAGTGACGTCTACATGGGTATGACTACAATATCAAATCCAATAAGAGCTTTGAGTGTTTCATTATTGGCTTTTCAATGGATGGTTGAATAGTTGGAAAGGTGAGAAGATTGAAGCCTGTCCATTAAAGTTTAAGAAATTGCTGTCTTAATATTATGATTTGTCCCAACTGATAAGTACTGATTCTGCATGTAATACTTATATTGAGGATTATCTATTGGTTTCACATGTATGTGGTCATGTGTATCAGTTGCTTGAGATAGAATGGAGGATGAATATAATCTGAAAAATTCTATGTTCAAAGCCCTCTAGTTATGTATATAAAAAATGAAGTTACAATATAAATAAATTATATGTATAAGATGACTTTTAATGAAGGATATTTGTATATACATAAAGAACATAAGTATCAGTCACTCACAAATGAGTATAGGCATTCCAATCCCTCCCCCCACAAAGATATATAGACAAAAGATTAGTTATACAGTAACTGCACTATAAATCCATGAAGTACAAATATGTCTACATATATAATACTCTTGTCCATATTCTATTTATTTGATATATTGCCATTGTGTGTTTAATTTCTCCTGCAGAAAAATTTTCCTTCTGAAAGACTTCAGCATCTTATTTAAATGAAGCTATTCATTATATTCTATATTTGTCCATTTTTTACCAATTTACATTGCACTTTTTTAAAGTGCCTTTGAGATAATTTTTATGATGTTAAATAAAGTCTAACTCTCCTATAAAAATCATGTTCAATGTTCTCATAAATAAAGGAAGTCTGTATTGTTCTCTCATTTCACGTATTCATTCCAAGATGTGATTTCATAATAATAGGCATTATAGTATCATATTCTGCAGATGGAAAAAGCATATTGATTTATTATGTGAGCTTATCATTATGGTTTTAAAATGTTATGGATCATCCTTAAATAAATTTTTCCAATGTTTTTATGATATATCAGTGCAAATATAAGTCTTGCTTCCATACAATTTTATATATGATTAATTTAATTGAAGTAATTATTTCACTATGTGATAGCCTATTTTTAATTTGTTTAAATCTCATCATATTCAAATATGTGCTGCACCTCAACATCTAAGTTCACTTTTCTACTTAAAATAACTCGCATTTTCAACTTGATAATTATTCAATTTAAAAATTGCTGAAGATATTTTTTTCACCATTAATAAATAACGGAGTTTATTAAAAATTAATTACTAAACCAATGTTTTCATGTATTACATTCAATATATTAAATCCATTCTTTAGATCACCTTTTAAATTAGCAATAATAGAACAATCATTAATAAACTGCAAATTCTGAAGCCAAAAAGGCAAAGATTTTGTTTTTGTTTTTTAATCAATGCAATTTAAAAATCCACCATTAAATTTATGTTGCACCTTGATTTCTAATTCATAAAATCACCTGTAAATAGTTCCCCCCAAAAATACCATTATAAAAAAATTTTAAAAAAGCAATAAACAATCCTTGTTTATGCTAGTTTTCATTTGAAATGTCTCAAAGTAGGAGCTGCACATCATAAACTTTGATGGACCATCAATTAAAATAGTCAAATGTCTTGACCAATTGATAAAAGCAATATATAAATCATTCCTTGGTATTAATACATATTTTCATTTGCCAAAAATTATTAAATGCATTTTGATCTTCTACAACTAGAGTTGAGTCTGGTAACTATTTATTAATTATTGGCTTAAAATAATCTTTAGTTTTCTCTGACACACACACAAAAAATAAGCATAACAGAGCTTCTGCCTTCTGACACAGAATTAATATCACTGTATAGTAGAAAACGATTAATTTTTATTTTTTAATTTTCTTAATTAAAAAGTGTGGTGCTCATTTGTATGCCCATCAACCATGCTTGAGGTTGCTGATGTTAGCCAAAAGGACTTAAATATATCATCTTTCAGGCCCAACTACTCAATTGATAGGAGTAATTGACTCTTTTGGCTAATGTTGGCCCAACAGCAGGTTTATTGCTCTCGCAATTCACCCTTAGCCACTAACAGCATATTTTGTGATCATTTTCTCTCACAATTCACCCTTATCTGACTGTATCTGCAAGATACAAGGTGTTATTACTATGCTGACACTTAATCTATCACTACTTTACAATGATAGGGTGTGAATACTTGGATTCACAATTATTTAAGTAAGATACTGGGAATTTTGATTTTTTTGTTCAACATATGTAAATTATTTAGGTTCTACAAATTATCACACTCTACACAAAGCTCACTAACTCCCCTGTAACAGTATGAAGTTCAAAAATGAGCTATTCGGAATAGCTTCCAATGATGTATAATATAGTTTTCTTTTATTTTTTCTTAATATTTATATTGGCTAGAAATGATATAGGATGATTTCAATTACAGTTAATTATAGACATGTCAATATTAAATTATAATTTCAAATCATAGACAGCAATTAATTTGCATACCCGAAAATTTGTGATGATGGTATTTTCTTGTAGCCATGTGTTGAATTATTTTCATCATTTAATTGAATTGGTAAATCTATTTTAGAAAATTCCAACCTTTGCTTATACACTTTCAAATACATTCACCTGTTAGTAATGATACATAAATTATTATAAAAATGTAATTTTGAGTATTTTTTTTTTTTTCAAATATTGTTGACCTGACTAGTAATAAATGCAAGACAATTGAACGAGTGAACTTTAGATTTGTGAATACTGAATTAATTATGCTTTGATAGAATAGCCTAGTTGATTAGAGCATTACTTTAGATTAAATAATTAACAAATCTAAAGATCACTATTTCACTTTCATGTGGGATTGTCCAGGTTAGTTCAGCAGCACCTAAAGAAACAAGAATAATACCATTTGAAATACGCTTTATACTAGTCTATACAGTTATCATTTAATAATTCGACTAATGATGAAAATAGCTCAATATATGGCTGCAAACTTACTAACTAATTGAATATACTATATTGATATTCTACTATATTGATATTCTGTGAATAGGCAGAAAGCCATTCATCAATTTAATTTTAAGGGCATTTTAATAGCATGCATTCATAAATAATTGCTATCTTTAAACAAATTGGCTACTACTAATATGAATCTTTTTTATGAACAATTCATAATTTACATTTCAACACTTTCTACTTTATGCTAGGCCTTATATATTTCTCAATCACCTCACTCACTTTGCTTCTTTTAAATATATGGTCATAAATAAAAAAATAATGACTCCCTAAATGAACTTCAATATAAACCAGGTCTTATCAATTGGCCAAGTTGTCGTTATCACCAATATTCATTTCCATTTATCTAATGATAATTACATCAATTTAATTTATAAAAGTTATTTTATTAGTATGTGTAATCGATAAATGCAGTTTTTAATAAACTATTTCATTCTTAACCATTATTATGCATTTGTTTTCCAGGCATATGATCTTCGATTTTAATCTTAGCCTAGTGAAATTCGTTTCAAGAGATTTTTTGTTTAGTTAGCTGGCTCAAAGCAAACCCAGCTGCTAACTAAGGCGTAGAACACAAAAAAGAAAACTGCTTAAGCTCTCATAACCCAAAAATTAGTATGCTTGATTAATACTATCTCTTACTTCATTGTAACTATATAAGATGCTGTTGGAAAACTTTTTACCCTGCAGTGAATTATTTATTAAAAAGGCTGTTTTGCGTACCTATCTTTTAACCGTATGTTTAAAAGAAAGAACTTGATTATGCTGTTTGAAAAATATGTCATTCGTATGATAGCAAAGTACCAATGTTGGTTTGACTTAAATTCGTGCTGTATTAATAAAAAGCATTTTAACTAAAGATGTTTCTCTAAAACTTAATTTATTATTATAATAGCTCTGTATGTTTTGGTGCAGTAATGGATGGCAAACTGAAATTCAAGTTCTATAGCTCATAGCAACTCTGTCCCCTCTGATGCTAGAACTTGTTATGAACTCCCAAACAAAGAAGCATATTAATTATTTTTTGAAAACTCATGTGAATGTACTATTAATCTAAAAACAATAAGTGCAAAGAATGTGTGTACGCCTTTGTAATAAAATATATGAAGAATTCTGTTAAAAACAAAATCTACATGAATATACAAATTTTCCTAAATAAATAATTTTTGTAAACAAAATTCTTTTATGCGCGCACACATTGCAATTACTGTACCGGTATATTAATAGGATTTACAAAATTCTTTTCTTCCCGGATTTAATCCAGTAACCTAGTAAGTCGTTTGTGTTAGATTTAATGACTTGACTGCCCTACTCGTTTCTTTTTCCGCATTGTTTAAATAATTTGCATTAGCTATTAATAAACAAATTCTTACTTGGAGTTCTTTTTCCGTAACCGGTTACTATGCAGGTTTGTCCATAGAAATCTGTACCCTTAGGCGGCAAACATGCTAGGCAAACAGAACCAGTTAACTGAACAGAAGCAGTCAACTGGAGCAAAGCAACATCGAAGTCAAGAGTTTGGCGAATGTAATAAGGATGGCGAATAATTTTATATACACGTGCTTCTTGGACGTTAGTTTCTGCCGGAGATAAGGTGTTCAAATCCGTGTCACCTAATCGAATTTTCATAGGGGCATTTCTAAAAAAAATATATATAATTTTTTGCATATTTCTTTTCACACATACATATCTATAAGTTTTAAAAAAAAAGATTTTAATAAACCTAAAAATATTTGAATACTTTATTAATGAAAGAAAAAGAGCAGAGGATAAAAAGCAATCGTGAAATATTCCCTAGACAATAATGCGCATGAAAATTTGTATAGTTTAGTGAATCTATAAAAAAAAAAAAAGTGTACATATAGGAAACGAAAGATTTATAATAATAAAAAAAGCTGTTGTAACGGTTTTAATGCCGTAAAAATATGATTCCTCCGTTACTAGTTGTAAAGACTACATTTTTGTTTATATCCAGTTAATGCGACACATCTGTCTCACCTATATTAACCTAGAAATTTTACCCTCTAGCTAAACACTCATTTGATATTCAATTGTTTAGATGATTTGTTGGGTTAAATACGGGTCGACTACTTAAAAAAAAAAAAAAAAAACAAAAAACTATAGGATTGTTAGAGTTTTTCATTTATTTAAAGTAAAATTAAAAAAATCAAATTTCACTTGTATTCAGAACCCAGATGATATTGAATATGGATCGCAAATATGCTAACTACTTCACTACAAACTCTTAAATAAGTGATTGTCATTATCGGACTAATTAACTAACTTGGGATTCTTGGTTTGCCAGACTAGTAATGTATTTATATTATTAAGCCCCAATCTGAAAGAATAAGTTACTGTATGTGCACACAAATATATTAGTTATTGTTTGAAATACTGTCAACTTGTATATCTTGTAATGGCTATTTAAGTAGATTCTCCAAATATGAGAGATCAATTACTCTTAAATCAGATTTACTAAACTTGTTTGGCTATTTATTTATATAGGCTTTAAGTTAAAAGTTACTATAGTAAAGTAAAATAAACAATTTTAGTAAATATCTCACTATTGATGAAAAGCTTCAATAGCAGCCCTTATAGTTAAACAGTAAAGTAGAAGGCAATCTTTACGAGTCTTGACAATTTTTGGGTAGTGAGAATTTGACTGTTTTTTAAATTCTTGTTTTATTCTCTAGGTAAAATATATAGATACTCATTTACCAACCAATAATGAATAGTTAACTGGGGTGGTTTTCTGAAAGAAAAATATATCTACAAATAGTAAATGCTCATCTTTCTTTAGACCAAATTTTTAATAACTACTTGTATATCTTTCCTTTTTCCTTGTGAAGAACTTATAGTTGAGTGCTTAGGAAATTCATCTGCTATTGTATTCCCATTTCCTGGATTTAAATCTGAAAAATTTCCAAATAATTACTTTTTTTTTTCATGTAGTTATCTTTTATCAAATACAGCTAGATAAATAATATTGATGGATATATAAAAATGCTTGATAATACAGTCTTCACCACCTACAGGTATTAAGTCTATGGCGTATCTTTTTTTAACACCAAGATTGTCAATTACCTGACTTTATATTGTTTTGATTGCAGAATATATATATATATTTAATACATATTCTTAAAATATTCAAATAAAGATATCTGAAAATGACCCCAAGATAAAATTTATCTTAAAACAGCATTTTTTACCTAGCCCAGTTCTCAATCTTTTACATATGTTTTCATTGTTTGTTCAGTATTTATCAATATCAAATTATTAACAATTTGAATTACAAATGCCAAACTTTTTGGAATGATATTTTTGACACCATTCATTTTAGATAAATACATTAATGAGTATTACTAATCACTTATTAGGTTAGAGATTACTAATATAACTTTTTTATTATTATTACACATAATTACATGATGTCCTAAAAATTTAATTTACCTGGAAAAAAAATGAAGTGGATTAATGGATATATTTTCTTAAACTGTCTACTTAAGTTTAAGAGTTATAGACACAAGAAACTATAGACAAGCATGCTGGGAGATATTGAAAATTAAGACAATAAACTGTGGACTATTGCCTTTGGCAGACTAGTCTAATTGGATAGAATGGCATCTTAAATTTAATATGCATTAATTTAATGAATATTATTTTTAATTCCCAAGCTAGACTATCATTAATCAGAGCAGCAAAACCCCAAGATGAGAAAAAATATAGTAATCAGAACATTATGACTATATTTGAAAAGGTAGAAATGAATTTGATCTTTTCTAAAAATATTTAGTGACTCAATTAGATGGTAAAAATAATTCAGCGTACAAGTATAAACAAATTAAAATATATTTTGGATATTATATATTAGACGTCTAAGAATATATATAAATTTTATATATTCATTTATTTATTGGGAAAAATGTATACAGATATAATAAGGTTTGAATAATATTTAAATAAGACAATTTACATTTAGATCTATGCATGATTAAGATTGCTAAGCAATGAAAATGTTAGAATTTAATACATTGCAAAAATCAAAGTGTGCAAAACAATTCATTTAATATATATGTGGAATTTCTCCTAATTACTGAATTAAAACATTTCTAGTTTAATGGTTGTCTCTTCAAACAAATCATTTAATTTCATTAATCTACAAAATAATTTTTTGAATTGACTCCTATTTTCCATTTAGTTTTTAAATTAATCTTCTGATTCTGTATGTAATATTATATGTCTAGATTTTATATTTTATGATGATTAAACATATTAATTTTAATTTATTATAACTTGAAGCTGCTACTTAATTATGCATTACTGGAAGAACAAACATTTATAAAATATTAATTCTTGGATTTCTAACATGGAGAAATGTAAAAAAATTTAAGATGTGCTTAATTTCATATGATATTTTATGTAATAGCAACATAAAAGATCTTTTTTAAAAAAATATATACTCAGCCTGTAAAATATGCTCAATTTAAAATATATAATTATATTTATTTTTTAGATATATATGTACTAAGTGGTTCTTCTCTATTTTTAACCCAGTGTATAATAATTTTTGAGTTTTCAAAGTACTTTCACTGTGCATGATTGAGTATCTTTTAGTTCTATTGTTTAACAATATCTATCTGTCTTTCACATATGCATTATTATTTAAGTTTTTCATTCAAATGTATAATTTATACAGCTAAGCCAATTATTAGTTTAGGTTCAAATTAGGATGCTCAGAATTAGCAAAAGATAATATAAAAAAAATTTATGATTATAATCTCATGGATAAAATTACTACATGGTTTTCAATTATATTATAAAAAGAATATAACTAGTATGCTACAATATCCATGATTTGGGTTTAAATCCCAGGTAGACAAAATTTGACAACTTTTTAGTTTTTTTCAGGCTTAAAATTTTTTTTCAGTGGCCAGGCCACGAGCAACCCAACTAATCATAAAGATTATTTGGTAAATATAAGTCTAATTATTTTTAGCCAAGGGATAAATCAAAGATGAAATACTGCTCAAACCCTCTCCATTCAGGAATTGGAAAGCCTCATTAATAATAATTTACTTTTCATAATTTTTATAATAGGGAAGGGAGAGGGAATGTAAAAGCTTTTCATCTGCAATGGTAAAGTTAAAATCTATTTTACCGATCAATATATAATTTTGACATTCTTTTAGGATGATATTTTTTTAACGAATGATATCTTTTATAAAATTTTAATCAGATATTTACTATATTAAAATACAAACAATTATATTTAAACGTGTGCGTGTTGCTTGTATTTAAGTAATCTACTGAAATCACAATTTTATAATTCCAAAACGTATCTGATTAAGTAATTAATGATGTTTGATTGTAATGATATTATTATTACAATCATCTCCCCAGAATTTCTGTTCTAACTCTTTTTATTTTATTTTACAAGTGACCATAAAGTTTTATTATTTTTGTCAATTTTCTATTCTCTGTAGTCTCAATATTTATAGAAGAATGCTGAATAGAATCTATTCAAATACTGTTACTTACACTAATCATGATTCCGTTTAAAATTCAGCAGAACCTATATTAAAAGGTAAAGTAGATTTTTAATTTAAATACATTACTATAGAGAGATAAAATATGCACTTTAATTAAAGCAATCTCTTCAGAAAAGGCGAGTTATCTTATAATACCATAAATTTCACAGGTATAAGTTTAAAAATATTATAATTCCTAGCCCAATAAAAATGAATGGTAACCACAACATAACAACACTTGATTCTTTCAATTATTATTGAAAAACAGGAGCACCCGCCATTATTTTGGCATATTATTTGCAAGTTTATTAAAATGACTTAACTAATAATGTATTCTTATAATATGCAGACATGAAGATTATTATTTCATAAATAATATTAAATATATATTCAATAAACATGTAACTAATAATAATGACATTTGAAGTTGACTTGGCTAAGTCGAATAAACTGGTTTAGTTAAATATCTAATAGAAATCATTTACATATTCATTCCAATTACTTAATGCCTGGCATGTAACAATAATACTCAAAACTTTTTAAAATATTTAAGATTTTGCACAAATGAAGAAAATTAAGAGATAAAAAGTAAAAATTATATGTACATAAATAATGCAAAATGTGCTTGATTTTGAATATTAAAAAAGTCAAAATATATGATAAACTTTAAAAAAATTTGATAATTTTCAATTTAATTAAGAATAAATATTAATCATGTACATACTTATTAAAAGACAGTTATGATGAAAAAATGTTTGTTTGAAATGTGACTCTTAAAAGAAGAGCACTCCAGAGACTTCAATCCATTCAACAAAGAATGGTGATATATATGTCGGAAGTAACAAGAAGATATTAAAAGTAAAATATTTGGATGAAAGGATAAGCAAATATTACTATCATCAGTAAAAAATTAAGAGATTGATATGGAACTGGTTTGGTAATATTGTAAAAAGAGATAATTGATAATTGAAGTCTTATCCTGGATCCAAAGAGATTGTAAATGACCTAGAAAGAGTACACATTTGAAGTGGAAAATGAAATGAGGATGTTTGTTAGTGGCATATGATATGGCAAAGAGAAGCTATATATCATAGAAATTGAATTAAAGTTGGAACAATCTTTATTCTACAGTGGATATTGTGGTATATATAAATCAGGAAAGATTTTTATTATTTTCAAATGCATATTTAAACTTTAATATAATCATTGACCATCGGCCATAAAAGGAACAATAGATCTATCATACTATATAAGTTAGGATTTGATCTAGCATTATCAGGTACAATAAAGACCCAAATGTCTGTTCTATTAAACATTAGTCCGTTTATTTTCATTAGTAAGCGCTAAAATTTATTCATATTTTTTTTTACAAATATTTGAAGTGCAATTGTGATTATTACAAATATATATATTGTGGGTTTTCATAAGTTCAACATTATGAAGTTAAATTTTTTTGACAGACTTTAAGTATATATGACAAATGCAAAATAAATGTAATTCATCTCTAATTGTGAAATCTTTGAAGAGATATGCTGGCAGAATTAATGAGATGCAGAACACCATTATTCATTACATTACTAATCATATCGTAGTAACTGGGTTCCATAAATAGAGCCTTTTGCTTTGTGCTTTTTTTTACTTAATTATTTTTATGAAGATACCCTTAAGAGATAATCTGCTTTTACTTAAGTAAATATAATAAAGCACTTATAAAATATAAGCATTACAAGATATCAAATAGAATCTTTATAATAATCACCAAAACACTGGAGAAAAATTGAACTATTTATTGTACAATTTAAATACAAATAATGAATATATATATATATATATATATGAGTTTAAGTGAATACATCCACACATTAGATCTGAATGTAATAAAGAGCTTAGCACAGCTAATAAAAGAAGTTTGCTTTATATAGTTAGTTATATTTTTTATTTGTGTTTAATTGTCAATGTTAAAGATGAGGAGGGCATTATTTGTCATCTTTGATACTTTGATTATTATTTTATTTGTAGCTTAAAATTACAGATTGAACATAAAATAAATGTAAATAGTTTATAACTTATGAGATCACCTAATATTTAAGCACAAAAAGTGACCAATTTAGTTTTGATTCAGGAACTTTTAACTCATGAATATATCGCTCTATCACTGTGCTAAATTGAAATATATCATAAAAAATTACATAATTTTAAAAGTTAAGCCAAGCTTAAATATTGGTAATGTGAATAATAAGGTCAAGGTCATTTTTTTATTTTTTGTTTGCACATAGTCACAATATATAAATATAAAGGATTTGAACTCAGACTTTCAAGAACCCTTCAACTATCCATACTACCTCATACCACTGATACACATGACCACATACATGTAAATTTATCTGTATGAGGTCATGTGTATCAATGGTATGAGATAGTATGGATAGTTGAAGGGTGCTTGAAAGTCTTAGTTCAAATCCCCTATATTTACAATTAGGCTACAGATATGTAAAGAGTGCCTGTATTTCAAATATTTAGTCACAATATATGTAAACTACAACAAAAATATATTATAGGTTAATAGAAAAAAAACTTGTTTAGTCTCAGATTGATTGTCAATTAGAAGCAGTTGATAGTTTTCTGATAATATCAAAAATTAAAGTTATCTCTGTTTATGCCAATATCTCTTAATTTCTTTTCTTTATCAAAATAAAAATCCATGAAAAATGTAAATGCAATTTATATATGTGTATAATGTGTGTAACCAAACAGATATCAAATATCAAATTTATATTATAATTATTCATCAATATTAAGGTTTCAGATCATCTTCTTTTACTATAGATATATTTTGTAAACAACTTTGGCTTGTCAGATGAGCTAGAACGTTAAAATAACCAGATTTTGAAGCCCTTGGTAATAATTATATATTTAATATCTTGGTTCTGTAGAACAATATAATCTCTATTTTGTGAAAAAGTTTTGCAATAGAAAAATACTAAATCCAGTGTTTAATGTCTATAGCTCACCTGCTAAATGAAAGTTGTTTGTGAAACACCTATATAGTGAGAAAGGGTGGATTGATGAAAATTAAAAAAAAATCTGATGAAAAGTGCCAATTTGAATTTTCAAGCTTGTCATATTAATAAAACAGAATTCTCTTAAAAAATGTTATAGATATGAATAAGTTGATTTCTTTATGTTTGAGTTTATTAACAATCAAATATAAATTTTTACCATGTTCAGTCTCTCAATACCCATCAATACAAAGCTTATACAGATTGGAATATTTTATTCATATCAAATCACTTTATAGGGTTATGATTTCCACACTGAGAATTTTTATATGGTATAATCAGTACTTGCAGTCTAAAACATATTGTTGTTAGTGTATTTCTTTACTTTGCAGTTTATATCACAACTATCTATCCTCAACAGAGAACAATTATTAAGATAGAAACAATTTGTATTTTCTTTGCAACAATTTGTCAGGAAGCATATATCACAAATGCAAAGAATATATATGGACTAATCAATGGTAGCCTTATATAAGCAAGTATATACACCCAATATAGTTCTTAAATTTGCTAAACTTTCACTACATTTGTGCTAGTAGAATACTGAAGGACTGAACACAATAGAGATTTATATTTGTTTGCTAATAAACTCAAGCTTTAAAATCAAATCAATTATATATATATATATATATATATATATATAATTGATTTGATTTTATATATATATATATATATATATATATATAGAGATAGAGAGAGAGAGAGAGAGAGAAAGAGAGAGAGAGAGAGTCTATTTTTGGTTTTACTAAAAATAAAATCCCAATTATTTCTCTGACAATTGTATAAAAATTGATTTAAAAAGTCATATGAGGAATTACTTTCATAACAATATTAAGTCTTAAACCACTAAACATCACATGATCACCATCTCATGCTAGCACATAACTGTTAGTAAACAGTTTACTCTGGTTAGCACAAGGTGGCACTTCTATAAGAAGAGTTTTTACCTGTTTAATATTAAGTCTCTTATTTAAAGTAGTAACAAAGATTTAAAGGCAGAATTTCTATGACTGAATAAAAAATTATGATTGGAATATTAAAACTGATAAAAAGATATACTAATTTTCTGGTAAAAATAACACATTGAAATCAATACTATAATCCTACTAAAACATGATCCTTTTTTGCAAGCTAATATTGATAGTTTAATGAAGAATATAAGAATTCAAATATCTGTATTTAATAAAATATTTATTTATGATATTGACTTACTAAGATTTAGATATGGATAAACAACTTGAAAAGATTTAAACTGCTGGAGTTATTTTTAAAACACAAAGGCAGCAGTTTTCGACTATGAAACTTGAGAAGTTTTATGTATACATTAGCTTTAAATTTATTGGCATATTTTAGAGATGTATGAACCCAAGAAGTTGTTTCACTAATCTCAAGAAAGCTTCCATTGTTTCATTTTATAAGAAAGAAAAGAAAAAAATTGCAGTAATGATTGTGGACTATCACTGGTATCCATTGTACCAAAAATACTTTCAAAGATTTTATTTAATATGTTGCTTTTAGTCAAGAATAAATGATTGTCAGGAATTCAATGTGTTTTTAGAAATCAAAAGTATTATAATGATGTTTTTTATTATCAGGCAAATGAATTTTAAGCATTAAACACTAAAAAGTAATTTATTATTTACTTTTATAAATTTATTTAAAATATTTGACTCAGTTAATTAAGAAGAATTTTTGATAATGTTTTGAAATTCACCCCCCCCCTGCCCAAAATGTATTTATATTACATCTTAGTATCAAACATGGGCAAGTAACATCAAACATGAACATATGTCTCTAATAGGTCATGTGTGATCCTAACTTTCGTAAGACTTACTTTTTATTAAAAAGTTTTAAAGTAATTTCTATAAATTATCATTTAAAATCAATCTATTTTGTTGTATTCCTTGCAATAACTATATATTTTTAAGTTTGCTTATCTGTGTGCATAACAATAAAAATAAATATAATGATAATTAACTATTATATACAGTCTTTCAATCTGCAGAAGTACTTTGGGTTAATTCCTTCACCTTCCTCAACTGCCACTAAATTTCACTGAATTAACCCAAAGTACTTCTGTGAATTGAAACAGTGTATATAAAGGATAATTTATGATTTTTATTGTTATTACAATAGTTTTCAATTAATGGGCATTTTATTTGTATTATATATATATATATATATATATAACAAACACACATATTACATATTGCTGAGTATCATTTTTCCATTTATTTGTAATTGTTCCCTACATTACCAGTAGCTATGGTAGGTATATATAAATGTGTTTGATATGTTGATTATTGTGTGTATATATATCTTACATGATGAAGCTGAAACTTATCAAGATTGGGAATTTTCAATTTATTATCAAGTAGTCTCTATGAATAAAATGTGTAAATTTATTTTTTTTACACTGGTTTAGAATATTAATATACACAAAAGAGTTGACAATTTTTTTACAAAAGGTTGACATTTTTAAATTGAAAGAAGTTTACATAAACCCCATTAAACAGGCAAATATAACCTGTTTTGAAAGCAGACTAATAAATATTTATTTTTTTATTAATTTCAAACCTCAGTAAAGTTAATTATTATTTAGATAGTAAACTTGATTTTACATAAAACTAGATAGTTCATAAAACTAAATCACATGATTTGAAAAAGGCTCAGTGTCAACTTTATATGTAACTGAAAGTTATAATATTAAAAACATAGAAACAAAATAATTAGAGATTTTGAAATGAAGATTTGAAATAAAAATAAAAATGACAATGTGACTAAGATAATGATAATAATAATCTGAAAAAGAATTGGAAACAATTTTTATTCAAAATAAAAAATTCTATATTAGACATATAAAACTTTTTTTTTAATGTGATAAATGAAGCTATAAATGGAAAAACAAAATTGAAAAATTAATTGTAAAAGTATTTAGTAGAACAAAAGATAGAACTGTAAAATGAAACAGTTTGATATAGTATGGATTATGTTAAATTGCTATATTATTTTAATTTGTAAATTTTTAAATATATATATATATTATTTGTCGCTATCAACATATAGACTGTACGTCATTTAGACCATATTCCTCAAGATTATGCCTCCTTTATTCTTCATATATTCTGTTGTGTTTAATCTGAATTATTCATATAAACACATACGAATATGCATATGTTATACTAATATATATTTATACTATTTACAGATTTAAATAAAGCTGGCTACACTCCACCTGCTACTATTTAGTGGAGTACAGTTACCAATTCTCATGTGAACTGGGACTGAATGTGCTTTTATAGATTACTCTACCAATTTCCAGATGTACTTGACAGCCTGCCTCATGAGTAGGTATTTACAGCTTGCCTCAAGTCAGCTTTGGTCCTGGCAGCTTCCAGTTCTGAAACATGGGCTTGCCTTACTGTGTTGATTGTTAGCTTAAATGGCTGTAGTCTGGAGAATGAACACTGCTGCTTAGGTTAGCAGGAGTTTCCTTTGACCATATATGAAGAAATAGGCTACTGTTATTCAGGTTTAACAGTTGTTCTCTGGAAAACCCGTACCATCTTTCGGGTTTGACAGTCGTTCTTTGACTTAATTTCAAAAAGATTGACTATTTATTCTCAGATTCCAACAAACATTTGGATTCATTGAGCATCATTGCCTATTGGCCTGTTCTTGCCATTGGCCTGTTCTTGCCATTGGCTGAGCATTATCTTTATATATATGCATTGGTTAGTGCAATGAATGCCAATCCGATCACGATAAGAAAGGAATCTGCACTAGTCCATTATTTGAAGGTAAGGTGAGATTTGATATATTCAGTTGCATAAAGTAAAACTATTAAATTATTATTATTATTGTTATTTATACAATTTCTATGTTCATCTTACACATTTCCCATAATTCCTTGTACTAAGTATTTATCCAATTCAATTTTATTATTAATTTTTTAAGAAATAATATTTATTAATATTATAATTATTTTCAGTATTTTATATTTTTAATTTTGTGTTAAAACAATACCTTTAAATAGACATTTTTTAAAATTTTAATTTTCATGGATCACAAAATTACTATTTAACTTAAATAAAAACCTGTTTACTCTTTGCAATTCCTCTCCTAATTTTTTTCTATCAATTATCATATTATTTGAAAGCCCTATAACGTTTTGTCCAACTATTAACTTTGAATTCTGTTTTGGTAACAAACTTTATTTTATTTTTGTTTTGGTAACAAACCACATTTATTTCATTTATTATATTTTAAAAGAAAACAATGTTGTTGTTTTTTAAATTAAACTATTAAAATATTAAATAGCTTAATTAAAAATGAAAATTACACAAAGAAAGTGGTTTTTACATCTCATCAAAAATGTTTAATTCTACAAACATATAAATTTAAATATTCAAATAAGTTTAAATATTCCAAGAAACTAAATATTTTTATCCATCCCACCTCTCTCATTTTTTAAAGCCTTCTGTACATTTTCTACACTTACATTTTGATTAATATATTATTCAAAATATAATAGTTTATAAATTATTTAACGAAGATTAAAGTTGTTGTAAATTGATCTTTTACTTAAAAATGCTTCAAAAATTGGAATGTTTCTCAATTGATTGAGGCAAATTTTATATTTCAATAGTTGCCACAACAACAGAAAACAGTATATAGCAGTATATATGTATTAGATGTGCAATTATTATTTTAACGTTTCTTATTCATCTTTACTGATAGGCCTTTCAAAATTGCCTATTAATTAAAAAATTGAGACTTAAATTGCTTTCTTATGGTAAAAAATTTAATTCATTAACAATAATGAATATTTAATATAAAGAAATCTTTAAAATTGAGTATGTAAAATGTATTATCATATTGCTTGAAATAATGTTGATATTCCATTGTAATCACAAAAATATTAAACGAAAATAAAACAAATAAAAAACATAATTTACTTATGTATGTACGTTATTATTAATTGATCATATTTCTTGTAATTTCATCATAAATAAAGCATTTTTTTTTGGCACAAATCTTTGCCATATGAGAATGGTAGATTTGCACTTTTGTTATAATTATGAAGTCATTAAATAAATTTAGATAAGTAATTAGTATTTTAATTAGCATAACGTATATTTTCTCATTAATTTTTGGTACATTTTATTATGTGATTAAAATATTTTATAATTATATAATGAATAAAACTTAACCCCATCCTCTTACCTTTGTGTAAATCTTCATATTTATGAGAAAACATTTATCTATACAATTTTATTCCATTATATTGTATGGATTTTCCAACTTATTTTTGGTGCAGTTTATTACATAATTTTTTTAACTTTATGTACTGAATAAAAACTAATGCCAATTTTCTTTAAATGTCATTAGCATCTAATTATATCATAATTACTGCTTTATTAAAAAAATGGTAACCATTTTTAAAAGATGTTATAAAGAAAACCATCAGCAAAACCATATGATATTTTTATACATTCCTAATATCAGTTGTCTTTATCCTATTATACAGTCATCTATTATATGCTTGAAAAAGTCATGTGATACTGTCATTGGTATTACTTTTTCTAGATATAGAATAGAAGGGATCTACAGTTGTCATAAACCATATCTAAAGTATATGTACAAAGTAACATAGTGTTAATTCTGTATAACTATGCAAATGAATTAAATTGGATTTTAAATACCTAAAGTTTTTTCCAATTTCAGAATATGATCTCAAATAGTGTAAAAGAGAAAAAGGTAGTTTCTATATGCATAAGTGCATTAGCTATAATTTTGAATTACACTCTTCACTAATATGGACAAAATCCAGAAATTAATCTCAAGATGAGAATTTTTAATCTTTATACCATCTGTATATATTAATTACTTTAGCTTATAGTAGATGGATATAGAATATTTTGAAGATAATTGCTTTTTTAAAATAGTAGATATAAGTTTATGATTTAGATTATGACAAATACACACATAAAGAATGGGCATACAAGAGGTCAAAAATGTGTTTGTTTTGATGCAAAGTAGTAAATAGCTTATTCATTTATTTTAGGGTTAACAATTTTAATTACATAATGGTTTCTAAAATGGTGTGTCAGGTGCATATTTTAAGGAATTGTAGTGACATAATTTATTGATGTTCAATTTTTATTAGTGTTGTCAATACCTTTCTATCATTAGCATATCCTGATTCAAACTCAGATTACTTTTACCAACTACAAAGCAATTTGTAATGAAAAACTTAGTTTCATATCTCTTGATTTATTCTTTTTTAATTAATGATTTGGGGATTTATTTTTAAAAGTGATTCTATTTTATAACTTAATTTCACGAATTTTTATCACTATTTGTTATAAGCTTTCACTTTATTTAACAATGGTAAAGAAATGTGATTTGATTTACATTCAAAATAATGGGGAAATTATATTTAGTCAGCTACAGCTAAAATTGTTCCTCAATCATATTTATTTTAGAATATCTGAGAAATAATTAGATTTTTATTGAATTACTTGATCAAACACATGATAGTTTTTATAATATTTTATTTTAAAGCAAATAAACAAGATATTAGTTAAGAAAATGAATGATCAATTTAAATTTCTCTTACAATAGCATCCCCAAATCTGCAGACTCATTATCCATTGTTTTAACTGATGATGAGTAAGAAACCAAAAACAATTAAAAATTAAAGTATTTAAATTTCATAAATGTTATGTATGTCTGTGTAGCCATGAATCATATCTTTGTCAATCATATCTTCATTACATACACTCAGAATACATTCAATAAATCTTATGATTACTCCTTCACTATCTCAGCTTATTACTGTAATATCATTTTAAAGCTGAATTATTCTAATTTTTTTATCATTTTTGCTGATATCTTCATATGTACATTTTTAAAACAAATTGTATCATAGGTAAATGTATAACATGTATATTATGCATGATTATCCATTGTTCAGGTATCCACAGGAAGGTTCTGAAGCTAAATGCAGTAGATAGTAAAGGATTACTTTATTATGTTATTAACAATTCAGTAAAGCATTTTTAAAGACAAAGATTGTATATTTTTCCTCTTTTCTAAATATGAACTTTCTAAAAGTGTGATTGTTTTTAAAATTGTAAAATCAAATTGAAACATCTTTATCTGGTCTATATCTGCATATATGTCATGATATATTTCTACTAAGAGACAAGTTTATTAAATTAAAATATTCAAAGGGAATACAAGTTATTGTAAATAAACAATCTCGACATCTTTGTTCAATTTTCATTAAGCTTTCTCATTCATTTTTTTTCATTCTCAACTTTTCCTTTATGCATCTAGTATTTTCTATAATACCTTTCTTTTTATAATTCTTTTTTCTCTGCTTCTGTAAATGAATGTTTTAATCATTTTTTGTAACTTATTATCATAATAGTAACTCTTTATTTTCTAATACTCCACTATTATTCAATTGTTCCCTTTTTTATTTTGTGTATTTTTATTTAAGTGTGTAATTTTATCTTCTTCACAAAATATATTATCAACTTATCTTCTTTATGCATTGATAAGATTATTAAAAAATCAACCAAATTCACTTTTCTTTTTTACTTTTTCAGTGTTTATTTCATTAAATTAAAATTAATCCATCTGATAAACTAATGACAGTTGGAAAAGCTGAATAATAAGGAGAAGCTCTGAGGAAGATTGCTGGGCAATCAAAACTATCAGATGGACTAATTTTAATTTAATAAAACAAGCATTAAAAAACTAAAAAGAAAGTTGGATTTGGTTGATTTTTTTAAGTGTGTATGTTTTAAACAGCTGTTGCATCTCTATGGAGATCCAACCATTATTTTTCTAATACTTACTGAGTAATATTAAAAACTTACTTTTCTACACAATGAGCTGCAGTAAGGACAAAATTGGGAGCAACCAAAACTCCACCACAGATATAATGACCATATAAGTCCATGATTGCTACCTACAAAAAGTAAACCATTTATTGACAAAATAATATAATAAACAAATGTTTTAATTTAAAAAAAAAAAAAGCTTATTAATTAACAATCTTAATAAAATAAAAGTTTTTTTTTTTTTTTTTTAAAGTTGTTTTTTATTGTGGCAAACAATGCAAAATATTTCCCTAGTAGAAAATAAATATCTCTTCTTCATTATTCTAGCACCATCTACAGTGAGCTTGAGTAATCAGTTTTTACAGATTTTAGTCAATTTATTAATTTTCATTTCCAGACTGTTTAATCCTCATTCAAATTTGGAGTCAATGCAGTTATGTATAAGGGGACAACTTTTATTTATTCTTTACTATCTGCTAATAAGATAAAATTCAAAGAATTATTAAGGCTTTGAACCTAATTCTATCTTCTTATATAGTTATGCTAATCTGGTACTAAATCAGTAAATGTACATATTTAAAACTTTAATTCTATTAAAAGTGCAGGCATCTTTTTCCTGCTTACTCAAGCTTCCATTAGATGTTAATAGAATAGTGAAAGGGTAAGCTGAAAAAAAATCGAATAATGTATTGGAAGTAATTAAGTATTTTAAAGCTCTTTAATATTTGGAGTTGACAAATTTGTTTCAGAACCAGTGGCATATAGTTATCATGAAGCAAACTAACACAATATATATGAATTTTAGGAGCTTAGAGGTCTTTTTGTTATATATATATATATTAAAAAAATTAAGATATATATTATAAATATTAAAAGGACTGTTTTTGAATGTTATTATAAAGGTCTAAAAATTCTAGCCATGTCATTGTTTGGAATAAAAACTTATTTCTGCTAACAATATGACCTAGATCTCAATTTCACATTCAAATGAGCAGTATTATTTGGATCAGATTATGAATTGATCTTATTCATTATAAAATATTAATGTTAAAAAAAATATAACCTAAAATAAACTGCACAATCTCAGTTTCATAATATACCATTAAGAAATCTAAAAACTCAAAACAGAAATAATTTTGGAAATATTCGATTTAGAAAGTGTCAGAAATTGTTATTGATATTTTATCAAAGGAGTCACATAAAAATGACATTTGACTTTCCAAGGTATTTGGAAAACATTTAAGTTTTGAACCCAATTATTAATTTGTCAAGCCATAAAAATCTGAAATTGTATAATTTAATAACAAGACTTCCACTTTATTATTATTATGCTATGATGAAATCATACATAATCCAAATCAGGAATCTCTAAGCCAATATACCCCCCAAAATATATTATTTATTATATTTCTTTATTATTCTCTAATCTTTATTATTTCTAAAACTTCAAATCTATTTCCATTTTATCCCACTTTCATGTGTTATCTTTATCTATTTAATATGTTTAATTTCAAATTTAGCCAAAAACTACGTTTGGTACTTATGAGTATTTTAGTAAACAAATATTGAAGCTCGTATTTTTGATAAATATACAATTTTGAAGTCTGCAATCTATCAAAGATTTGCTAGTTGTTAAATTAAAACAAAATTAATAAAATGATTTTAAATTTGAAAAAAAAAAAAGAATAAATTCTGATAAATTTCATCGAGAAGCTTTGTTTCAATTTTTTTTTTGTGTGAGAAATGATGCGACGTTCTACATTTTGATACACTTTGATTCAATTCAGAGTGTTACTCTTTTTTAGCGGTTTTTTTCATAAATTGTCATAATAATAAAAGTTTGAGACTTTTCTGTCACAGAATATGATGCAGTGAGATATTTCCAAAGGTATGGGATCTTACTCCTGAAAAGTTTGTGCTAATAGATACGATATGTTTGCATGATACCGATATGAATTGTGTAAATATTGTATTTAGATTTTTTTTCCTTTTCAGTTTTCTGTTAAAATTAAAAAAGAGAGAAAATAAACTATAAATATTGTAATTAACTTTTCCACAATGATCTTTTTTTAAAAAATGACAGTAATAAAAAGTCAAATGTAAATATTAAACACATTTCTTATCAGATATTATTTTGTAAACTTTTCTGGGAGCACTCAAAACTAGATTTATCAACAATACGGACTGCCATCTTTGTTTACAGGAAAACTCACAAGTATTATATTTTTTGTTAATACACCTAATTTACATTTATTTATTTTTTTATAAATTCTTAATTGAATTCTTTTCTTACATGACTAAATCCTAACAATAATGGTTAATATTTTCTGCACTTTCATTACAAAATTATCAAATAAAATTCATTTACAAGTATATTCTCTTGACACAAGCACTAAATAGATTTTTTCAACTGTTCCGATAATGTACTTATATATACATATTTTCGTAACTGCTATTTTCTTATTTAACTTTCTGTCTTTTATTGATGAACCTATTCTTGTATTTCAATCTATATTACTATAACAATTAACATTTTAATAGCACTTTTATCTTTTATTCAGGCAAATTGAAACCAATTCTTTATCATATTTTTTATCATATCCTACTATCTTTTATATTCATTTTTTTTCTTGTCCTTTTTAAAATCCAATTTAAAATGTACATCAATTGATAATTTTATTACAGGTATAAAGTATAATCTAATAAACACTTTTCTTTCTTTTTGTTTCTCTCATGTAAAAATTTGATCATTTTATCTATTCCTGAAATGCTTCATTTGTTATACATGTATATGCATTCCAAAAAACGTCTTTCTATTTACTTTTGAGAGACCTTTGAATTCTCTCTCAAGTATCTGATTTACATTTGCAACCACATAATGCATAATTTCATATATTATATTACTTTCAATAAAATCTTTGTTACATCATACTTATTATATATTCCTTATCAGCTATTTTTTTAATGTTTTTAAATTACTTATCAATTATTTTTTTAGGCATCCAAATATTTTATTTTCCAGTCTTCCAAATGCTATTTTTGATTATTCTAAATAATTCAAAACTGATTATTTATCTTTTTTCAAATTTATTTCTGTCCTAAAAAAAAAAAAAAAAATTCTTTTCTTCTCTTGTTTGACATTTATCATCAAAAGTTTTTAACTTTTACTCATTAAATTTAATTTCCCTTTTTTTAAACAATGTTTGAATAAGTCTTGAAAACTATTTCTATCTATTTCTATTTTCTGCTCACAAGAATATGGTAAACCTAACAAGCATTTATCATCTATTAGAGATAATTTAAAATCTCTTACTAATTCTTCTTTAGCCAACTCCATTTCTTTTTAAAGGAATATAAATATATTAGAGATTCTCTGTTTACTATTTGAAAATAACAATAATCATTTTCATATAATTTCCTAATCACATATATATTTTTTCCACTCCCACATTTAACAAGCCTATCTACAATCTACTTCTATTTACTCAGTCTTAAACTTTTTCTATATTCATAAAAGATATAGAGTGAGGTCTCCTTAGATGCTCCTTGAGTGAACAAATTATACAGTGAATACTTTTTCTAACTAATGCAGATATTTTGGCATGTTTTATAAAATTCAGTTATCAATTTAGTTTATTTACCTTTAGCAATAAATCACTACATTTATTTTTTAAAACAAATTTTGAAACATATTAAAAATTATATGATAATCTGGTAAAACTGTCAAACAATTATGTAAAATATTGTTACCAATTTAGTTTATTTCCTGTTTATTTGTATTTTTGTAACTGAAAATATTGTACACTTGGTGTTATAGTATCTGCTATATTTTGTTACAAGTCTCCCTTATGTACATCATATTCACATATAACAGTTCATGATTTATTGTATAAACTTTGATTAGAATAGAATATGTAATGTTTATTGAATGGCAAGTGCACAATACTTTTCAACACACATATACCTATAACATAGACACTTTTATATACATAGTGTATTGAGACATTAAAGTCTCATAGCATACAACAACATAGTAGTATGTGTGTACACACACATATATAAAAGTTTAAAGGAAAAGTAAAAATTAATACAAACAAAATTTATTGTAGATATTTATTCACAAAATATATGCACTGGAATAACAGATTAATGCTTAAAGTAATAATTTTGATTTATCAAATTACTGTATTTTAAATCAAATATATATAAAAAGGTCTATTTAAGGTTGTATTTAGTTCCGATTTTGATAGTTAAAAAAAAATCTAAAATAAGCTTACTTTCATGTTATAATAGATAATATGGTGATTATAAAATTCCCCTACCTATTTGTAATTAGATTAAATAAGAAATGTTTTTTAAAACTAAAATTACTTTTGATAAATAAAAAGTATTGTAATATACTTTGATTGTAAATTCTGGAATATGATTTTGTTTACAGTGTTAAGAAAATTTTAATTAAAATTACTTTTGATTATTGTGAATTAAAAAGAGTCATTAACTTGCTTTTTTTTTTTTTTGACAAGATAAATAAAAAACTTACTTATTGTGTTTTCAAATTCTGCCCTAGACTATAAAAAGTGGGTTTGAAAGAGAATTATTATAGTTATAAAAAGAAGACAGATATAGAACACAAGCCAGTTTCTGCAAGTGTCACAATGGTCAGGTTTGAATTCACATGGAAGTAAGGTCAGATTTTCTGTGATTCATAACTCATATTCATGTATTACACTGCTTGCCTGCCTGAGTCTATCAAACTATAAAGAATTAATGGAGCTAACTGACTACCAACATTTACATGATATACCTTTCCCAAAAATGTCAATAAGAGTATATTATTCTATCATGGATATGATTATATTAGGTCAGATTATCAAGAGATTCTAGTACTATCCAGAAAACTGAAAGCTTACCATGCTATGATTTTATACATATGCTGATCCATTTATAGGTAAAGGAGCATAAACAAAGTTACTGTGACTATATAAGGGTATAGTATGCAAATTGGAGATCTACTTCATGAACAGATATTAGCTGGTGGTTAGAATATATCTATTGAAAATGGCATTATTTCAAACATGCAATTTTGCAGTTAAATGTTTAATAAGCTTTAAAAGTAAATAAGTTTTGACTAAATTATACATCTAAAAAAATAAGGGAAAATATCTCTAGTGTATTTGTTCCAGTTTTTATTTCATTAAAGTAAACTCAGAAATCTTTTTTAAATATGGCAAATGAAGAAATACAAAAGCCAGAGTTTTAAAAGAACTTTCCAAACTGAATATAAATATAAAATATAATGTTTTTTTTAAAAAAAACTTTTTGCTTACAATTAAAAACAATGGACAAATAACTGATTTATAAGAAGACAATAATAACTCATACCATTCACATATTGTTTTATTATGTAATTCATTTAATATCTTAACTCTTTTCTTTGCATTTGCAATTTTAAACATATAAATGTTCAAACATTTATTAAGAAAAGATAAACATGTTATTTTAAAAATTGACTTTATTCATGCTAAGCATGCTTTCAATACAGTGTGAACCATAATCATAACTATACTTCTGAAAGCATGCTTAGCATAAATAAAACTGATTTTTAAATAAGATGTCTAACTTTTTTTTTCTAAATGTTTGAACATTTATATATTTTAAATTACAATTGTTCTATGTATATTTTTTCAACATTGAATTAATTATGTCTTGTGAAAAATATAATAACATGGACATATGGATTGACTAATGAAATACTATTAGGATATAAACACCCGTATTGCACACTTTTGAATGGTTACACATCTATGTTAAAATCAGTTATGTATGTCTTATTAAAATGAATTGATCTTTTTATTAGTTTATTAACAATTCAAATATGTTAATTTTATATTATTATACAGATATGTCCACGTGCTTATATAGGTTTGGGTCATATAAGAGAATGACATGTCTGTAAATTACAATATTATAGCATATATTAATAAATGAATTATTATTTGTATATTTTAAAACACATTGGATAGGCTTATCTACAAGTAAACATGTACATTTATGTATTATGACAGAAGAGTTTTTATTGGTTGGTAATAAGTAGAATATTTTATATTCTTAGAAATGCATGCAGGTGCATTTTACAATTTGTAGGCAATTCTACCAGTGTAATTTATTATTTTATTGTTTTTAATCAAAATCAGAATGATGTATTTATATTTATATCATACTTATCAGACCTTTAATTTGATTTTTACTGTTATTGTTTATAATTAATAAATTTATATATTATTGTTTTAAATTAAAACAGTAAATTTATTTCATACTAAAATAGGTTTAAAATATTATATGTTGGATATTTTCTTTTGTTTACAATCACACTCCCTAGAGTTCTTGCTTACTGAGCTAGATTAGAGCATAACAGTTGATTTATTTATATGTGAGAGTGTATAATGGCATTTTGGATATCCAGATGATAACCCTGGATGACACAAAGGTATATCCTTTAAAGTTCATGTACTGCGTTTTATTTTTTTTGTTAAAAATTAAATTTATAGTTAGCCAGTACATTAATGGTACTATATGGCCAGAGCATTGATGATGGTCAGCATGTTTCTGTATCCTAGCATTATTTTTTATTGTTATATTCTGATGGATTGGCACTTAAGTCTATGCATTGTTTAGATAATCTGTCCCAAGTTTGGTAGTGGTTAGATAATTAGCCTGTCTATAATAGGCCCTTTTCAAATCCAGTCACAATGTTGATTGTTGATTTTTATTGTTGATTGTTCATAATGATAAATAATTGTATTATTACTTTTGTTTAATGCTGGGTGTACTTATTGTTAATCTTATTTTTTGCTGATTTCTCATGCTCATTCATTCTTTTCATATTTATTCCTCATGATTAGTCTGTGAAAATGGCAATCATTGATTATTGACTATTCCATATTCACCCCTAATTCATACCATTATATACATAGGTAAATTAAGATTACAGTATAAACATTTTTAAGTGATAATAATATAGTTATTAATAGTAAATTGAGGGACCACATTTGCATCTATTTAACTGACTGTGTGTTCACTCATTTATTCACAAGACGTTAAGAGTAATTTTTAAATAAAATGAACAGCAAAATATCTGATATTTATTGTAATTAAATACAGTTTGGATATTATTCTTTTTTTTTTCAATATTTTTTTCTCTTATAAAAACATAATATTAGCCTTGTTATCAAAAAACTACATTCTCTAATTATTTCAGTGTTTTAAAGTCAGTATCAACTTTAAGTATATTTTCAAATGTTGTAAAATTTTTAGCATTATATTTCATTGAATTATTACACACCATATTTGGAAAGGATAATAGATGAAAAATAAAATGACTGTCCTTTCAACAGAAACCAAATTTTTTTTATTAATAAACATGCTTGCACACAATGCTCTAAGATGCAAACACAGCTGCTAGCATATTGTAAAAAATTATTTACAAATTTTCCTTTTTTTAAAGGTGATTACATGTAATGCTCAAAAAGAAAAAATGGTTGTTTTTGCATCATAAAATGAATGTTAATGCTTTTTTTATTGTTTAAGTAGATTTTGTTTGCTTGTTTGTTTACATTTTTTATGAATAGTTTATATTGATACAGCATAATTCATGGCATCATTATACATAGTTTTTGAAGTTATTCTCTTATATGTATATAATGTAATAATTTTAGCTGTGAATCATAAAGCAGAATTAAAAGGCTAACTAATGTCAAAGAGAAATCAAGTAGAAAAACTGACAGAAATTTTTATGTTGATTATATATTGGTTAAATCAATAAATACAAATACTAAAATGAATGCTATTTGCTGACTTAGAAAATGGGTTTGCAAGATGTTTAGAGTCTTTTGGCTTTGAGTAACATATTTTATGTTTTAAAAGGTTAATTTTAGCTTTCATTAAAATCAAATTTTAAAATCTATAATACAGTACATAAAAATTAACTATAATAATTTAATTATATATATATTAAACTTACATTTTTAATTGTGTTTATATTTTTCTATTTAAATATTTGGGTTAGATGGTAATTTTGCTTTAGGTTGGATTATCTTAAATACATACATTTCGATATATGATTAATGAACAGATGCTATAATAAACAATCACCTGAAAATAATTATATTTCTTGTAACTGACCCTATTGTATATAAATATTTGCATTTTTTCTTATTTATTTCTATCAATTGGGTGATTTAAATTGTCATCTATATATCTTATTGTGTCTATACTCTATATTTTTTTTCATTCTGCTATTTTCTTTCACTTATTTAATTATTTTTGCAAACATCACAAAAGCAAATATTTTATAGTCCAGTGAAGTTAGCATAATTGTTTCATAAATTAATTGGCTTTCTGTGATTTTTATTCTAACTTTTAAAAATAACAGCCATAATCATATAATTTTTTAATTGTCCAGAACTTCTGTCTATTTTAAAAAAGAATTAAAATATTTTAATAAAATTGTTTTAGTATAGCTCCTAGATTCATCAGCATTTCTGCTGTCCATTCAAATTTTTAATTTTTATAATTTTCCAATTTTTTAATTATAATTGCTATGTCATTGTCTATTGTGTGTATTTTCTTCCATATATACTTATTACTCATCCAAAAAAAATCTCTCTCCATTTTATTGTCCTATAGTAAATTTGAATAATCAGTAACTACCAACTGGTAATCCATTCCTAATTGGTTTCTGGTTTTTATCTTTATTAATGACCTTAGACTAAAAGTCAGAAACATTGCAGTTATGTCTGTAGTAACTAGCTTTAAAAGCTATTTTACTTTTTAATTAATCCCTAAAATTTAAAAAAAAAACATAAGATTTGAACCCAAGTCAACCTGCTTGATCAATTACAGATTTCACCCTGGTAGTTTTTTTTATAACCATATTTTTTTCACATTAGAAATGTTAATAATAATAAATGCCTTGGTTCCTTAGCTTATACTCCATTCTACTACCATCTATAGTAAGACTGAGGAATCAGTAATTGTTAAATAATAATGCACTTAAATTTTCATCCTAAGACAAATTTCTGGTTTTTGTCAGGTTATTAAAATGTTTATTTACTGAGCTAGAATCAGATCTATATAGCTGCTGAAGTATATATTTGTGGGTTTAAAATCTTAGGATATTTTGAATTTATATGTTTATGATCATGAATTATAAAATAAAATTAATTGTAGTTTCTGGAAACTTCCAGCTTTAAACCCAAATCTCTTATAATTTTCCAATTTAACCATCTCTCTTTTAATTAAATACTTTTCTCATTTAATATTAATTTTACTGTCACTTATAAGTTTTGTAATATATTTATATTTTTTTGCATATTTTCTACATTTTCTTTACATTTTAGATTATTCTCGTTTTGTTACTTTCAATCTTATAGGCAATCTTATACCAAACTATATTTTCATTTTTTTTCACTTCATACTGCAAATTGTTTTAACTACATCCAGCAAAAGCTTTCATATTCAAAGTTATACATTATTTATCTCCTTCATTTTTAGCAATTTATTTAATCTATATCTTAATATAATTTATTAGATTCATCACATTTCAAGCCATAATCTATTATAATAAAATTATAATGGTAATTAGATTTTATTTATCAAAAACATTAGTGGTTTAGAATTTATACACTCCCTGTTGTTATTCATTAATACGTAATCTATTTATAACTATAATTATTTCTATAGCAGATGTACTATTTCTTAATATACATTTGATAAATTTTCAATATTCTAATTCACTTTGAGGCAAAAAGATTTTAATAACCAGCTATTATGTTCAGAGATTATAAAAAAGTGGAATGATAATGTCTCGTATTAAAGGGTCAATTAGTTTAAAAAAATTTGGTCTAGCTACACTTCCATCTAGTGGTTTTAAAAATGAAAATATCAATTTTTATTATTATTACAAATTTAATTTTAAACTTTGTGTGTTTAGTAAATAATCTGTAATTCAATATTAGCGCTAGTATTGAATTACAGATTATTATTAAAATAACCCTTTAAAGTGTCTTGCATTGGTGGTCGAGAGGTCAGCGCGACTGCCTTGCACTTGCAGGCAGTTGCCCGGGTTGCAGGTTCGCGTCCCGGCCGATGCTATGACACTTAAAAAAAAAAAAAAAGTGGAAATAGGTGATATTTCATTTTGGGGACATTAAATGTGCACACTGCTTTGACTTAGTAGGCCATTCTTTTTAAAAATAAATAGCTAGAAGCATATATATTAGCTATTCTACTAATACATTCTACATTAAAATTAATAATGATGTTGCATAATAACTAACATATGAATTATAAATCATGATAATACAAGCTTTACATAACTGTTTCAATGAAATACCTTCGAGCAGCTTATCAGATTTAGATCAAATTTTATTTTATATAAAGCAGATTATAGATAATCTTTATTTGTGATTAGTGCTTTATAAAAGAATACCATGATTAGAAAGAAAGAGTTTATGTAACAATCTGTAAGCCTATATTGCCCTAAATTACAATTCAATGAGCATTTTAGTACTCTAACTCAAATATTATATAAGTGTTTTAAACAGTTATTTATACAAGACTCCATAATGATCAAAACTCCACATACTCTATATAAAATTGCATACACTCATGCAGGATGCAGTGCTATTTACTATAGTGATTCACATGCACCCCTAGCTACAAGGATTTCTCAACACAAATACCTCTACAAAAGAGTCACAAACAATCTTGAACATAAATCTATCTTCCTTAATATCCAAAATGCTATGGGTCATGCATTCAAGCTCATAACTGCCAGCATTGCATGTATCAAGTGAAATAACTCCAAGCAGAAAGTTAAAGAGGTGTGTCATATAGTCAACAATACTACTGTCATTACTTACACACAGATATTTATAAATTACAGTGGTATAAGAAAAGTTCATTACATTTTAAATTGATAATAATATATAAATTTTAAATATGAACACATCAAAAAAATACGGACAGACAGTTTATTAAAATTCCCTGCTTATATTTGCTTTATCAATCAGTTTTATGTCTATGCTTATTAGAGAAGTTTGAAATGAGTAGAAATATCTTGCTGTTTTGAATCACTGTAATTTAATTTTTTTGGGCAAAAAATATTAATGATATAATTTTAGGACATACTACATAGGTTTGATAGTTCTCATCTCATTTGTAGAAAGGAAATTCTGAAAACAATATACATAACAGCCTTTCCTTATATTTTAATCATTACAGAAACACAATGAAAATAACATCTCCATTATATTGTTTTGAAATAATGTAGCATTTCAATGCTAGCTTCAGCTCCACAATAGCAATTCTGTGTTGATCCTATCTTTCCTAATTATTTACAGAATCTATCAATTTAAAAAGATCTGCTAATCTTTAATGTGAAACTAATTAGTTTTAGAAAATATTTGCATCTTACTATATGTATATATTAATCTAGAATTGAAATACATTCTACAACAACACCTAACTATACATACAATGTCATCACTACTTCCAACCAATAACAATCTACTGCAGAATAAATATCTCTTCAACTTTAATCCAAATTTTATGATTTAAAGCTTTTCATCTTCACATCATTTCAAAAACTTTTTATCTTATTCATTTGTCGTACATATGGTTTCTAATTTCTTAAAATTTTTTGGAATCTAGTTTAAAAATTTAGTTATCCATCCATTGTATGATTTTCTAATGGCATGTTATAGCTAAATTTTTAGTTGTTATGATGTAAATGGTAATTACTGGTTTTTTAAAATAATAACTTGTAGATTTATGACTTTACACTTGTCCAAATTATGATAATATTAAATAGTGCTATCTCACATATATGAGGTATGTGGATGACTTATTTGTTGCTGCTCCAGTAAATATTGTTGAGCAAATTAAAGCTCAGATACAAGTGCACACATCCTTAGATTTAAATATTACATGGGAAGATATAAAGCAAGAAGTAAAATATTTAGATATTATGGTATACAGAGAAGGAAGTACTCTTAACTATACAATGGTCATGAAGTCACCAGAAGTTCGTGGACAGATTTGCTAAGATTCTACACACCTATGGCTCACAAGTTTGCTGGGTTGACATCATTTCTTTTTAGAAATTACCAATTGTGCAAATTTGAGGCAGACATAAGGTCTAATATGATTAATTATACTAACAATTTAATCGAATCAGGATACAAGCGTGATGTAGTTTATAGTAAAATTAGACATTTTATTAATAATATTGGAACACACAAAGTTAGAGATAACAAGCCTTGGCTATTGTTGCCCTATGTAAACTCTTTGCATAAGACATTCTATAGGACTTTCTCTACGGAATTTTGTCTGAGTTTTCATACACCAAGCTCAACTAATAGGCTTATTAACAACATGAAAGACACCATAGCTTCGGATCAGACCGCACAGGCCGTGTATAGGGTGGTATGCCCTCACAATGGATGAAAAGCTTCATACTATAGTGAAACCAGAGCCACCATAGCTACTAGGTTGTCACAGCATAAGTATAGATATAATGTCACATACTAACCCAGAATGGACTGCAATTTTTGCACAACATCAAAAAGTATCAGGACATGAGTTTAAACCCGCATTTGCAAAATTGGTTAGTACTGAGAGGCATGATGTTAAGCAAAGGACTACTTCACCATTAATTGTAAAGAAGCATGTTTTGCTATATCAAAAAGATGGTCTAATTGACTCATTTGCATAGAGTTTGCATATTATACTGATAGAATGATTTCAATGAACGAGTCAGAACTGGGTATGATTATGAGAAGTACAGTTTCTCGAAAGCGCTCAGCCATTTTAATTGACTAATGGTTATTAATTATACAGCTTTACGTTATAAGTGTGGTAGCACTATTTAATATTATCGTGTTTTTTTTAAACTATAAACTTCAATTTTGAACTTATTCCATACTTTACTATATGACCTGAAGTTTTTGTATTGATTTTCCAGTAAGTGTTCAAATTTCATGACTAGAAGTAAGCATTGGTAAAAATCAGTTATTAAAAATTATAAGTTTTAAACACATAGTCATATTTTATTTTAATAATAAGTCATTTATACCTAAAGCACTGCACTAAGATTTAGTTCTATTCCATACTTATATAAATGTTACTATAATTTCAGTGCATAGAATGTTATAGATGTATATACATGCAAGTTGATTGTAATTTCTTGGATAGTAATTAACAATCTCATTGTATTTGCAATAAAGAATGATGATATCCATCTAATGTTTATTTATATATATTCTAAACACAATAAATATAAATTAATTAATATGCATTTAAAATATGTAAATATTGAAGTAATCAATATGCCTATCTCTTTATCAAAATGATTTACATTTCTAAAATCTCAGTTCTTATTAAGATAATTTGCCAATGATATTATTAATGTTGAATCTCAAATCAAACTCAGATATAAACAAAGCCTTTTCCACTATGACCAAGGGCCAAACTTTTCATAGCAGAGATCATTTATTTTCATTTTAAATAATTATGAAAGAATAATCTATAGGCAAATGTGAAATAAACTAATTAATACAGTATTTAAACTAAGAATGAATAATGAAGCAATCAATTCTTAACAATTGCTAATATGAATGAATCAGTCTCTTTATCAACTGCACTTATAAAATGATCATTCATACATACCATTTCATCTCTTACAGAGATAAACAATTGAAAAGTGATATTAAGTCTTAAACTCAAATGAGAAACAAATATAAACAAAGTCTTTTTCAACACATTTTATTTGACTACGGATTATTATTTTACAATGATTTAAAGTAAGTAGAAATGATCTCTGCAATGTGAATTTTTTTGACAACATGTGGAGAACTAATCACTTCAATATATATTTGTATGTGTGTATGCATGTGTAAGTAAAATGATCTTAAAAAGTCCATTATAGGGAAAAGCTTTTAGCATATTTCATAATACATTTTATACCAGCTTCTGATTGGCAAAAATTTAGTATTTTTTTTTCTTTTTTGTTTTATCTTCATCTAATAAGAGCTAAATACTTAATTACTGATAAATAATGAGATGTCTATGGAATGGCTGCCTTGAAAAATTCTCAGCTTGTTTGGATATATTCAGAAAATTTCTAAATCCCATTTAGAAGTGAAGCTAGGTTATGAGCATGGTAAATGGGGTATACTAACAACTACATCTCAAAGTTGTATATATATACAGTATATATTAATAACAAATTTAAGATATACCCAAAAGAAATTTTAAAAAATTAGATTATCATTTAGGATAGATATGAAAAGAGAGTTAAATGCTGGATAGGTGAGTAAGTGATAGTGGGATGGGAATGGAAATAATTTTTTTAAAAAAGTGATAATAGTGAGAATTGGAATGGATGAGTGGTGTTTTTTAAAAGATTATTTGATTAATATTGAATTTGAAATTTAATAAAACTTTCTGAGATGGAGGAAAAAACTAGACGATGGATGTTATGTAGATAAGGAAGTATAAATACAAAATGACAAAAAGTGAGTGATAAATGATATTAACTGATGAAATGAAAAATGTTTTAAAGGGGGAGAAAATAAAAATATTTTGAAGGATGAAAGATAAATAAATATTAAGATGGATACAAATTCTACTTAAAGGATTAAATAATATTTTTGGATAAGTGATGATAGGAATGATGGTAGGAGAACTGATAAATATTAGTCACTATTGATTTGCCATTGCTTGCTACCCTAGCGTCTTAATCCATCACACACAATAATGTATTTTATTAAGAGTTAATCATAAAGTAAGCACATACATAATATATGCTGAAATAATATTAAAAATATTTACTAAACAGCGCGCTAATTAGCCTTCTCTCTTTCTCTTTGCTACAAAAGAGACAATAAACCAGAAGATTCAAAATTTTTAATATTAAAGATTTTAAATATAAAAACATTATATAAAAAAATGGGGAGTTTTGCCATTTTTTTTAAAATTTATAAATGATAGTTAAAAAACACAAGCCATTAAAATGAACATTTCTTACATCTCAATAAATGTTAATCGTTTAGAATAGTAGCATAAAACTAATTAACATTTATTTCATTAATTTCCTAATAGTTATTTGATTTTCAGGCATTTTTATTATGAGCCATTTGTATATTTGCTGCGTGTACTCTAGTCGTTTATTTTTCTAAATATATATATATTATTTTCATTAAAATTATTCTTCAAATTATAACAAAATGCCTTAAAAAAATACTTACAGATACATATACACACAATAGAAAAAAAAACATTTTGTTCCTAGATATATATAATTTTTTTGAAGTAATAAAACGCATTTTTTGAATAATTTTTTGTGAAAATGACCGTACACATATATACAACGTTTGACATCATTCTGATATATTATTCTTAAAAGTATTTTTAAGCACTTACCTGCCAACACCAATCATTGTCATTAGTAAATGTGCCTCCAATTATCCGGGGAATAACGGGAAATCCAGTTGGATCAAATGGATAAGGTGGTACTCCAGGATAAGGATATCCTCCTGGATTAGTTGGTATTTCAGGGTAAGGTGGTGGTATATTTGGATAACTTGGTGCACCAGGGTATGGTAAAGTACCTGGATAACTTGGTACCCCAGGATATGATGGAACTTGTGGATAAGGTGGAACACCTGGATTATAAAATCCACCACCTCGCTTACCACATGTTGGCTGAAAAGTTGATGGCACAACAGGAGATCCTGGTAATTGTCGACTTTGTGCAATCAAAGAAGGTTCAACTGTACTGTTTGTTGAATTATCAGATGTAGATTCAAATGTCATGCAGCATAAGAAACCTTCAGGACAATTTGAGCTAGGAAGAATCCTCATATTTGACTCAATACAAAGTCCTTCAATGTCCTTTGAGTTAACACAAAGCCCAGAATTTTTGTAACTCCCTGTGCAGCTTTTACCAAGGGAAAATACACGGGCTGAAATAAACAATTAAATAATAATGGATTTAATATATAAAAATTCAATGAATAATGTATACATCTAAATTATAAATATTACAGTTAAAATCTGTGAGCAAATATAGATGATTTACACATTGTGAAAAATATCTATTAACTAAGACAAAGGAATATCATTTCTGTTTAAGATATATCCCAAATATATTGAAATTAATAACCTCTGATCCAGAAGTTAAGTTAATTTCAAAAGCAGTGTTTATGGTACTGATTGCTGCAGGTAGAAAAAAACATTTCACTACTCTTGCAATCACAAAGATATTAGCATTTTGATGTGATGTGATGCAACTGTGACTTCTCCTTAAACAGAATCATGAAATCTCTCAGCAACTATGCCCAGAGAAACCTGTTAGCCACTTTACCTTCCCTTTCCATTCCCCACTCTAAATTTTCCCATAATCTGCTCCATCCCATTTCCACAACATAATCTTTGTCAGCTCTATGGCCTCTATATCTAAATCCCCCTTATCTTTTCCAAACTCAGCATAAAAACCAATAACCCACTTTCTGTATAATCACTTTGTTCATATTTATTCTTTCATAACTTCATTATTTGTACCCTTTCTGCTTTCAAACATTTACATTCAATTAACAGATGCCTAATATTTTCTATGCCATCCTTAAACAATTTGCAGATTAAATCACCCATATTTTTCCATTTATGTGTATATTCTCTTGTTGCTAAAGATCTTATTCGAGCCTTAAACAATAAATTACTTTCCTTGCCATTATCATAAATCAACTTGCACTCAATGTTCCATTTACTTCTATATATATTTAAATTCTTTTTACTCTCCATATTAGTTCTCCATCTCTCCAACTCCCTATTCTTTATTAAATTAGCACCTATTCTTTTATCCCATTCCTTACCACTATAACACTCAACAATCCTCCTAACACAATCATCCCATGTTTTGTACAAGTATACTGATATAAATTCTTTATCCAAATATTTTGCATACTGCATTACCTTTCTCACCCATCTTATTGCCTGCCCTTTACTTATAACTCAATTAAATACTATTTTGGCTATTCTTTTATTATCCATAAACTGCAACCTATCAAACATTTTCATTTTACTTTTTGCATCTCTCATACAAAAACTTGACCATCCCATTTCTCCTTGAATTGCCTTATTTGCTGTGTACACATGTGCATCTAATGCATGTTTTCTTACTTCCTTTTGTACTTTTTGTAAGTAATCTAATACCCCCTTACTAACATATAATGCATCATTACCATATGTTAACTTTGCTACTGCAACTCTCTTCCATACAATTCTAGCTACATTACATTTATTATATGAAAACACTGTTATTTTGATTAGACATGGCAAATTAGTGACACCTAATGTCAGAACAGTGTTATTAATCAAAGAATTAAAGATCATACTAATGAGAGGTTAATTATCTTGACAAAAAAAATTTCTAAAATAATTGTTTTGAAAACTAACTAATGTACTAGGAAATATAATGGTATGTATCAATAGAGCACCCGAAATTATTAAAGAGATATTGCATATAATTATCTGCACATTTTATAACAAGGACACTGAACCTTTTAGTACATGTGAGATAGTTTCTTGCCAACATAATGACCATAAGATCTATTCTCATATGACATATTGAGAAAAAATACAATGAAGAAATTGGAATTGATGCACATCAGATTGTTCATAGGACTTTTGAGCACCAGAAGCAACATGATTTGCAATTCAGAAATCTTTATCCCTTAGGTCTATCACTCAATCACTGTACTAAATAATACACATTAGAATTGAATGGTAAGTTGCTCAAGAAGTCATATAATGTTTGAGCATTAACTTCAGTCTGGCAGTGGTTAGCTTTTAAATCAAACCATAACTGAATATTCTCATTCTTTTAGAATTAAAGCATTATGATTTAGGAGAAAAACTGGAACTGACAATGTGATGTGACTCATGATTGATTGGCTGAGCACTCTGTATTACAAACAATGTATTGAACATACTATCTACAATTATAAAAACTATATAAATTGAAGAAAAATGGTTATAATTTATAGATTTTAATACTACAGATCTCAACACTGTCCAGGATCCTCATATCCATTTTGAATCTTGTCCAATTAACACTGGTATCCAGCTGCCTTTAGATAATCTTTAGTACATAGTTCACATGTATTTCTGGTAAGTTACCATTATTTGTTAGACCAAATTAATATTTTTTAAATAGTTATCCAACAACAAATTGTTCAATTGTTAATGTTAAAATTTTACAAAGAGGTTACTGATCTGTTCACCAGTGTGCCTCTAATAGAATAAATCACTTATGTAATTATCTAACTTGTATCATAGTCATCATCAGAAACTATGGATTTGCATTCATGGATTATTACTTTCTTCAACATTTCTCAATTTTAGCCATTTTTTGTAAGAAGTCTAAGCAGCTTAGAACACTATTTTTTGATATCATCTACTCTATTTCTAGTTTTTCACCATTTGTTTTTGACTTTCACATTATCAAAAAAAAATATTGAGTTTTTAGTGTATGATTATTATTCATATAATATCTATATCAAACAGCTCCAAATTTTCTTCTCCATAAGTTTCTTTATTTAAATTCTATCTTATATTCATTATTTTATACAATTCATTATTGTCAATTTTTTGCATTTTGTCTACTGAATTGCCTATTAGCAATCACATTTTACAAATATGTAATTCATTAATAAATGTGTGTGTACATATCTAATTTGTTTTGTAACAGATATCTCTGCTTTTCAAATTCTATCCACAAGCTTATGTTGTTTTTTTCTCTGACTTTTTATATTTTTTTTAATTACTTTTAGGATTTTAAAATTTTTTATGTTATCTAATTTAATTCTATCATCTTTGATTTTTCACTTCATTTCCCTTTTTACCAATCCATATGTAGCTTCTGATTATGTTTATTCCATATCTCTTTTCTTTCTTATTCAATATCTCTAAAGTTAATTTTAATGTTTCTTTATTTTCTTCAATGATTATTATGTTATCTTTATATTTCATTTATTCTCATTTAGCATAAATGATTGATCCATCTGTCATTTCTATAATTGAAGATCAAATCTGAGCTGAATAAATCTTCAAATATTTTTCAGGTTTCAATCAGTCCCGGGATTTTTTTTTTTAGGTAGCGAACTTATAGCCATCCCAGTTAAGTATCTTATAACAGTTAGTAAACGATTATCTAATTATTTTCTCATGTGTCATAGCATTGGCCGGGAAGCGAACCCGTTAACCCCGGACAACTGCTTGTAAAGGAGTTGTGCTGACCTCTCGACCACCAACACTTGACGATTATCTAATTATTTTTAGCCAAAGTGTAATACAAGAATAGAAATCATTTAAACCTTGCTATTAGAGCAGCATCAAGACTTGCCAATAATGCTTTTGCCATTAGTATTTCATCTTTTATTTTACCGAATAGTTTAAATCAACAAAGAGAACACTACAATAAAATTTATATGTAAATAGTTTCCTTTACTCCTATTATTTGTTGATCATTTAAGTTTATTTTGCTGTTCTTGACAATAAAAACATTGGTGGTCGAGAGGTGACAGCTGCCCGGGTTAGCGGGTTCGCTTCCCGGCTGATGCTATGACACAGGAGAAAAAAAAACATTCTCCAATAACTTCTAGAAGTCCATAAATGGATTTTAACCGAACTACTGTTTATTTCAATTTTCAACATAATACATGATTATGCGGAGGGGGGGGGCTTAAAAGACAATATTTGTTAAAATGTGTGTGATTATACTTTATTTAAACTGCAGATGTCTGGACAACTCATTTATATCACATTGTACATCGGTTTACAATTGAGGAAATGCAGCTTAAAATTCAACAAGACCAAGTCACCTATATATTGATCTGGTTTTATTACATTAGCACAATTAATTCCATTTCCATATTCGTATGTTTTTATAAAGATTGCTTTATAATAATACTTTTGTAACATGATCATTTCTGAGAGATAAATATGGAGCTTATCGTATATTTGTTCAATCTATTTTTATAGTTTCGTCTAATTAATATCTTTTTTATTCATAATAATATCTACTCTTTTAAAAAAAAAAGTTATAACCGTACAAATTAATGCAATAAGTAATTTATTATTAATTAAATATTCAATAAAATATAGAGACAACATTTTTTTAAAAAAAAAAAATACTAACATCACGCTAAGAGCACTGGTTTCGCACTCTTTATAAACACCACTTACACGATACATGAAATATAAATTTAACAAGCACTTACATTACTTGCACATGCACAATATTGTATGTATTCAGTATACTTATAGTAACATATATATATATTATGCCCAAATAGAAAAATTTATTTCTAAATGCATATATCTGCCATAAAATTAAATATATAAAGCTAATCCACATCCGTCTATTTATCAGTTATCTGGACCTAATCACCAAAACATCACATGATTACCATTTCCTTTGCTTATACAAACTGTTACTAACATGATCAAACTCTGCATACGTAGTGCAACCCAGTGCAAGCTTTAGTAATCAATGGATGCAAGAAAATTTGTGCATAAAATTTCTTATCTGATGTCTACTATTCTCACTTATTGTTTTCATCAACTGTGAGGAGCCTTGGATCTGAGAGCACTGCACCTAGATCCAAGTGTGCACAAACCTTTTTGCAACCATTGATTACTTCGACTAGCACTGAAACGATGGCACTAAATATGAAAGTTTACTACTGTTACCTGGCTCTACATTTCAAAGCAAATCAACTTTTTCAAGTTTCCCTATCTCTTGTTCTTTAAAAATTTGTAATTATTTTTTTCCATTACAGTATCTATCTTTTTTTCTTTTTCTGCTTTTTTAAAAACTTTTCTTTATAAATATAATTCAGTTATCTATTTATACATGATTAATCCAATTCCTCTTAATTTAGTTCATCTTTCCTTCACTTATTCTTTTTAAAAAATTTTATTTGTTTTGTTTTGTTCTTCATTTAATATTTTCATTTTTCTACTGATATATCATTATTTTTTTATGTTGATTTGCATCAAAATTTAAATAATAAACAACTTTGTTTCTAAACCATTCATCCTATCACACCAAAATTATGGTTGAACTGAGTTCAGACCCATATGACTATTTACTATTGAGCTTAGATTGAAAATATTTTTGTGTTTTCAATTTCATTCTCATAGTTTAGTAGTTAATAGAGATAAAAGGTGGTTGCTAGAGGGTTCATTAGATCCTAAGATCTAGATCAGTCTCTCAGATCCAAACTCCTCACTATGCAGGCCACAAGCCAGAAACTAGTCTGGGGATATTGGATGAGTAGGCACTAGATAGGGATTTTATGCACAAGCCTTCTGGCATCCAAGCCAGAAACTAGTCTGGGGATATTGGATGAGTAGGCACTAGATAGGGATTTTATGCACAAGCCTTCTGGCATCCATTGATTACTCTGTTTAGCACAGGTGGCAATACTGTATGGAGAGTTTTGTTCTGTTTATCAACAATTAATGTGCTAGTATAGGAAATGTGATCATGTGATGCTAATGGTTTAACACCAATCCTGCCTAATAGGATAGTGGTGGCTATGGTTGTAAAAGAGCCAAAGACACCAAAATGTATGGGTGCTGAACTGAGTTCAGACCCATATGACTATTTAAGCTATTGAGCTTAGATTGAAAATATTTTTTGTTTTCAATTTCATTCTCATAGTTTAGTAGTTAGTAGAGATAAAAGGTGGTTGCTAGAGGGTTGCATTAGATCCTAAGATCTAGATGCAGTGCTCTCAGATCCAAAGCTCCTCACTGATGCAGGCCACAAGCCAGAAACTAGTCTGGGGATATTGGATGAGTAGGCACTAGATAGGGATTTTATGCACAACCTTCTGCATCCATTGATTACTCTGTTTAGCACAGGTGCAATACTTATGGAGAGTTTTCTCTTTTATCAACAATTAATATCTAGTATAGGAAATGTGATCATGTGATGCTTAATGGTTTAACACCAATCCTGCCTAATAGGATAGTGGTGGCTATGGTTGTAAAAGAGCCAAAGACACCAAAATGTATGGGTGCTGAACTGAGTTCAGACCCATATGACTATATAAGCTATTGAGCTTAGATTGAAAATATTTTTTCAATTTCATTCTCATAGTTTTGTAGTTAAGTAGAGATAAAAGGTGGTTGCTAGAGGGTTGCATTAGATCCTAAGATCTAGATGCAGTGCTCTCAGATCCAAAGCTCCTCACTGATGCAGGCCACAAGCCAGAAACTAGTCTGGGGATATTGGATGAGTAGGCATTAGATAGGGATTTTATGCACAAGCCTTCTGGCATCCATTGATTACTCTGTTTAGCACAGGTGGCAATACTGTATGGAGAGTTTTGCTCTGTTTATCAACAATTAATGTGCTAGTATAGGAAATGTGATCATGTGATGCTTAATGGTTTAACACCAATCCTGCCTAATAGGATAGTGGTGGCTATGGTTGTAAAAGAGCCAAAGACACCAAAATGTATGGGTGCTGAACTGAGTTCAGACCCATATGACTATTTAAGCTATTGAGCTTAGATTGAAAATATTTTTTGTGTTTTCAATTTCATTCTCATAGTTTAGTAGTTAAGTAGAGATAAAAGGTGGTTGCTAGAGGGTTGCATTAGATCCTAAGATCTAGATGCAGTGCTCTCAGATCCAAAGCTCCTCACTGATGCAGGCCACAAGCCAGAAACTAGTCTAGGGATATTGGATGAGTAGGCACTAGATAGGGATTTTATGCACAAGCCTTCTGGCATCCATTGATTACTCTGTTTAGCACAGGTGGCAATACTGTATGGAGAGTTTTGCTCTGTTTATCAACTTTGTTTCTTAGATCTAATTTTAATAGCAACTGAATAAAGTTGTACTCTTTCTGTAAATCTATATGATAACTACAACTTTTGTTAAATCAATAATCTTTCCTGCTGCCTATTGTCAGTTTTTTTTTTTTTTTTACCACATTATTGATCTCAACAATTATTTTCTCCATCTTTGCTCTGTTAGTTAAAGATTCATTCTAAAATTTCCATAAATTTCCATTATCTTTATTTAACATTTTGTTATGACTATCTTTTTGTTTGTTTTTAGTATAAGTTGCCATGCCCATTTTTTTTTTTTTTTAGTTAAGCAATACTCTTTCTTACTCATATCCATCTCGCTTCTTATCTATCTATCCCTTTGTTTATTTATCTAACTAACTTCTGATTTACTTGTCTACCTTTGATCTATATATTCTCCTGACAACATGTCTATCTATCTGTCCAATTCATTCATCTATTTGCCTAGTTAACTGAGTATCTTCTATCTTTCTGTTCATCTGTCTATCTACATCTCTACCTATCTATCTATTAGTCTGTCAGCTTATCTATCAATTTATTTATCTGTCCATACATTTATTTATTTACTGCCAACTTATATACCTTTTTACATATTTATACGTCTATCTATCTATCTATCTATCTATCTATCTATCTATCTATCTGTCTTTCCATCCGTCCGTCCGTCCGTCCATCCATCCATCCATCCATCTATCTATCCATCCATCCATCCATCCATCCATCTATCTATCTAACTATCTATCTATCTACCTATCTATCTATCTATATTTGTCAATATATTATTTATAGATATATATATAATTATTTATCTACCCACTTGCCTAAATATCTATCTGTTTATCTATTCATCCTTTCATCTACTTACCTATCTATCTTTTTGAAAATGGTTGATTTTTTTTATCAAAATGTTTTAGTTAATGAACTCATTTGGTGTAATTTTAAAATTTCGATAATGAAATGAGCAAATACTTCATCATATAGATTCTTAACCTTTAATGATTGAAGAATTGTAAAGAATACATTGGAGTGATGAATGTAGAGAGATACATAGAATACTGTATAGAATAAAGAAAACATTGATTACTGTACGAAAAATGGTAGTTAGCCATTTTCTAAACATAGAGCATTTGATAAAAGTAATGATAAATCTAACGTGGGTTGATGTGGAAAATCTGTCCTTTGGCAAATGATAATGATTGACCATAAGTCAACAATAAATTCTGATCCCACATTCTATCAGAAAATAGATGCTACTATAAAATAAACTTTGTTTGTAGACATTCTTTTTTAAAAGATTATTTATCATCTATTTATAGCTGGTCATATACAATAAAAATACAACCATTTAAAAACTTTTTAGAATTAACAAACTTGTTTTCCAGAAAATATTTAATATACACATAGATTTTATATTTATATTTAGTTATATGCAGCTATTTCATGATATATAAATACCATCAGGTTATAATGGTTATTAAATGCCCTTCCTTATTCTGATCATTTAAAAGAATTTATTAAAACTTTAGAATACATTTTTCCGATTTTTTACTTACAAAAACTATAAATTACATTCCACTCTTAGAAACAAGAATATAATCTATAGTTGATTTAGTGGAAACAATAGATGATTTATTATCAGGTGTTATTGACCGAGAAAGAGTGTTTTAGCGCTTCTGCTTTGAAATTTCCGGCATGTAAAAAAATGTTGATTAAAAATTATTATAATTACCATATGGAAGTTATTTTATTAAAAAAAATTAGGGATGATATAGATATCAAAATTGAAAAAGATAATATATAATATAGATATAAAGTAGTTTATGTGGATGTTTGAAAAATAATGTATCCCAATAATAAGCAGTTCACGGGACTTCATGTAAGTTTGGGTAATCAATAGATGCTAGATGCACTTATTAAATCCCTATCCAGTGTTATTCTATACATATCTCAGACTAGCTTTAGTTTAAGGCTTTCAATAAGTGAGAAACTTTGAAACTCGAACTATATACTTAGATTAAATCTAGTGCTATCTTTTGATATTTTTTAGACTATCAAGCTAACTATTTAAAATTCAAAAATATTGTTATTAATCCAAGACGACTTGCTTGTATGCGTGGGATATGAATTAATAAGAATTACATTTAGCAAGCTCACTTAAACTTACAATAACTGGGAGCGAACTCAGACTTTCATACGACCCACCACTCTCAGGGCCATCTCATATTGCTGACCCACCTGATCACACACATGTTGAAAAGATAAATAATTATCAAGGGCTTTGAACGTTCCATCATCAGATTTTCAATGAAATGGAAGGCTGAAGAGTTGCGAGTTAAAATAGTTTGAAGCCTGTCCATTAAAGTATGAAGATTGGCTATCTTAATAAAAAGCTGAGTACTGATTATATATATGTGTGAGGATAGTAATCTAGACCAACTGATGATTGCTGGTTTAGCATGAAATACGTATATTGGTGATTATTTATCTTTTCAACATGTGTGTGATCAGGCGGGTCAGCATTATGAGATGGCACTGAGAGTGGCGGGTCATGTGAAAGTCTGAGTTCGAACCCGCATATATTACATATATAAATGCAGGTTTAAGCCTGTACAATGTATTAATAACTGGGAGCATAGAAACACAATAAGTAGTTAGCTCTTGAAAAGAGTTGTGTAAGTTCAGGTCATATGATGTGTGTGTGGGTATGGCTTTAAATGGCAGCTAAATTTGGACAAAATTAAAACTTTTTTATTTATAATAATCAGTAAAAAATTACTATTATCTTCTAAACATGCAAGGAAGGAGTCACACAATATATTACTAACTTTTTTGAAGTTTACCTTACCCTGTTTTCCATTTTTCTCAGATACCTACAAATAATTTCTTTTTTCTGAATATCATCTGTCAATTCCGTTTTTTTTTTAAAAAAAAAGCAAATGAACTAATGAATTAAAAGATGTTAAGAATCTAAAACCTCAACAATCACTTATAAATTAACCTAACTAAAATTGCAAATTTAATTTTATGACTCACTTAATTACTATAGAATTTTGTTTTTGTTTTCATTATGCTAGAACTCATTTTTATTTTTATAAATAACTTCCGATCATTAAATAAAGTTTTTATCTGTGCAATCGAAATGATTTTGAAACTATCAATAAAGAAATTAGAAACTATTCATGGATTGGTGCTATCCAAAAAAGAAAAAATACTATTTTTGGCATGTGATAAATAAACTTAATGAGTTTACTAGAAGAAATCTAAGTACTCTGATTCATTATGTGAAGAAGACAATAGATTCATTGGATATAATTATAAAAAATGAAAAAAAAACCAGGTAGATAAATTGTTATAAAAAAATAAATGGAAAATAAGTATGAGTAAAATATAGTTTGTATATGGAAGATTGTATGATAACAGTAAAGGGAACTTATTTTTATTTGGTATAAGAGTTTTAGATACCTATGAAAGATGACGTAATAGAATAATAGTTTGAATTGTGGATGTAGTTTGTTTTAGTGGTAAAGTGAGAATATGAATTCTTTATTTTTTTGGTGTATAAAATATTGAAAAAGAATCAAAATAACATATACAAAAAGTATGAGAAATTTAGTAGTAAAGGAATGAAAGAAATGGAGTTTATGATGTATTTTTGTTTCGATTTTTATAATAAAATTGGGAACTGTGAGAAGAAGATAATGGAACTGATGAAATAATTTTTATTAAAATAATGTAGGGCAAAAAAGAAATAAATCAAGGCTGGAAAAATAATTGGATAATAATTAGATAAATTTATTGTAATATCCAAAGATTTTGGAAAGAAAAAACATGTAACTTGCTAACAGGACTTTTTGAATATATAGTCCTATGCACAAAAACTATTGATTTTGTTTAAAGAAAATCTATTTTATGTTACACCATGTAGATTTACTGACATATACATGTTTGTTATGTAGCATTAAGATAAATCTGATAGTAATAATTTTGAAAAATTAATTTTATATGTATATTTTTATTCTTTATTCCTAAAAATGTATAATCATCACAAGCATATAATGTGTACATTTTTTAAAACTGTATTAATGTAAACCACAAAAGACTATTAGCTAAAAACCAAAGTACATAATAAATATGCAAGGATAGTCACAATAGCTTTAGTTGACTACCAACTTATACAATCATTTCTATCAATACCGTAATTTTAACATAATTGAACATAACATGATAATAAAAGCTATCACAATTGATTGCACAATAGTAACCAAGTAACTTAAACATGATTGATACAGTTACAAAAATTATAATCTATTTTGTGATAAAAAATATATCCACTGCTGGTATGGCTACAAACATAACCTAGTTCATGATAAACATGTTATAAATATTGCTGATAGAGTTACAAACATGCAACCTATTCCACACTAAACATAGGAAAAACACTGTTGATACAGTTACAAATTGTTACAAAGTAAGTATGATATAATTGCTATTGATATGGTTAGAAATTTTGTTATTTAGTCTATGATTAATATATTGCTGTTACAGTTATATACATTTTAGCTTATTCTATGATAAATAAAATATAACCACTTTTAATATGGCTACAATTCTGGTAACCTACTTTATGGTAAATATGATATAAATACTGCCAGTATACTTACAGACATTGTAACACACATCATGATAAAAATGTTGTAAACTGTATTATTAATTTATTATAAAAGATTGATCATCATTCACTACTAATCAAACATCACAGTTAAGTTGAACCAAGTTATCTTGTTTATTCCCTGATAATTAAATATCAATCAAAGTAGAATCAAATTAACTCAATTATATCTTGGCAACTAAATATTACTGTTGAACTATGATCTGTTATACTCTGGTAATCAAACATTTGTATTAAATTATAATATATCTAATTTTATTATTTCCTGGTAACACAACATCATTTTTAAATTATAGTCACATTCCTTGGTTATGCTCTGGTCACCAAACATCACCATTTATACTTCTAACTCCTATTTTCAGCTAATCTGTAATAAAGTTATGTACTGTGCAATTATATTTAATATTTCAGTATTTAGATTTATAACTGACTATACTATTTCTGTATTATTCCTAAGGCAATATAAATTATGTAGTTACCATAGGATATATATTTTCAAACAGTACTGTTATAATTGTTATTGTATATAATCTTATCAGTTAATAGAATGGAAAATAAAACAATAAGTTGTTTTCAATCAGAATTGTTTTATTTTATTAGAAAAACTTTAAAAAAAAAAAAAAAACATAGGCAAACAAAAAAAAACAACATTACAATGGTTAAAATGAAATCATTAATAGTATTTGACCCAAGTTATCTTGACAATTAATTTACATATTTAGGCAGAAGGAAAACATTTTTGAAAACCAATTTAAAAAATAATCTTATTGCAACTTTTATAACTATATTTAAACCGGAAATTTATAAAATCAAGCATATGAAGCAATGCTACATGTTCATAGCCTATTCCTGATTTACATCACTATAAAAATTGCAAAAAGAACCAATATAATCTATGCAATTTTAAAAACATTGATAAGGCAGTAAACAACATACAAACTTCTTACAATCTCATCATCAATAAAGCAATGCTATTAATTTATCTATCTACTGCATCACAGCACTTTAAGACTTTCTCAGCTGACTACGATATAATAAATCTGGCTTATAATTCAAACCTTTATATAGGCCAAAATCTAAGTCTAGACATTCTGATGTAAATGGATTTCTGATATCATCATAGCTAAATAAGACCAAAAATCTTTCATTATCCAAGTCAATGTAGATATTTTATATTTTTAATATAGAAACCAACTGAGATTTGATCACACTAATGAAAACTACTGACACTGACTTCAGCTAAGAACCTGAACAAGAAATTAAAAAAAATAGTCATAATTGAAAAAAAAATACTATAAATGAAAATACACTAGATACCTCAAGAGTCATTACTACATTATTTGCCTTGATGACAACATTACAATTTGAGTGGTTTCATCAACAGAGAAGGAATGTTGTAGCCAATTTAAAATAAGCTATTTTGGACAATCACAAATCTCAAAGAATAAGAGTAAAATTAGTATTATTAGTAGATTTGTTTTTTTAATCAATCATTGTTGGTTATTTATCAAAAAAATCATAATAAAATATATTTCCCACTACAGTCAGTTTTTGTATTTAATAATAATAACAGTCATAGAATAATCATTACATAGATGACTAATTACCATCATTGAATAATACCACAAAGGATGGCCATTACAGATAATGATGGCAATTCCAACAGAGATAATTTTTCCAATGAACATTGCCAAATTAATCATAACATGATAATTAGAGTTGTTTCTTGATTGTAGGTAGTTGTCAAAAAACTTAAACTTAATTGCATCCCAAAAGACCAAAATTGTTGATAAAATTACAGATAACTTTCTTTGCATATACAACATTTATTCAATTACAAATATGGTAATCTAGATTGAATAAATAAAGCATACACACTGTTATTAAATGGTTGTAAAACTGAAGTCAATCAATTGTGTACCTTCGTTACACCCCAATAATTAAACTTCATTATTAAATACTATCCAAGATGTTCAACACCTTTCTTATTTTCCTTGTATATAGAGGCAAGCTATAATATAACAGATGTACAATTATAAAAAAACTCAAATTGACACATACAAGTTTTAATAAATAACTTAATGAGTTTAATCATTCTGAATAATATATATAACTGGCTTATAGAAAACAATTGACAATATTGATCATAGAACAGTTCATATCTATGTAGTTAGATAAGTAAATAATTAGATAGAGCTCATCTCTAACTCCGTGAATTACTAAAGTCTTTATTTCAATAGCTATAGATTTTTTTTAACTCCTGCAATTTCAGATAGTCATTTGTTAGCAATTATTAGTAAGCACCTTATTGCTCTCTGCTTCCTTATGACAGTCTAATGAGATTTGATGCAAGCTCTTTCTACTGCTAATACTGGTTTACAACTGCACTATCATAATTTTATTCTATTCTTTAAGTGACATGTGACTTTTTTTTCTTTTCATTTTACTCCATTCTACATTCTCCTTCATTAAAAGTTTAGCCGGCCATTTTATTAACTTTGCTAATTTGCATATTGTTAGATTTTATTATAAGGCAAATTAGAATGTTATTACTTGCAGTTTTTTGCTTATAATTATTTCTAGAGTAACTGAATATTCCCTGTATTGACCAACTTTATACACACACATATGTTCACAACAATACCTCCCCTTCACTCTAGAAATAAACAGAGTTTTAATTGCAAATAAAATCTTGCTACTTTACTGGGTTTTTTCATAGCCTAATTTTTCTGGATAGTGGTATTGGCTTTTCCTTTTCAAAAGTTAATTCATTATTTGAAAAAGTAGTTTGCTCCTATAAACCTAAGCTAGATCTTTCTCTTTCAATTTCTTGTTCCAAAGGATTTTATTTTATCTCCATCTTCATATTTGTAAAGCATCAGATTTACTATCTTTATCTACTCTGAGAGTAGTAATTGTATCATCTTGCCCGTGGGCACCATGGTGCCCGCAGACCCCTTTACATGTGCCCGCCGCTATCCGAACATGATAAAAAATTATTTATCTGATACAAATAAATTTAATTTTTATAATTTCTTATAAATTATTGTATTATATTGTAATCAAATTGTAGGGCATACTATACTTTTACAGCATAAAAATATAAACGTTAATTATATGTTAAAATTTTAGACCAGGGGTATCACCCACTTTTGTATTTCTGTTAGTAGTAAAATTTTCTAACCGCCCACTGGTTCCATAGTAATGGTGATTTATGAAGTAGGGAAGTAACTTTATAAAATTTATAAAGCAGAGTTAGAACAAGCTAAAGCATATAATAATAATAATAATAATAATTACTTACCAAATACTTTATGTTGGACTTTTGCTAAGTTTGGCAGAATAAAACTCTATAAATGTTTTTTAAAAAGTCAATTAAATTTAAAAATAGTAAGTGCTTCAGTGTCAGACAAAACTCCTACCACCCACCATGAAGGCTGGAATACCCACTAGTGGGCAGTAGGGACAGGTTGACTACCACTGGACTCTAGCATATCAACTTGATGTTCTTGTATATGATTGATATGCCATCTCAAAATTCTATCATCTTATAATCTTATCTCTTATATTTTCACAGACACTATTTTACTTATCACTCTTGATAGCCATTTTTTCTCGAGTGTATCCCTTATTCATACTATCTTTTTATTTTAAACTTGACATTTTCTAAGTTTGTCTTTCCTTTTTACTTTATCTGATAGTAAAACAGACACATGCATCCTTAAGCAATACTTCATTAATAATTTCATGGTTGAAACTAGGCGTGAAGTGTAGTAAAAGATCCCTGTCATAAGTGCTTTATGGATATCAGCATATTCTCATTTATTTAAAGTACTTTTCAGCAGTAGGATTGCATTTTTTACTATTCTGTTGGATTGAGGGTGCCATGTCAGTGTAAGTATATGCCATATCCACTTTGGAGCAAGGAAGCTTCAATTTCTCTTAGATGAATCCCATGTTGTTGCTTGTTACAATTGCTACATGATACTTATGATGGAAAACAGTTCATTTAAGATTTTTTTCACACTCACTTTACTGATAACCTTTGCTAAGCAATATTCTATCCGTTTTGAATATGCATCTAAGGCTAGTAAAAATAAATTTCCATGAAATAGCCTAACATAGTCTAAATGAACTCTTTCCTATCCTCTCATAGCCTTGGGAAAAGATTAGATTTTTTTAGCCAGCAAACTCACAGTTTTTTGGCAAGCTAGACATTGTTTGATAGAGTTTTCAATACTACTTTTTAATTCTGGCTACCCTTGATGTAATAAATGTAAAAACTCCCCTCAGACAGAATTACTACCTGGTCTCTCTTAGTACGAATTTGTGGCATGTCAACAAACTTTTCCAAATGTTAGATATTGCCAGGGCTACATAATTTGGCATCTCATTGGCCATCCATTTTTTATCCAATTTCTTACCTAGTTATAATTCTTATTCTTTTTAGTTCACTCCATTATAATTTTGCTAATTACTATTTTGAACTTCAACACATTTTTAGCAGGTGGAAATTTATTTTGGATATTTATTTTCCAAACACTGATTTTCATGACATTTATTGCCACTGCTCCCTTTGATTTATTCCTTACCAGTAAACCCTTTTTTTATTTGCTATTTTTTTTATTGCAAACCTTTGATAAATGGCCTGTCAGGTTACAACTAAAACACTTATAAATTTTAAATAACACATTTAATATGGCCCTTCTTTCCACAACAATAACAATTTTTGGGCTCATCCTTACCAAACTTCTCTGTAATCTGTGCTTTCACTACATTAAGGTATGTGTTTGGTTTAGCTTCTTCATTTATATTTTGAATTTTTGCCTGTGTTGTAGGATAATTATGTTATTGCTCATGTTTAATGACAGCCTTATACTTTATTTAGAAGCATCTGACCAAGCCTAACATCTTTGATGCCCATAGTAACTGGCCCAATGGTACCTCTTTAATATAATCCTTGAAATAATCATTTTCATGTATGCTTTCATCTTGTGAATGCATTGTACCACAGAAATGATGATGATGTTATTGACTTGGAAGTAGGCATTTAACTTTATCAATAATTCCTTGTACATGATTTCTTTCCCTTCAGAACATATAAGCAATTTTTTAATTGTAGAACATTCTGTCCTGACATCCATAAGAAAATGACAATGTTCAACTTGTCATCAATAAACCCATTTATTAATATGTATTTCTCTAAATGATTTACGTATATGTACTCTGTTCATATCAAATAATGTTATTTGTTGTTCTGCATTTCTCCATATGTTCTAATCACTTATATATTTGAACAAAATCTTTTTACAGGTTTTGATGACTGACCAATTAAGGTATACAAGATGAAACTATAATCCAACAGCCGTACATTTTTAAAGTAACTGAAATTGACACACACACACAAGTTTTAATAAATAACTTATTGAGTTTATTCACTCTGAATAATATATATTTGTAATCAGGATTAGTAGTTCAACTGGCAACTACCTAGTTGAAACCAATAAACAATAGTGTTCATGGAACAATTCATATCTATGTAGATAGATAGATAAATAAATAAATAGAAAGATAGTTAGAGCTTATCTCTAAATCTGTGAATTATTAAAGTCCTTGTTTCAATAACTATACATTTTCTTTAACTCCTGTCATTTCAGATGTCATTCACTAGCAATTTCTAATAAGCATCTTATTGCTCACTGCTCCTTGAATCAGTCTAATGAGATTTGACTAGAATTCTTTCTAGTGATGATATTGGTCTGCAGTTGCACTATCAGTTTTTTACTCTATTCTTCAAGTTTCACATTAATTTTTCCTTTCTCATTTTATTCCATTCTACATTCTCCTTTATTAAAAGTTCTGCAGTCATTTTATTAACTTTTAGCCTTTATTATAATGCAAATTAGAATATTGATACTTGCTGTTAATCTAATTCTTTTGCCTGCATATAATTATTTTAGAGTGACTCAATATTGCCTATGCTAATCTGCTTGTACACACATACATATACATATAATTTCATTAAAAAATACATATCTAGTCATTATACAACATATTGTAAATAAATCTCTCTATTTTTTTCTTATCCTTTTTGTATTCTTCACAATATTTGGTGAAATTCAAGTATTGTTACAGTTTCAATTATATAGCAGTGTTTTTTCAGAGCTATGGAATACAACTGTATTATTTTTTAAATAAATCTACAAAAACCTTATTTTTTATTATAAATCCTTATATATTATTTTTGAAATACAAGTATAATTCACGTTCTTGGAGTTTAAGTGTAATATAGGAGATTTGAATACAGACTTTCAAACTCCCTTCAGGTATTTGTCCATTCTATCTCATACAACTTATACATATGACCACACATATGTGAAAAAGATAAATGATCTCCAATATATGTATTTCATGCTGAACCAGCACTCATCAGTTGGTCCAGATCATCATCTGCCATACATATATATAATCAATGCTTGAAAAGATGAAGGACAGAGTAGATTGAAGCCTGTCCATTAAAGTTTGAAAATTTGCTATCTTAATATACTGTATACCGAACACTGATTACAAATATGTGTGGGAGATGATTGCTAGTTCTGCATGAAATACATATATTGGAGATCATTTATATTTTTCACATGTGTGGGTTAAGTTTACTGGTTGTATGAGATAGAATTCATACTAAAGGGAGCTTGAAAGTCTGTGTTTAAATCCCTTATAAATCTCTATATATATTTGCTGTCATACATTTTAAAGTTTTACATTAAATATATATATATATATATATATATCATAAAAATAAAAAATAAAACATTTAATATATATATGCATACATTTTTAAAAAAAATGTAGAACATATATACATATTCTTCTTGGAGGCCTTAAAATAACTGAACAGGAAAAATCCCTAATGTCCATTCCATATGTCTTTTTCATTGCAGTTGATATAGCATATGGACATGGATGGGCTGCTCAACAACATGCATTAGCTAGAATGGTGAGCTTATTGGCTTTTTACTCTGAGTTTACCAGTTTTTACTTGTGGATCTGAGATCTGGACACTTAATAGAGCAATACAGATACTTCAGATCACTCAAAGAAGTATAAAAAGATGCACGTTAGGAGTAACAAGAAGAAATCGAAAACACAATATATGAGTAAGAGAACAAACAGCTGTTTCTGGCATCATTGAAAGAATTAAAAGACTGAAGTGGAGTTGACTGGACTTATTGCCAGAAGAGAAGATAATAGATGGGACAATTGAAATCTTAAACTGGATTCCAAGAGATTGTAAAAGACCCAGAAAAAGGCCACACATCTTAGAGAGACTTTCATTCTGCAGTGAATTGATAATGGTTAATGATGATCAATACATGCATTTAAATTGTATAAATAATAGTATGAGAATATTTCAAAATAAATTTATTTTATGGTAATATAAAAAATAATGTAAAGTAGTTGTATGAAAAAGATTGCTTATCAGTAAAAGACAATTCGATTGAATAAAGAAGCATTAAAATTATTTTAAAAATGTGAAAGTTTTATAGTCTTGTACGTTTATAACTAACTTCTGTTTTCATTAAATATCAACTATATCGAACGTGTACACCTTTTCTTGCAGTACTTTGGTATTTATTAGTTTTGTAAAGAAAAATAAAACTTTTTTTTATTTAGATGACGATAACGAAATAGGTCGAATTTAAAAAATAATGAAATAGGTCAAATTAAAAAAAAAAGAAAGTATAATTTAAAAGTCTATAACTAAATATACTTTTTTAATTATGAGGGGAGAAGTCTGTAAAAAAAATCTACATTCCAAATGTGAATAGTCAAAAAATGAACATAAAAACCTAATAAAAAAACAAGTTTTATTATTATATTCAAAAAGGAAATTATATATGTTAAAACGGGAATTTAAAATATATTGTAAGTTCACATTAAAAATAAATTAGGTTAGCAATAAAGAGATAAATGGCAAAAGATAACGTGTTTAATACAGAGAACAAACATCTGCACACACATATATTCATACAGATACCAGCTTTTCAAATCTATGTAGTTTTATTTTTACAAAAAAGAAGAAAAAAGTAAATGCATTTAATTTGAATTAATAATATAATTATTGGTAAAATAGAGAATATGTTGCCATATTTAAATTCAGATTTTAAAAATTGTAGTTAGGAATCACTAAGTATTGCATGATCACCATTCTTTATGCTTATACACGCTATTAACACAGAGGCAAAACTCTCCATACAATAGCTCCACTCAGAATTAATCTGGGGATATTGGATCTGTAGGCACAAGATAGGGATTTTATCCACAAATTTTTCTGCACCCATATATTATTGTGCCGAGGGGTGCTGTATGAAAAGTTTTGCCTCTGTGTATCTATAAAAAAGTTATAAAATGCCAAAAAAAAAAATCAAATGTAGATATAGGTTTTATTCAAGTTTTAATATCAAATAGAACATATTAGTAGCACTTAAATAAGAATAATGTTATTCTATCAATAGAATGTTGGGCACTTCTTGATAGGGCTGTTAATGCCTGAAACATATAACATGTGGTGATTGGTTTTTTTACTCACCATTAGACAATGTGTAAATGAAAATAGAAAATAGAATAGATTTAATATTGTTTTAATAAAATTTAAAAGAAAGCAGTAAAAAACTTACTTTTTTATTTTTTATAATGCAACTTTAAGAATTTAGTGATCTATATCTCAGAAAATGGAACTAACAAAACATATGCATTATCGTATTAGAGATAAGCTTTATTTTGTAAAATTAGCAAAATATGCCTAGTGCATTTTCAACTACTTAATCATATTTAGTCATAATTATGGTATTGATGGTGAAAAGAAAATTGTGGCATTTATTAAAGAAACAAAACTCAATAGAGAATTTGCATATTTAAATGAAAAATAAGTTGTTTATATTAGCCATTTTTTTGAAAGGGAGCCACAGGAATCTTTTTTGTTAATTGTCTGTTTATCTTTGGCAATACTTCAGCCTATTTAACCTTCTACTTGGCATTGTTATGCTCATTCAGAGCAGACTACTCTGGCAGATGTAGGTTCAAAGGTGTGACCAAGGTTGAATTCATGCTTATGGAAGATTGATTTCACATCAGTTTGAGCTTTGGCATGTTATATAGATATTGGTGTTGTGCATTACAAGTGGATAAGTTTGTCTTCTTTGAACATAATGATGCCAAAGAGGGTAAAGCAAGCTTGACACATTAGCAGAGCAATTAACAAAAAAAATTCCTATGTCTTTTTTTTAAAAAGCCAATATAAATAACTTATTTGCCATTTAAATATGCAAATTCTCTATTGAGTTTTATTTCGTTAATAAATGCCACAATTTTTTTTTCCACTGTCAGTGCCATGATTATGACTAGCATGATTAAGTATTCAAAAATGCACTAGGCATATTTTTCTAGTTTTACAAAATAAAGCTTATCTCTAATACAGTAAAGTATATATTTTGTTTGTTTTTTATTTTTTGGTACTTCAAGAAATAAGAATATTCCTCCACTTAAATTTTATCATTTGTCTTTAAAATTTAGTTGTTTAATTTTTAAATTATGTTTGTTTATTTTAGTTTGCTAAAATAGTGATATTCCAGTGTATAGATCCTTTAGTTTATATATTATTATTAATAACTGAATGGTTATTTGTTCAGGAAGTCATATGATATGTGAACAGTAAATGATCGAAATTCACTTTATTAACTTTTAGCTCTTAGGTCCAGTATTTTGTTATTTTATTAAACTACCTAGGGCAGTTTATAGTAAAGTTTAACTTTTGCAATAGGAGTAGCAAATAATTGATCTTACTTTAATCCAGACCCATCTATTATAAACTTAAATAATCAATGGGTATCAATTTAGAACTATAATTAGATTTGCAAATTGCTTTATATCTATGTACTGCTTTTTGTGAAAAGCATCCAGAAACTTTTCTAAAAATATGAATCTAATATATAGTGTTTATTCAAGCTTATGATAGGCTATTCTGGAGTAGAGTAAATTAAGCAAATTACTACTCTTTAATGTAAAATAAACTGTTAAACTCGAGTGCTTTAAAATAGATAAATTAAAATTAGAGGTTAAATTATTAGAAATATTTTTCTTTCAGATAGCTGAGCCACAGTCAATCTAGTGATGCATTCAATTTTGACAATTAAATAAACATCTAACTATTTGCTAGAGAGTAAAGAATAAATTGAAAACTTAAAATTATTTATTAGCTAACCTAAAAAATAAGATATTTCCCCCCTCTTATGATCACTGCTGGAAAAGTTTTTCTCCATTTGGTTTTTTATGGACCATTTTAACATTTATATATATACATTTTATTGATTATGACCAATATGCATATATTTAAGCAATAATTTTAACAGGTATATATATACAAACATATATTTTAAGTCCACCCATGTATATATTTGCTTATTGTTAACACTACCATTTCACTTAGATTTCATCAATCAAATCCCAGATAGAAGAATGGTCATTTAAGGAAGATATGGATATAACCAGATTTTTTGTGAAATTTTTAAAGCCTTTTATGTGGATATTAGTAGTCATCTCAATGCTTAAAAAGTATGCTAATGTGATCAAAGAAAGTCAATATCCTCTTCATTTATTTTCCATGTTTAAACACTGACCAAATAAGATTTTATCAATGCCAAATGTGTTGATTCAATTAAGCTACCTTTTATTTGGGACATTTTTATAAATCATAATGGATGAAATGTCATTAACCTTTTCCTTTCCTACTTCTAAAGCATTACTATGATTTACTGGGGGAAAAGCCATTCCAATAAAATTTGGCTTTTTACTTTTTATTTCTGTCTCTTTTTAATCACTGAACTTTATTAAAAAATATTTCAGTAATGTGTCATAAAATTTTAAACAGTATATTAAGACATTTGAAAATTAGATTGTCTGATTTTGGACAATTCAGCAACAACATCATTGAATGATCTATATCAGCCAGAGGAAGGCTAATAGAATCCAATGAAATTTTGGCAGAAGGCTAATGTTATCACTAAACAAATCCACACACAGAAGAACTTATAAGTTTATATACATATATGTAGATAAAATAGTATTCCTATATTAACGTTATTTAGTTTCAATCTTTCCAAAACGTTGAAATTCATGGATAATAAGAAATACTATATAGCAAACATTTTAAACTCATACAGTACACATTTTTTAAACATTATGCACATACTTATGATACAAAAATTATATATACTAAAAAAGCAACAAAAATAACTAACCAAAAAAATTTTGAATATATTATAATGCATTTTTGCAAAATGACAAAGATCACATTTTATCCATATATGCTTATAAACAAATACATAAGTATGTGCTCAATCACTTTCTCCAAAATATAATGAAGCTTACTATTCTTTTTTTTATTTTTCTTGTAATAGAAATTGATGGTGATGAAGTACAAAAGATGCAGTACCTAAATAATGTAAAATTCATAAATTTTAATCTTGCTTGTTCATGTAGATATCAATGTCCATTTTGTTTATGTGATGTTTTGTGATTGCACCGTGGATTAGAAAATTCAAATTTTTGTTTATTACCATGGCATTTTCACAATTATAAATAGAGCTGCTGCGACTTCACGAAGGCCATTAAAGTATGCAAGATTTAACGAACAAGAGAAAATGATTGAATCAAATAAGTATGCATGAAAACGATTATTATTTATTTAATATTTTTTCCCATCATGGATTATTGAAACCATGAGAGGGAAGAGGAGTTACTGTATGCACAATACAATACATAACTTCGAAAAATATATATAAAAATACTAGCCATGAAGAAGATTTCTTTTTAAGGACTGAATATTTTAAACAATTTAAAATCTAATCTCAAAGTCTTTCGATTTAAGATTTATTGTTAGAAAGTGGAACAAAAAACTTGGTTCACAATGAGTTGATTAATTAAAAAAAATGAAATAAAAGTAAAAATATTGCATTAGGTAAAAGTATATATTAACCGGTTAACAATGAATTGTGACATGTAGAAACTAAATAAATATGGTTAAAAATATATATAATGCCTAAAATAATTTCAAAATAAAAGGAGAGATGGGTTAATTAATATTCTGAGAAAGATGAATAGTACTAACTAAACACTGAAAAGTTACAAATTAAGATGGTAATTGAAATGAAAAAATAAAAAAAAGCATATAAATGATGTGTATGATCGAAAATAAAAAAACAAAACTATAATTTGTGTGCATGGAAGTAAAATGTATAAGAAGTAAAGAAAAAAAATAATTGTAGTATTGAAGGATGAAATTGTAAATATTATATCTGTATTGAAGTCAAGCCAAATATAAGAATTATTGAAAGTTTTAACAAGATTTACAATCCAATATATGCAACATGATTTATGATTCTAGAGAGTGAACAACATATTTTATTTCAACAATTATAATCTTTTACAAAAATTATAAGGTGTTAATTTTAAAACAGCAAGTGTAATTCACACATGCAACTAATTAACGTACAACTGTGTGTTAGTTTTTATATATGTAAAATTCTATATTATGTGTTAATATATACACACATACATGATAAGATAAATAAATAATGTTTCTACATTTACAAACACTAATAAACAATTACCATATCTACAAATGATAATTTTATAATACTGAGCGCTTTCGAAGGTCAGAGCCTTCATTTTCAAAGGAGTAGTGGGAATCTGAAGAATGTGTTAATTACAAATAAATTTGGAAAAAATCAGCTACAGTCATTGTGCATAGTACTTTTTTTATAGCAGTTCCTATACTATATAAAAAAATTGAGTAATTGCTATGCAGTCAATATGTCTTTAAAAAAAAAAACTTTCTTCTTCAATTATCTTGGAACACTCAAACATTCTACCCAAATATAGCAATTGCCTGACTTATAAAAATACTTTAATGATGATTTGCCTTTTTTTTTTGATTTACTTTAAAAAAAATGTATTTTGCATGATGCTTAAAGCTGATATCTCTTTCAATTTATTTACATCTAATTCAAAGTAATGAGAATTTTGAGGAGATGAATTTGGAATAGATTAGACATTATTATGAATAAAAAGTGTTTGCATTTAAAAAGGGAGAGAAATAAAAAAGAAGATAGCAGTAGTAAGAGCTATTTTTGAAAAATATATACAGTTCAAAAAGAAAAAATTAAATATATCTTTATTCCACATATTAAAAATATTAGCCACTAATCCTAATAACTGAAGAAGCTGCATGTGGCAAACTATTAAAGAATAATAATAATGTCACAGCAAAAGTGCACTGACTATAAGTCATAGATTAGCTTTGAAACTATTATTATGAAACTTTCAACAGAGTGAAATATAATTACAAGTGAAATTTATTCAATTTTATTGTAGACAAGAGTTTAAAATAACAATAATATTAACTATGGTATTAAAAAAAAATAAGTCAGATGTCACATGACCTAATTTAATAAACTTGTATTACAAATGTTGTATATAGAGCTCGCAAATAAGCTCTTAACAAGCTTTGCAGAATATCCTCAACCCAGATTGTTTTCTGCTATTGGCATCCTCAGTGAGGTGCTACTGGTGTCCTCAGTGAGGTGCTATGATATTAGCACCTCACTGAGAACACCAGTAGCAGAAACTGGTCTGGGTTGGGGATATTCTGCAAAGCTTGTTAAAAACTTATTTGTGAGCTCTTATATAATATCTATGGTGTTAACAGTGTTTGGACCTTGTAAACATTACATAGAAATGTAGTAATCGGATATAAAAGTATTAATAATCTTATCACAAAAGTCATAATTATTAATGACTTTCTTCAAATAACACAGCCCTGGATTAAAAAAAAACTTTCAAAAGATAGTCCTTTTTTTTTTTGGTTCATCTGATCTGACTTTTAGCTATTTTTTGTGGGACTTTATTAGGTGTACAATGATTTTTTATTCTTACTTCTATTTTGACTGATTTGAACCACAATAAGGTTAATTTCAGCATTTATACAATCATAAATAGATTAATGCATTTTCAGTTAGATTTAAATGAATTTGAATCAGCTTTGATCATTAAGAATAATACCATTTTTACTATAGCTGTCAAACTACATTGATAAATCATTCTACATTCATTTCAGGAATAATCTATTTTATCAGCTGTCTTGCACTATCTCCAACAATTCATTCAAATATGATATCAGCACAAATTTTATTAATACCATGATTTTTACAATATTTACATAGATAGGCAGTGCTCTAAAGCAGATAATAAAAAAAAGTTATTTCTAAAATCCATATTATCAACTATTTCATGGAGTATACAGAAAGATTAGAGCTAACATCTCTTCAATTTATTTATATTTAGAAAATCATATCTGAAGATATATATAAAATAAAACAAGATTTGTCACATGATGTTATGTCACACAATTACATTGTGTGATTAGCGATGTTGGGTCTTGGCACAGCTGATGAAGGCATTCCTCTGAAATTAGTTTTGTGAGCTTTATGATGCCATAATCCACGGATCAGAATTTAGTTATTATATAATAACTTGTATCTTAGTTAAATAAAAAATTACAGACAATGTTTAAATACTCTTTTATATAATATTATGATAAATTTTTTAATGTAATTCTGAAAATGATTTTTATTTTTCTTTAGTTGTTGGAAATAGATGTAAATTGTAATAATTTTTATGTACTTTTTAAGAATATTAATTTGTTTATTATGATACATACATATTGTTGCAAGAAACCAGACATAAGACAATATGGATCTAATATCTGGATAAACTGACTAAAAGCTATTGGAAGCTTTTAAATTTAGATTAGATAATATAATAATTTATTTTGTGTTTTGAAATTAACAATGCATTTTATCATCACTTTTTTCTTGCAGATTCAATGCATTTTATTATTACTGTTTCTTCTTGCAGATTTAGACTTAGCAGTCTTATTCAGAGTTATAATTGACAAATGTATTAAATTAGTTATAGTACAGTTTATATTTTCTTGTACATAAGCAATGATAATTTATATTGCAATCACATCACATGTAACACACAAACATATATATATATATATATATATATATACATATTGCAACACACAAACATATATATATACATATTGCAACACTAGAGATATATGTATAAAACTACATATATCTTGTGTTACATGTTTCATAATTTAAAAAATATATATATATGATTAGTTAAATACATTTTAAAATGCAATTTTGTAAAATAAAAAGAATGCTTATATATTGCTTTTAAATGAGAATAAAACTATTTGTTATATATATATATAACTATTTGTTAAAAAAATGGGTGGGAAGAAGAATTAGAAAAAGATTTAAAACTTTTTTTTTTAAAGAAAACTCTTTTTCTCTTATAAAGTAAAAATAAGTTAGGTGAATAAATGGTAAAAATAAATCTTAGTAGAAATCATAAATAAAATGATTAATTAATTAATCTTGGAATGCTAATGAGATTTCTGATTGATAATTACATTGAAAATGTATTAATTAAAAACTATGTAAACTATCAATGAGATAGTAGATTAATCTAAGCAAAAGATTAGAATAAACCAAATGAAAAAAAATTTATTAAAAGACAGATTTTAAGTTAAGATCAAAATTTTAAAAAATTATAATAAGGAATTAAAACAATGAAAGAAAAAAGTATATAAAGTCACAATGGCTGTTGTTCTTTAGTTGGTTCTGCAATCTGTAATTCACTCCAGTTCAAATTTAATTTGGAGTCTAGCTATACAGAATGAGGAAGAATACACATTCAGGGTTTTTGAGAATTTTAAATGCCATAACAAACCAGTCGTTACTGCTGCTGCTGTCTACATAATGCAGAATCTTCAGAAGCCATAGGAGTATTCAGCAGGGCTTCAAGCCCCAAAGTTATCAACTATCCTCACCTGAATCAATCCCTAGAAGAAATACCTAGATTGTGAAGTAGAAGCTGCCCATATTCTCTCTCTCTTTCATTATTTGACAAAAACCTGTAAGGAAAGCCATGAGGCCATCAATGGAGAAACAAAAAGCCAAACAATCAGACAGCAAAAACAAATGGAAAATAAAACCATTGGAACTGACAATCATGAAAGCCTAGGTAAAAACATTTAGATAGTTGTCTATAGACACTTTATATTTACTTTAAATAAACTTTAGTGAAGGACTATTATAACTATAGTCTAAAGTCATCATTTATATTTTTCTTGTGTAAAATTTATTGTTATATTATGTTAAATATATGTATGTATAATTAAATAATAATGGTTGCTTAATTGTTATTTTATATATTTTTTCTCTCTCTCTCTTGTCACTGCATCACTAGTAAATTAGTGTAGAGTTGTTTTAGATGTTAAGTAAATGTGCTGGATCCAGTTAACAGTATGAGCTAGCCATGGGGTATTTCAAGTGTTGGATTGTGTGCCTGTCATATGAAGAATCCTGACTATATAATTTATGCTTGCTGGCACCTGATGTTGATCCTCAAAACAAATACCATATTTTGGATAGCAGGGGTTTGAATCCAACAGTCAAGATGGAATACAGTCTGGAAATGTGATCGTTATGTTTTGTATAGCTCAATCTGACTGTGTGTATCATTGATGGCTCTTCTATTAATGGTATTCTCCCCTCTTCTTGAAGGGTCAGTCCATTCCATACTATTAAAGTAAATGTTAAAACTCATTAAAGTTTAGAGTCCAAACATTATTTAAAAGGAATACACAGGTTAATTAAACTAACTTCTTATTCAGGAGACCCAGTTCAATATATATATATATGCACAATAATCATATAAATTATTTTTTTCTTAAGTATTTTTAAAAGTTATGTATTATACACATCTGTGCCCACATATTTCATACTTGCATATCTCTATCTATAATTACAATATTTTAAAAAAAGCAGTAGTCTTTTTTAAATGTATATTTTTGATTTAAAACGGTAACTAATAAGCATTAATTATAATTTTGTTCATAAATTTTAATAACTTTATGCATTAAAAAGATTATTGATTTTTATAAGTTATAGCAATTTACACATATGTAGTATTGTGGAAGGAAACTATTCTTCATACATGCATTAGAAAATTGACACACACTTTTTTGTCAATAAATGATTTAATAGCATATGTGGTCCACATATGCTTAGAGCTTATTCTTTAAATGAACTAATTTTTATTTGTTCATGTCTAAATTAGGAACTGAACTTTTTCTTCCCTGTATTATATAAACTGAACTTGTACAAGGATTTTGCAATTTTAAAATCAGATTTATAATAAGTTCAAGCCCTAATTTAGGCATAATCATAAAATATTAGTTAATTTAAAGAATAAGCTTTAAGCATGTGTGGACCATATATACTTTTAAAACATTTATTGACAGGAGAGTGATCATCAATTTTCTAGCACATGTGTGAAAGGTGGTTTTCTTTTACAATATTAGAGTGATAAATATGTATGGAATATGAACTGTGAAAAATGATTTTATAAAATCTTCATATTATGTTTTTCAATTCACAAATAATCATCAACTCAATTGTTAAGATAAACTATTATATCAGTTTCCCATTAGCTATCCTCAGAATTAATGATATGTTTTCAAGAGCAGTTTATTCTCATATTTTTCTGTAAGCGTCTCTAGAGCAGGATGAAGATAATTGCTCTTGGAAGTATATGAATAATTCAGATGTTGGTCTATAGAATTTGATCAAAACAATAATTGTTGTTATGAATAAAGTTCATTCATTTCAGACCCCCCCCCCAATGGTTTACCTTTATACTGTGATTATATATATATATTAATTCTAATATTCGCATGAATAAATGCTGAATTCATAACATTATTTCTGGAAGCTTCCCTGTAATAAAAATATAATAACTAAATAGCTGACATTTCAGTACAATAACAAGTACTTTCCTCAGAGCTTTTTCCTTCTCAAGTCATAAGAATGTGTGTGATTAGATTTAAATTATTTTTTTCTTTTGTTATTTTCTCCTCATTTTCAAATTCTATTGGTTGAAAAGTTTTAAAAAATATTTTATCCTCCAATAGCTTTTCCCAAATATTGTTAATTTTCTTTAATTCACAGTTTTCATTTATTCTATTGGGCCTTTGAAAAAGCTCTATAGCTTCCCATAGAATCTATGGTTATAAAGAGCATAATTGATAAAATTGAAAATGTTTTAAAGAAAAATAATATCCACATAATTTATACTACATTTAAAAATATTAATGAAATATTTCATGGTGTATATAAAATTCCATGTGGAGTTTGTTTACATTCAGTCATTGGATAGACCAATCATAGAATAAACATAAAAAAGGAATAACACATTTTGGCAGTTAGAGAAAAACTTAATTCATCAGTCATTTATTCACACATTAAATTAACTAACAATGACATAAATTTTAATAAAGTACATATTCTGTCAAAAATTAAACAATATGACCAGAGATTACTAAGGGATTGCTAAGGGAAACTATAGACATGTTTAAAAAACCCAAGAACATAATGAAAAGCATGAATTTAAAAAAATTAACAATTTTTGAAAGTGTTGTGAAAGACATCCTGATGGTAATCTAGTATTTAATAAAAGTCAGAATAACACATAAGTAGACAACACAGATTAGTAATGACACAATGTTTTGAATAGTATTATTCTCCACTCTTCTTCAGGTGTTTGTCTTAAATTTGAGAATCTAAAGGTGTGAGTTTAACTCCTATGCTAATACTGTTTCTGGTCAGGCCAGCAACACCTAAAGAAGAGTGGAGAATAATACTACTCAAAATATTGGGTTATTAATAACCTGGGTTGTCTATTTATGTATTATTACTAACAAGTTGCTTGTATTTGAAAAGGTTAAATAAAGTTTACAATTTTTTATACATTCAACATTTACTGATAGATGATGGAAATAGTCCAACACATCACATCAAAAGATTGATATTTATGTAAAATGATAGTTAAAAAACTTATGTGAATAAATAAATAAAAATAGGATAGAAGCAGAAAAGTATATATATCACAAAGAAATAAAATATATAAATAACATAGATCTTTGGAGAAACTACACAGCAAATTTCATTTAGGAATATGTTACATTTAATTTTTAAGTGTACCTTTCTAATAATTACAGGTAAGTATATAAGTGAATTTGTTTAAATTCCTAAATTTTTAAATCTGAAAAGAGCCAAGAACATAAAACTTCAGAATAATGGTATCTAAAATTATGAGTAAAATATAGCCAAACTTATATGACTTGCATTCAAAACATAAAAACACTTTTCTGGGAATGCAGTTCATTATATGTGAAACAGTTTCCTACATCTATAACTCAACATAAGTCCACAAATTAATAATAAACTTCAGACTTATCTCAGACAAACATTACTATGTTTATATGTAATTATAGTTTTATATAAACTCATGTTTTAAGCTTTTTTTTATATGAAATTATCACGAGTGTCTCTTTTAAAATTTATAGATATAAATATTTACTATTTTAGCTTTATCAAATATATATTTCATATAATAAAACAAAAATTAATATACATAGAAATAAGATTTAACTTAATATTAATCACAAGTAAACATTATAATATGTATATAAAATTTGTATCCAAATTTAAATGTAAACCTTGCTGTTTATATTAATTTTGTTTTATTCTATACAATATATGTTTGTTTAAAGCTAAAATTTTGGATATACAGTGGAGCTACAAAGTATGCTCTATTTAACTATATGATTTCAATTATATGCTATACAAAGAAAAATGCAAATAAATAAACAAAAATGTAAATCAACAAATAAAAAAACCCCATTCAAATTCTCATATTTTATGATATTTGGCAGCTATTTTTTCTTTCTGAATGCCTTTAACAATTATGATTTAAAAAAAGGTAAAAATTATAAATAAATTTTATAATATGCCAGAAATCAATTTTCAATCACAATGGATCATACATGGTTATATATATTAATATTTTTTTTAGTTTACATTAAGAGCACATATTTTATTCTTCCTTTATTATCTTTTATGAATTTGATGTGTGTAATAAAATATTTTCTAAAAGTAATTGCTAAAAGTTTTACAAAATTTTAGCATATACTTAAAATTCATAGAGAAAATTAAACAAAGAGACAAAACTCTTGCCACAACATTCATTTTTCAAGAGACATGGAAGCTATATCAGATTCTCTAATAAAGTTAACAAAGAACTTAACCACTAAATACCTATCCCTGTTGAACTCAATAAATTAGTTCCATAACTCATCTAATATTATAATTGTTCATTATCCATATTTGTAATATATCATCCATATTAATTAGTTTAATAAATGTTTTGAGAATATACTTAAAATTAACATTGATTTAAAAACATTAAAGTAATTAGAGATTGTAATTAGAGAGTTTATTATATTTTTATAAGAGAAAAAAAATTATTGAAAAAAAAAAAAAGACTTGGAGTGTATTTAATAATGATGAAAGTCTAACTTTCACTATTTACTTTGCTTTAAAAATAAAAATATGATACTTAAGTTTTTTTGTTCTTATTATTGTTTCAGTCAATGCTTGAATAAACATACACTCTGTAAAATATATATATAAATGGGTCTCCTCAATTTATTATTAATAACTATATATTTTTTTAAATTTGTTTATACATGCATAGTATAAGTATAAAAAAAACCACCCATATTATATATTTGAGCATGTTGCAAAATACTACACATGTGCAATTCAATAAACTATGTTTTCTACTCTTATCAATGTTTATCAACAAAATATGAGCTATTATATACTATAGACATTTAAACATGAAGAGGGGTTGAAACAAATATAGCATAATTTATAGATCCACTGTATATACCTAAGCATTATAAGAGATATTGTGAAGATGCTCAAATATAAATAAAGGTTTTTAAATTTCCAATTTTAATGATGTAGGCATTAAAACATTGCAAATTAAGATGATACTTCAAATCTATATATTATACAATAATTAAAAGTCTTTAAATATAACAACCATGATTTAATTTGAACCAGTGGCTCCATAAACTGTCCAATATCTCTCAATTTCATTTGATAATAAAGTTAATTGCTTGGAAGATCATGTGACATTTAAGCACTCATATTGCAGGTTTAACATAATAATTGGTATTCCTGGAATTATTATTTTTGTCATCAATGAATTATTCTGGAATGAATCTTTTAGCTCTTGAGGTCCACTTTATTATTGTTACCTTACATAAAACAATATTGTTATTTCCTAATCATTGAGTTAATTAGATAATAGAATATTATGACTAAGTAATAACATTTGGTCATCATTAATGATAATTTATCCTTGCTTATACTCTCTTAACATCCAATCTAAGACTAAAATTTTAAATAATAAACTTTAATAAGTTTTATTATAATGAAACTTGATGATTCTAGATGTCTGACTTGATGATTCTTGATATCTGTTATCTTATTTTAAGATTAAAAGTTATTCAGCACTAGAATTTGCTTTATGTAAGTATATTTGTTTTGTTCTAACTTAAATTTTGATTTATAATTGGATTTAAAAATGTGAAATGTGCTTATTTCACCCTGCTTTATCTGTATTTATACATTTACAATTAAATATCTTTTATTTTAATAATTCCATCTTCTCCATATACTTTAAATCTATTAAGTCCTATCTTTTGATTTCTTCAATATCTAATTTAAACCATCATTTTGCATATAAAATACACTCTGCAATCAGATATACATGCTCATTTATTATTTCACAATATATGTTGTCTGTACTGAAATTAATGTAATTATAAGAGATTTGAACTCAGGCTTTCAAGTTCCCTACAGTTATCCATTCCATCTTATACAACTAATAGACATATCCACATACATGTGAAAAAAGATAAATGATCCCCAATATGCATTTTTGATGCTGAATCAACACTCATTAGCTGATCCAGATCATTGTCTCCCATATATATATATATATTCAATGTTCAGTTTATATTAAGATAGCAATTCTTTAAACTTTAATGGCTAAGCTTCAATATTTTCCACCCTCCAACTCATCAGCCATCCATGTCATTGAAAATCTGATGAACACTCAAAGCCTTTGTTGATGCCAATCTTATTGTCATGACCATGTTGACTTTAAGTTACTCTGATCCCTCACATATTGGACCTTAATACTTCCATTTAAATCACAATATATAATTCATATGAAAGACAGGCCAATGATACATGAAAATTTTGGTAATCCATCTTTAAATGCAAGATCTAGTAAAGTCATAACTTGGAATAATATTTGTGGATCACCCAATTGCCAAATGTTAATGTTTATATTATGATCTTTTTCTTCATCAGATCTGTCAATAATGACTTTTTTCTTGAAGAACTATCAAGAATGTAATATTTATTCAATTCTTGCCATGAAACCTGAGAAAATGAATCAACATGACTATTGATCTCATGCATAGTTCTCAGGTGAGTGTGGAATATTACTACATTGACATGCAATAAATGATATACATTTTGGAAATTTATAAAATCCAAAACTTTTTTTGTGCAATTATTATCCTATCTATAGTATAGATACCATAATTTATTCAAATACTTATAGAAAGAAATATATATCAGTTATAGAAGTTTCATCTCTTTATTAAAGATTGTCAAAAGTGCATGTTGTTATGTAAATATTCTGGAAATATTAAACAGCATTATTAAATATATATATATATTAGATTATGTTTGTTTTCTCCAATCAGTGGTATAACTATTGTAAAGTAGGTCAAGACAACATGTATGGGCCCCTGGCCCTTTGAGGCTTTTTTTCTTATATTTTTAAAAAAATTAACTTATGTTAGAAATAACAAAAAGGGGTGTTTTTTTTTTTAAAAATTTGCATATGGGCCTAAAGAGTCTATCTATATCATAAAGTGGGCTTTGAATAAAAGCTAGGTGCTAATACTAGAAATTTATTCCAATGTTTATGAACACTTAATAAATAGTTATATCTGAAGATGTTAAGCATAATCTAGCTTGAATAAAGCATTGTGCCTATAGCATGTAAAAACAAATAGAAGATAACTATTTCAATAATCTATCTTTTAACTATCATAAATATGCACAGAAAAAAAATATTTCGTCATTGAGTAAAGAATGTTTTTATTCAAACTATATATTGATTATATTTGGAACTCATTTATTTATAAGTTGAAAAGAACCTTTTAATCTTTTATGTTATCAGGATCTTGCAATTTTTTCTAATATAATTTTTAATTTACTATTTTATATTACTTATCTCTTCATTATATCTAATAAAAATACATAATATGAATTCTACAGTGTTTTCTTCTCCAGCTTTATATAAAGATGAATCTCAGTAACCGATTGAGAATAAACACCATTCAATAATGAAAACAAAATAAGTTTAATCTTGCTAATCATGTATTCTGTCTATGTATTGAATTGTGTATAATTTTTAACAAATAACAAAAATTTTTGCCTAGTAAATATGTGATTAGCAAATAATAAATCTTACCTTCTTTATCTGCACCCAAACAATAGGCCATAATGCCCAAAAAGAAAATTGTTGTTTTCCACATTATTTTTTCAATTAAGTACTAATCCTTTTCTGAATTTCACTTTTTTACATTTAGCAAACTTTTTCTCTTTTTGAATATTGTCCGGAAATTTATTCCCTATTGAGGGCTTCTGCGTTGTGCGTTCTAATTAAGAAATGGTTTTATGGCAATGAAAAAAAAACTTATTTTTATATGAGGGCCAGTGATGTTGCTTCTTGGAACAAAAATTTCTTTCGGAAATGACGTTTGATATGAGACCTTTTATAGAGAGAGTCCAGTTTAATGTAACCCATGGCTGGAGGCGTTTATTAAAATCCAAAACAGATTTTAGTTAGTTATTATAAAAACTTTTCTATAGGTCAAAACAATTTCCGTCTTCAGAAAGAGTCAGAGACCTAAATATATTAAAAACCCTTCAAGACAAAAATTAAAAAAAGAAAACAATATTTAATGAAATGTTGCGGAAGTCCGTCTCCGTATTCACTGATTTTCTTTTAAATTGACCTATATTTAGCGAGCAATAACTTACTAAATTACTGACCCACATTAGAAAAGAAAATTACTTTCTTGTAAATATGAGAAAGTAAATAAAATACCAAACCTTATATATATTAATAAAGATTTATTAAAATATTTAAGTTATTCTGTGCAAGTCTCAATTCTAAAATAAGGTTTCGCAACTTTTAAATTAATTTTCAGTTTACACTTGTTTACAAATATTTTATATTTTTGACGATATGTCGCGAAAGGTTTTGTGATATAATGGATAACCCATCTATTCGTCATGCTTAGACATAGATTCAAATTCGAATAAAACGTGAAAAATTTTCGGTAACTGATTTCTAAATAAGCTTAGATTTTTTTTCTTCTAAATAACTAACCCATAATCATTTAAGTAAACCTTCTAATTATTTATTTTATAAATGGGTATTTACTTTTTCTTAGCTAAATGAAAACTGTACCGATTAGTACGTGATTATTGTAGGCAATTCTAATCAAATCTTCATTCTAAAGCTGGACATCTCATCTGCTCTAATTTTACATTTCACACTATGTTCTGGATGTTTCTTTGTGGAAAAATGAAGAATCCTATATCCTATAGTGATTATTTAAGACTATTTATTACTCATCAGTTTCTAAAATAAAGTTATTGATATGATAACGAATGATTAAAAAAAAATACTATTTGGCAATAGGCCAAAAAAAAAAAAGATTCCTAAAATTACAATTTCTTCTAAATTTCCGAACATATTATTAAATAAAGGGGTGAGACATGCAATTAAATTACAAAAAACAGGAAAGCTTAAAAAATAATAGAATAATTATTGATATCCTAAAAACCAGCTGAAGAAATAGAGAATGTGTTGACAAAAGTAGGTATACTAAGTATCTAAATGATAAAGATATCCCAGACAGTTGAAAGAATGAAATAATATTATTATTATAGAAATTTTTAAAAGATATATTAGAAATTAGAGAATTATTACTCTTTTTTTTTCATGTGTCAAAGCATTGGCTGGGAAGCCCTGCAAACCCGGGACAACTGCTTGTAGGACAGCTGTGTTGACCACTCGTCCATCAATGCTTGACGACTTATTACTCTTCTAATAGTTCTATAGAAGATCTTTTTAAAGATCATTACAATTGATTTAAAAGAAACATTGGTTTCAAAACAATGAAAATAAGCTGGATTTATAAGTAGTTTTAGCCAATGAATCATATACAAATTATAGAAAATTGTTACAGAAATAATAATGAGTATAATTACCATAATGTTTTGGATTTTATAAATTAATAACACATTTATTTAATTCTATAAGCATTTTCATAAATGGTTAAAGCTTTGAAACATTACTATATAGACTCAAAATATTGTTATATTCTGAAAAATATTTATCAAAACATATTTAGTGGTTATTAGATTGCATAATGACAATAATAAATTTAATAAGATTGTATGACACAGCAGTTTTTTTGGATTAAAATGGAAAACTAAAAGAATAAAAATAAATATTGATTATTTAAGCTATTAAAGATTTTGAAGATGACGTGAATGAATATTTTCTCAAATATGCTTCAGAACTTCAAAAAATATCACAAAAGTTGTTAGATAAAAATAAGAAAGTAATAGTAAAGATAAATGCTAAAAAGACTAAAATAAAAAATGGATGGTTTATTGTAGAAAAAAAATAAAATTAAAATTGAACAATATTAACAATTTCTAATATCACATGATCACAATTTGATTGAAAATATTATATTGTTTTCAATTTAAGTCTCATAGTTTTGTAGTTAAGTAAAGATAAAAGGTGGCTGCTGGAGGGTTGCATTAGATCCTGAGATCTAGGTGCAGTGCTCTCAGATCCAAGGCTCCTCACTGATGAAGGCCGCAAGCCAGAAACTAGTCTGTGGATATTGAATGAGTAGGCACTAGATGAGGATTTTATGCACAAGTTTTCTGGCATCCATTGATTGCTCTGGCTTGCACTGAGTGGCAATATCTATAGAGAGTTTTGCCTGTTTTAATTTTTAATATCTTGACTAAATTATTAATGCAGATGGAAGCAAAACAAATGAAATTAATTATAGAATAAACTTGGATAGAAACTTTTGGCAAAAATATTCTAATATTAAAAGTAAATATCCCAATGTATGTAAAAAATAAAAAGTTTTAAATTATGTGCTTTATTATATATATGGACTTAAGATTTGGCCACTTAACAGAAATTGTACTAAAGAAAATTAAACTGCACAAGAAAATATAAAGTGATGAACATTGAGAGTAATAAGAAGAGATCAAAAGCAAGATGTATAAGTGAGTTTAAAAAACTAAAAGGGAACTGAGTTGGCTATACTGCTAGAAGAGAAGAAAATGAATGAGTAGTTAAAGTCTTAAACTGGACCCAAATAATTTAAAAGACTTCAAAAGAGATCAATATAAAATGTGTAAATGAGGAAAAAAGCACTCTGTAACATTGTGAAAAGAAAAAGCTAATAATTAGCGAAATTGGATTAAACATGGAGAGACTTTCATTTTGCAGTGAAGTTAATATATTTAAAAGTGATGATGTATTTTTAAGTTTAATTAGTTACTTTAAAACTTACATTGACTAAGCTAAAGATCTGACCTGTAGCAGGATAAAATGCAGTACAGAATATTAGATTCCTTCTTTGTTTAAAATGCTTTAGATATATTGATGCCTACTTTTTCTTTATTATAATTCCATCCAATAAGAAAATAAAAATAATTGACATTTGATTTTCACTATATAGTATTTTGATAATATATTAAAATGTGTACCTTAGATTGAGAGAGTACCATAATATGCTTCACCCATTTCCAAAGAATAACCTACAGCATTATAAATTAAGAGACTATAAATGATAAGTTTTTATTGGATTCCAAAGAAGGAGTGATTGATGTCTATTAACAACATTTTTTTTTTTTGGGGGGGGGGGGATGTTGAAAATTAAAATAAATAGAATTACTTATTCAAAAACATTAAAAGTGAAAAAAATATGGGTGGAATATATATATACATTGAAGATAGAAATGAAAAAGGATATGTAGAGTAAGAGGAAGAAAAAATAGATGAAAACAGATTGACTGATAATGTAAAGTTAGAAAATATTTTTTTATAGATGATGTTTGGGAATAGTTAGTTGTAAGGAAAATAAATTTTATAAAAAGGTTCAAATTAGTTTCATAAGTATGCAAGATGGTAGAAATATAAATTAATTTAAAAAATTAGAGAAAGGTTTTATATATATTAAAATTTTTTATCATCTCCTCTTATACACTTTAATGCAATCTTTTTACAGTTGTAAGAAGAGAAATGAAATTTATAGAGAGCTCTGATGAAGACTGCAAGACAGTCTAAACTGGAAGCAAAATAAAGAATGAATTATAAAAAAAGATTGCATTAAGAGATGATAATTTTTTTAAAATATATATGAAGAGAAGTGAAAAAAAAAAAAAAAAGCTAAAGGAGAAGATATAAGAAAGGTTTTATACCTGGAAAGTTAAATTTAGTAATTAGTATAAATGTTTTAGAAAAATAAAGAAGTACTACTTTTATAAATATAAATTTTAAATATATATATGTGTGTGTGATGATGGTTTAAAAAAAGAATCTAAGAGTTACCATTAAGAAAAATATTTTTTTTTTAAAATTGTAAAAAACATAAGTGAATCATAGTCAAAGAATGTAGAAAAAAGTGGATATATTGGAATAATGTATTTAGTTAGTGGAAATAATAGAGATGTAAAAGATTGGAATGAAAGTATTTCAAGATATTTACATAAAGATATATAAATGTTTTAATTGTAAAATATTGACAGTAATGTAAATTATCATGTTAATAAAATTAATGGTACAATAAGATGAAGCATTGTTAGAAAGATAGAATGAAAAGCATAAACCTGAATAGAATACATAATGGAGCATGAATGTCAAGACAGAATTTGAAAGACACCATTGATTGTGTGTTGATAGATAAAAAAAAAATAGAAAAATAAAAAAGTGTTAAATTGTTGATAAAAAGAAAAAGAATATGATAATAATCATAATTTTATATTGATAAAATTAACAGTATCTGAAAGATTTAATCAGAATTAGATAGAAGTACTTAGAGAAATGGTTAGGAAATAAAGAGATGAGTCTAAATTGAGCATGTTTAGTAATATCTTGAAAAGAATTATGAAAATTTATGAAGTTTGGACTGAAATAGTGATGATAATTGCAAGTAAGTTTTTTAATTTAGAATTGAAGAGATCAATAAGGAAAAATGGGTAAAAATACTTTTAACAATGTTTAAAAAAGGAGGGTGCATTGAGGAAGTATAAAAAATGTTAAGAAACTCATTATATAAGAGAGAGAAGATAAAGATTACCTGTGGGTTTTTTTTAAATGACTATAGAAACAAAATATTAAGATAATTGAGGAAATTAGCAGTGGTGGGAAAAAAGATTTAGAAATAAAATAATTTGAAGATATATTATTTTTTAAGAAATTAAAACTAAACTAATGTCATATTAAACCAGCAAAACATCACATGAGCACTATTTCCTAAGCTTACACTAACTGTTGATAACAATAACAAACTCTCCATATAGTGCTCTCAGACCCAAAGCTCTACACTGATGAAAGCTAGAAGTGAGAAGTAGACATTAGATAAGGATTTTATATGTAAACCTTTGACATTCATTGATTATTATGGTTTGGAATGATGGCACTACTGTATAGAGAGGGATAGAAGAATAGATGCATTAATAAAGAATAGGGAGTTGGAAAGGTGGAAAACTAGTATGGAGAATAAAAAGAGCTTAAGTATATATAGAATTAAATGAAATATTGGGAGGAAAGTAGTTTATTGTTTAAGGCTTGAACAGGATCTTTAGCAACAAAAGAACATACACATAAATGGAAAAATGTGGTTGATTTAGTCTGCAAGTTGTGTAAGGAAGGCATAGAAAATATTAGGCATCTGTTAATTAAATGTAAATGCTTGAAAGCAGAAAGGGTACAAATAATGAAGTTGTGAAAGAATAAATATAAACAGATTATACAGAAAGTAGATTATTGGTTTTATGCTGGGTTTGGAAAAAGATAAAGGGAATTTAAATATAAAGGATATGTAGTTGACAAAGATTATGTTGTGGAAAAGGGATGGAGCAGGATAGAAAAAAATTTGGAAAAACTTAGGACAGGAAATAGAAAGGGAAGGTAAAGTGGCTAATTGATTTCTCTGGGCATACTGGCTGAGAGATTCCTGACTCTGTATAAGGAGAAGTCACAGTGCATCACAACACATCATATTACTATTAAGGTCATATTGTTAAATGCTAATGGTGAAAAAAAAATAAGGATATGGAATAATTTAAAAAAATACTCAATGATTTTTTAATAAAATTTTGGATGATGGAGAATTGGTAAGAAATATGATTCATGTAGAAAGATTGATTTAAAAATTAGACAATAGATTAATAGATTGATTTATAAAAAAAATAAAAGAATTAAATATATAGTAGCCAAAATATTACAAAAAATGGGAATGTATGTTTTTTTAAAAAAAATCTTTATAAAATTATCCATAAATAATAAGACTGCAAAGGAAAAAAAAGGGTGTGAGAATTCAATTATTATTTAAAAGAAAAGGAATTTTTTAATATATCATTAATTAATTATTGACTAGTAGCAATAACTTACATATCTATTAATGAAAGATAAGAGCATAAAAAAATATTGGAAAAGATTTGGAATGGATTTTGTTCAGGCAGAAAGATAGCTAAAAATGTATTCATTGTTTGGTTGATCAAAATATTTATACAAAAAGTAAACAATCATTTATTGTGTGTTTAAGTTTTTTTAATTTTTATCAGTGCATTCTTTATTTCAACTTTATCATATTTACCAACCACTGGCGCAGAACCTCAGACACCCTTTCTCAGTAGGCATGCAATTTATGAATAGTTTTCATTTGTTAGGTTGATGAGTTAAAGATTGTTTGTAAAATTAGTGCATAATGAGAGAAAATGACATGAGAGTTCTGCGATAAGGTAGAGTTGAAATGTGGGATGCACTGATTAAAAACGAAACTTAAAATTATTCCAGCAGTATAATAATTATTTACTCATAAGATGCTAAAAATAAGTACAGATCAATTCCTACCTACTTGAAAAGAATATAATGGAAAAATATAAAACTGTCAACAGAAATAAAGAAATTCAATTGTTCAATATTTCTAGATAATCTGACAAGTGAAGATCTTTTGCAAAATGTGTATAGAATGAAAGAAGATAATCTGATTTTCTACACTCTTGAATGTTTGTGATAAAATGGAGTTAAGATTTGAGACACGTTAATAAAAAACACAAAAACATAAAAATCATTTATTATACTTTTAATTATAAAAAGTATATAATAAGCTGAATAAAAATATATTTTAGAGTTAGTTTAAAAATATAGAAACAAATTTGGAATTATTAAGAATGATTTATGCTCTTTATAAATGATAACTTATTAATAAAAATTGGTACAAGTAAAATATGAAGGGATGTTGAAACAAGGATACCAATTACCATCTTTGGTAGAAAAAATGTGAATGGGAAGGGGGGAGTATTCTAAAAATAGAAACCACAAGAAAATATAATATGGAGCATTTTTTTTATGGAAGATAAGCACTTTTTAAAAATAATGAAAAAGTGAAGTATTTATTTGAAAAATATAAAAAAAAATTAAAAAATATGAAAATTAAATTCAATGAGGAAAATCTAAAATATTAGTAATTAATAAAAATGATAAAAGTGAAGAATAGAAAAGGGAGATATTACTTTGAAGAAGGAATGAAGATTAAATATTTGAATACTTTGTTAAAAAGAAAATGAAACTATATGGGCAGTTGGGAATCAAAATTGAATTAAAAAGTAAAAAAATAAAATGGGTAAGATTAAAAGTGTAACATAATGTCTTTAGAAAATTTTCATTTAAGGGTGCTCCATAAAATTTCCAAATACTATAACAATATACACCAATCAATATGTTCTTCAACTTGCTGGATATGACACAATCAAGTCTATTGTGTAAAGTCGCATCTTGATTGAATTGGGCTTGTGAAATGACCAAAACAAGATTTTCTAAAAATATATATATTGTAATGAAATTAGCATAATTTTTGAGAAAAAAATATCTATAAATTATCTCAAAGACCTTATAGAGAATAGCATATTGGTTGTTTTTACTAAGAATAAATATGGATGCAGATATATGATGGAGAGTTTGCTGCAGAAAAAGTTAAAGAACAACATCATAAAAATGAAATAAACAAAATGCATGAATTATGTGGAAATATATTTGGGGTTTACATATTAATTTTTATAGTTATTGCAAAACTCATCTCTAGTGTATTTTCTTTTTTTTTTTCAGATTTGGGGGGGGGGGTCCATACTTTTTTGTGAATGGCTACTGATGATGATGATGAGTGAACTGTGGAAAGCAAATGAAATTATTCAAGCCTAAATAAACTTTTTTTTTTTAATGATGGAAGTAAAAAGTAAATGGAAAATGTTGAGAAGTCTCAAATTTTTGAAGGAAAATAGATTAGTATTTGTATTTAATTGAACTACGTTAACGGACGGCTTAAGTTAATAATTATTTGTTTCAATGTATTTATGTAGCAAACAGAATAAAATGTCTAGAGAATATATTATACATTCATAATCATGAGAGGTTATAAATAAAAAGAGTTTAAAAATTAGAGTTTTAAAAAGAGAATATAAAGAAAAATTAGTTTATTTCTGTAAGAATAAATTATTACATAAAATATGAAGAAATGTATGGAGTTCCAGCATCAGACTAAAGAAGGCAAAATATAATAAGAATCTAAACTGTAGACATGATTTAAGTGAAGTTAGGAGAGAGAATATTGAACACTTATTTTTGAAAAATCAGATGTTGAAAAAGAATTTAAAAAAAATTGTACTGAGAATGATGAAGCAAATGAAAATGATAAAGTTTTTTTTATTTGTTTACTTGAGAAATATGAAGATAGAAGACAAAGTAATAAAATTGCTTTTATTAAAATGGAATAAATGTTAATGCTGGAAGAATGATTTGATCAATACAATACCAAGATTCTAGTTGGTTTCTCATTTAGAGTTTTAAAGAAAATAATTTATCCTTACAGACAATCACTCTGACCGTAATTCCAAAATCTTTATATTTCTCAGTCATAATTAAAATTTCTCTTCAAGTTACTTCAAAGTTCAATTTTAAACAAACAAAACTTTCCTCATTAAGAGATATTTAAGTTTAATTCTTGAACTCACCCATATTCTGTGTAATAGTCATCCAGTAGATATACTATGTATCTTTCAAACATTCCCCTATTTTTCATTATTAATCTTTTTGTTTTGTATTAACACAAAATTAATCAGAAATAGTTACTTCAAAAATATATTAAATTCTTTTATTATTATAACAATTCTGCAATTATTCATAATGTTAGAAAATGGTGATTATGAAATGTCTTAGTGGTTTAATGTTAGAACTATGTGTCTTGCACAATATTAACATATTTTGACAATAAAAAATATAATGTTCTCAAAATAATAATAATAATAATAATAATAATAATAATAATAATAATAATAATAATAATAATAATAATAATAATAATAATAATAATAATAATAATAATAATAATAATAATAATAATAATAATAATAATAATAATAATAATAACAAAACAACAAAAACAACAACAAAGATAGGTTTAATATATATTTATCTGCCCTTAAATCTTTATCCAAAAACTTGGCAATCTAATATCTTTCTTAGTTGTGCAATATTTTAGTTTTAAATTTTAATATCATTAACATCCTAAATAAACTTAGCTTTTGAAACAATTATAAATTAGGTGTATAAATTATAAATGAAGTATCTAGTTATTAAAAATGCTACATTCTTAAAATCTGGATCATCCTTTATCAGAACTGAACAACTTATCGTACTGTCTGTCTTGTCATATGTGTATCCGTTATATAAAATGGAATGCATAGCTTAAGGGGCTTGAAAGTCTGCGTTCAAATCTTCTCTAATTACATCTAAAGTTCAGAACATACATTATATTTGTAATCAAATATTATAATTTATTATATATTTGCCTATATATCTTAAATTTATATTATTGTATATATATGTTAACATTTGTATATACTTAATATCAATAAAGATTTTAGTAAATATATATATATGATTGTAATATTAAAAAATTATAGATTGGAAAAAAATAATTGAATGCAACAAATATATGAATTTTTTTGTAAGATATAATTAATTTAAAGGAAAAATTTTTTCACTTGGCTAATAATCTTTTGATATATTGCCTGTTCGAAAACTTCACTTCAAGCAGAATACATTTTCATATCATCTTAATAACCAAATAATATTAATAATATAAATGTTGAAAAAATAGATAGCAGATATGGAAAATAAAGAGAGTTTAAATATACGTGTATAAAGAATCTGATTAACAGGAGTGATGTAGTTTCTGATATATATTTCTGGATAACTTGGAGTATTTGTTTTGTAAACAATCTAAAGAAAATGTTGGAAATATTATAAATTTATTACAAGTATGTAGATGCTTCCCGTAAAAAAGAATGAAAATAATTAATTTATGAAAAATAAGTTTTAAATTAAATAAATATACAATACTTTCTATATTAATACTAAGTTAATGATAGCTTTAAAAATAAAATCGTAGAATTGAAATGAAATTAAAAATATATATATATTTGAAATTTTAATGTGAAGGATACATAATAACAGAGAAAGAAATGTGATAACTAATAAAGAGGGGTCGGGAGTATAAAATTAGTTTAAAAGTTTTTGACTTCACTGAAGCAGATGCTATGTTTCATTGCATTGCATGACAATGACGAAATTGGATAACGACACCTACAAATCAAAAGCTATCATTGAAGATTATAAACAATGAGGATTGCCAATTCCTTTAGAAGCTTTATGATAAATGCTTAGCCAGAGCCAGCACTTAAAATATCTCTGTGAGGAGCCCCTTCCTGAACCCCTGACCATGGTTTCGTGCTTTGGAACTCCTCAGAGAGGTGTCAGGCTAGGTTCAGACACTAGATCTAAAAATGCCAACCCAAAGTCAAGCACTTAACTAAAAGTTATCTATTGAGTGGAAAATCAGAAATTTTCAGACATCTACATGTCTTCAAACCCAGCTATCCAACTCAAATAGCTATATATGAGGCTGATAGATTTTCAGCCATACCATATAGTAGTAGTCTCAGCAATATAAAATTGCATAAGACTTGTGGCAGAGACTAAAATAGTCAAAACAGGAGTATAGTCTCTGCCACAAGTCTTATGAAATTTTATATTGCTAAGACTACTACTATATAATATGGCTGAAGATCTATCAGCCCCATATAGTTATTTGAGTTGGATAGCTGGGTTTGAAGACATGTAGATGTCTGAAAGTTTCAGATTTTCCACTCAATAGATAATTTTTAGTTAAGTGCTTGGATTTGGGTTGGCATTTTTAGATCTAGTGTCTGAACCTAGCCTGTCACCTCTCTGAGGAGTGCTGAAGCACGAAACCATGGTCAGGGGTTTGGGAAGGGGTTCCTGACAGAGATATTTTAAGTGCTGGCTCTGGCTAAGCATTTATCATACAGCTTGTAGAGGAATTGGCAATCCTCATTGTTTATAATTTTACAAGCTTAAGAGATAGGGTCATGTGATCTATGACTCTTGTTTTGATCAATGAAGATTCTTTTATAAAAACAAAAATTAACGCTGCTACATATAATGTGTGAATTTGGATTATTATCATTAGATGATGCTATACAGAAGAAATTCATAAGAAATAAAAAATACAAAAGTAGTAAAATTTATCTATTTTGTATTAAAAAACAATAAAATAATAAAAAAGTAATCCACACCCATTTTAAGAACAGTAACAAGTCTTTGCAATTTATTCTACTGTAATAATAAAATTAACAAATATTTTATTATTAATAATTGCAAATTTAAAAGTAGATATTGTTTTGCTTTTATTTTTAAGATAGCAATGATTTTTTTCCATTTCTCACAAGAACTGAGAGATATTTCCTTATATAGTGACACTAAAAATGTATCCTAATATCTACATTTCATTTCTTACTTATTACTTCCATTTGACACATTTGTGCCCTCAATTTCTTTCTTATAAATTATTTTTTTGTATTGCTAAAATGTAAATTATTTTCATGTTTTTATATAATAAACTTTTGGCCCTAAACGGATTATATTTGAAATATGTTTCATGTAAAACATCTTGATTTAATATATTTCTTGACATAAATTAGTTTCAATCCAAAATTAATCATTTGACTCATATTTGCATTTCATTATTTATGGTTGCTTTCCGTTAATAGTTGTTGCAGTCAATTACGTTCATAGTATATTTTTTTATATTGCTTTGCTTGTTAAAATATAGCTTTTTAAGTGTGACTTGCATTCATTAATAAATACACATATTTACTTATGGATTATTTTCTTTATTGCTTTTATTTAACACACTTATTATCATCAATTAATTTCTTATGAAATACATTCTGTATTGCTTTATTTGCTAAAATGTAAAAGTCTACTTAGATAATTCTATAATGAATATGTAAATTTTATTTATGTTTTCATAGGTTTCTTTTATATTGTACCATCTAGCAGTAAATCATCCAGTTTGTAGTATATCACTTATTATAACAGCATCTTTTTTTTCTTTGCATATAAAGAAATTCCATACAAAAATTTTAAAAAATATTACAAGTTGCAATATTATTTCTGTCAGTATATATACTCAATTCCTTGAGTGAATGTGCTAGTTTTTTTATTTAAATGTGAATAGAGGATACTATGTCCAATGGAGTAATCCTTGGTGGTAAAAATTTTATTTCTGTTATGTTTTTATACTCAACAGTTAGAGAATAAAAATAATATACATATATTTTTTGCTTGACTAACTAATGATTCAATTAGATATCAGGTGATATATCTCACTATTGTCCTAATGAACACTGTCTTATAAATTATTAATCATTAGAGTTTATTAAAACACTGATGATGTTAACATGTGATAAACAATTTAGAATATATTTATTTTTTGGAATCTCTTAGTGAATCTGAATGACTTTGAAATACTCTTGTTATTAAAAAAGAAGAAAAAATTAAGTACAAACAAAAATTATTAATAACTAATTAAAAAACAACTAATCCTAAATTACTGGATTAATAGGTGCATGTTTAATACAAATCTTGTGGTTTCGATCCTGGATATGTTAACATGCAATATCTTGAAAAAAGATTTTCTTCTTAATTTTTGAAATATTTTTCATCAACATAAGGATCTTTCTTTCACTTACCATCTAGAATTAAAGTAATTTTTGTATTGATTTTCAGCAGCAAAAAGTTATTATAAAGTTGTATTGTAAAAAAAGATAGAGATTCTTCTATTATAAATTGTTTTATATTTTTAGCATATTTAGATAAAAAGTGAGAAAAATAAACTAGTGTAAAAAAATGAAATGAACTTTCCTTTGGTCACATCAGAACAAAAAGAATAGAACTCTGACACTAAAACAGTTAAGACAGAAAAAAAATATTGAGTGATATTTTTAAAAGGTGATTAAAAACCTTGTCTTGATAAGAATGACAGTGAGATTAAATCATGTTGGCCATCAATTTTTGGATTAGGGGTGGACAAATTCTTTCATAATTGTATATAAATAATATTTAAAAAAATAATCAAATGGTTAAGTTGTTCAGAAGATCATGTGACATGAACACACCAATCCTTTAACTCAAAAGACAATTAACAGGTATTAACTATTAATAAACTATCTGTGCAATACTTTCATTTGTTTTGGTTTAATTATGTTTAATTTGAGATGGTAATGATTCAACTAACATGTTCATCATAACAGATGGGTTGGCAATCTTTTTAAATAAATCTCACTGCAAAATGAAAATTTACTCAAACTTTTTGCTCTATTTCTGTCTTCAATAGTTGCTTTCTAGCAGTTTTTGCTTGTAACAGCTTCAGCTCTTCACTAACATTAATATCGTATCTTTCTTTTTATCATTGGATTTTTTCAATATTTTGTCATTTATTTGTTCAGTTTATCTCAATAATTTTCATACACAATTATGCTTGCATGCTATCAAATATATTATATTTTTTTCTGTCTTCAATGTTCTGTTCAATATTATATTCTTAGATAATGAGGAAGGTATTTCTTATTTTTTTAATAATTTAGTTTAAATTCATGTTTTCTTTATCTTTTCTTTTTATGAAGAAATAAACAAAATAAAAGCGTAGAAGATATATAAATGGGCGACGATTCACGGGCTTTAAATTTCATTCAGAATCTACCTCACTTCCATGCACCAAACCATGCATAGCCTGCAAAGAAATAATGCATTGGCACTTGATTTTAATATTTATACTCTTGGAAAGATTTTTGAAGATATGAATGATTCTTTCAGACAAGTTGCATTCCTTTTTTTATTATTATTAACTTTTTTTAATTTCAAATGCTGCAAACTTTTATAAGTTTTGACTATTTCAGATTATGAATAAAAAATTACCGAAGAGCTTTTTATAAAGTGAAATACAATAAAAATACTTTAGAAGTATATTTTATGAAAGTGATATTGTATATATACAGAATATTTTTTTAAATCTAGTTCACACGTATATAGGTGTATGTGTATAAAAAAGCAGCATTATCTTTTGTCAATAATTATTTTAAATTGAAAACATTTATTAACACGGTTATTATCTAGGTTAGTCAGAAGTGACTAATAAATAATTAATGAGAATTCTTTTCCTAAGTTTTTTTTATAAAATACCAAATTCTTATTATAATTTTTGTAGATAATAAATAAATTTTATCTTCGACTGTGCCTAGCAATCAATTCAAGGAAACGGACTACTAAATTAAAAATTCTATTGAAAAGATTTACTAATAATACACAGTGCGGGTATGATCATCATCATCACCATCAGTAGTTGTTTCCATTAATTCCTGTGAAAAATCATTACCAGATTATCAGGTTTATTAACTCGGACTATTTTTCAGACAATAAATACTGCAATCAATCAGATGATTTTTTTTTTTTAAGTGTCATAGCATCGGCCGGGACGCGAACCCGCAACCCGGGAGATGATTTTTTTTTTCCACCTAAATTTGTATAAATCTTAATTATCTGAAAGAAAATGTATTGATTTTTAGAATCTCTTGGCTCTACGAACAAGAAAATCAATTTGAACAGATTCGGGAATAAATATTTGCATGCGCATATAATATTATTTTTTTTAGAAATGATAAATACAAGATAAACTATTTCATTACTACATAAAAACTTTCTTCTCCACTTTACATAATGATAAGGAACCAATGGCTATCAAACATGTTTATCATGAAAATAAGGGAGATTGATTATTTTGACAACTTATTTATGCTCTGTGTTCCATGATAAATAATTATATAAATGATAACACTGAAAAAGAAAATCAGAGTTAATCATGAATATATATATATATGTAAATAAAATAGTTTTCAATAATCGATTGCAGCAAAAAGCCTTCTCTAGTACCTCTCATTAAGAAATAATGATGGGATAAAGTTTTTGTTTTCTACTTTTGTTTTACCCATTAGCTAGAAATAGCTATATATTGATTTATTAATCGGCATTAGATCGAGTTATCCCACAAGCTGGCTACTAGAAAAAATCCTAAACCTATTACAAGTACTTTCAAGATTTTTTAGTTCAGATTTGAACCCAAGTCATAAGCATAGCATAACTATGTGCAATTATTGCAGTCCCAAAACCTTCATATATATAAATTATGCCTACATATATTTCAGATAATAGCTGCAAATTTGTGAAATAATTTTTTTTATTAGTTTTGTTGGAATCTCAAGAAAGAATACATATCTATCTATACTAGTACATTTTATAATTCAAGAGTAGTTCTCTTTCCTTTACTCTAGAACAGGGGTGGGCAAATAACAGCCCAGGGGCCACATGCGGCCCGCTAAGAGGTTTTATGCGTCCCTCCAAGACAATCAGAAAAATCTGCCTTGAACTGAGATTTCCTTTTCGTGTGTGACTGAAGATTCATCTCATATTTTTCACTATGATGGCCATGTCAATACACATGCCAGTGTAGATATGATGTGCAGTGTTTTTCCAGTTGATCTGGTTACTTTCAATTTTGTCTTTGCATTAGCAAATATATACATTTCCAACTTTAGTGAAACCATGAACCCTCCGAAAAAATGTAAAATCAATGATGAATGTTATGTGTTTAATGAAGAATGGACAAACAAATATTTCTTTGGTAATACTGGGAATAAAGCAGTGTGTTTATTGTGTCATGAAAAAAAGGTGTGCCCCTCCGTTAACCTTAGCTTCCACAAGGTGGCCCTGGATGCGGCCCTCTGTGGCCCCCGAGCCAAAACAATTGCCCACCCCTGCTCTAGAACCATCTAGTGCAAGTAAGATTAAACAATCAACTGACACCAAATGCATAAAGCTATAAAATCCTCATATTCAGACATAAAACAAAAGTGTCTGTTAGATACATTAGTACATTATTTACAAATTAGAATTCTAAGTCATCTTTCATCAAGTCCAAAACCAATATCTGGTCTGATAAGGATATTGTAACACTAAATCATCTGGTATTCATTTAATACTCAGTCTTATAATAAATGATTTTAGCCTAGAATGAATTAAATTACCTTTGGAAGCAGATGAAGAAGTCTATGAGAATGCCATGTGTTATATCACATATATAATTAACTAAGACTGAATTGGATTGAAATAGGAACGAGAAATAACACGAAACCAAAATAAATTTAACATATATTTATTAATCAAACAGAACATAAATTAATTTGGGAAAAGCACATAGGATGTCTCCTCATTAAATCTTTAATTATTAATATGAAGATAAATTTAAAGAATCACTTAGTGGTGCCTAAATAAGATTCTGCCAATTCTTATTTTAAAAAATGCTGAACCCATCTTAGGCAAAATATTTACTATTTTTTCCTTTTAAATATTTTATTTAAACATTTAAATAAATATTTTTATTTATTGCAACATTATTACTTAATAAAGTATGAGCATATAATTCAGCTCAGAGTAGAGATTGAACCCAGAAACCAAAAATATAAATTTCAGTTTATTACTGAATAATTATATTAAATTATGGGATTCAAAATTGGCTATAATGGGATCACCAACACACTACAGAACTGGAAAATTACAATAACAGAGCACCCTGCAAATAGATTAGAGTCAAGGGTTTTTGTGACCAATACCAGTACTCTGGAACTGAGCATCATGCTGCTAAAAAGGTCAGGGTGGCTAATACGACTGCCTGGAATTATACATCAGGTCTTACTAGTATGCACTCTGAAAGAAGATAAGATGGGATGGCCTTTCCTGAGGCCCCATCTTAAGGAGAAGATGCAGAAAATGTTAAACATTAAACATGAATTTAATGTATCTAATCTGCCAAGTGAAAGTATGACATTAATTATTACAAAAATATGGGGCAATAGCCAGTCAGTATTACTATCATGAGCCAATTCTCACAATGCTACATAAAATCAAACAACATTAAGGGGATAAATCAATTATAATAAAACTCTGGTTTATAGGTTTCAATCTATACATAGAAATTATTATGAGGGAGGGGAAAGTATATTTGGTCAACTGGCTAATTTCATATTACTAAGACTAGCACATTACTTCAATCTCAATAAGACAGAAATTTAATAGTAAGCCACAATACATTTTTAAATTAATTAAAATTATAGGAATTCGAACCAGTGGGCATGGAGAATGTCATTATAAAACAGTTATGGGAAGATATTGGCAATTATATCTCTGAATATTTATTACATTTAAATGCTTGCTGTTTCAAAGCATTGGCATATAAATAACAAAAACAACAGTAAAGAAATATTATAGGCACAACCACAGTGATATACAAAGAAATTAGCACAGGTTACATTTAGGGTAAACATGAACTTGCCAGGTCATGACAAAATTTTGTAGTTCAAATTCTTTTCACCAGAGTGTTTCTTGACAAATTATTTAAAAATTTGTTGTGAAATATCAAATACACAGCGGCATAAAATTATATTATAAAAAAATAATTAATAACAAATAATTATATTATAAAAAATATCTGATAAAAAATAATTTATTAAAATAATAACATTTATCCTTCCAACATTCATAATTACTGTCCATTGTAGTTTTCGGACTGATGTCCATCTTTGCTAATTTTATCGCTTGTATAAGCGAAAACTACAATGGTCAGTAATTCTGAATGTTGGTAGGATAAATATGTTATTATTTTAATAAATTATTTTTTATCAGATATTTAATTATTTTTTTATAATATAATTTTATGCCACCATGTATTTGGTATTTTACAAATTTTTAAATAATTCAACAAGAAACACTCTGGCAAAAAAAATTTGAACTACAAAAAAAAAATCAAATTTTGTCGTGACCTGGCAAGTTCATGTTTACCTAGATTTAGTTTAATTAAGATATTTGTAAAAATATAGACAAGTTATACAAATGAAATAATATTTACTTTAACAAGAATTTATAATAAAAACATTTATAGGATTTTAAAAAAATTACATTATTTCATAGTTTGCTAACTTTAAACTTCGAAGTAGAAAATTTTAATTTAAAAATAGTTCATTAACACAGAACTCTGAGGTTATGGATTGGCGTTACCGATTAGTTGCTGGACTGGATAAGATGTTGGCTTTCAGGTATTGTGGACTTTTTGAGCAAGCGTATCTGGACAGTTTTTTGTTGCAGCTCCAATGATTGAAGCATTGGCTAGCAGTGATTGCACCATTCTTTCAGTAGGTTTAGAAGCAGCTGTCGCCTTTCTCCATTCAGATCTTTCAAAGATCGGTCTGATGTGGATTCAGCATGGTGACGTCCTTTTAAAATTAATGACTCCTCCCCTTAAGCTTAAAATGTACCCTATTTATACTTTTACTAGAAAAGAACTTGTTTCACCTGGAAATCCATTAATTCTATCTAAAATATCACACTAAATTGTAAGATTTCTCAATTTGATCAAAAATACTTTTATTTAGGCTTCTATGATGCCGCAAATCCTCTTCCAGGTGTCAAAATAGTTTTGATACAGCGATTTTGATGACTATTTTTGCTATAAACAAATTTGAGTATAGCAATTATCAACTTTCTAACTTTGATTTAACCCCAAATGTGGTGGACTTAAATGCAAATCTGTTTATGGCTAACTTTTTATTTTTACTTAATTTAACTAAAAACATTTTGTTCTTTTACAAAATAAAATCATGCCACTCTATATATATATATTATTATATAAGGTGAATCATACATCAACATATGAATTTATGTTTACTAAATTTAATAAATTGACAATTCTACTATTTAAAATTATAACATAAATCATTATTTTATAAAATATAAAATTTAAACCATTATATTCGCTGTAATATCTACTAGCCTATGTATGTACAGCATTTATTCATATGTGCATATATAATGCTGCACACCCAGCCATGATAAAAAGGTTTATATGTTTATCAAAATATTCATTTTAATAGGGTTTGAACTCAGCACAGATAGGTTTGGTGGTCAAGCTAAAATGTGCAATGAGAAGGGTTTGAACCTGACCGTTGCATATAATTATCATAAAAATGACATCACTGAAATATATAAAAAACTGATATAATGTCATATGCAAGACAACTAACTTTAGATAAAAATCTTTAAAGCTTTTTGAATTTCAGACTATTTGCTTGAATAATATACATGGATGAAAGATAGCTTCCAGATGCATAAATGCATTAATTCTAGCAACAAACCTCACTGATGGAAAAAAAATTTTAAACTAGTCTGAAAAATTGAATATTATAGCATTACACTGTCTGGTGTCTATTAATTGCTCAGTTATATAGCAGATAGCTTTGGAAGAAGGTGAAGATAACTAATTTTGAACTGTTAGAATTTTTAGGCAAAATATTTCATTATTATCAAAACAAACAATATGTTGAATTATTCTTTGTTTAGTCATATACATATGGTTGCTCAATCTCCATCATATATGTAAAACATTTATACATAATCACATTGCATCTTTGGACTCCTTATTTATGCTTATAATAACCCACACTTTGACAAAGAATTAAATTTAAAAAAAAAAAGAATCAGAAATTCATAAATTTAAATCAATAAGTTTCATGCATACATCCACCTGTATGAGTATCATCATGAATAATTTTAATTAGCCATGATGAATTAATCAAAGTATAGTCAGTTAGTCACATTTCTTTTGACTTCTAATTATCTTTCTCAAGACTGCATTATTTTATATTTTTGTTAATTATTTTTGCTTATCTTTAAAAGTACACATTTAAAAAATTAAATTGTCTTGTAGATATGTGTGTTAAACATGTTTATTATATAAACTCATTGTTATTTATAATTTTAGATATAAACAGTAATATTTAGAACCAAATTACAATGAGATATGAAAAAGCAGATATAAACCAATCCCTATTTTGCGTGAGAATGATTTAGTAAAAGTTACATTATAGATACATTATTATTATTTTATTTCGTAAAGAAGCCCCATTTTATAGGGTTAATTTGGTCACAAGATAAAATTTTCAAGTTTTGTTTTCATCATTTAAAACAAAGTATATATAGACATCATCTACTAAATTATAGTAACATATTTATTATTGGAGCTTCTTAATCGTATGAGGAAAAAAATAACTTTTAAGTATATCTACATATGTGATCTGGAGATATATGAGGAAGAATTCGGTTAAATAGAAGTGTATATGAATTATTAGATTGTTTTTATTCTCTTAAAAATAAAAAGTCAGATTTCTTTGTATGATAAGAGTCATAAGAAATTGTCAAGCGTTGGTGGCCCAGTGGTTAGCATAGCTGCCTTCCAAGCAGCTGGCCCGGGCTCTCTTCCCGGTCAACGCATTTGATATATGAACAAAAAAAAAAAAGAGTCATAAGAAATATTTTATAAATATAAACTGAGTAGAGAAATTTATCTATTTGAAGGCCTACAACAATTTGAAACATTCCACAGGGGCCTCTAGTAAATATAAATTTTATAATTTCTTTTTAATCAAGAGAATGTTTTTTTTTTTTTAAATTAAACCTATAAAAAAATAATCTCAATAATATGGTAATGTTTTAGACTCATATATATACAGTACTGAATTTTGACAATTGTAATGCAAAATATTAATATCAACACAATATTAGTTATTTTCAGCTTGCACTATTATAAATAAGAGCACTTTTGCTGTTTCTATTTTAATATTATTTATTGTAAACTTGAGTAATCAGAGTTTATCAGATGGTTTCACAAATTAATCTTATCCCAGGTTGATTTTTAGGTTTTGTCTTTATTAATGAGGACTTTGGATTCAAAACTGGACCCTATGCAATTATACACTTGATAGCCACTTTTAAAATAGTTCATTTTTTTTACTCTTAAGCTAATATTCTGAAAGTCAAAAAACCCAAAGTATTTTTGAACCCAAATTATCATGCTTTTATAGTTACATAAATCTGACATCAGGCAAGTAATTCTACATTTTAGTAACTTCAGTTTTATTCTAATTGTAAGTCACTCTCTTTCCTGATTTAGGAATAATAATCTGAACACAATTTCATTTAATTCATTCTGCTTAATATAGTAAAAAAAGAGCATCTCTTCTTCTTCTATTCTTAGATAGCACCAGAAGAGATAATAGGTTTGTGAAAGATAACACATTTATAATAAATATTGATTTCTCTAGAAACTGATATCTTGACCAGCAAAAATTCAAATTTATATGGAATCATATGTGAATATGAATAGAAAACATTTATTTTTTTATATTTCCGATTAGAACATTGTATAAAAAAATTAACTAAGTTCTTACCTTATTAGAGTATAAAGCATATTTATTAATTAGATAAAGTACAATATACTTAAGAATTATAAATAAATAACACCTTCTTTATATGTAAATTTAATTTGAAGGTTACCCTAAATTATATTTCTTGTTATATTTGCAATATTTATGTTTTAAAAAATCCCATGTAAATGATTGTTTTATGTTTGCTTGGCAATCTAACAAAAAAGTATCTTAATATTAACAATATATATATTTTCCATATGTCATAGCATCGGCCGGGAGGCGAACCCATAACCATCTGCAACCAACTACTTGCTTGCAAGGCGACTGCGATGACCTCTCGGCTAACAACGCTTGACAATGCTTCCAATTTATATATACGTGCACATAATGATAAAGTTTATAAAAATGAAATTAATTATAATTTCTACCTCAATATAATTATAAGTGTTCTTATTAATTATGAAGAGTATTACATTAATAATTTTGTGTGTTGTGACTTTCATGCTTTAAAATAAAGTAAGAGAGATCTTCTGATTAATATAAATAAGATTCAAATCTATTTTGATTTGCAGTTAATGAAGGTGGTATTTGGTAGAACTGATGAAATGGTTTCCTTATAATCATCCATATTCGTTTTATATTGTAATTGTTCACAAAATTATAATTTGATTAAATAATTAACTAATAGAGGATGCTTAAATGCTTTAAGTTCTAACAAGTATAGATCAGTAGCGGTAATGTCGTAATGTCGGTATAGTATAAAGTTTTTGCATATATGGTCGCTGGAAGGGTGACAAAATGAATGGAAGAAAATAATATAATGGGAGAAATGGAAGGGTTTTAGATTGGTTGGGCTTATAGGAAAAAGTTTATAATCGATTTACTAATTTTTTAAACTTAAAAACTAACAAATATTTAGTAAAATAAAATTGGAAAAAAAATATATAAAATTATAAATAAATGGAATCATAGTAAAGTATATATATATATGTGTGTATTTAAAAAAGAAAAGAGAGAAGGTACATATAATTAAGACTACAAGCAAGGACTTTGAAGAAAGCCTGTTTTAATAAATAAAAAAAAAAAAAAGTAGACCCATGAAACTTAATAAGTAAAAAAAAGTCTGATAAGTTTGGTTAGACTGAAAATATGTATGTATCTTTCTATATTATCCTCATATTTCTCATTTCTATTATAAACACCTAAACAATATATATAAGATCTCAACTACTTTTTCCATACAACACCCTATACCTCAAAAATAAATGTTCAGTACTCTATCACACATCTCCACATAAAATATATCTACAATCATTCTTTTTTTTTTTCTATCATAATTAAAATAACATGATGTGATGCACTGTGACTTCTCCTTATACAGAGTCAGGAATCTCTCAGCAACTATGCCCAGAGAAACCTATTACACTTTAACTTCCCTTTCCATTTTCCACCCTGTTTTCCCATATTCTTCTCTACCCTGCTCCATCTCATTTCCACAGCATAATCTTTGTCAACTCCATGGCCTTTACATCTAAATCCCCTTATCTTTTCCCAAACACAACATAAAAACCAATAACCCACTTTTTGTATAATCACTTTGTTTATATTTATTCTTTCACAACTTCATTATTTGTATCTTTTCTGCTTTCAAGCATTTATATTCGATTAACAGATGCTTAATATTTTCTATACCTTCTTTACACAACTTGCAGACTAAATCACCCAGATTTACACATATTCTATTGTTGCCAAAGATCCTGCTTAAGCCTTAAACAGTAAACTACTTTCCTTGCTATTATCATAAATTAACTGTCACCAAATATTCTGTTTACTTCTATATATATATAAACACTTTTTATTTTCCATACTAATTCTCCATTTCTCCAATTCTCTATTCTTTATTAATGCATCTATTCTTCAATCCCATTCCTTAACACTATAATATTCAGCAATTATTCTAACACAATCATCCCATATTTTGTATAAGTATACTGACATAAATTGTTTATCCAAATTTTCTGCAAATCACATTAGCTTTCTTAACTTTCTTGTTGCCTGCCCTTTATTCATAAACCAATTAAATACTATTTTGGCTATTTTTTTATTATCCATAAACTGCAATCTACTAAATATTTTCATTTTGCTTTTTGCATTTCTCATATAAAAAACTTGATCAGCCCATTCCTCCTTGAATTGTCTCCTTCGCCATCCACACATCTTCATCTAATGCATATCGTCTTATTTTTTTTTGTACTTTTTCTAAGTAATCTAATACCCCTTTACTAACACATAACACATCATTACCATATGTTAACCCTGCTACTGCTACTCCTTTCCATACAATTCTATCTACATCATATTTATTATATGAGAGCACTGTTAATTTCTTTATCAATCCCTTTCTTTTTTTTGCTTCATTTATCAATTTTTTTCCCCATTCAGCCAAGCAATTTCTCTGATTATTTAAGATGATTCCTAAACAGTTATATCTATTCACCACACTTAACTTTATATCCCCCAATAAAAATTCTTTGGATTCTTTTTCCCCAGTATTAATTATAATTACTTTTGATATATGATTCACCAAAAATCTTTATGATTTTTTTCTGATTGTTTACAAAAGAATTAAAATAATTGAGGAAGAAAACTGAATAAGTTTTATTATTTTAAATTTAAATATGCAAAACAAAATGAAAATGAAGAATTCAATATTCTCAAAAACAACTTTTTTGTTTTGTTTTCAAATGTTAAGATTGCCACATTGTCAATTTTTTGGATCAAATAGACAATATTTTGCTTTTTTATATCAGCTTACTGAAAATTATTTTTGACCACTCAATATTAAAAAATTCACAATGGTACTCCTAAATTTTCATAACATTGTATTAAAAAAATTTGTAAATTAAATTTTAATAAAATATAAGTAATGTTATACATATTATAAATAACCCATATTACATATAGCTTAAAATTAACTGTTTCAGATGAAATTTCTATAGAACTTAAATCATTATAAGTAAGAACCAAGTTGTATTCATAGAAAATCATTTTTCTTCAGTTCAAATTGCAGAATTTAAACAATCTCTTTTCATTGTTTATATCAACATTTTATATAAAAAATAAGTCATCTATAATACCTTTAATGTTTTTTTGATGTGAACTTTCTCACAATAAGTAATTGACTCATTTAGATATTTCTACAATAACAATTTTTTTTTAAGTTTCTTTTCTATTTTTTTTTTATATTCTTGTTATGTATTTTAATGTGTATATATATGTTGTGTATATATATTATGTAAGCAACAAATGTTTGCTATGTATTTATATATACTGTAACATTGCAGTATCATTGTGATTTGACTATTATACTTAAAAAAACTGTAAAAACTTTATTGGCTTTAATTTTTATAGCTATTAAGTATATTCATCATTGTCATTGATTATATAAGCATATAATATAGTCAATATCATGTTTAATAATCTCTCATGCTAATGTTTATGAGAAAATATATAATTTTATAAAGTATTTCTGAATGGCTTTCCAAGCAGATTTTATTACCAATGCTAATATAACTATATTTTATTGAATTTCAAAAATCTTATATTTTGTTGTAATTCTTGGTAATAAACAAAGCTATCAAATGGTATAAACATATAGAAATGTTCCACACTGAGAACAATACAGAAATATAGAATGGAATTATAAACCAAACATTACAACACTAAAATATTTTAAAGTAAAGCAATTATATTCAAATTACATTTTTATTTATGTTTAGAATAAACAGTTTTTACATTTTTATATTTTGTGTGTGTGTGTGTGAGTGTGCATGAAAGCTTACAAATTTTGATTTCATAAAATTAATTGGTTTAATTTACTAGAATATTTATTAAATAATAAATTATTTATTTAAATCAATTTAAATTTAATTGGAATAAATATCTGAGAACTTGATAGTTTTATGATTTATTTATTTTAAATAAATGCTTGTAATATATATATATATATAACAAAAACAAACGTGTGGTAAGGATACTAATGTAAAATTTAAATTCGTTAAAATAAATACACACATTAATTCCAAAATATAACTCAAACAACAAAATATGATATATAGATAAATATCACCAAATTATAAATTATCCGAAAGTTTTCGAAGGCTTACTTACCCTTCATTATCAAGGACAACACAAATTTTTAAACAGTATACTAATAGGCAAATGTACAAATAACATAGGCTAATATGCAAATAAGGGTTAAAGCACCTCAGCATGCCACTTCTTTGATAAAGCGTAAAAAGATTCTCTCTTATTCAATGCGTGCTCGTCTGAAATGATAAATATGCTTGTAATATTATTTCAAAACCTGAAAATAAAAGTGAAGCCATTGTAAAAGCTAAAATTATTTTTTTTCATTTTTAAACATCATTCATAAAGTTTTTACCATGCTGATTCAAAAATCTCAGCGTGTAATATTTGCCCAGCAATAACCATGATGACCTCTTCCAATATTTGACAGACAAATCAAGAAACCATAATGTATGATGAAGAATATTCTGTAATCCAAACATCATGTGATAACTGGTATAAAAGCTGAAGTTTTGAAAATCCAGATAGTCTTCACAAATTCTTATTGCAGTCAGAACATAAACAGGTTCAAATTTTTATACAGTCATTTTGATTGTCATCTGCATGGTGATCAGCTAAATTATCAGCTAGGCATTTGCCTTTGTTATGCAAAATGGCTTTTCATCATTCTAGGAGAAGGATGAATAACAACAAATAAACCAGAAACCATAATTAATTAATTGTTTATTTCAAAAAATCTCATTTATTATAGTCAACTGTTAGTAGAAAAATTGACAAATTGACTTATGAAGTGCTGTCTTACTATTTCAACAATAAATTGCTGGATTTCTTCAATAGAAAGTAATGTTAAATAGCTGATAGATTTGGAAAACATATATTTATTAACTTTAAATTAGTAGCTGATGTTTACTTTCAACTTCTTTTAAAAATAATTATTTTCTTCATTACAAGAAAGAATGCATATTCATCTCAATATTATGAATTATCTCATCTTTAATTGCGTAAGGAAAAACGGTTTAGGTTGAATAAATGTAAGAATTAAATTTATATAAAACTGTGCTATATTGCAATTATTATATGATTTATAGGTTCTTAAGTTTCAATCTCACAGTTAAATGGAGTTAATCATCCTTATTTAGATGAATAGATTTGTTAGAAATATTTTAGGTATCATTCTTATATGTTAGTATTAATTTTTCACTGTTATATAATATGTAATAAGGCATCCTAATGATCTAATTATATTTTGTTAATAAAGTAGCATTCTTAATGTTTAAGCCTGCAAATGAATTCATTAAAAGATCTTGAGGTAAAATAAATAAGCCCAATGAGATAAATATCATCTTGGTATGCTAAGCAATGATTGTACTTGCTTCTCTTAAAGTGAGATTGATTCGTTAATAAAACAAACTAATTAAGAACCTCATAAAGCATTTATCATTCATATTTTGAAATAATAAACAATCTATTCCTATGTAACGTTAGGGTTTACACAACAATGTCTGATAACACTCTTTTCATATCCAAGTTCAAATTAGATTTAGGAAACAAATGATAACATTTATTAACTATTTTATATAGTTTTCTTATTGTTATTATTTATCATTTATTTTATATTGTATAATAAAGTAATTGTTAATTTTTTTAATACGTCATTTTTGTCATTATTAAAGAAATATTGTCAGTGCATATTCACAATATAAAGGTCATATTTAAAATATTAGATTACACATAAAGTTTATTTGGATTAAATACATCATTATTGCGTGTATGCGCCAGCTGAAATATAAAAGTATTGGATGAGATGATGTACATAAAATCCTTTTTATATTGTCATATTTTAAAATGCATAAAAACATTTTGTATCCATACATTTATTTTCTTATTTTATAAAACCCTGAGATAAATCATTAATCAACTTTGTATTTAAAATTGCTAGCCTTAATTTAAGTCACAGATTAAGTTACTCTTAATTAGAAACAATATATTTGCAACGATTTTTATTTTAAAAATAGACTGAGACTAAGAGTACACATATTATTGAATAAAACTTCGAGAAATTTATTTATTATGTTATTGAATGTGAATCTATTGTCAAAGAATATAATAGTTTGTGTGAAAATATATAAAAACTTGTATGCATGGCGAATTGCAAGTCAAATGAGGGATAGTAGTCGCACTTTCTTCTTCCACATTATTGACACGACATCTCAACCAAGATTGCAATGTCTCAACCAGATTTCTCCACATTACTGCCACTGAGATCACATCTCTTTATGGTCTCAATATATATGTGTGTTGAATATATAGATTATACAAACAATTTTATGTATACACATATAATTGAATAAAATATTATAAAAAAAAAAAATCAGAAATAAATTTTATAAATTTAATATTACCAATTAAGTAGAGGAGGGTATTTTCTTAGTTATACAAAATTAACTATTGCTTATTTAGTGATTATTATTATTGACTTTCTTTTATTTGCAGAGTAAAGTGTCATATAATAGCAAGCAAAGAAGTTGCTCTTGATGAGATATTCGTCTCCTGACATTCTGAAGCAAATCTAGGGAACTTTTACACAGACCATCTTGGTCTAAATATATTATTTTTAAAAGTCTTTGGGTAAATAGAGCCTATAAGTTCAATTTCCCAAAATTAGAAACAAAACTAAAAAAGTTCATACATTTGTTAGTTTTTTAATTAATAAGTGTTCATTGTGGTTTAATCATTATTTTCTAACTTTTAATGAACTTTCTCTTTTGCAAATATATATTAAATAAAATTTATAAGAAGTATTTAAAAAAAATTAATTCAGTTTTTTGTTTTTAATTTAATCCAATAGATAGTAAAATATTTTATTACTTGCCATTTTTTGCAACCGACATCATATATAGATTATATATCATACAAATACTTTTATCATTGCAGAAGAAAAATGGCAAATTTAATTTTTTATTTCCACCATATGTATTTTCTCTATTTATTATAAACAAATAGCAAGATCTGCTATTAAATATACAATTTTATACTTAACTATAGTTTTTGTCTGTAGATTTTTATCATCTTTTTCCATTTAATTCAAATTACCATCGCCTGTAAATTAATTGTCAAGAAAATTATCAGCACAATACATTTTGCTGTTATATATTTTTAATATTTGATAAGCACTTTTATTGTTTTAGATTATGCCTTGATTGCATTCGATTTTGATAAAATCTGTATATGTTTTAATTAGTGCAGATTTTAAAAGAGGTTTAAAAATATATCTTAAAAATGAAAATGATTATTTCAACATTTGCCAATCCACTGCAGGATGAAAATTTCTTTAAGTTTAATTTAATTTGTCTGATCTGTGGCTTCTTTTCTCCACATTATTCCAGAAAAATACTTTATCTCATTCTCCCATCTCCATCATAGTTTCTTTGTAGTTCTTTTACAACTATCTCAACTTTATTTCAGCCTCCTAATTATTTCAATGATGTCAATGATATCAATTAATTTTACTTTTAATCTTAATTGTTACTCCCACCATGTATCTCTTTATAATTTGCTATGTATCTTCTAAAGACTATGTAGTGCTCTGTTTTGAAATGTCTAAGTTAAAGATTCATATTAAGCACTATTGGAATATATTTATTCATTTATCTTCTTTATCAAATTCATTGGTATATTTCCTGTTAATATTAAATTATTTTAAGCAAAAGCATTTCATTTAAGTTTAATTCTGTAATTAATTACATCCATTATGTTTTTATATGCGTTATTCATTGGATTAAGATATTTGTTGTTGTTAATGTTTTCTAATTTATTGTTTATTATTCTTTCTCTCTATTTTTAAAAAAACTGCTGATTATTTTAACCACTTTAATATTTATCTTTAATTCTACTTTCTTACTTGCATCAATTAATCAAGTTCTAAAGCATTATTTATAAAGAAGAAGCATATCATCTATAAAATTAAGATGATAAATAATCATACCCCCCCCCCCCTTAAACTTAAAATCATTCTAGTTGATATTTCCTACAAAACTAATGTAAAAGTAATTGGAATTACCTTATTATACATCCTTACTTTCGTCATATAATTTAATCACTGCTATATCTTTTGCTTAAATTTCCATATTGCACAACTATAATCACAACAAAAATGTTTACAGTAACAAATGTTTTTCACAATCTAAAAATACAACACAGAAAATTACTTATTTTTATAACTTCTTTTAAAATTCAAATATTATGTATGTGCTAAAAACTATTTTTAAATGCACTTTGTTTTTGTTTGATCAGATTGTATCCAAGTTCTGTGTAGATGGGTTATAATGATCTTATACAGAACTAGTATATGATTGATAAGTCTATAATGTTTAATATCTTCCTTATCTCTTTTCTTGTATATAAACACCACTACCGCATTCTGATACATCTTTAATAATTAGACATTTAGCATATAGCTTATCTAATAATTTTTCTATTTTTTCATCAGCTTTCATTACTTCCTGCAGTTTTATCATCTGTCATTAATTTAATAGCAAGTCTTACCATTTCATTTAAAACAGTATTTTTAAAGATCTTGTTTTATTGTTCTTTATTTCTAATTCTTTGAAAACTCTTTCACACACTTTGTATTATTTTTTTTAAGTAATGGTATCATATTTTTTCTTATTGTTGTATCTTGCTTTTCAATACCAAGAAGTTGTGTCATACTTTAGAAACTTTTCTTTTCTTCTACATCTCTCATTCATAATTATATACTTTTTATCATTATTAATTTTACAGAATTCTGATTGAATCATTTTTAAATATTTTTGAATCCTTTTTTTTTTTCATTCATTGCTACTGTTTGTAGTTTTCTTTGTAGCACTCCTTAATGCAGCAGCAGATATTTTCTTACTGAACTCACTTAAATCTAATCCATCATCAAGCCAATTGATATTTTAAAACAATTTGCAAGATCTAGCTTAAATTCATAGAAATATTTTTAAACGTTAAGTATATCAATTGTTATTTGTCTTTATTTATAACTTTCATCTTTCTATCATTCATTCACATGCCTTTAGGTTGTTAATTGAATATTATTTTCTGTGTTTACTAACTATATTTAAGTTTTGATATACATTTTTTCTTAGTCAAAATACAATCCTATCCATTGTACTTTCATTTTTATGCTTTTATATACATTTCTGCTTTGTATTTTTCAAAGAAAAAAATTATAATATTCACATTTTCTTTTTTGTAAATTCCACAAATCTGAGTCCACTCTTACTCCTATTGTCATATCCATATTTATCCAGATATTTTCATATTTTGTTTTACAATTCTAGCATTAAAATCTTCTATAACAATTTTAGAATGCTGTTTAATTCCATTAAAACTATTATGTTGAGCATTGAATTAGATTGAATTTAATATATTTTATTAAATTGAATAATTAATTTAAAATGTTATTCTTCTATTTTTTTAAATTTATACTGCAACCACTCCAGAAATGATTTTAATATTTGTGCATTTGCAGTAAATATTTGAAATGCAAGCATTTTTCATATACCTGGATCTTAATTGTAAATATAGGGGATTTGAACACAGACTTTCAAGCAACCTTCAATTATCCACATTATCTCAAACCATTAATACACATGATGACACACATGTAGAAAAGATAAATAATCACAAATATACAAATTTCATGCTGAACCAGCACTGATCAGTTGGTCCAGATTATCATCTCCTACACACATATATAATCAGTGTTCAGTTATAATAAGATAGCAAATCTTCATACTTTAATGGACAGCTTCAATCTACTCCAACTCCCATTGAAAATCTGATGATAGAAAGCCCAAATCCCATGCTGATGCCAATATTATTGCCACACTTATGTTGACCTCAAGTCATTCTGACCCCTCATGTATAGGACCCCATCCATTTAAATACATAGAAGAGGGATGGTTAGGATGCAGGCTTAATGTGTAAATAGTTGAAATACAGGCATTCTTTATATACTTGGAGCTTAATTGTAAATATAGGAAATTTGAACACATACTTTCAAGCACCCTTAAATTATTGACCACACACATATAAAAAAGATAAATAATCACCAATATAAGGTCCTACACATGAGAGGTCAGAGTGACTTGAGATGAACATGGGCATGGCAATAATATTGGCATCAGCATGGGATTTGGGCTTTCCATCATTAAATTTTCAATGGGATGGATGGCTGAAGAGTTGGATATTGGAGTAGATTAAAGCCTGTTCATTAAAGTATGAAGATTTGCTATCTTAATATAAACTAAGCACTGATTATACATATATGTGTAGGAGAAGATAATCTGGACCAACCAATGAGTGCTGGTTCAACATGAAATATGTATATTGGTGATTTATCTTTCCTACATGTGTGTGGTCATGTGTATTAGTGGTTTGAGATAGTGTGGATAGTTGAAGTGTGTTTGAAAGTCTGTGTTCAAATCCCCTATATTTGCATTTGTAGTAAAATAAATTGTTAGTTTCAATATTTGTGCACTTGTAGTAAAATACATATATATTTTTGAAATCAATTATCTCTTCACCTTTTTTATATGTTCGCAAAGTCCAATAATATTACATTTAATATTAGACAATTATTCCAATTCATATAGTCTTCTTATTTGAAAATCATCTAAAGTTATAGGTAGCTAATAAAAAGGCAACATCATATGCTAGTCTAAGTTGATAACCAATTGATTTTTGGAACCATCTTCTTTCATTGTAACATTGGCTGATAACAATCTAGTCTCTGGAAAATGATGATAATATTTTTTTGTTTGTTGTAATTGTAAATATAAAAAAATGAGCACTCATATTCATTAACATTTCTTCCTGGTTCAGAAAAATCTAAACAATGTAAACCTGAAGATATTGAGTCAACATTATTGAATGGATATTAGCAAATTTTCCTTTTCTATTTCTTTTTGACCTCAAAGAAGAATCAAAGTTTTTTCATTTCAGGTAATAACAGTTATTTTGAAGCTATAACCCTAAAAAAAATAACAGTGTATAAATTTTTAGGTTCAACATATTTGCATATATTTTAATTTTATGAACAGAAGCAAAACACAAATTTAATCTAATTTTGATTTTGGGAATAATGCCAACTTATTATATATATATATACATCTGGATTCATACACTTTATCAATATTACTTCCACAAATTTATAATTAATTTCACAAACTATACCATTTTTTAACTTCTTTATTATTTTTTTTTTGTTTTAAAGTGATATATATTGAAAGTATTTGCAAGAATACTAGTTAGAATTGTACATAAGTATTTATTAATTTAGGTGATGTCTCCAATAATTTATGGATAGCTATTTATAACTTGCCTTACTAAAAAGTTCACAGTACATTATTGTTATTTTGAGGATTTTGTAATACTGCACACTAACCTTACTTTTATCTAGTAATAAATTACAGTGTGTTTATATTTGGAGCTTTGTTTTTATTTGAAGAATTTAATCTATAGGGGAATTGTTATAATTCATTTCAGTGTGAATTTGATGTTTAATGCTGAGTGATTTTTAGCATTAAAATGAAAATATTTTTGTTAGCAACGTAAAATGCTTTAGTAATAGATTGAGATTTTTCTGTTAGTGTTGTCAAGTGATGTTTAATGCGTAACTTAAAATGCTTCTGCTAATGATGAAGTACATTAGGTTGAGATGTTTCTTCTAATGACATAGAATGATTTTTACTGTTAGATTAAGATGATATGAAGTATTATTTAGAGTAAGTTGGGATACTTCTGCTAACAATAAAGAATGGTGTTTAGTGTTAGATTAAAATTCTTATTCTAATAATACTGGGTGGTGTTTATTATTGAATTAAGATACTCTTGCTAATAGTGTGAAGTGATTTTTAATGTTATATTGAAAAGCTAATGCCAGTGATTTGGCAGATTTTGTCTCCAATAACAAAAAAAAAAACCATTAGAAAGTTAACTAGAGACATCAATATCATTTATAAACTATGTTTGTTTACTTTAGCAACAATTTGCGCAATTTTGTTCTCAGATTTTATTAGAATCACCATTTTATGTATTTTAATTGTTTTATTTGCAATCACTTAATTTGAATTCATTTTATTATTTACCAACAATTATAAATTGTACAGAAAATCCAGATGTTTGTTTAATAGTTACTGCAGTTAGTTGTTTGTGCAACAAGATTCACATTTTATTGCATTATAGATATTTTTGAAATAGATAAAGAAAATATTTTATATGTTTTTATAATACACAAACTTAATCAAAGTTTAAATAGGATTATGTTGACATTAATATATGGCACAAAATGAAAGATTTATTATTAATATTAATAGCTTTTAAGAGATAGAACTTTTGCTCAATTTAATAATAACTGGGATAGGGTTTAATTATATTAAAATCATTAAAAATGTTTGAAAGTCATATTATTCAGAGAAAATATTCATCTAAATGCTATGGAAGTCATTTACACAGAAGTAAACAAATAGCAATAATAGCATAAATATATTGTATAATGAAGGATGTTTTACAATGAGGTCAGAAAAGATGCTGAAGTAAGGGCTACTATTTTTATACATGGTGATTATGGAACCAATAGTTCTAAAAAAGAATATTTATAATTTTGCTATGGTTTCTAGTTAGACATGTATAACATAATGGAGAGAATAATAATCATTTAACTTGGTTTTTTAAATTATAAATTGATTCGGCTTATGAATATTTAAAGCTATGCCAGTAAAGGGATTGCATTATGTTAGAAAATGAAAGGGGGGGATATTTGTTACTGATAAATTGCTGATGGAAAATGGTATTGTGTTTGAGAATACAGCTTGTTGTGAATTAGAAGTCCTGAAAGATATTGATGATGTTACAAATGATTTTATGTACGAGAATATAATAAAAATATAATCAAATAAAAACTTGGATTGTGAAATTGTTTTTTGAAATATATATTTTCTCTATGCTTTTTTGTGAACCTTGATTAGTGACTCATCATAGTAGGAAATAGCATAGTAGGAATGAATAAATTATGTTTTAAAGGAAAAAGATAGATATTTGTCAAATGGTTCAAAATAATTATGTGTACATAGTAGTTTTTGAATGAAAGACTAAGTGTTATGTTGAATTACCAAATTTCACAAAGATGGGGAAAGAAATATCAACTAATTATGTTGAAATTAGAGTAAGATAAATTGCTTTACTTTGTTAACAGACTAGCTTTTTAGAACGTTAAGAGGGCATAAAATGCATTCCTTTTATATTTTATTACATTTTGGTTGGAAAAGGTTGTTAAGGATGATGACATTAACTTTTAAAGAATATCTTGCAAAAGTTTGATTTTTAACACTCGAGATTGTTAAATTAAGTTGTTTTATTTCATTTAGGGCGTGATGTTCAATTTTTTTATTACTTTAGGTACAAATAAATAAGTATAGATAATGGAAGCTTAAAATATTACAGTTTATTATTTTGTACATCAAAGTAAATTTGGCATTTATGCGCAATAATTATTTTACTTCTTTTTTAGTAATAAAACCATTTTATACGAAGAATTTGACTTTAATAATAGAAGAAAAAGTGGTGGCATGACTTTTTTAGTTTTTTTCATACATTAATAACAATATTGACACAGATGTCTACATCGTTTGTTTGCATTTTTCATATATATTGTCAACGGATGTGCGTTTGAAACTTTTTATTGCAATTAATCATTGTTGCTGAGATTTCCTTCTGATAGATTTTCTGATTCTATCTTTATCATATCTTCTTATGTTTATTAATTGCTTTATTTTAAATAATAACTTCTTAATAAGATGACCTGAAGTATGCAGTGTTAGGTAAAGTTGATTGAACGTCATCAGTATGAAAAGTGAAAAATATTCAATATTTGTAAATGTCAAGTTGATAATTTGTTTGTTGGAATCAAATCAAAATCAAATTAATAATTGATAAATGACGATATAAAGTGAATTGGAATTGAGATGATCTGATATAGGCAAAATATTTAGTGGGATATATTTTTACGCTAAATTGGTATGATGTCAATTGAGTATATTTATATGAAAAGTTATTTAATCGTAAAAATGTCAGTAAATAATGCTTATATGAAAATTATTGAAAATTGTAAAACTATCTAAACAGTTTACTAGATATTGGCACTAGGGAAGTACTTGTTAAGAGATAGTGAATTGAGTCGCTGCAAAACGAGAATTAGAAATATTTTGCACTTCTACATAGGACCACTCGACGTCGAGATTTAATTAAAATATTTTTTAGAACTAATTCACCATGTGAGTTATACAGGTGCGCGTGTATATATATATTGTCAGAAATAGAGAGAGCAGGATAAATTATACATTTGACCCCATAAATATTTTAAAAACTTTCTTTAATGTATACTTTTTTTTTTACTTTTATTATTTCGATTGGATTTGTTTACACTGTCCAGTTGCTTGAAAAAACAGAAAAAATTATCAGTTTAATAATTACGTGATCCAGTTAATTGATCAGTTGTAATTTATGCTCTATAACCTAGTTTTATTTATAGCGTAAAGTTCGGATCTATATTGATATATCTGGAAAGCAGAAAAGTGGGATCTTAGTGTTAACAGGAATATATATGCAATGTATAAAATCACACATAATGTGCAGATTTTTATTTATATATAAAAGAATATAATCTTCCTAACAATATATATATATGTATCTTGGATAGAGTTAGGAGATGATAAATGTCTTTAGTTTTTGTAACATCAAAGAAAGAATGAAGATCATAGATGGCACTATTTACTAACTAAACTAAGGTATCATTTTCATTATCAATAATTATTCTTCAAAAGAGAAGACTCAAACATATTTATGTCACATTTTTTAGATCTATCTATCACCATATTTTAAATTTTTAATGCTTAGAATCTTCTTCCACAAATGATCAGCCAACTTTCTTTTTGCCTATCATCTTTCACTTCACAAATCCTTCTCGCATATCCTTACTTAGGCCAGTTTCTCTTCACCTTTAACTGTTTTTTTAATAAGTAATTATTTTTAATTCATTTACATCAATATTGTTAACCTATTCTTCAATCCTATTTTTACATCTTTAACTTATATTGACATTAACTGTATTTATTTTAAGTGACCATATTGTTGTTACATGTAAAGTTATACTTTAAACATTTATCACTAATTTCAGTGACTTACTGAATATTATTATTTTTCTTGTTTTTAAAAACTATTTTACTCTTTGTAATGCTCATTCTTTTTTTTCTATCAACAGTTAAACAACTTTTTAACTATAGGAAAAACATATTAACCAAAGTTCCAATTACTCTGTAAATAAAATAATCAAATGACTTTATTACTTGGGAGTTTATAGTAAGTTCAAACAGCCAAAGTGATATTGTGGATCTTAGGTTTCAGAATCTGCTACTCTATGGACTTCACAAAAGAAGGAGAAATACCAATTATTCAAAAACTTCTATTATCTAAATAAAATATCAGAAATGACTTTTAACTTTTATAATTATACACATACTTATTTTAAAAGTATTCATTAAATTCTTTAAATTAATAAGCCTAACTGGAATGGGATGCCTGCTTTTTTTTTTTTTTATCTTAGCAGAAATTGAGTTTACAATGAGGGGTTAAAAGACTTATTCTTGAAATTTCTAAAAATTCATAAATGTGAAAGAGTCCTGGAATCGGGTATTTCAGGTTAATGATGTTTTACCTATGCTAAGCAATGCTAACTCAATTCGTAATTTTCTATTGAGTGACTAGATTACAAATTTCATGCAGTTCCTCTCGAAATTACATGTAAAACTGTCTACTTAAAAATTAGATTTTATCCTATAATGAATTTCTAGTCAATAAGAAACACTATGAAATCTTGCAACAAAACTATAAATCTTAATTCTAGCAGTATTACAGGATATAATCATATTAGTGCTACCAAGATGAGGGTCTAAGATTATCAAAATAAAAAAGGATTCCATGGTGGTGTCAACCAAGGAACAACTCAAATATTAAATAATCCTTCTACAAAATACAATAAAATTACCTAGCTACACATTAGAGATATCAAAATTAAAAGTTGAGATCCTCTATAAATTAATCATAAAGCACAACATTGAAATAACTTTCACTTCAGGAGACTGAACATTCTTTTAAAATTTTTTTTTCAAAATCCTCTTTTAGATTTATCAATTTCTTTTTATGTAAATTCTTTTCAGAGCTTGAAAAGATAATCTCAATTTTACCACTTCTATGTTATATCAATTTCATGATATATACACACATTTTTAAATATAATCTCTAAAGCTTTTTCAGTAAAAATACAATCCCTTCTAGAATTTCTTCATCCATGGTCTCATTATACATGCTTTAAATAATCCATTGTTTTTAAAGAAATATTATATAAACATAGATATTTGGAAATTTTAGGTGCATACCCATTTATATATATACCATCATAAATTATCTCTCAAATAATCATTTCATCAACATTCATGCATCATTCATTTGGTTGCTCTCTTTTTTGATTAATTATAATACTGTCTTTTTTATAATTACATTATTCCGTTTTTGTATGTGTGTGTGATTTTTTTGTATGCATTTTAAAAACTAATTTGTAACATAGATGTTTAAGTATATATGTTAAGCACATATATGATATAAACATTCATATTATCCACAGTTTCAGGTATCCACTTGAAGTTTTGGAACCAAATACAATAGATTCAGGAAAATTACTGGATATTTTTATTATTTAAACTTTCTTTATGTAAATTGTCTTTAATGATTTGTAAAATATGCATTCATTAATAAAATATTATTTTCTCTACAAAAATATGTTTCATCTTTTCATTTTTTGTTCCAAACTTTATATTTCTTCTCTATCTTACTGCAATCCTCTAATTTTCCCATCGTCATTATAGGATGATTTTTATATACTTTCTAAGTTATCATCGTTTACTAGAATGTTGCTTAGAAAACTTTTTTTAATTACTGAATCCAAAATAATATTTTCATTATTATATCTACTTTTACTTTTAGAGTACAATTTTTTTAATTTCTTCACTCTTTCTTCTTAGCCAGTTCATCTTTTATCTTTGAAAACAAAGTTACCACCTTCTGTGGCTTAAAACTAATCATAATTTTTATGTACTTAATTTATAATTCTAATAGATTTCAACAGGAAGCTCTAACTGGATTTATAGAATCAATTTCGAAAACTTGTGTAGCTGTTGAAGCACCATTTATTACCCTCTTCAACTTTGTATCCTTTCTATAACAAAAATCATATTTTTTATAAATATTTATAATTTGCACTATTACTTACAGATTTAATGCTTTTAAATCAATTACATACTATTATTTAAGTGTATAATAATAATAGACATTGCAAAAAAAAAAGGTAGCTATATGCATATTACATAAATTTAAATCACTAACATTGCATTTCTTCTATGTATTTATTGACAATTAACTTCTTTTAATAAATACACAAATAATCATAGTTATCATTTATCAATTCAGAATTTTTTAATATTTTTTTAAATCTCAGATATAGACCTTCATTTTTATTCAAAATGAAATACAATACAGTAATCTGCCTTTGACCATGATTTTTGTTTTAAGATATGCTATGGTTATCAAAATTTATCAATAATAATGATAATAATAGTTTTAACTCACACATATATATATATGTGGTTTCATATAATTTATTACAATCATTTAAAAAGCATAAGTATTAATTTGATTACATTTAAATAATAACTTGGTATTACTCAAGTTTATTAAAAATGACTACTTAATGGATTTCTTTGTATTAGAAAAATAAAGAAGGGCAATAATTTATGTTATTGTTGTGCAACTTAATTAATTTCATTCTCACAAGTTGTTAATGTCTGAATTTATTTGTTGGTGAAAAAATAACAGCATTAACACCCAACTGAAATTTTATTACTTTATTATGTAGGTTTTATCATATGAACTTTAATATTTAGTATGTATGTATATTGATTATGCACTGTGAATAAAAACATTAAAATGTAGAGAATAAAAAATATATTAATTTTTAATTCCCTTTTTATTTTGTTTACTTTTAAAAAAAATTGTAAATAATGAATACGGAAAATGCTGATAAGGAGAGCAGAAAAAACTGCTATGAAGGATATTGCACATAATTTTTAATATTAACAATAAACATGATTTTATTATTGCTACACTTTAACTTACTTTATGCATGCATAAAATCTTACATATTTTTCAAACCACAACTTAACATTCTCACATTTCAAACATAATGTTACAGATTCATTGACTTACTGTAAGTAATATCCCACATTTGAAGTATGAGGATGATAAACTGATTTAATGTATATAGATTGTATTTTTCAATTGTTATTTTTAAAACTACAAAAAATGGAGAGAGAAGAAATAATGTTAAGTTCAGTTTAAAATAAGACAAATTTCTCTCCAACTTTCATCCATTTTTCTCTAAACAGTAGCTTTTCTTGTCTTAATCACAACAAACTTTCTTAGTTTATGTATCTGGCATATGACTCCTTTCTATTCTTTATATTCTCTTGGAGTATAACTTAAGACTTCAATTGTTAATCTATTATAATCATTTCTAGAAATATGTGCAACCCAGTTATGTTTTCTTCAATAATTTCAAGAAAACATGTTTGTTCTCACAACCAATAAACATTTTCTTTTGATTTTTTTCTTGTTACTCCAAAACATATACCTTTTTTCATTTTTGTGATTAGTCTGAAATCCTTGCATTGCTCTTTTATTTAGGGTCCATCAATAAAGCACATATATTAAAAATATTTATTTTCAAACACAAAGGCATGTTTCATTTTAATATTTAAATTATTTCTAGAAAAAGTACTCCATCCATGTTTAAATCTATGACCAATATATATTTCTATGTACATTAATCATCCATTCAAGATATTTGAAGTTAATAAATTCTTCTAATTCATGTTCATCAATCTTTATTTTCTTCTAAGAAATTTCATTGAACATTACTTTAAACTTTTTAGTATTTATCTTTAGTCCTATTGTCTTACTTCCATCTGATAGCTCTTGTAACATTTCCTGAATTTCAGAAGCATAATTTGAAAAAATAATCACATCATCTACAAAATTCTAGATGACCTAAATATTCTCCATTTACTTTTATTCTCTTAATCCTTTCATTTTTATCTGTAATCATAAAACTTCTGGGAACAGTTTTGTAGATATGGAATCAACCTGTCTTATTTTCTATCTTTTTTCTATCTCCATGTAATCTTATCACTGCCTTTTCATTATAATAAATTCTGAGTCTATATCTTAATGATTCAAGCTTTAATCATTGTGTAGACAAATTTCTTTTTATAATCTATAAATCCAAATAATAGTAGTAACTCATCACTGATTCTTCCTACAACTTCTTTCAACGATCCATTATGCTATAAACTTTTTTAAATCTGGGTTCTATTGATTGTTTTGAATACAAAGTTCATTAATGATTACCTTGATAAAGATTTTATATAAAACTGATTGATGATAGATAGGTCTGTAATTTGTAATATATTTTTTCACTTTTCTTAAATATCAATATTGCTATTGCATTCTTTTAAATATCTTACATATCTTTTATAATTTAAACATTTAATATATATAATCTTTCCAACAATTTTTCTACTTTTCACATACTTTTTGAATGCTTTTATTGAAGTTGGAAAATCAGTTTGTTTATTTGTTAACTTTTGATCTTTTTCAAATTAGAATAAAATTTCAAAATTAAGATTTCATATATTTAAATTCAATAATAGAATGGCTTAAAATCTGGTATATAACTAATTAATACAAGCCTAATCCATATAAAACAATCATCTTTTCAGAAAATCATAGAGATTTTTAGATATAAAACAGAGGATGGGAAAATACTAAAAATGTTCAATAACTTCACATATTGAAGTTAGCAATTATTCTTAGTACTTTGATTTATTATAAATAATAATTATGAAAGGGTAGTATAAACATTTTTTCCAAATTAATAACATTTTTTAACCATTTTAACCTCTTTATATATATCATATTTAGAATGAGTACATTATATATCTATAATAAATCAGTAACTAAGTTTTATATTTAAATTGTTTGATAGTTTTTATGTTTTTTATTCTAAAACAATTGTTTTAAAATTAAAATAAAAAACTACCAAACAATTTTAAATAAAAAAAAACTAAGTTACTGATTTATTTATGCATATAAAATTATATACATATACTGTAATGGTCAAACATGTATAGTTTAACAAGACCAAAAGACCAAACAGGCACTCTCAATCAGCATGCATAGGGATATTTCTACTCCCATATCCTAGTTTAAACCTCTATCTAGGCTTCCTAGTCTCTATTGCATAATCAACACCCTTGATGTCACACAGCTTCCCTTTTCATACATCTCTGCTCAGCTCAGAGTTCTGCATAGACTCTTAACTCTTAATCATTAACTCTAATTACCAATTATCTATTTATTACTTATGTGATTTTGACCTGCAATGATGATGACAATGAATTATTAAAAAGAAATAATCTTTATTAATCAAAAAGAACATAATGAACAGGATGGCTTCCATATTTATATATTGGATCTGGTTCATACAAATATAATGAAGGATGATGGTGATATAAATAGACAGAAAGGTAATACGCCTCTTTTAGCTCATGAAATATCACCATTAATATCAATAAATAAATTATAGGCTCTAATTAATTATATTTTTGATTCTTTTAATTTACTAATACTAGAGGTACTACTATTTACAACCTAACTAAGAGGATACATACAGCTATGGCTATAGGCTTAGGCGAAAGCTGAACATAAGGGAGAAATCTTGAAACATCACATGACTGCTTTATTGTTTGTGGTTCACTGGTCATCATGATAAGGTGGATCATCTTAATGGCATGATTCACAAGTGAAAGAAGATGTCCGAGGCTGCAAGGATGCTCATGCTTCTAATGGAAGGCTCATCATAAAATGAGGGTATATATGTACTGTGTACTAGGATTTATGGGGTGGAGCTACAATCTACTTATGCTACCTAGCCCAATGATAACATATATATTTGGTACACTTTATTTTTAGAAGATGACTCATTGGGCACATAGACTTAACATATCAGGCACTGGACACACTGCGTATATACATAAGAGTGAATCATGCAAATGAAGTAACAAAAAACTATGCAGCAACACAAGTATGGAATTAAGTAAAATAATATTTAATTAACTTTATGCCTGAGTTGAATTTAAAATAACTAAATCTTTAAATAATCATAGCACATATCCCTATGTAATAAAATACAAATTTACTTGCTTCTTTAGCTCAGCCACAAAATTAGTCAGAACTTTATGAGTCTAACTATTATAAGTAATCTAAAAAAGGGGGGATAAGGACCTTAACAACCCATAATAATAATTGATATTTAGACCATTCTTTACTATATTAATTTAATGAAAGATATTTATGGCTTGCTCCAGGTTACCTATATAGCATCATGCCACACATATATTGAGAATACAGACAACTTTATATAGTTTAAAATACCAAATCTTTACTTCATGGACAATATACAAGTCATAAAACAAAATGAATTTACTTATTTATATTCATACATTTATATGGCAACTCTTAATCAAGTATAATTATTAAAAAAGAAAATTAAAAATAATACCACTCATAGTTTCTCACAAGTGTCTTTTAGTAATTTCTAAAAAGAAAAACATCATTTCTTAAAATAATGGAGGGGAGGGAGAAATGCAGATTGATTCTAAAATCAATATATATCACTTTTTATCTTTTATTTATCTATTTTCACATTTAGCGCCTTCTCACTACCCGATGTCCCTTGGAATGCCATGAAAAGAGAAATGCCAAGACATTTCAACATTTTATAAGACTGCTCCCGCCATCACCCAAGTCTTTACAAATAAACAAGATTAAATAAAATAAAATAATTTAAACCAGTAAATTTTGCATTATTAATTTTTAAACTTATAAAGCAAAAACTAGTGTGTATATAAGTATTTTAAGTTACAGTTAATAAATATATTTTATATTCGGAATGTTAATAAATTATAAGGTTTTTACTGGCAGTATCTGGAGAATTGTTCACACATTTGAATTACAGCTTGTTTGTGTTGATGGACACTGTATGTTGACGGTCTTACAAATGACTTCATTGCATCGTAGTTAAGTGGGTATTTCAAGATCAGCATTTGAGTTAACTGGAATGCTGGAAAGCTTTGATCATCCTGCAGGAGCTAACATCGTGAAGTTGTTCTTCTCCAATGACAATGGAGATGCTGACTTCAAATTACTTGCTTATTCTGGTACATAGCACAAGTATATAACAATATATGAAAAACTGTATAAAATTTTAATTAACAATAATAATGATACAAAATAACATATATCTCTTTATATATTTACTTCTCTTCCTCTATTTATCTGCTTCTCTTCCCTAACAATACATTCTTCCAGTTTATATATCTTTTAAGATGCCTTGGGGCACTTTTAATTTCCACAAGAAGATTTTAATGAATTTACATATTTTTTTTCCTTAAGTGCTCTTCTATTATGGTTTCATATTGCAGCTACTTAAAATTCTTGCTGTGTCCATTTCCTGACTTTTGTTTTATTTTACTTTCAACATCTTCTTGACATGTCTAAGCCTTAAAAGTGCTGAACTGTAATTATACGAGTGATCTTTACTACTGATACTAAAATAAGGCACTAATTTTTACATCCCTTAATGGTTTATGTCCCTTACCTAATCCTTTCTCTATTGTTTATCTACATCAACATTATCTATTTGTTTACTTAGCTTTTAATATTTTACTTTCTCTTCCTACAGTAAGTTATTTAGATTTTAAAGTAATATATAATTGCATACATATGTGCATGTTGATTACTTATGTGTGTTCATTTGAGGAAAACTATTGAATTTAATTGAAATGGGCAGGAATTAAAGAAAAATGAAGTAAGCATATATGCACCTCTTCAGTACTAAATATGATATATACATTAAGAATATATTAACTTATTGCAGAAATATGTAATGACTTAAATACCCTTTATGAGTAATATTGATTTAAAATAAAATTATATGCATTAAGTGAATTTCACTTATAATATATTCACATGTATTATTAAGTACACATACTAAATATAATATACACATAAGGGGTATACATTTTAACTTATAGCAGAAATATCTAGTGATATATCTATATTAGAATGGTAAGAGGTGAGCAAGACTAGATTTAATCAATATGCTCCGTGAATTGTGCCAAATTATGATAATATAAAAATAAAGAAATCAACATTCCAAACTTAAATAGTATATAACTGGAAATGAGAGAAAGTGACTTAGTTCTTTATATCATGTGTGTAAAAATTCTCTAAATTCTATATCCCTAGATCATCATTATAAAAAGGAACCTTTTAATTATATAATAAATAAATATCAAGGAACTTTCTCAGTTATGTATCCAACTTTACTAGCAGTCTGTATAGTAATGGCTAGTTTCTGGAATGACATCTTATAACTAAATAAATATAACTTATAATATGAACAAAAATGTATTCATCTTACTATCTCAATTCTTTAATAACCTGCTCTCAGATTTCGCATTAAAAATAACTAATGAGACTTGATTATTTGGAAAAATATAAAGTAGAAACAAAGGGAATATTTTATTGAACCTAATTTATATTGACAAACAACTAAATATTAATAATTTATTTAATATCTCTAAATCATTAATGTTCTATAATATAACTGCTTATTAATATTTGTGCAAGTGATTATTAGCATTTAAATATTCTTATGATAAAAATAATTTCATTAACAAACTCAAGTATTGCACTATGACCCAAGTGATTAAAAAAAAAGATTCATAAATTCACTTTAAGTAAGACAAGTGATATATCTTATATTTATGATCTCTATATGCTTTTTTAAAGAATGGCAATAACAATAAAGCAACAAGCATAATATCCATTTTTATTTTATAGTTTTTTTTAATCAGATTCCTATAACATTCACGTTTATAACAATTGTTAGCAATATATTTATAAAGTTATATTTGTATTTGAATGAAGACCATTTATTCTTTAAGAATAATAAGATCTAATAATAATAATATCATTTGATAATATCACATGGTTCAAAATCAAAAAATACATTCTGTAAGATAGAATCATACTAACTTTACAATCTAAAAAAAATATCACAGTCCTTTTTATACTGTGCTAAATATAAATATATATTTCCTAAACTACTCTTCTTTCTTTTGAAGTACCAAATGCAGACTTCTTAAACTGATCACTTTTATGCTACAGGTGATCCTCAATTATAACCAAAACAATTGACATATTCCACTATATCACGTTAATTTTTCAGAATCTAATGAGAAGTTTTGTCATTAAATTATAATAACTCAAATAAATATCTTCACAAAATAAACTTTCATAAATGATAAAGAGATTCATTTTATTTATGTATATAAATACTTACAAATAATATATGAAATATTAATATAACAAACTATCTTTCAAACATATCTTATGACTATAGCTACAAATTATTTGCCAAAAAAAATAAATAATAAATTTCAACAATAATATTAATATGTTTATATATATGATTCTTGTGAAAACAAACAATAAAAATTCTTATAAAGCATTCATATGTGTATACCATATAAATATTATATACATATGCAAAAAGAAATTATTTCACACTCAGCTGCCTACTATATATATACAATTTTAATGCAACCTTGTAACGCTTACTCTTTGTTACCCATGATTATGAGAGCCAAGTTCTCTTGAAAGCGCTCGGGCATTATTTATTATGTATTATAATTTATATTAAGTTTATAATAAATTGTGATTTAATTGAAGAAGCTCTGCTGTTATGCGCTGATTTGTGCATTAAAATTATACATATGCATTAAAACAAAATAATAAAAAAAAACTGATGGATTGTTGATTTGTCATGACAACTAAAATAAAGAATCAAAAACAAAAGTATATACTTTATAATCTTTTTTAAAACTTAATTATTTTGATTGACATTTTTTTAATACAATATATCTTTCTTCTTCTTAATTTTTTTTTTTTTTATTATAAATGGACAGTTATTGTAAGATTTTAGATTTAATCTTGCTTGAACCAGATGAACATGGCCAATAATTTCTTGTTGACAAATGCATGAATCTTATAAATAACTAACGTTAACATTTCTTAGCATCATTTTTTTTTTGTCACTAAGATGAACTAACAGAGGTAGTAAACTTATATCAGATGTTTTTACCACAAGAATTCTCATCTTAATCTTCAGAACAAATATAGCAATTCATTTTTAAAAATAATTTCTCCTTTCAGGTGCTTGCTTATTGGTATTTTTTCCTTTTTTTAGATAGTAATTAATTGGAGAGAGAAAGAGCAAGAGGAATCAAATCCCTCAGCTAGCAAATCTTCCCTGGCCAATTATTTTTTAGCATAACTCAATCCAGATAAAGTTACATTAATTAAAATTTAAGCAGAAAAGAGAAAAAAATAGTCATAACAAATTTATTATGATCTTCTTCCAGCCAAAATAATTGTTAATAATGATAAAAATTACAAGCACAATTTCCTCCTCCTTTGATGTGTCATTGGTTTCAATGGTATTTCAGCTTAACACTTTCCTGAGACAATAACTGTCTAAAAGCTATTGTTAATATAATTATCGATTTTTAAAAATTTTCCTTTTTAATATTTTACAATTATTTAAAAAAATGATTAAATACTATAGATATCTAAATTATAATTTTTTTTTTAACAAACAAATTATATTTCTATACATTTTCATATATTATAATCATTAGTATTTCCCAAAATGATTTTTGTGAAGTTTCTTTATTTACTCTGTTTATATCATTATCATTGCCAAATTTACAATCATACACAAATGTATACCCCAAAGTGGAAGGAAACAAAAATAATATCAGCAACAAAATCAAACAAAGATAATAAATGAAGAGAAAAAAAATTGCAGCATTTTCTACTACAATCTCAAAAAATATCACTGTACATATTAAATAATCAATTCTATAAAGGAAAATATATACATCAAACTAATAAAAATATCCATCATCTTTTATTATTAAATAATTCAAACTTTAAGCATAATCAAAAAAAAAAATCTCTGCTTTCTTTCATTCCATTCCTATAGTATATATATCTTTTATTAACATTAATATATACTGATATCATAATTGACTGCAAAGATGGATTTTCCCAAACTTTACAATATATATTGTGACAGGGTTGGGTTTAAACCCTGTTTCTAAGAAAGGAATTTTGTTTTCATGTATAGATATTATTACTAACTATATGCTGTTCATATTCGATTTTAGGTTTTTCTAAAAAGGAAAACAAAGAGTTAAAACAGGCATAAGGGAGTGAGGGTTTGTACTCATTTATTTTAATGAAACGTGTGTGTATATATTGAAAAATAGACAAGTAAATGGAAAGAATCGTTTAGAAAGCATATGTTATTTTTTTTTTTTTCCATATGTCATAGCATCTGCCGGGACGCGAACCCACACCCGTCTGCAACCAACTGTCTGAATTCGCTGTATTTTATTCTTAATAAAAATAAGAAAATGAAAAAAAATGTGTTAATAAAAATAAAAAGGGAGAAAAACTAATATCTGCAGAATGCCTTTTACGAAAGGTATTGTTCTAAGTTATTTGCAAAGGTGCTGACAATTTTTTTTATTTAGACAAAGGAGAAAAAGTGCTAAAAGATTTTAAAATAAAACAAGAGAAGCCAGACCTCGGATATCACATGCTAGGGTACAAAAAAATAGCTATGATTCTTAAGATTAGAACATTCGGGGGGGGGGGGGGGCGATATAAATAGAAAAAATATCAGGAGACATTTTTAAGTTTGAAGTTTTTGAAGTTTAAGTTTGAAGTTTAATTTGATATACTGTTATGTGTTCACAATACAGATTTCATACATCGGGTTTTCTGAAAACTGTTGTTTGAACCAAAGAAAATATATATTCACCAGTTAGAGATGAGCAGGCTGGAGTAAAGCTTTAAATGTGTTGAGCTTTCTTTCCCCTGGTCCCACGAAGAAGCCAAAGCTGCTACATTATCGAACCATTGCCTGAAAGCAATCCACGATCGGCCACCTGCGTCTTTCTCTACCTATATCCAAAGTAATGACTGAACTAGTGGAGATTCAAGCAACCAATTAGGATAATATCGGTACTAGACAACCTCCATGGCCATAGTGTGCCAAATGGACTTAATTTTCATTATAAATTGCAAAAGTTATCTTCCCCGGAGAACTCGTAAAGTAATAATTACTTTCATTTTCATAAAATACAAAAAATGCACATTTTCAGTAATATTTAGAGACTTTAATATAATTATATTTAAGCCAGTTCTTTCACCTTTAGTATAAAGTATTTGGTATTTGATCAAGGTAATGATTACGTTACAAAGTTATGAAATTTAATGTGTTAAACATTATATATGTATATTTATACTTCCAAGCTAACTGTAATGACAAAAATAATCCATTCCCAATGTTATAGACAAAAAAAAATTAATAATAAAACAAACATAATAAAACTGAAATAAATTAAATATAATCAAAACCAAATAAAATAAAATAATCCAGGTAACATAAAATAAAATATACATGTATTATGAAATAAATTATACATGTGTACTCCTGATTGTGAATTCAGTAATATTTGATAAAAGATGCATCAATTTGATAACTAATCTCCTAATCAAAAACTAGTGTAGTGGGAAAAAATTCTTACAGGATTCAGCATATGTAAAAAAATTTTGACTGAAAATTAAAAGAAAAAGAACACAAGATATTAAGGTCAAAGTAGAATGTAGAAAAATAACACATGTTCTTATAAAGAATATTAAAAAAAGCTATTAAGTCATTCTGGGAACATAGAACTTCTAGAAGTGATTTAAACTTTTAGCTATCAGCATAAAAGTCCTTAAAAAAATGGGTAAGGTTATTCATTTTAATCTAGTAAAAAGACATTGTAACATTAAATTGAACAATCAAGTTTTGTATAGACTGTGGTTAAGTATGAAAAAAGAAAAGGTATGTAAGAGGCAAGAATTCAAGAATAGTAATTGAAAAATTCAGCAATTCTTGGAATATATATCATTTCCTGGTAAAGGTTGTGTTTTGATTGCATTAAAATTACTTTATCATTGAGGTTGCTGTGATATACTAAATAATAGCAAATGGAAGTTACTGTAAGCCAATAATATATATTGTTCAGAGTATACATTGTGTTAATGTTTTTGCCATTATATTTAAAACAACAGATATTCCTTATATTCACAACCGAAGCCATCAGTAGATATCTTTTTTTTTTCTGTTTTCATTTTATAAGCTGAAGTTTTCATCAACAATAACAGACATTTGTAGCATACAAAAATAAATAATAAATGAATTTACAGGAAAAGATGCATCATTTTATTTCTTTAGCCTGATATTTTATAAAAGTCAAAAATTCCATGATTTACATGTTACATAAAGTTCTCAAGATATAGAAAGGTGTGATGATGAAATTTATAAAGGGATTAGATAATATTGTCAAAATAGAAATTCACTATAATATTGTGTATTTCCATAACATAAATAATTTTATTTAAAAACTGAAAACTTAAACAATGTTCAAAAAGTTAAATCATAATTAGTTAATATAAAATATAACTAATTGAAAAACACCTACAAAAAAAAAAATTTTGAAATAGAAAGTCTTATTAAAGAAATGAAATAACAAGTTAATTTAAACCAGGAAATATTAATCGAACAACATGAGCAATCAGTTAGAGGTAGATTATTTTTTGTGGGGGTTTGATTGCATCATTGGACAAAAAATATTTAAGTAAAAGAATGAATTTGTAATAATTAATCAATAGTATACTAAATCTATGTTAGTCATATTTTCTTGAACTTAATAGTATAATTCAAATCTGTAGTTCAGAAAACAGTTGAAACAAACCTAAAAAAAACCTGATGCCATATGTTAAAGTGGAAGATATTCCTATAAAATAATGTTATAAAATATCCACAAAACATGATAAAACATGCCAGGATGAGTAACTAGAAATCTGTAATTCACTGTTGCTTGACCAATTCAAGAATATACTCTTCATAAAGATGAATAACTGATGTCTTTACATCTTTGATACTCATCATCTTCCTTTTGCATTGCAATCAATCTATGCAAGAAACAAGTTATAAAAATCTTCATATATAATGCTTAAAATTTGAAAGCTGAGAAGTAAATATAATCCAAAATTATGTATAAAGAAAATAAACTGAAAAAAGAAATAAAAGACATCAATCAGAAAGGTTAAAGAATGAAGGATAATCCTGCTCCAAAGAAAAAGTTTCATGTGTACACACATTCATGGATCCAAGCCATATGAACATTTATAGTTGCAATTATTGGATCTTTCTAAATAAAAATATTTACATGATTTCTAAACATGTTTCAAGGGTTTATTGCTATTAATTTTAGTTAGGTTAAAATAAGTTGTTGTTTTTTAAAATATGTATTTAATTAATTTAAACTTTATATAAATATTTATTAATTTTCATATAATTTTTAAAATAATATTCACTTTTTGCATTTCGACTTTTGAATTGTTTTTATATGGGAGTTCTAATTTTCAATTTGGTTGAATCACAAAGTCTATCTTTTAAGTTTTTACTAGAAATCTTAATGTTTTATTTTTATTACCTAAAAATATATCAATATTGACTGTTGCCTGGAATAGATTATATATTTTTGGATGAGATATGTCAAACAATACTGGAAGGAAATTGTTAAAAAAAAAAAAAATGTGTTTATATTATTCATTAAATTGTTTTAAAATACTTTCATGATTCATGAGTACTTTATAAATTAATATGTTAATAGTAATGTTTACTCATGTTAGTATTTACATTTTTGGTTCAATCAAGTATTTATTTTAGTTAGGTTAATTTCTTGTTCATCATTTCCACACTATATCTGAGATATTTGTTTAATATGTTAATATTATTTTTACTAGGGGTGTAATAGGCTTATAAATAGTTAAGCTTCTTTACTCAGCTTTCAAAAATTTATGAAAATAAAAGTGTTATATATTATAAAAACTTAACAAAGTGAACTGATAAAAAAGATCCCAATATTTGAGATTGTCTGTGACAGTTTATTCATTATTAAAGTTTTCTGTGGGTGATATTTTTCACTTCAATTTTTTAAATAAATAATTAATATCTCATAGCATCTATATAAAAACATTTTTATTAATGTAAATTGAGTATTGATCTAGCATCTGCAGTAGGTAAATAATGTGATTCTGATGAATATTTCAGATTTAATAAATGGCTAAAAAATTTTAATTAATGTGCAAAATAAAAATGTTTTTCCACGTCAAAATATCTTTATGGTCTATATCTTGAAAATTAACAAATGGTGCCAATTATGCTACTTCTTGAATTTCTTCAGTTTTAAACATGTTCATATTTATTTCAGAAGACATTTAAGGCAAGTGGAGATAAAATAAATCATATGGTAAACTGCATTGTAGAGTGGCAGTTAAGGTATATAAGCCATTATAATCACCTTATTTTTTGGATGGACTTCTGGGAGGTGGTATAGTAGGTTAACTACTTATATTTGAGTAAGTTATCTTAAATTCATTTGGCACATAAAAATATAACCAAGTTCATTTTGAACTTTAAATTTTTAAATAACAATGATCTCATCCTATATATTCCATTAACATTGGCAACCCAATCATTCCATTATGTTTGGTGTACTAACATGTAGTCAGCAGATAGTTTAAGTATTCTTACAATGTCTTCTATACATCGTGTTCCTTTACATTTCACTGTCCAAAGAGAGGCATGCAGATTATTACATTGCTGTTATTGCTTTCTCCATATTCCCTTACAATATACTTTATTAAATTTTAAATTTATATCTGTGTATATGCATTTTAATTTGTAATGTTTGTGATATAACTATGAAATAGAGATTGGGATGCTAGACTAAACTGTTTTAAGAGGGTAATAAGCAAACTATCACTGATGATAAGCAAATATTGTCATAGAAATCTACTGTCTAGTTATTCTGCCTCTCTTAAGGCAGAAACTTACCATACATAAATCAGAGGTCAAATAAAATTTATTCATATGTGACCTAACAAAATACAATTAATAATCATTTATAAATGAATGGTGTCAAATGTGAGAGTGCAAGAAGTTTGATCCTTATAGATCAAATTGTTAGCAATTATATATAAGGTGAAAAGTGAGTTTTTTTTTTTTTTAAAGTGTCATAGCATCGGCCGGGACGTGAACCCGCAACCCGGGCAACTGCCTGCAAGTGCAAGGCAGTCGCGCTAACCTCTCGACCACCAATGCAAGACAGGTGAAAAGTGAGTTATGATGATATGCTTGTAAAAAAAAAACGCATCACTTTTAAAATAAATTTGTGGAATAATTCGATTATTTGCTATGTTTTCCATTTAGCAGTTTTATTCATTTCGCACACGAACACACACGCATAATGAAACTATTCTAAATAAACATGTAATCGCAATATTCTATGTTGCTTTGCAAAGTATCATTATTTCAAAGGGAATTACCATAGGTGAGCGAAAGGTTAAACACATTCTTAACCTGAGAAATATTTTCGATTTCCCGGAGAACTCAACGCTTAACCTTTGCTATTCTAATAACAATGCGGCTTATATATTTGATGTTACCTCCAATACTTGATCAAGAGTTTATTCCAAAAATAGTATTAAAGATACCATTATAAATAATTGTATTAAATATGTGAAAGTGTAAAAAGTTTGCTTTTACTGAAAAAAAAAAAAAAATTCTTAATTATAAACCTGTTTACAAATTAAAAAGAAAAAAAATTGAAATGCGGCAGAAATTTTTACAAATAGATGAAACAACAAATCACTCAAAGTCAAACAAATAATAGAATAACACTATCCGGAAAATAACAGAATTTATTTAACTAATTGAGAGAAAATTTGTTACATGTGAAAACGTTAATAATTAGATTACGAGAGCTCACCACGATATTAAAAATAAGATGAAAGTAAAATGTATAAAGTTAAGACAAATAATGCCTAATCAAAGAATACTAATTAAACTATATAAAACAATTAATTATAAGGTTATGCCTTGCACATGGAATTGGATAATGATCAAACAGAAACAAAGATGAAAGAAAAATAGAATTGATTGATATGAGAATGTAAAAACGATTATTGGCAAAATAAATATGAATGATTTATGACAAAATTGTGAAGGGGGCGGGGTGTGTTAAGATAAAATGCAATAATTTTTTTTATTGATAATAAAGATATGTAGATAAAAAGAATTTTTAGAAAGATAATAAAGCAGATGGAAAGAGATCTTGGGGAAAAAAGACTTGACAACTTTGGGACTTGAAAGAATGGTTCCTTAAATCACATATTTGGAGAAAGAAAATGTCATAGAACTGTCAAACCCATAGGCAAGGCTAAAAAATTATTCAAAATACATTCTGAAGATTAATCAGTAGACAGACAGAGTTAAACTGTCATCAACAGAATTAGTCTAAAATTCAAATCCACATAAAGTACTTTTGTGGTTATATATTCAATCATAAGCAAATGAAAAAATATAAACAGCAAAATTAAAATAATCATATTATTATAAGCATGTGATACCACAAATTTAAATATGTTTAAATATATTCTACAGTAAATGAGTTAAAGAAGCTTGTCAAATAATTACCTATGAATGTATATATAATAAGATGTGTTTGAAAATTCTAATGTTATTACAAATTTTAGATTACTTATTATAATTACATTGGCAGGCAATCTTTTTAAAAAGAGAAGTACAGTATTAATAATTGAATGATTTATTTCTCCAGAGTTCATATAAAATTTGAACAATAGAAGTGATCGAGATGAACCATAAAACCAAAATCTTGAGTTCTAGAGTTCACCATTTTACTATGGTACTAAACCATACAGGAAATTTATGAATATTTAAACCAAGTAACAATTTAAATAAAACCAGTAATAATTTACAGAAAACCATACTTTTCAAAAATGCACCTTAAAAATGCTTTATTTAATATAAAGTTTTGACTGTCTAGCAGCCTTTTTCAGATCTTTGAAATATCTTACAGGTATCCCTTTATATAAAACTTAATTCTGGCTTGAATAAAAAAAATAAACAATCAGCTGATAGTTTCTTCATCTTACATTAAATTATGATGCCTGTAGAAAGTAAACTATTTTATTGATGTACAATAAATTTAAGGATATTGTGGATACTTATCTACAAATAGAGCAACTAGAGCTAACAGTAGTCTAATGATTGATAGGATAATGTGTTAAAAGCAGTAAGTTTATTTTTTTATTTAGCAAGAGATATTCAGCAATTGATTAAGATCAGTGTTTGAATAGATGACTTTTCAGAAACTGAATTTTGTAACTGTCTTGGTTCTGAATTGGAATAAGCATCAAAATGAAAAGTAGTATTTAAAAAAATAATTTTCATTAAATTACCACAGAAAAATATCTAAATAAAATTTTTTAAAAAATTTGGTATCACTTTTAATGTAAAAAGTTATTTCCTCTCCACTTTTAACAAACTTTATTCAATACTCTAAGATAATTTTTCATTTACTCTTATAATTTTCCTGAATAAGCCTTTAATGAAATTAATGTTCATTAACAGAAATGTAAACAAAAGTATTTTGAGAGTCCATTTTCTTATCTTAGTAATGATATAAAGTATTTCTCATATTTTTAGAAATGACTAAATAAAGACAGAACTATAAAATATTATATACTGATGCATCGCTAAACTGCTTTATAAATATTTATAGTTTCTAGAGTAAAGATTCAAATTATTGCTTTGTTCAGATCATTTGAAATAGGTAGTAATAATTTCAATAATTTTACATGTCATAGTTTCTAAGCTTGGCCTAGGAAACAAAATTGATGTTCCAGATTCTGGACATCAAAACAGTTTGGCTAACATATGTGGTGTGAAATACATAAATTAATGCATTTTTTGATGGTTGACTTTCTTTATTGAAATACATATAATGTAGTTCATATTAAAAAGTAATTTCAATTAAAAGAAGTAAATTCTAGATTACCATCATCTAATTGTAAAAAGTTAGACACATAATGTTATAATTATAGAATTATCAATAATATATATGCAATAAGCATATAAACTTTGTCCAGCTATTCAAGAATCAGGCAAAATACCTGGTAGTACTGTAATAATTAACTGTAGAGTCATTTAGTTACTGATATTTGATTTCCATATAGAAAAAAAGATCTGAGATTAAAATCTGTAGACTTGTAATATGATAACAGAACTTCATAAAACACACTATAGTGTAATCTGAAAATGTTTCATTTCAAAATCATATTCAATTTCAGTTATCAAAACTTGTGGCAAATAATGATACATATAAAAACAATTACATAACCAAACCAATTTATTTCTACACTATGTTATACTTCTACACAAATACAGATTAATTATTTAAAAAATGAGATTATTTTATTTAATACAATAAATTTATATATAAGAAGTAGAAACAGGATGCTTTAAAGTTCGAACCCAAACTTAACATTTTACATTTAGTAGACAAACGATACTGATGTAATTTATTATTTTTCTTGCATGTTTCTCAAATAAAAATTTTTTGTGTGTTACTTCATAATAACTAGTTTTTATTTCATAGTGAATACACATTTCACTTAGATCATAATGAAATCTAGAAATTATACAATCCATGGAGCCACATTTCAAATGTTTTTTTTTAAAGCTATCTTAAGTCTCCATACAGGATTCATAGAACTATTGAACAATATAATTAATAATTTTTATTAGTCATTCATTAAAGTAGAAAATTCCCGATATGAATATTTCTGTACTGTAATTTTCAATACACTACTCTTATGCAGGGTAAAGAATGGTTTTTATCCACTTTTAACATTTGTGGAGGAATATACTCATAAGCATATGATCAAAAACATGTGAGAAAATTCTATGATTCCCAAGATGCACACTTTGTCTCTTACTCATATCTTTATCATTGTTCAGCACACACACACACATATAGCAAATTACTACAGTTTAATTGGTGTGTCTTTGACCCAAATCACTTAATAAAAGTTTATTAATATTTTTTATTAGTCATCCATTAGATAGAGATAATACAATAATGGTAATATTTCTGTAGAGTAATTTTCACTATACTACTCTCATATAAGGTAGAAAATGTTTTCAATCTGCTTTTAACATTTTGTGCAAGGTTGTAATCATAAACATATAACCAAAGATGAGCAAAAGATCTATGATCCCCAAGATGCACATTTCATGCTGAACCAGCACTCATAGGTTGCCCTATTATAATTGTGTTTATTTGAAAAAGTGGTTTACATTTCAATAGCCAATTAAATCTTAGCAGTGGTATTACAGCTCTTATTGTATTTTTGTTGCCAATCAAAAAACTTTGTGTTAATATTTTGCCTAATGGGTTATTAAAAGAGAATTAAAACTGATGCTAAGATATTGAAAAAAATTCTTTGTCTGATGAGATAAATTATGTTTAATTGGAGAAATACTATTACAAAATTTAATGTCAATATAAATCAATAATTCATCCAATGGCATATTTTTACCAATTTTATAGACGATTGAATTTAACTATGATTGATTACTCTTATTCACATAAGTGAATAAACAAATTTCATATGGGATTTCATAACTCTCTAAGCCTCGAAAAAAAGTTCTAAAAGAGATAAGTAAACATGCTAATGTTGTAAAGCCTCATTCATTAGCAAAATCACTCTCTTCTATGTTACAAACACTGGTCATAATACAGAAAATTTTTAACAGCAATACTCAATCACATAACACACACACCATCAAAAAAGACCAGAGGCCGCTGAGATTTTAAAAGAATGGTTTTAAGAATTTTTTTTTTTTAGTATGAAGTAATGTAAATGTATCATAGCAATAAATATGATACATTTACATTACTTCATACTATAAAAAAAAATTCTTAAAACCAATTAATCAAAATCGCCATTAATTTCATATCAAATTATTCATCTATTCTCTCTTCATATTTAAAAAATACCTATTTTTTTATTGGATGGATTTTAAATCTTTTTCATTGTACTGATGTAACATTGCTACAATGTTTTTCTTAAAATACATTTTTATTTAATCAATGATTCATATAAAATATTGGTTCAATAATACTAAAGAACATTAGTGTGAGAGTTTAAGTTAATGTATGTATATATCAATTGGGAAATTATAAAGAGTAGCAAATTAGACAAGCCTCAATTAAAGTTGTCCTTTATATTGTTTAAATAATATATTTTTTAAAAAAATTGAAAATAATTAATAAAATGAAATAAACAATATAAAATACTAAGTGTAAAAAAGAGAGAGGGGGGAGAGAGAAGAATGGTTTTAATTTAATTTGAAAAAAAAAAATCAGAAAATGAGAAACATAAAAATAATACATAGAAAAATCTAACAACACAGTTATGTTGATATCCGTAGAGATTCCAACCGTGAAATGTTTCATTAAAGTTCTTCAGTTCTAATACTGCATGTATAGATTTGACAGTCATTAGCTTTATAATTGTAGTTTGTGTTTGCAACAACTGCATAGATCAGAGGCTTCTAAATTTTATTTCTGAAGCAGCAAGTATGGATGTTTGTGAATTAATCCCCAAACATATACAAAGATCAAATTCATCTGGTTTTGCAGTAGAATTAGAAAAAATAGAATATACATTATAATGTAGAAAGGACTTATATATTTAAAAATAAAAAAGAATAGGTTAAGAAATTGACAATATATATTTATACAAAAAATAGCATAAATAGAATTTTATGGAAAAGAATGGTTATAACTGGTTTTACTCAAGAAAGTGATGTTGCACTCTATACATTAACAGTTTGGTATTTAGAAAAAGTGGATATATCTGGAAAAATATATATCCAACCGATAAATGGAATTGTTGTAATTTCTTACAGCAATTACCAAAAGCAAATTACAATATTTGCTAGGATAATATTTATAGAATATATATTTAAAAATAAAAAAGAATAGGTTAAGAAATTGACAATATATATTTATACAAAAAATAGCATAAATAGAATTTTATGGAAAAGAATGGTTATAACTGGTTTTACTCAAGAAAGTGATGTTGCACTCTATACATTAACAGTTTGGTATTTAGAAAAAGTGGATATATCTGGAAAAATATATATCCAACCGATAAATGGAATTGTTGTAATTTCTTACAGCAATTACCAAAAGCAAATTACAATATTTGCTAGGATAATATTTATAGAAAGGGAGATTTAAAACAGAGACAAAACTCTCCATAAAGTAGTGCTGAAAGCCAGAGTAATCAATGGAGGCAAGAAGAATTGTGCATAAATCCCTATTTAGTGCCTACTCATCAAATATCCCTAGACTAGTTTCTAGCTTGTGGCTTTAATCAGTGAGGAGACTTGGATCTGAGAGCACTGCACTTAGATCTTAGGATCTAATAGAACCCTCCACCAGCCATGTTTTACATCTTTAGTTAACTATAAAACTAAAATTAAAAACCAATATTTTCAATCCAAGCTCATTATCTTATATTGTCATATAGGTTTGAACTCAGTTCAGTACACATCCATTTTGGTGCCTTTAATAATCATAGCCACCACTATCCTATTAGGCAGTACTGATATTAAACCACTAAATAACATATGATAATCCATTTCTTATGCTTGTTCATGCTGTTAAAACAAAGATAAAACTATCCATACAGTAGAGCCAGTCAGTGCAAGCCAGAGTAATCAATGGATGCAAGAAGGTTTGTGCATAAAATCCCTATCTAATGCCCTCAGATTCAAGGCTTCTCACTGATGAAAGCTACAAACTAGAAATTAGTCTGGGGATATTGGATATGTAGGCAGTAGAAGAGATTTTGTGATAAACCTTGCATCCAATGATTAGCCTGGCTTGCACTGAGTGGCACTACAGTATGGAGAGTTTCTGTTTTAACAGTTTGAGCAAGGATAAAAATGGTGATCATGTGATGTTTAGTGGTTTAATACCAATATTGCCTAATAGGATAGTGGTGGCTATGGCTATTAAAAAACCAAAAACACCAAAATGTATGGGTACTGAATTAAATTCAGACCTATATGATTATATAAGCTAATGAGCTGGTATTAAAAATAATATTGTATTTTCAATCTTAGACTCATAATTTTGTAATTAACTAAAGAGGTAAAAAGTGGCTGGACAGTTGCATTAGAACCTAAGATCTAGATGCAGTGCTCACAGATCCAAGGCTTCTCACTGAAGAAAGCTACAAGCTCAAAACTAGTCTGGAGATATTGGATGAGTAGGCATTAGATAGGGATTTTATGCACAAATCTTGCATCCATTGATTACTCTGGCTTGCACTGAGTGGGACTACCCTATAGAGTTTTGTCTCTGTTTTAACAGCTTGATCAAACATAAGAAATGGTGATCATGTGGAAGGAAGATAATAATTTCAACTGAATTATGCTGAAATAATTTAAATTGGATCATATGAAAGATATATTGGATAAATTAATTGGGAAAAATAAAATATGGAAAAAGAATTAGATGGAGAATATTCCTGCATAAAATTCAAAATGAATATTCCAATGCAGTATTAGAAATGAACATTTTAATAAAATATGAAATAAAAAATAAACTATGGATAGAGAATGTTAGATATTTGATAAATAAAAGAGAGAAAAAGAATGTAAATACAAAATATCAAAACAAGATGATTATGAAACACTCTTTATGGTAAAAATGAAAATAAATAAAAAAATGATTTCATTGCTTGAGAATTCATAAGAAATATTAGTACTAGAAGAATCAGCAGTGAAATTGATCTGAGAATCTCACACCCCAGAGTTGGACACGATACCACTGAATTAAACCTCATAAGGCCAGATTAGTTAAAACAAGCAAAACTCTCTACTCAGTATTGCCACTCAGTGCAATCCAGAGTAATCCAAAGCTTCTCATTGATGAAGGCCACAAGCCAAAAACTAGTCTAAGGATATTGATGAGTAGGCACTAGATGGGGATTTTATGAACAAGCCTTCTGACATTCAGTGATTACTTTAATTTGCACTGAGTGGCAATACGTGTAGAGAGAGTTTTGCCTGTTTTAAGAACAGTTATAAGCAAGCATAAGAAATGGGGATCATGTAATGTTTATTGGCTTAAGGCCAGATTGGAGCATAATATGCAGTTCAAGGACTATATAAAGATTTAAATTTTTGATATAATTTGTGTAAATTCGTGATAGACACTGAAGAACATGTTCAAGGTGTATTATACTACTAGAATAAAGGAAGTAGTAAAGAAAGAGAAGAACTGATAAAATTTTGGGATATATGTATAAAGTAATGAGAAAAAATGTTCTAAGAGTTGATAAATTTCATTTTAGTATTTTTTTTTATAGAATGTGAATATTGTTAACCAGTAAGTAATTTTTTCTTTTTGACTATTGCAAATAATTGATATAAGCTAACATAAAAGTTTCAAACATTTATTAAAACTATGTATATTAATAATTCACGTTATTTTTTAAAGCTGGTGAAATTACAGATACTAATTTATTGCATAGTAACAACATATTTAAATAAAGGACTATCATAAAATTTGATAAAACTTATCACTTTAAGCTACCACAACTTGTACAGAGAAAGATTCCAACACTATTTTCCACCAGGGACTTCCTTGTTTGAGCTTAAGCATAAGTTTGTATTCAGAGAATAATTATGTATGAATGAATTGCTGCACTGCAAATAAGCTGTAATTCCAGTAACTGACTACTCTAAAATGAATTTACACTTTTATAAACACATCCCTTCCAAAGTGTAAACAATAGTGGATTTCACTGACTGGATTACTTGCTTTTTTTGTGTGCTTTGGCTGTTTGTTTACTTTTATTATTGTATAAGTTTATTATTGAGGATAAATCCTTGCAGCAGTTTGATAAATGTTGTATGGTTTTTGTAAATCTTCAATGTTGCTTGGATCACCATCATGTGATGTGGTATTCTCACTATTGCATGGGACTTCATCTGCATAGTCATGCTTTAATTGGTCTCACTACCTATAGTTAGGTTACTCATCTAGGATTTGGTTGAATATCATGTTCAATGTAATTGTATCTATAATCATTAATTAAACCCATTTGATGGCCCTGTTAAACAAATGTCATAATATTCTGTAGCCTATTAGTATTTTATCACTTCATGTTTTTCTATTTTCTATATTTTATCAGATCTCAAAGCTAACATTTTTTGATCTTATGATTCTGTTTTAGTACCAGTTTTACTGGTATATTATCATAATGTGCCAGGAGTATTCTACCTTTGTAGAAATTCCAATTGTATGCTATAGCTGCTTTCAAGTCTTTTTCATATTTCTTGAACCAATCTCTCAGTCTGATGATTGATCTCAAGATAAATTTAAAAATATTATTATTGATGCAAAATTCCTTAAATAAGCAGGCCATAAAAACTCTATCATACTATAGATTTAAGTAAACTATGAGTAGCAAATAATTTTTTTAAAGTATTTTGATAGAAGCTAAGTATAAATTTATGGGATCACCACTAATACTCATAATATGCACTAAAAACTATCAAAAATAATTTGCTTGACATAAACAAGCATAAATAATAAGGAGTCATTTCCATTATGCATTAGGATCAAGCCAAAGACTTGTTTTCTATTATGCTGTAACTTATTTTACAATAACAACATTGGTGTTCTTAGATTCAATTATTGTTAAGAAAGCCACTAGACATGCAATCTAGCTAGTATTTTTATTTTTACAACCCCTGGGTGACTTCTATGTAACATAGTTACCAGAGAGTAACCAACAGAGGAATTACTACTTATGGCTCCCAGACAATATCTTTTTCAGTTGAGAGCTGTGGCCTAGGTGTTCATTATTCTTGGTGGGGATCTTTTGGTTTTACTTTAATAATCCCTCTCTTTTCCAATCTATTTAATTAATATTTGGAATCCTAGCTTCCTTGGTGTTTTAGAGGACAACAAATTTACTAATCATATTTGCATTCATTTATAAGCTTATAATATTATTAGACTTATTAATTAATCTGAATCATTCAAATGTAACAGAAAGAGTTTGTGGGTGAAATTTTATTTATTTTTTGTTCATATTTAAGCTAAAAGTTATACTCTAATAACTTTTTGGACACATTCAAACTTGAATTAACTTTACATGCATGAAGAAGTATGGTGATGGATTTATTTCTCTGGTGTAATAATTTCCAACAGTTGTCTGTAAGTCACCTATTATTCAAGCAGTAAAAAAAGATTATGCAAATTATCAAGGTTAGAATTACTCTATCTATTTACAGTTTTTCTCAGTTTCAGCTAATGATTTTGGAGCAAATGCAATGAGAGAATACATCTCAACATTATTTTTATGACATACTATTTTGCTGACACCATTATTCAATGCAATTGAATACTAGAAACTTCTCAAGATGGAAGTATGGGAGACTATTCAAGTGTTGTAATGTCTTTTCAATTTTTAAATGCTGCCATTTATGAATTTTAACAGACTAATCAAACCATCTGGTTTTTTTTACTATCATCTATGTTCTTTATTACTTTTTACAATGCGTTTTTACAACCCATTGATAGTTTTGATTGCTGCAGTAATCTTCTTTAGAACTTCTACTTATATTTTTAAATTGCTGGGTCAATCGAAACTGTCAATGGGTTGCAAAAAAGCATTGTAAAAAGTAATAAAGAACGTAGATGATAATAATATTATATGGATTTTGGTAATGCAATAAAAAAGATAGTTATAATGTTTCATCTCATTTTTTCTATGGAGGAAAAAACTCTTGTAATAATTATTTAGACTTAGAAATGATTGCATCTGTTTTTTATTAATAAAAGTATTTGTCTTTTGAATTGACTTTATTTTTGTTTAGTTGGATGAATCTCTTTTGCATCAATTCTATATCCTTGACATTCAAGCTCTTTAAATTCAAATACACATTTTTTAGGTTTATATTCCTGTGGTTTTGAATTGTCATTTTTGATGAATTACAGTTACGTCTTGATCATCAGTAGAAAATCACCAAGATAAGATAGTACACCAAGTATTCTAGCAGCAAATTCTGATTTCTTATTGGAATATTGTTGGGATGATCAATATATCTAAAGACAGACCACTTATTTTAAAAAAATATTTGTGGGTAAAAATTTCCAATGCATTTAAAGCTTGATCATTGATTAATAGCAACAAGAAAGTATTCTGAACTGTGAAGTACACTCCCTTATATACTAAAAAATACAGTTTTGTATTTCATTATTGTTGTTTAATAGTGACAACTTCAATATTCTTAGAACACGAAAAAACAGTCAGTCACAAGTTTGAACCCTCCAATTCTCAGATTGTGTGTCCTGAGAGAGTTGTTTGCAAAAGAAAAATAAAGGAGGCATACATCATAAATGATCCATACACCATTAATAGAAAAGACATGTTTCTCTATCTCTAAGAAGTGGTCAAGCTGATTGATCTTTTGATAGTAAAATTGTTTTGCATATGAAGACTAATTTTCATATATTAGCAAATGTCAACAACCATATGTTTCTAATTCTTCAGCTATTAATATGAGGTTAAAAGACCTTGAAAGCGCTAAACCTCATATTTAACTACGATTTTTCTATCTTCACAAATGAGTGTTTGAAGTGCAGTATAATTGCTATTGGCTATAATCATAAAATACCATTCTAAAAAAGAAGTTATTGGTCATTGATTTCTTCAACTTACTATCTTCCCCAGTTAATACTTATATTTTGGCTCCCAAAATGAGTGGTAAAATTTACAAAGCCAAATTTATTGGTTTTATGACTTTATTTGTTTGCATATTGATAGTCTTAGTTACTGATTCAATTTATCAATAAAAAAAATTTGTATAGTTTTTTTATTTTCCACTGCATATTTAAATGCTACTTCATCTGCCTTTTTCCATTACTCTGGTTTATAAAAATCAATCAGCTATTTGTTCATTCAGTGCACATCCATCTAAGCTATGATTTGAGACTCTATCTGTCTAAATACTCCCAACTACAATCATATCTCTTTTTTTTTTAATTTCCACATATTTTATCTATCAATCTAATTATTTATGCATCCATACATTTATCTCTATTTACTATATATTTAACATTTATCTTCCCCATCTATTTTTCACTATACAATTTCATCCAGTTAACTAATGATTAATTGATCTCTTTCTGTTTATATGTCTATATATTAATTTCTATTTATCAAATGCCTATCTCTATATCTATCTAACCATTAATTTATGTATCAATCTATTTACTCATTCATATATTATTTTCTATTTATCCATAATATGATTTTATTTATTTAGCCATTAATATATATATTCATCTAATTATCTAACATCCTCCTACCTATTCATTTATCTAATAATCTATTCATCCATTTATCTATCTATCCACTCGTCTACTTATCCACATTTTATCTTATTAAGTCATTCACAGTTACACAGAGATCTCCAGCTCTTTGTAGTCTTAAGAGCAGAAAACTTCAGGTCTAGATAAGACATTTGAAGAAGTTTTAAAACATTATGATGATATGTTAGTTTAACAATTGATGAGTACTGTTTTAGCATAAAATATGTATATTGGTGATTATTTATCTTTTCAACATGGGTGTGATCAAGTGAATCAGCAATATGAGATGGAATGGAGTTGAGGGTCATGTGAAAGACTGAGTTTGACTCCCACATACATTACATATATACATGCATGTTTAAGCCTGTATAGTGTATTAATTTAACAATTATTGTAATTTTTCAGAAAAATTGAAATCATCAAATTGTGCCTGATAATATTTAAAGAGAATTTTATTGCTCTAATTATAGCAAAATTCTTTTAAGAATTTTATTGAATAGGCTGTTTTTATTTATGGATGAAAGCTTAACAGAAACAGACATTTTATAGAATCAAATGTAGTAATAGAGGCTTTTTTTGCTAGACAAAACAAAAAAAATTGATATGACCAAAAGTACAGATATATATTAGTTTTACTGAATTGCTGTAAGTATTTGGCTCTGCTACTTAAAAGGATTAGTAATTATTTTATCCATATCAAATAACATTTATACAATGATATATATATATTAAAAAATGGCAGAATAGAAAATTGGAGGCAGAAGAAATAAAAACTCTGTTAAACAAAAAAAATATGTACTGGTCCATTTTTAGGATAATAATCTTTAAAATGGTTTATAAGAAATTCATAACAAGTGATAATAATCTTTAAAATGGTTTATAAGAAATTCATAACAAGTAGTATTAAAATGCATATACATTTGGTGTTGAAGTACATTAATATTTTGAAGATAACTTATATAGGCTCTGGTTTAGTAATTAATATTTAAAAAATTCTTAAATGCCTTTTGTCAGACAATGATGAAACAAAAATCCTTCAGCAATTTTTAGTTTGGACAATGTTCAGCTTTGGAATGTGAATCAATTTTAAATATTTTGATAGGTCTTTGTATAAAGAGTAGAGCTTCAGAGTTGAAGTTCTACATAGATTGAAAAATGCTGAACTACATTTAATAAATACAAAGGCTTTTCATCACAAAGATATAACATCCACTTAAATTAGTTATATTTAGGACTATTATTGTACACATTTTATTACATGAAAATAAGTCATGAATTTCTTAATCTACATATTATAAAACTAACCTGTATGGTATTGGTCTTGCTAGAAGTGATGCTACTTGTATCTACTATTTTTTAGCAATAAGATATCTTAAAAAAATATTTTAAGGTAAAAGTGATAATGATTTTTCATGGAATAGGCAGATAATATTGCCTAATAAAGATCATTTCAAAGATAGACTAAAGATGTGCAATACTAGTTATTTTTATTAGGATATGTAATACATAGACAAGTCCATATAACAAGATGTCAAATAAACTAAGTATAAAAATAACCTATGATATTTGGTGTATTTGAGATTGGTTTATGTAGTTTTTATAAAGCTCATCTTTAACTTATGTCATTCTACCTTTTTTTGTTTGAAGTTGCAATGGACTAAATGATTGTTTGTGTTGTTACTATTAATAATGACTTCTTGTAATTAATTCTATTAGTAAAAGTCCAATTAGTTACTGCATTTAAATTTGTAACCATATCTTTAATTTGCTTTAAAAAAGTGTTATTGATAAAAATGTATCAGATGATTAGAAGAATATAAAAGTAATATTGATATTTGAAAAAAATGATAGAGACAATATTAGAAACTACAGACCTATGAGAATTCTTTCAGTTCATTGCAAGATTTTTATGAAGATAATGACAGCTTGCCTACAGTGAACTTTGCATTCAAACTAACCAAATCAACAACTTGGATTTGTAGCTTTAGCACAGTGGATAACATCTGAGTATTGAGAGAAGTTTTAAAAAAACCTGATGAGTGTAAATTGTCATTTTGCTATGGATTTACAGACTTTGAAGACCCAATTGATGCTTTAGTTCATCTAGATGTAATACAAGGATATTGTCATATTCTGAATATTTATCAAAATGCAACAGCACTGATTATATTATGTAGTAATACTAAGAAGATTAACATTGATAAAGAGGATTACAGAGTGATGTCATACATCTTAAACTTTTACAACAGTTTTACAAAAGAGTATGTGATTGGGCTAAAATGAAGAACTAACAGAATAAAAATATGAGATTATATAAAACTTCTAGATTTTGGGGATAATGTGCTTGTTCAACAAATAACGTGTCAGTGATTCAAAAATTGTGGCATTATCACATGAAAGTAAAAAAAAATAGGACTAAAAATAAATACTAGAAAAATAAATCTTAAATGAATTTTCTCATAGGAAAAAAAATAGATTGATAATCATGAATTAGACATTAACAACTATAAATACTTTAGTCAAATTATTAATACAAATAAATTAATTATAAAATGGAGTGCTTTTAACGTAGTAGTAAAATGAAATATGCCCATGTTTGAAAAGGAAGATTATTTAATATATCAGTTTATGGATCTGAGACTTGGATGCTTAACAAAAGAATGATATAATGATGTCAGACCATTCGTAAGATATGGAAATGTATATTAGGACAAAATACTTGGATGAAAGATGCAACAGGTATGTATAATCGACACTCTTGAAAAAATTGAACCAATAAAAGTTGGGCTTAACAGTTTGCTAGAAAGATGATAATAGATACATAGTTGAAGTCTTAAATTGGATGCCAAGAGATTGTAAAAGAATTATAAAGAGAGTATGTGAGATTAATGGATAAAATAAGGAAGTTTGTTTTCGATATGAAGAGATTACAGATTGGAAATACTACATTAAATTTAAAGTTGATAACCATTGAAGATGAGAATTTGCTCTAAGTTCATTTTTTAAGATCCATAAATGTGTTGGTATGTAATTCAAACTACATCTACCATACATATGTGATGCACATTCTTTAGATTTAGTCTGTTGGTGATTGTGCCTGGAAGAGTGGCATCGTGAATTGCGGCCCAGTTTTGTCACTTCCGAAGTTTGAATTTTCGAGTAATAAAAACATTCGATTATTATTATAGTCATTAATAATTATTATTACGCTGAAAACCATTTTCTGTAATAATAAATGTATATTCAAAATAGAAATGATTAGTGTTAATTATTTATGTGCAAATATATGTACACAGTGTGTAAATGTATATGTGCTTATGATTATTCGATTACAAAGAAAAAAAAAGTTTAATACCTCGTTTTTGATAGGTTTACTGTTAATCATATTTATAATTTAATGTACAATCGATTACTTTTTTTTTTTGTTCAGAAAAAAAAAAGTAATCCTACAGTATCAAAAACAATTGTTGACCTGATTATACATAATAATTAGTCTTTATAAATAAATTTATCTTTATTAAGAGTAATGTTTAGAGAAATCAAAAAAACTTGATCTGGTAACATCTTCAGCAAAAATATTAGCATTGCACTGGGACCAACAGCACACACAGACAGTTCTTGATAGCAGCTGTAAATTATATATGTATAATTAATGTAGACTTCTATTAATAGCAAAGTTACAATTTTAATAATAATAAAGCAAAAAAAAGAAAATGCTAGCAGAAGTGACTGTGTATATTATAAATGTTCTTTCAATTTGTAAGATACAATTAGATTTTGAAAATAATTTTAAGAAAAGCAAATATAGACTCTTATATTTGTAGATATGTATCGAACTAGTTTGAATATCTAGTTGAATTTCAATCTTCTTTTAGACACAAGATATTAATTTACTTTAAATATAAGAATACTGATTTATTTTAGCTAAGCGCTTTCAAGAGACATCTTGCTCTCATAATCATAGCTCAAACTTTACACTTTTTTAAAGACATTCAATTTTTAGTAATAACACACGGGTTAGTGTAGAACGTAATTTTTGCATGGAATTCTCTTCACTTTTTTGGGGCATTACTGATCTGCTCAATAATAGTTTGGCATGGGCATTAAACATCTAATCTTTAGATTCATGAATACTGAATTTAAAGTAAATGATTTATGTTACATGTAATGTACTTAGAAGTAAGTTATATAAGAATATTTTTACATATAATTAAGTATCGTCACTATCTCTTTTAATGCTTAATTTAATATATCACTTCACTTTTTTGAACTTTTTAAGAAATTTTTATTTTTTTCCCTCTAAATGTTTTGGTCTCAACATATTCTGCCAAAAACTGTTAAAATTGCTTGAATAAGTGCAAAAGAAGGAGCATTATTATTTAAATAATATTCTCAATATTACTTAACTTAGTAAATCACGAGAGCCCAAATACTTGGACTTTGGTTTGAAAATCAATCTGGAAGCTTTGCCAAACAATTTTTTTTTTTGTGATTTAAAAGAAGGATTACCAAATTTAATCCCCATATGTCAATTGCCTCAGAAGAAACCACTCCTCATATTCTTTTCCATTGTCAGGTACTCAATATACATAGAATTGAAGCACTATCCAATACAAAACAATCAAAACCTCTTAATCTCATTATGCGATTGTATTAAAAGTGGATATTTTCCTTCTATCAGGATACCAATATTCCTGTTGTATATTTTATGGTCTATCAAATGTAAAATCATGTTTAAACTAAAAACAAAGAACTTATTCCACAATATGCTCAAAGGTGTAAGCTTAGAGATTGCATCACGGGATATTCACACGGCAACATGGAGCTTAATTGCCTTTGCTATTGGAGTGGGTTTGATCTGAACTTTTCTTGAAAACATATGTTTGATATAGGACACCAGATAATGCATATTGGCTGTCAAGGATGATTATATTTTTGGATTTAAAATTGTAAATATATATTGTATATCAACCACTATGTTATTTCACTGTAAAAATTAGCATTAAATAAAGATTCATTTAAAAAAAAAGGGTGGTATAACAATTCCATTTCCACAGACCAATAGATTTTATTCAAAAATAGATGCAAAAACCTTTGCTCATCAACATTTTTTTATTCTGAGCAATTGCTTAGGGTTTTATTATTATTGTATTTAGTGTATTTGCAATTAGGGAGACTAAAAAGGCTTAGGTGATATTACTGTATAATAAGCTACAGAAAGAAATTTGCCATTAACAGAAGAGACCCCTTGATTCCTCTTTGATGCCTTAAAGAAACTGGGCAGGGCACATTCTTAATGTCCACTCCATACATTGTTGTTGCAGCTATCATTACTATATGATTATGCATATACAAACATGGTATTATGGTCACACAACATAGCAAGCATGTACTCAAATGTTAAAAATTATTTTAAGTTCTTTTAGATTTAAAATATTATTATCATTAAGAACTTTATACATGTATGTGTGTGCAGAGGTGAAATATAGGAAAGCATCTTGCTTGGACAAAGAAACACATCATTTATTAAAATGAATTTTAATAAATAACTTAAATCCAGATAAGATAGCTTAAATTAAAAAAAACAATTGTACCCTTTTTATTAAGTCTAAATAGGTTTTGAAAGTCAATTTCTTAAAAAAAATTAAATTAAAAGAAACTTAAGTATTTTAAGTGATATAATAATGTTGATAGGGTTTTTAAAGCTTTGTTAAGATGAAGTTAAAAGTTATAAAGTATTTAAAAGCTATGATAAAATTATAAAGTAAAAATTAAATATTATAATTTTGTATGCTTGGGAGAACTGTCCATAGTGATAATAATGAAAATTATGTAGTAAAAGTCTTATTAGACAAGGTGTTGAAAACTAATTTTTAAATAATTATTAAAAATTAAATAAGTTATTAAATGTATTTTAATAAAAGTAGATTTAAATTTATATTATAACTGTTTACTAAAAGTTTTAGTATTTTGTGGTATATACAAGTGTTTTCAATTTTATTTATTGTTTAAATAATGTTAAAATTTAATATTCCAAATTTTATCACTGTTTTATTATTTTTTTATAATGTAATATTTTATAGTTAAATATTTAATTAATTCTATTTTCAGTCAGTGAATGTAAAAAAATTGCAACATTTATGTCAGAATTATGGTCATGTGACACATTTTATGCTTGCAAAGTTTTTTAAGTTTCAAAATTACTTTCAGAATTGTTTTAAAAATTGAAAACATTTGAATATAATAAAAATAAATATGGGAAATTACTTAATTAGTTGTCTTTAAAAATAATTGTAATTAATAAAGATAAACTAGAAAAGTAGATACATTAAAGTTAAGTGTTAGTTAAATTGATAAAGTATTATTTAAAATGTTATTTTAAAGTATCTAATTTGTTTAGGTATAATTATAAAATTAATTTAGAATTAAATATTAATGTATAATATTATTTCAAATTATAAAAATGTGAAATTGACATTTATGTAAATTAGTTTTGTAAGCTGAGGGTCAAATAACCAATCAGATTGTAAGTTAGAGCTGGTATATAAATGAATGCTCTCACTTCTTTTATATTTTACTATTTTTAAATAGTACCCAGTATATTAAAATAGTCAATTAGTCTCAATTTTTATAATTTTAAAAAAGTGTAAAGGATTATAAAGTTTATTAAGTTAAAATAGGAATGCTTCCCTAAAACCAATTAGTTTCCTACTAGTTTTTTCTACATAAAACTTAAGTCAAGTTCATAATAATTATGAAGAGTATATCTGAATTAATGCATGAGGTTAATGGTGGAAAAACAGATGACAAAGGAAAGTATAATTTTTCTCATGTTAATTAAAAACTGTTATAATTATTTATATAAAATACTTTGGATTTTAAAGAGGATATTATTTAGAAATATCATTCAGAGAATTAATATGTTTGTGTATAAATTTTTAAGAACTTTTAAAGATATTATTTGGATAATAAAATTACCTGGAAAAGACTGAAAACTAAATGCTTCTTTAAAGTTACAAAAATATTCAAGATGAAATTATAGTATAAAAATATATATCATTCTTTATTATACTATTGATTATATATTTTTAAAAGTACAGCAGTTTTAAAAAAAAATTAAAAGTTATTTAAATCTTTTTGGAAAAATGATGAAAAGTAAAAGACAAATATCATTATGGATATAATTATTTTGACAAGTTATTGTCAAAATATGTGAATATTTTGATATAATAAAACTTGTTCTCTTAAATATACATCAAAAAAGGAAAATAAATGGATAATAGAAATAAATATTATGAGGACTAAATAAATAATCTATGGAATATTTAAATATAAAGTTATTTATTATTACATATCTGCATTATGAGATATTTTTTAAAAAAATGCCTATTTTCTGCTAGTGTATGGACTGATTTTGAATGGCCATTGATGATGCATCTTTAAACCGATAGAATTCACATGAATGGAAAACAATGGAACTTATCTATAGGAAACATTTTTTGAAAAGTGATATCACATTAATAATTGTTATCCTGTGAAAGCACCAGATAAAAGACTGTATTTAAAGACTTTCAAGAACAGGATGAATAATAAATTTCCAAATTTTTTGGGATTTAAAAGTCTACATTATTTTTTATTTGTGAATTTACGCTGTGGGAGAGAGCACTGTGCTAGAAAAACTTTCAGACAATATTCGTCATGTAGCAACTGCAGTGGTTCCAATTTGAAGCATTGAATGGTAATGACTTTTAGTTGATATTGGAAGACAAACATGAATTGGATTATATAAATTGTTTTAATTATTGTTAAATATACTAACTTTAGTATTAGAATTTATTGTATAGGATAGGAAAGGTTACATTTGTTAAAATATTTTATTATTATTATTATTATTATTATTATTATTATTATTATTATTATTATTATTATTATTATTATTATTATTATTATTATTATTATTATTATTCTAACAACATTAATATATTTTTTTAAAAAAATCTTTTAATATTTTAAGTTTTTGAAAAAACATTTTAAGTATAATAGTTGATGTATTGGATAATTGGTTTTTGATTAATGTTTTTCTTATGCTGAATTTGGATGAAGATGTCAAAATAGTGGTTTTACAAGTCGTAAAGTCACTAGGTAATTTAAAATTGTTAATCATTATATGATGTACATTTTATTTATTATTTTTTAGAGTTGCTTGGAATATTTTTGAAATATTACATTTATCATGAAGGTATGAACAAGATTATGTGTGCGTTAATAACACATATAGATTTTTTTTATTATTCTGAGATATAAGCTATGATTTAAAAAAGAGATATGCATACATTTTTCTTTATATTATAAAGTTTAATATAATATATTGATGCCCATAATTTTTCATGATTCTTTATTGAATGAACCATACTTTTTAAATATTTGAATATTAATTTTAATATTAATTAAAACAAAGTCATTTGTATTTTTGTTGCTGAATTTTAAGTGAATAAAACCTTTTTCCTATATTAGTTCTGGATTGATAATGTCATGTTAACTTTGTTTGTTATTAGGAATAATGCTACTTATTTTGCGATGTAGATTGTTAGATCTATTTTTGAGTTTTAATCATTAGTGACGGGGAATTATATAAAGAAACCCTTGGACACCTTATATGTAGGATATGTTAAAAAGATAGAAAAATAGCCTATATTTTATCTTAGTAGTTTTTTTTATGCAAGTACAGTTAATGTAGCTCTGTGACTTGTATGTATTTTATGTGGGCGGTGTTTGATATTTTGTATTTTAAAATGATTTGTAAGAGCTGAATAGATAGCCTGGACATTATTTTTGAAGGTATTGGACAAAGATCATACCTATTCTTTCACACTGGTTGCATGTGGATTATTAAATATATTTTATACTATTGAGTCTTTACTCTAGTCATTCCTTCATGTCCTATGCATCATATCACTATCTTAATTTCATTGTATAGCATAATATTTTATGAAAGAATAATAAATAATTTTGGATTGATGTATTGTTTCTTCAAAAGAAAGTAAGATAGGTTTTCTTGTTTGGATTAAGATGAAATACAAATAAAATTGAATGTAAATACTGATAGTAAAATAATAAAGAATCATAGTCGAGCATTGTTAGCCGAGAGGTCATCGCACCCACCTTGCAAGCAAGTAGTTGGTTGCAGACGGGTGTGGGTTCACATCCCGGCCGATGCTATAACATATGAGGAAAAAAAAAAGAATCATAAATACTTTTTCATATTTTTATTAAACAATTTTGATGATAAAACAAATTACAACTATTCATGATATTTTTAAAAATAATTTTGATATTTTTGATTTTTTTCACAAATCAATGCATATTTTTAAAAGATGAAACATCAAAATGAGCAACACAAAGTGTGAAGAATCCTTGTATTTTATGAATATTATTTTATTTTATTTTAATAAAAAAACATGAAACACATATAAGGATTTTTGAGAATAGTGCCAAGCAAAAAGTATCTAGTATAACATTAACACTAATTTTTTGTTAAATTAAATTTTCATTTACTGAATGAATCTTAAAACATATTTTCAAAATGAACATTATTTTAAGTATTTATATTTTTGTGTACATTTATTAAAGCTATATTGTCTATTTACTTAATTAGTAAATAATTTCATTAGACTATAAAGTGTAGGTCTAAATTAACATTTTATTTTATATTATGTATGATAAATAATGCATAAACCAGAGTGAAGACTTAATTACTTTTGATTTTTTCTTATATAATTGAAAAGTGTAACTCAATCTTACTTTAGTTAAATTTGTAATTATTTGGTTAGGAGTAGGATTATTATTTATTATTATTGGTTAAGTGTAGTTAGAAATGATACAAAATCCCTTATCATACTTGGCTGCAGAAAATATTTTAGGATTAGATTTATTTTTCAAGAACCTAAGATAATTATAATTTTTTAGTAAAAGAGATTAGACTTTAATTTAGTAATATTGTACTAAATTGATTGTGATTAATTTTAAAGTCTTAAGAATACTATGAATTTATTATTTGAAATGATAGGGGGATAGTGTTCTTATGCAATTAAGATTGTATCCTGTGAGATATAGGCTCAATGTAATTCTTTACTGCTTTACCTTCACTAAATTGTCTCATGATTTATTAGTATTTTATTAATTTAATTTTCATAAATCGAACCATATATTATTTATTAATTATTTAGAGCTAGTCGAATGGTAGGAATTATTATAGGGTATCTTTATTATCATTATATTAAGATTACAACTATTTTAGCCGGAGCATTATTATTTTATTTGAGCGTTTTATTTTTCCATTATGTATAGACTGGGAGGTGACAGTACAATATATATATGGTTTGAAGAAAATTTAATTTAATCATATTTACTGATAACACACACACACAAAATCTACAAACATGTAATTAAGAGATAAAACGTCTTCAATTTAATACTATCTTTTAATTACTGATCGATTGTATACTTCTAAGTTTAAAAAAATGTAAAAGATTTGGTAAGAGAGAAAATATAGAGGAGACACATTTTCGAAGGGATTATTATTCATTTATTTAAATTGGATCCGGACTGGAGAGTTTAACAGCATAAATTCTTTAACCTTTTGTGAACTCTTAACGTGGCTAAGGAATTATTTCACGGTTTACTGTATTTTGTAAAGCAAAAATCGTTCATCAGAAATATGGAGCCCGGGTATCATTTGTTGATACGATCAGAGAGTATGCATTTCTAGACGCTAAAATAAACTATATAGATTTCTTCTGTAGCTTCCTGAACTCGAACATCGATGCCTAATCCAGGATTAAGATAAAACGCTTATGGAAAATGTGTGCCTCGGTTGCATTTATTTTATTTGAAACATAGAATATTAAAAAAAAAAATTGATAGAAAAAGGATTATAATTTTTCATGCTATTCTGATCAGTAATGGAAGTATTAAAAAATACCACGGTAAGACCATTTTTTAAAAACTTTTAAAAAAACTAATATTGGAAAATCCTTAAGTCAGTGCAATCCGAATCTTAATTAACATGCAATTTATATGTATTAGTTGCTCAGTCATTGTTATCCATTTATTTTTTATATACTTTGCTGTATGGATGCATTTTAAAATAATTAGTTTTAATTTTGTGCATGTATATATGTGAGTTAATTTTAATTGTGAAATAAATTGTCAATTTTAATTCAAGTTGTCAGTGCTTTTTTTTTATTTAGCAACTTTCATTTCCAAATGTTCATTTTAGCACTTATCAGTTAAGAGAAAATATATATATATTAATTAGAAACTGTTTAACCTCTGAATAATATGCCGGAATATTTTGTAAATTGAGGAATCCTGATATAGAAATTGATTCTTTCAGTATGGCGCCCTGATAAAAGAATAAAATGCATGTTTTGTTTTTATTTAAATTAAATTATAGCTGGATAGAAAAAAAAATTTTTTTAGGAAGGTGATTGGGAAATACAACCTGTTTTAGTTTCAATTATTTTCATCATTATCTACTTTAGATGTGACTATGAAATTTGCATGTGTTTAGTCATATTTAAAAATGGTCCCTTAAGGTTACCGTACAATAAAATGGCTTCCCAAAGTGTGGCTGGATTAATTAATTTTTACCTGAAAGTGTGAGTTTATTGGATTTTTAGGGCTCTGAGTAAATCAAGGAATATCACGATCTTTCTACTAGGATGACTGATAACTCTTAATTCAAATATCAGTCTAGTTTTCTTGAAGGTAGAATGAATTTGTGTCATCATCATCATCAACCATTATCAATCCACTGCAGGATGAAGGTCTCTCCAAGTTTAATCCATCTTCTCCGATCTTTAGCTTCTCTTTTCCACAACACCCCTGCACATTTTCTTATTTCATCCATCCATCTCACATGTGGTCTCTTTCTGGGTCTTTTACAATCTCTTGGAATCCAGTTTAAAATTTCAGTTGTCCATCTATTATCATTTCTTCTAGCAATATGTTCAGCCCAACTCCATTTCAATCTTTTAATTTTTTCAATAAGGTCAGTAACACCTGTTTGTTGTCTTACCCATACATTGCGTTTTTGATCTCTTCTTGTTACTCCCAACATACATCTCTCCATACTCCTTTGAGTGGTCTGAAGTCTCTGTATTGCTCTTTTATTAAGTGTCCATAAGTAAGAACTGGTAAAACACATTTGTTAAAAACCATTCTTTTCAAACACATAGGCATATTTCCTTTTAGTATCAAGTTATTTCTACCAAAAGCACTCCAACCAAGTTTAATTCTATGATTAATTTCCTCCATTATGTTTCCATCTGTATTAATAATCTGACCTAGGTATTTGTAACTGTTAACTTCTTCTAATTCTTCATAATCAATCTTTATTTTCATATTTTGAGCAAATCGATTAAACATTACTTTAGTCTTTTTAACATTTATCTTTAGTCCTACTTTTTTACTTTCATCTGCTAACTCCTGCAACATTTCCTGCAGCTCTGAAGCATTATTTGCAAAAACAACTACATCATCTGCAAAATCTAAATGACTTAAATACTCTCCATTTACTTTCATTCCTTTAGTTTCCCATTTTAATCCACAAAATACTTCTTGCAGCACCGCTGTAAAAAATTTTGGAGATATGGAGTCACCTTGCCTTACACCTTTCTCAATGTTGATTTTTCCAGTATCATTATGTAATCTAATTGTTGCTGTTGCATTTTTATAAATATTCTTTAAAATATGACAATATCCTGGATCTATACCTTGATGATCCAATGCTTTAATCACTGAAGAAATGTGTATAGAATCGAATGCCTTTTCATAATCTACAAATCCAAAACATAATGACAACTCATATTCATTTGTCCTTTCTATGACTTCTCTCAATATCTGGATATGATCTATTGTACTAAAACCATTTTTAAATCCAGCTTGTTCTCTTGGTTGGTGGAAATCCAAAGTTCTCTGTAGATGAGTTGTAATTATCTTGGTAAAATTTTTATATAAAACTGATAAAAGGCTGATAGGTCTGTAATTTCTAATATCTTCTTTATCACCTTTTTTAAATATTAATATTATTACTGCATTCTTCCAATCTTCCGGTACATCTTTATCATTTAGACATTTGGTATATAACTTTGCTAAAATTGTTTCTATTTCTTCACCTCCTTCTTTTAATAATTCCATCATTTCCTGGAGCCTTTCCTTTCTTCATACATTTAATTGCATGTCTCACTTCTTCATTTAAAATTCTGGGCAATTCGGAAGATGTAATAGATATAGGAGATACTTGTTCTTTATTACTATATAATTCTTGATAAAAATCTTCTACCAATTTCATGATGTCATCTCTCTTTTTAGTAATAATTCCATCTTTTTTTCTTATTGCAGATATAAATTTCCTACCAATACCAAAATGTTGTTTAACATTCTTGAGACTTTTATTTTCTTCTACAACTTTCCTTGCTATTTCACAGTTATACTTTCTTATATCATTTTCAACTCTTTTCCGTACCATTTTACAAAATTCGAGATATTCAATTCTTTTTAATACATCATTTTTGTATATCTTCATATTCCTTCTTTTCTTCATAAATTCTCTAGTCTCAGTAGAAATTTTATTAGTCAATTGCTGCTTTTTTCTACCAGCTATCTTTGTTGCAGTTTTTAAAAGTGTATCAGTTATTTTCATATTAATTTCATTCAAATCTGAATCATGTTCAAAATCTCCTAACACTTGAAACCTATTTGTAAGTTCTAATTTCAATTCATTAGAATGTTTCTGAAGATTAGGAATATCAACTGTAAATATTGTTTTTCTCAATAATTTTTGTCTCTCTAGTTTTATATTAACACGTAACTTACACCTTACTAATCGATGATCACTTCCTGTGTTAAATTTATTAAGAACATTACAATCTTGAAATATGTATTTCCTGTTAGTCAAAATATAATCCAATTCTGCTGTACCTTCATTTGGATGCTTCCATGTCCATTTCCTTTTAACATTTTTCTCAAAAAATGAATTCATAATATAAAGTTTTTCTTTTTCTGCAAACTCCACAAGTCTATGTCCTCTCTCATTTCTATTTTTTTTTAAAATAAATATTTAGTCATGACAGACAAAACTAAATTATAGCCTTTATTCCTAGGAATTGTAAAATCACCAGCCAAGTCAGCAATTGGCAGCCAAAGGCAAGGGTGCTAAGAATCCCCTGATATGTGAATGCAGGCTGCCATTTGCTGATGACCTTTTATTTAAACACTTACAACTGCATATCATTTTCAAGTGAAAGAAGATTGCAAGAATTGGAAGACCCATCTAATATTAAATAGAACATTGTTGAACTTTGGGAAGTTAGAAAGTGAAGAAACAATTTATATAAAAACAGACATATACTATACTACAAAGACATGCATATTAGAAGCACAAGCGCAGTAGAATTCATTATTAATGAAAACTGAAATAATAAAATTGTAGAGATTTGATGGTGTATCAGACAGAATGGTAAGATTGGTATTTCAACTTAATGGAAGATACCAAATATAGATAATTCATGTTTATGTATCAACAAGTTCTCATTGTGATGAAGAAGTAAAGAATTTTTGTATGGATTTACAAAAAGCTTTTGATCAGACCCTTTTATCCTTAATGGCTATAAGTGTTATGCTGTTATCAATTTTCAAATGTTTTAATTTCATTTTATTTTTTTAATTGAACAAGTATCCATCTCAGTACCTTCCTAAGTATCTCTCTATTTGGTAAAAATAATATTAGTTTGAATTTAGCTAATGTAGTATACATTTTATGCCTATCTTTTCAATTAGAGCATTATCTCATACTGTTTGTAGTTTAAACAGCTTTAAATGTAACTAATGACACCAATAATAAAGACAATTTTTTTCATTATAATAACATTGTAAGAAAGAAATCAACTGAATCCAGTTGAGCAAAAATATTTTTATTTCATTTATGTGATTTTATTGCTATATTTTTTTTAATTTTTTTTATACATGATATGCATTATAAACAATATATAAAACAAATACTCTTCTTAGTTGTATGAGATACTGCTGATAGTCTGAATATTTCTATAATGCATTAAATTTGTTGCTAGAATTGGTAATTAATTGAAAGATGAAAGTGCAGTTGGTAAATTTGATTATGGTGATAGAAATGAAAGAAGACACAGACTTGTGAGTTTGAAGAAAAACTTTATATTATGAATTCTTTTTTTGAAAAATATGCTAAATAGAAATGAATATGGAAGCATCCAAATGAAGGTATAGCAGAATTGGATTATATTTTGACCAACAGAAAATATGCATTTCAAGATGGTAATATTCTTAATAAATTCAAAACAAGAAGTGAACATCAATTATGTAAGATACATGTTAATGCAAAACTAGAGATAAAAATTATTAAGAAAAAGAGTATTTACAGTTGATATTCCTAACTCTCAGAAACATTACAAAATGATTTTAAATTAAAATTTGCAAATTGTTTTTAAAATATTACTGGATTTTAAAGATGGTTTAGATTTGAACAAAAATAATAGGAAGATAATGAATACATCATTAAAAACTACAACAAAGTTAGCTGATATAAAAAAGCAATTGAACTGTAAAAATTTTTATTGAGACAATTTACGAAAAAAAAAAAAGGAATATGAAAATATGTAAAAATGATCCATTAGCACTGAATTTCTAGAACTTTTGTAAAATGTTATAAAAGAGTTTAATAAGAAAAATTATAGAAGAAAATACAAATATCAAAACATAAAACATGCTGCTATTACTAGGAAACTTATTTCTGTAATGAGAAAAAATGGATTATTAAAAAGAGATATGACATCATAAAATGTGAACAAGAAAAATTATCCCTGAAAATTACTACATCTTTTGAATTATCCAGGATTTTAAATGTAAAAATGAAACATGAAATTAAATCTATAATGAAGGGAAAGGCTCCAGGTAATAAGGAAATTTTAATCACTAACTTAAAAGAAACAGATGAAGAAATAGAAAAATTATTGGCAAAATTATATATTAAATGTCTAAATGAGAAAGATGTAATACTGCAGATATTTGGAAGAATACAATACTAATATTAATATTAAAAAAGATAATAAAGAGGATATTAAAAATTATATACCTATTCTAAACAAAATTTTTAGCAGAATAATTACAATTCATCTACAGCAAACTTTGTATTTTAACCAACCAAAAGAAACTGGATTTAAATGTGTTTTAGCATCATGGATCATGCCCAAGTATTTTATGAGCATCCTTAAATGAAACTTCCTCCAATGCTTTTATATTATGCTGATGGGGTACCAATTCTTTTTCATACTAGAAATTAGGTGAAATAACAGCATTGTATACAATTAGCTTAGTTGCAATAATTGTAATCCTATGATAAAATACTATATCTCTTAATATCCATATTTCTATTTATAAAACTACCAAGATATTTAAATTGGTTTACAATCCTAAGTTGATAACCAATCAATCTAAAAGTTGTTAATGACTTTTTTTCTGTCACTAGCTGATAAAGAACTTAAGTTTTTTGAACATTATTCTGCAAATTGTTTCTTAAACTAACAAAAATAGCACAATTACATCATGTAAAGCTGTATAATATAAATTTTGGTAGACAACCAACTAATTTCAAACAATGCCATACATCTGTCCATTTAACTGAATTTATTTTGACTAAATTAATAATAGCAATAGATAAACCATTCTTTCATTTCTGATGTTTTTGTTACATTTTCAGGCAACCTAACCTATGTCGATAGTAGTTCTTGATTTTCTAAAACCACAACTCTCTATTAACCATCTTTTAGTGGAAGCAATGTAAAGAATAAAATCCTAGAAAACAGCTTTGCTGCATTAGATAATAATGATATTCCACAATATTTACTGCAATCTAAAGAATTCCCTTTGTTTTTAAAAACTGCTACAATAAAAGCATCTTTAAGATCATATTGCAAAACTTAATGAGTCCATATATTCCTAAAACATTCCAATACTTTTGAATCTAATATATCATTACCATATTTTAAAATTTAAACCAAATATTTTATTAGTACCTGCAGTGTTTCCATTTTAGAAATTACGAAGAGCTATCTTGACTTCACTAACCTGAACATCTTTATCCAAATCTAAATGAATAGATAACATGGATATATCATTAAAAGTCATCATCTCAATTCTTATTCAAAAGATGATTAAAATACTCTTCCCACATATTCAAAATATTACTGCCATCATATAATTAAAGTGCTATTGTTGAATTTAATACATTTAGTACCGTTTTTGAGTTCTATATATTGTTTTCAGTCCATCAAAAAAAAGAACTACAATGACCATGAACAGAGAATGTTTATATCTTTGAAGTTTTAAAATGGTACTCATTTTTAAGCCTTTTTGTCCATTGTTGAATTTCTGCTTTCATATCTTTATATTTACTATGAGGTCTCATATTTTATATATTATTCAATCAAATCACTATTATCATTGTCAAATATGTCACAATTCTTCTTTTTAATGAATTCAAAAATATATTTACTTATTACCATAACACACACTTTAAGAAAATTCCATACATCAGTAATATGACAGGCTTAAAAGTCCAAATTAATAATTTTAGTGTTTAATAGCTGTTAAAATTTAGTACGTGTACTAGATTCAGCTAAAGAATGAATATTTATTTTCGAAGGGATATAATTGAATAAATATATATTTTTATATGTGACTATCATTTTTATTTTGGTTCATATTAATCCATGATCTGTCCAACCATCTTGTAAGTGCTCATTTAATGTAAATTTCTCTTGTATTCTGAACCCTAACCATAATGTAATCTATTAAATAATCTTTGTTTTGAGTATGGATTTATTCATGTTCCTTTATAGCAGGTTTTCTTCCTAAAGAAAGTGTTTGTGGTCATCCATCTATGTGTTGTGCAAAAAGTTAGTATTAATAGACCATTTAAACAATATTACTACTATCACTATTTCTATGGTCAAAGTCTACTGTTTCTACAAACATCTGCATTAAGTCTTCATGAAGAAGAATTTGATCTTTTAATGTTTTTTTTTCTCATGTGTCATAGCATCAGCCGGGAAGCAAACCCGCTAACCCGGGACAACTGCTTGTAAAGCAGCTGTCACTGACCCCTTGACCACCAATGCTTGACTGATCTTTTAATGTTACTGCTGTAATAATGCTATTTAATAAAAAATAAAAGCTTTCTTCTCTTAACCTAAAGTCAGAGTATAGGCACCAATAAAATAAAAACTAGTACCATTGTGCAAGGAAATCTTTAACATCATTGAACTTTCATTGATACAAAAAGGAATTCTAACAATAGAAGATACTACATTAAACTCACCAACTGATCTGCCTTCCCAAAAAACTTATATCTAATTAAGTGTTTTATTAAACATCCTTTTTTTAGAAGATGAGTAAATAAGGAGCAGCTCTATCAATCTTAAATCTTGACAATGCATAACCAACCCATGACCATATTTAGAAAAAAATTAGATCAGGGATAGGGAACATTAATCCCATGGACCAACTCAGACCTTCAAGACCTTTCAATCAGGCCTGCTGACAGTTTCAAAAACATATATAAAATGGTCCTGTATAAAAATTCTATTTAAATATGCAATAGTGCAAATATTGAATTAAGAGTTAATTAAAATAAAATATTTATTTTAATCAAGTACAACTTTTTGTTTTTTTCTACATTAACAATAGTTCTGAACATCACATGATCACCATTTCTTATGCTAGTACATAACTGTTATTAAACAGGCAACTACTGTATGGATAGTTTTGCCTGTTTAATAACAATAGTTCTAGTTCATTCTATCAGAAGTAGAATATTAAAAAAATAATCTAGATTGTGTGGTCTATCTGACTACAAATTTAATCTATGGATGATAAAAAATCAAGTCATATGACCTAATTTTTAATAAAGCTCCTATTTACAAATGTTATATATAGAGTAAGTTAAAAACAAACTCTTATGAAGCTTCAAAAATACCCTCAACCTCAGACAGCGGTTTCTGCCTCTAGCGTCATCAGTGAGGTGCTAGGGAATAAAAATACTAGAACTAGTCCAGCATTTTATCAATGCCTAACTATTGAGAAGAAAATCTGAAACTTTCAGACATTTAAATGTCCAAAAATCCAGCTATCTAACTCAAATAGCCGTATGGGACTGAACTAAGTTCAGATACACCATATATTAATAGCTCTAGCAATATAAAATCGCCAAAGCATTAATAGCAAAAAACTAAAATTAAATTGATAAAAAATCAAGTCATATGACCTAATTTTAATAAAGCTCCTATTTACAAATGTTATATATAGAGTAAGTTAAAAACAAACTCTTATGAAGCTTCAAAAATACCCTCAACCTCAGTTTCTGCCTCTAGCGTCATCAGTGAGGTGCTAGGGAATAAAAATACTAGAACTAGTCCAGCATTTTATCAATGCCTAACTATTGAGAAGAAAATCTGAAACTTTCAGACATTTAACTTGATTTTTTATCAATTTAATTTTAGTTTTTTGCTATTAATGCTTTGGCGATTTTATATTGCTAGAGCTATTAATATATGGTGTATCTGAACTTAGTTCAGTCCCATACGGCTATTTGAGTTAGATAGCTGGATTTTTGGACATTTAAATGTCTGAAAGTTTCAGATTTTCTTCTCAATAGTTAGGCATTGATAAAATGCTGGACTAGTTCTAGTATTTTTATTCCCTAGCACCTCACTGATGACGCTAGAGGCAGAAACCGCGGTCTGAGGTTGAGGGTATTTTTGAAGCTTCATAAGAGTTTGTTTTTAACTTACTCTATATATAAAATCTATGGATGATGCTGAAGGCTTTTTTTTTAATAGTGATTTTTGCAGAGGAATGTATACTAGAAAAAATAAACTCAAATTTTATTTCGTTTTTTTTTATTATTGTTTTCTTTTTTCGTCAAGTAAATAAAAAAATTGTTGGTGAAAAATTGAGTACTTGTAAAGAAATGGACCAACAAATTTTTATTTTTTTATATATAAAAAAAAATAGTAAAATGATGTGTCTGATGTCTATAAAGAATTTCAGTCAATAGAGAACCCAATATTAAGAGGTACTATTTAACAAAACCTTGTTACAACAAAATTGTTGGTGAAGAAAAAAATATCAAAATAGGAAAGGGTTGAAAAAGAATATCAAGTGGCTGACATATTTATAAAAAGTACAAAGAAATCAGAAAATTCGGTAAAAGCAACTTACATTATTTAAAAAGAAAATTTGAAACCATATTCTAAAGAGAATTTATAAAACACTGCATCCTGCTATAGAATTTATCTTTTCAGAACATAAAAAAAAAAATTAAAGAAAATAAATATGTCATGAAGAATAGTTACAAGGTGATTGGAAAAACTGTAATTAAATGTAGAACGATCATTAATAATGATGTTAATTTATTTTTAATTGACAAAAAAAATATGATCCACGATTTAAAAGGGGAAAGTTAAAATTAGCCTGCCAGTTGAAAAGATTATCCACTCCTTTTCCATATGTCAAAGCGTTGACTGGGAAGCAAACCAGGCAGGTTGCTTGGAAGGCAGCTATGCTAACTGCTGGGCCACCAACTACTATTGATATTAAACAAAGGCAAAACTCTTTTCTCCATACAGTAGTGCCACCCTGTGCTAACCAGAGTAATCAATAGATGCCAGAAGGCTTGTGCATAAAATCCCTATCTAGTGCCTACTCATCCAATATCCCCAGACTAGTTTCTGGCTTGTAGCCATCATCAGTGAGGAGCCTTGGATCTGAGAGCACTGCACCTAGATCTTAGGATCTAATGCAACCCTCCAGCAGCCACCTTTTAACTCTACTTTACTATAAAACTATGAGAATGAAATTGGAAAACACAAAAAATATTTTCAATGTAAGCTCAATAGCTTATATAGTCATATGGGTCTGAACTCAATTCAGCACCCATACATTTTGGTGTCTTTGGCCCTTAAACAACCATAGCCACCACTATCCTATTAGGCAGGATTGGTGTTAAACCACTAAACATCACATGATCACCATCTCATACTAGCACATAATTGTTGTAAACAAAGGCAAAACTCTTTTCTCCATACAGTAGTGCCACCCTGTGCTAACCAGAGTAATCAATAGATGCCAGAAGGCTTGTGCATAAAATCCTTATCTAGTGCCTACTCATCCAATATCCCCAGACTAGTTTCTGCCTTGCGGCCATGAAGGCTTGTGCATAAAATCCCTATCTAGTGCCTACCCATCCAATATTCCCAGACTAGTTTCTGGCTTGTGGCCATCATCTATTGATTACTCTGGTTAGCACAGGGTGGCACTACTGTATGGAGAAAAGAGTTTTGCCTTTGTTTACAACAATTATGTACTAGTATGAGATGGTGATCATGTGATGTTTAGTGGTTTAACACCAATCCTGCCTAATAGGATAGTGGTGGCTATGGTTGTTTAAGAGCCAAAGACACCAAAATGTATGGGTGCTGAATTGAGTTCAGACCCATATGACTATATAAGCTATTGAGCTTAGATTGAAAATATTTTTTGTTTTCAATTTCATTCTCATAGTTTTATAGTAAAGTAGAGTTAAAAGGTGGCTGCTGGAGGGTTGCATTAAATCCTAAGATCTAGGTGCAGTGCTCTCAGATCCAAGGCTCCTCACTGATGATGGCCACAAGCCAGAAACTAGTCTGGGGATATTGGATGAGTAGGCACTAGATAGGGATTTTATGCACAAGCCTTCTGGCATCTATTGATTACTCTGGCTAGCACAGGGTGGCACTACTGTATGGAGAAAAGAGTTTTGCCTTTGTTTACAACAATTATGTGCTAGTATGAGATGGTGATCATGTGATGTTTAGTGGTTACTATTGATATTATTACTACATCTATCACCATAATGAGTAATCCACCAAATTTGACAACCTAGCAAACTGTGAGACAGGTTATTTTTAGACATTTACTGGACCCTTCCAGTAGGCAGAGGAATCTCTAAATCAGGCTGCCTAAATATAAATCATTCCTAGCTGAAACTTCTTATGTCACTCAAATCCAGTTATAAACCTAATTATTAATGAATGTAGGGTCTCAAACAAAAATCACGAGTAAGATTTGCCAGCCTGATAAGTCTTTCCCTGTCATTACTTTCTTAATTATCAAGGACTTGAATGTAAAAAGAGAAAACAAAAAATGAAGTCAGAAATGCTTGTGCATGTAGTTAAAGAATGTAGAAATGGTTACACAAACAAACAATTCCAAAGCAATAATTAGTATTAAGAAAATATTTGAAAAAGGCTCATAATGACTAGGCCCTACAATAACTTGATTGAAGAAGGAAAAGAGACAGAAAAGACTACATTGGAAATATGATCTAGCCTTTGATAAATCAACATCTATCCTACAGGGCAGCAGGAGAAACTTTTGGCTGGGCACTTTCAATTTGTTATTCACAGTTAACCTTCATATTTAAGGCCATTCCACTATCTGCCAATTCCCCACCTGCAGTCTAACCACAGCACTTGACAGGTGTTTCAGTAAATCTTGATTCTTAACCAGTATAAAAACAGCATAGGCAAACTGGAATTAAGTACATTTTAATGGTTTAAAATAATCTATTATTACATTTTTATTTACCATTGTCAAATTCCACTCACAACTTTGACATCATCCACTTCAGATAAATACAATAATGATTATTACTAATCATTTTCTAAACTAGAGATTATCTCTAGCACAGATATAAACTTTAAGCCTCAGTTAAAGATTAATATAGCTGATTTTTTAATTTTAAACAAACACACACACGGAGTTGTCTTTTATTGTATCTTTATCTATATAAATTTAAAAAGAATGGGAAAGTATGAAGGTTGTTTGATATATCTATAAAATAATCTAATAAGTTGATACAAAGCTGAAGTACATAAATATATATAATTGAATCTGTTAAATTTTATAATACAATTTACATATTTAAAACCCATAGGGTTTTATAAAATAATAAGAGTCTGCAATATGACCTGTACCAAATTCCTAGGTTTTAGTTTTTTTTTTTTTTGGCAGATTATCTTGTGCCCAATGTTACCTGAGTTATCCATTTATCTTTAATACACCCGGGTCTTGTTTTATGCAGATTATTTTAATGCGATTTTGAAGTTATGCGATTCATGTTTCTTCTTAATATCTTTCATACTTCACTATATTTATTAGATATCAAGAAATTTAAATTATTAATAACTTATTTTCACTTGAAATACTTTTTTTTAAAAAAAATAGGTTGTAGTTTTTTATGGACAAAGATGCCGCTCGATGGCACCATTATCACGCTAAAACTATAAAATATGAACATTCCCAGGCCGTTGATTTTAATCATTTTGCTGTGTTTTTTGTTATGGAAAAAAAAAATACAAAAATCGTGTTCTTTAAACTTTTTTTATTAACATAAAGAAATTAAATGATAATAATAAATGTAAAATAAAATCAACAAATTTCAATTTAATTCGTGTTTTTTTTTTTTTTTGCTTTATTAGAAAAAACAATTTTCAATCTGATTATTTTTTTTTTGGGTTACGCCTTTTTTTGTTGTTGTTTAAAAATTCATAATCGGAACAAAAAGTAAAAGTTCTTAGTCTTCGTTTGACATTTTAATTTTTACAGAGAAACAGATATTATTGTGTTACCGCTATTTTTTACTTCAAATAGAATGACAACAAAAAGTAAAAGTTGTTAGGGTTAGGTTTAGGGTTCTGTTGTTTGTAAATCACAGAATCGAACAAGATGTGCGATTTCCTGCGCCATATTGTTGGTCTCGTGGAATGTTATGAACAGTACGTTACTTGATGCATTACCTAATTCCAACTGCCTTTACACATCTATCTAGACAAGATTTTTCCACTTAAAACTTCAATACAGAATGGTGTAAAGAGTCAGATAATTATTACTTAAGAAAATCGGAATATTTCAATACTTTAAAAAAAAAAATTCAATAAAAAACTCATTTCCATCAAATTCAAATACACATACCCTCTCACCAAGCCATAACAATTGTATAAACTTTATGAATTGCACAAAATTTATTTGCTGCGATGCGATGAAGCGGCCTGTATTCTGTAACACAACACGAATGCTGTATTATAGTTCAATGCGGGTTCACATACATGCTGTACTGCAATGCGACAAAGCGGCCTGCAATCTGTAACACAACAAAAAGGTTGTATTATAGTAAATGCGGGTTCAAAATGTCAGCCGAGAAACGACATTTATATGTGCTTTAGCGAATAAACGGCGCTATCGAGTGGCGTCTTTGTCCATAAAACTACAACCCAAAAATATAACATTATATTAGCAACTAGTGTCAATATGGCCTGAAGCTGTATTTAGAATTTTAGCTTCTATGTAAATAACCCATTTATACTAATGAGTAAATAATAATAATAGATTTATACTTTAATATAAAAATATTGCAATAAATATTCAAAAAAATTAAACTTTTAAAACGTATATTTTGTTATATATAACAGAAATAAATAATCTTTTAGATTTTTAAAATAAAAAATGAAGATTTTATAAACTGAAAAGAATCTTTCTAGTGATAATGTATAATCTTTTTGTTTTGATTTTGATCTCATTTTTTTAAATATAGAAACAGAAAACCATTAACACAGCATAGGACTGAAAGTGGCGCTAGTTGCACATCTCACCATGAATAAAAATAAAGTGGCTAACAGGTTTCTCTGGACATAATTGCTGAGAGATTCTTGACTTCGTTTAAGGAGAAGCTACAATACATCACATCGGATCTGATTTAATTCCAGTTTACAAACGAACGTTAGCAGTAATGATTAAAATACATATGAAAAATGTAAAATTTAATATTGTAGTTAATAAAAAAAGTTTGTCTTGTATTAATTTTTTTCAAATATTTGAAATTTTTTATTAGTCATACTTTATTTACTTATTTTTTTAATGCAAATTTTAAAGTAATTTTTCTTTGTTGCTTTGCTTTTATGCGAATTCTGAAAATTACAGATCCTATCCCCCATTTTTCAAGGTAAGTTAAGTCTATTTTTATGCGATTTTTTTTAATGCGGGTTTACTGTAGAACCTATCTATCGCATAAAACGAGACCCAGGTGTACTTCATACTGAAGTGCTATCAGGAAGAAAATCCTCCTTTCCAAATTTTATATATTCCTCTTAGATTATCTCATTTTTCTATTGGTACTTCTGGAATGTCCAATCAAGCTTACTTTAAGTTTAATTCTATTTACTATTCTTTCATTATGTTAGAGAATATCCATCATTAAAATATGAGCTTGTTATCAACAAATTATAATAAGCTTTGATTTCCTCTCTAATTAAAGATTTATTAATTTTTTTGTTTCTTTTAACAAACTACAACCTCTTAGTTGAATAATGAACATTGTACACACACATATATATATATTAGATTACTTATTCTCCATACAAAACATATCTTACTTTATTCCAGTATTCAAAATTTTATTCTATTCTTAATTAGAAATATATTCATGTAACTATTTTGATGGCTTTTTGGTTCAAGTGTTTTTCCAGTTTTCTGTTTTGGGAATCCCTAATGAATCATCCTGGTTACTTGGTCAACTTCTGAAGGGATGAATTTTTTATTTCAAAATCTCTTAAATCAGTCTACTCTTGAAGTTTACCAATAGTTGTTTAGAGCCTGTTTCATCTTCTTGAGTTCTATTTTCATCTATTTCAAAATGTTATTATGGCAGATTAAGTTATTACAGTAATTATGTTTGTCATTATTTCCTGTTTTATTTTTACAGTACATCTAGATTGCATAGCTTGTATATTTTCTCTATTCTAGCATTTTCTTAAAGTTATCATTCACTCATATTTCATAATTTAACTGAAATTTGAATTTATAGTTCTATTTTCTCAATATTACCAAAGATAATTTTAATCTCAATTTTCTCTCCATTAATAAATAAATCTGCTGTGTCTTTTAATGGCTATTCAGAATGTTGAGTGTCCATATTGAAGCAGCAATCTTAGCTTAAGATTGAGCTTCATGTTTCCATCTACTAACTTTTATTCAAACCCTATTTCCCATCCCACTCCTTTTGTTATATATATCTATTTTATGTATATATTTGAGATGCGTGCCTAAGTTATAAAATTTTAACGTTCCATAACATTTTTTTTATTATTATTAATTCTTTTTTTATTAATTATTAGTTCTTTTTTTATTAAAGTATTATAGGTGCGGCTCAAATATATATATAGGAGCAAAATCTTACTAACAAAAGATTGATGTTTTAAATATTTTATTATATGTCATTTTTTTAAAATTTTTCTTTTTAAATTGCTTGTTTTTTTTCATTTAAACTGTATATTTTGTAAAATCCAATATGGAAGATGCTACAGTTAATTGTCTAAAAATAATTAAAGGGTTGGAAGCACTATTGTTTTAATCTGGGGAAGGTATTTTTAATTAAAGTTTTTACTTAAAATAAAATTGGATTAAGATTAAAGATTTTATTATAAACATTTTTCTCAAATCTATTTCTAATCTGGAAATAGATTTGAATTTATTTCTGGACATGTTGCATCTTTCAAAAACAATGAACAAAGGAAACTTAAGAATTTTTAGATCAGAGATTAGATTGTAAAGCTAAACCAAGTAATTAAAAGCATTCCAAAAACACCTGGGCAGAATATAAAATGATTAAATTTTGAGCCACTGTTGAGAGAACAGATGAGCTACTATAGTGAGAACTGCTTGTTAACATCGCTGTGAAATTAAAAATGATGTAGTAATAAACCCACCACCCTTCTCAGCCATGTTGGGTCATCATCTGCCACTGCCGTTATATCATGCTCTGTAGAATGAAGTAAAAGCCCGATGGAGAACTTTGGAATGCTAAATAGAAATTTGTTGTCACATAAGAACTGCCATGCATGAGCTGAACTTTTTAATATGAACTCTTAAAATTGTGCAAGGTAAATTATTTCAAACCGCCACCATTGAAACTAAATCTAGCCTAATTCATCTATCACGATTTCTTCTAATATGGGATTTAATTTTGTTTTGTTTTAATATGTAATTTGCTCTTAAGTAAATGATTTCTATATATTTAATTTTCTCTCATATGCTCTCATTTTCTTTAATTTTGATGCGGTCATTTATTTAGTTATTTATCACTTAATTTTATGTCTATTTTAGTTATTATTAATATGTCAATTTCAAACAATCTGACATGTTGAATTTCTAAAATCTTTTCTTTTAAGTAAACCTTCATGAATCTAGATTATTAACGTCCCTTTAAAATATGTTATTAATTAATACACTCACCACTTTTCTTTTAAGTAAACCTTCATGAATCTAGATTATTAACGTCCCTTTAAAATATGTGTTATTAATTAATACACTCACCAGATTGTTATATGTCAACATTTTGTTTATGCTTTAATATAATATATATATAAATATATATTTGTTTAACTCTGGATTTTCTACCCGGGGTAAATCCAGACCTTAAGCTAATTAACGCTTTGAAATCTTTTAAAATGTTTTGTTTTTATTCAATTCTGAAAGAGTGACCCATTAATTATTTTCTATAACTGCCAGTCTTCTTTTATTTTCCATACTCTTAAAATTTCAAATATTGTATTTAAATATTCCAGTTACTATAAAAACCATGATGGTGGGATTGAATTATTTTAAATATCAGAAAAGGAAAAGGGGGTAAATTTTACTATTTTAGTTATTAAATAAATCTTAATGTTTCTTTTACTAGATAAAATCTTAATGTATATTTTATTTAGAAAAATCTTTCTCTCTATATATAACTGCATAGCGTATTATTTGTTTAAATTATGGTATTCAAACAAGGGTCATTTATTTTTAAAGCAGTAAACCATATTTCATGTTGTTAGTGACATTCATTCGTACTGCGTTACTGACATTCGGCCTATCTTTGAGATTATATATATATGTGCTTCTTAATCTGGGGTTATGACAAGTTTGAACCTGTAGATTTCTTCTCACGTCTTGTCCTGAGGATAGTTGAAACTACCCAGGACCATTTATGTCATATAAAAGGGCCTCTGGCAGTGATCCTGTAAGTTTGGCACGCGCTATGCATATTCACTTCTTCGTATCAAAGGCCTGTACATCGGCGATGACCACGGCATGCCCATCTACTTCGTTCTCATCCAGAAGCATGACATTTTCCTGTTAGTTATTTTTAGGCTATTATGTCAGCACCGCAAACTTCTTCGTATTATTATTTCTTTTGCTTCATGACCCAGTTTTAATGCTCTAATATTAAAATTGCACTCTGCTCAAAATATATATAAATGCCAAATATTACTAGCTAGATTAATTACTAATATTATTTTAGTTTTATTATACAATCCCATCTTCGTATTTTGTTATTTATCTATTTAAGAGTATTTGCCTTGGGAAAATAAAGCGTTCTTCTTACCAGTGCTAATTAACAGAAGTTTCATTAAATATTTTGTCATATAATCGAATGTCATTTTCAAATATGTTTTCAAATGTATTTTATTTATTTTCACGACCTCAGTGGCATGAAAATAGTTTGTATTATATCTGTAATGAATCTCAGAACGCTCCCTGAAGTAATAATGTTAGTCACCATGTTTCCAGAACTGTAAATCAAAGCGTTAATGGCAATTTTATGTAATTCTTTCTAATAGTTGATTGGCATTTTAATACTGTAATCACCAAAGATGTGTGTTAATGTATATCTCTTATTTAACTAATAAAAGAGCATATGAGAAATAGTAGCGTGAATGACACTATGTAATCATCTACCGCTTGCTCATTCATGCACATACTAATGTACTTAATTTATAAAAGTATGTAAATAATGTGTCATTATATTAAACTATATTTTTATTGTCTAACTTATTTGAGTAGTTCGAATTCATTTTTCTCCACTTCCACATATTACAGCCATGCTTATATATATTTTAGTTTAGTCATAGTTAATAGATGTCTCATTGTTTTGCTCAGCTTTGCTAGTCGGCCGGATTTAAAATTAATTCTCATGTGCCATCATTGTTATGTTATCCATTAGGTGTTTGATCTGGGGCTTAGATAGTGGGTTCGAATCCAGGCTGGTCTCTGATCTAAATCTCGGGCTTGACTAGGTTTGGAGTACATTTTGTGAGTTCCAGCTCATGTTAGATGGATAAACATGTTTTGACCGGTACAATATATATAAAACTGTATTTCTGTGCTATCTAACTTTTTGATCATTGCTTTTAATTGTTGAACTGCTTTCTTTGTTAAGTTACTGGATTTAAGATGGCATGGTAGTATGAGTATTTGTGGCAAATCTCATTCTTGCAATGTCTCTTCATATTTGCTTGAAGTAAAAAAGATTACATTATTCAAAATTAACACTTCTGGGATGCCATGACAGAAAATTTCTCTCATAGCTTTTATAAAATTAGAACAGCTAGTGTTTTCATTATATGATAAACCAACTTGAATAAATATCTACAATTATTAAAATTATCATTTAGATGAACGGGCATGGCTAAATGGCTTATGACTATTTATTGTATTCTTTGTCAGATTTTGTTTATGTTTTGCAGTCATGCATCACATTTTTAAATATAATTTTCAATGTCTGAATTTAACTTTGACCATAAAGCACAATGATCTAAGAGTTTGCATCTAACAATACCAAGATATCTTTTGTGAATCAGCTCTAGGAATATGATTCTTCCTTGAGATGCCATCAGTATTCTACTTCCTATCAGATTATAATCTTTTGACATAGTAATTTATGTATGTTCCAAAATGCAAATTAAAAAATCTTGGAGCTGGTCAGCCTTGGCTTAACCATTTCATTAGTTGTTTGTCCATTCTGCTACAACTCAGCTACTCAAAATTTCATCTTTGATGCCACAGTATAGTTAATGCCAGTGGTTTCTTTGTGGAGTTCAGTTTTTGTTTGGGATAGCAATTGGGAATTTACTATATTTTTTAGTGATTGGACTCACATCATCGATTATCAACAAAAATAATGATAAAACTTTGTTTCTGTTCATATCTATCACTACTATATTCAAGCAGAGTATACATGGTTTCACTGATCCCCCCCCCCCCCAGTATTTTCTAGATGTGATAAAAATTCAATATTCATTGTCAAATTTCATTGTAATCTTTATGTTTAATATATCTGTTCAGGTTGGTTTTAATTTAAGATTTTTTGAGTTATGAATATATTTGCTAGAGTATTACAATTAGCAATTTTAGTTTGTGGGTTTTTCCTTTCATTCCTATTTATTTTGAAAAGTTTTGCTAAATGACAGCTATATTGCCACAATGTTTGTTTCTCCATTTGCAGTTATTTGCTAGCTTACCAGAGCAACACTTGAATTCATTTAATTTATTTTTTCTTCCTTTTATTATTTTTTTTTAAAATCTTAAAAATCCCTGTCTTGATTTACTACAAATTCAAAAGCTACTCCTATTTCAATCACTTCTTTGCACAATATGTTCTCTGTAGCCATTAATTATTGATGAAGCTTGTTTTCTGACATTTTAAAAATTGATTTAAAATTGCACTTCTATAAAATCACTAAATGCAGATGGTTTTACTAACTACAAGAAACTCAAGATTTATTCAGATATTTTTTCCTCCTTTTCTTGATATCTGTTTCTAAAATATAATCTAGCAAAAAGACACAACATAATTGGACTAAAATACTTTGTTAATGTATTGATTATTTTGCTGTATATTAATTCCTTTGGCTGTTTAGAATTGCACAATTTTGTTGATATTTCAATTGGGAATATAGCAAAAGGTTATTTTTCAATTCTCTGTGATCTCATTTAATAAACAGAAATTCTCTTTTATTTATAGCTTGGTCATTCACTGTCACTTTCAATGTTAAATTCTCTAATATTTAGTTGATCTAACATTCCTTTTTTTCTTTTTAACTATCAAGTGCTTTAATAAATAGAATTTTTATAATCCAGGCTACCCTGTTTCAATTTCTCTATTACATACAATTTCTTCCTCTTCATTATAATTATTAGTGTGATAGAGTTGATTTTTTTTATTGCTTTATAGGAATTAAGCTCTTCCAATTTTGAGTGTACCAATGCAATATTGTTTTTTTTCCAAATTACCTATACCCTTAGTGTTTTCCTGAAAGTTTGTGATGATGGTATTTTAGTTGTATTTATATATTGGATTATTTCTATCATCTACATATTTCTAAAGGAATTCAATACTTATATTAGATGATGGAAATAATTCCGTATATAAATACAAGTTACACCCTTATTGCTAATCAATGAATCATACTTTTTTTTACTATAAACAACTGAGTGTTTAAATATGCATATAATAAATTCTATTATAGAATTCCAGTAAACATAGATTCCTAAATATAAAGACAATTCAGACAAAACTTAAGTTAACCATATTTTAATAGTTTATAAATAATCTAACAAATTAATACCAAGCCATAAAACATGCAAAAGTATATACAACCCTATCTACTAAATTTTATAATACTGTTTACATATTGTAATGATTAAAAATAAAAGGAAAAAAAATCTAGTTTAAATAAGCATAAAAACTGGAGATTTTTAAAACAATAGAGGAATAATGAATAAAGATTTTGTTATTATTATAATATAGTAAAAAAAACTAAACAAAATACACTAAAATAAATAGTCAATCAAGTTAAATAAAATTGTCTGTCTAAAAATACATATTTTTTTTAGACTAAATGGCAACACTGAATAATGAAATAATGTTTTATATGTCAATTATATAAACAATTAACACTATATAAACTGTAGTTTATAATTGTGAAAGCTATTTAGTTAAAAATTCTACTCTTATTGTGGATAGAGAATCTGCTCTCACAAATACTCATAGCCTTAATTTGTAAAGGAGGGTTTGATGAGTCAGAAAATGTAAGTGCTTAATATATACCTCAAAAGATACATGGCAGAACAAAATAAAAGAAACTCAAAATTAGTTTAAAAAGTCATTTATCTTAATTGTATTATAAAATATGTAAAAATATTTATGAATATATTTTTCAAAAAATTTAAAATATATTTTTTAGTACACAAAACGTTAACAAATAATTGAGAGTAAAAAAAAACAAGACAAAAAAAGGAATCATGATTAGTTTTAAGATACCCTGCAGTGGGTAAATTAGCTTTTGATTTAGAAAGCATTTGTGGTAAACAGATGTAGAGTTTGAATAAGCTATAAAAGGTAATTTGAAAAGTTAAATACAATGAATTAACTTACATCAGCAGCTAATCATTGGACTACAGACTTAAATTTTCATAATGAATTTGGAAAAGTAAATAATTTCAACAATGTTTATCAGATGTTTTTCATAATAAAGTCTGATTACTAAAGAAATTAATTAGCTAACAATGAGAAAAATACCTGTTAGAATAACCTTTGTACAACAATGAGCAGTCAAGTTTATACATCTAGATTTCTTAATATAATGATTACCTAGAACTACTAAATGTGTGTTCATCAGTATTTATTAATCATGTAGGATCTAAAAGAGAAGAATGAATTTTTGAAATTTAATATAGATTTGAAGTGTAGTCTATTATCTGTCACACTAAAGAATGCTGATATGAACAAGGGAAAGTTTGTCTTATTATCTGAGTGTTTGCCTGTGAGAATTAAGAACTATACCTATCAAGAAAACTTTCAAATAAAGTTTCAGATTAACAATGTTTAAATTAAATCAAAAATGACCATGAAAATCCATAATGAAAATTCAGTCAGAAAAAAAAAATCAATTAAAAAAGCTTTGTAAAAATTTCTATTTAATATTTATGCACATTTATACAGTTAAACAGATAAGAATTTTTATACATTTCAATTTTAAAATGTCTTTTAATGGAAAAATAGTTATTTGTAATTTTTTGTTGTAATATTATAAATATGTTTAAATATTTTTGCTATTATTATTGTTTTCAAAAATTGTGTCTCTCTCCATAGTGAAATTGTAAAATAGGAAAAAAAATGAATTTTTTGATTCACTAGTAGGTTATACTAAAGACTATAATATTCTAGATAATCATTCTACATCAATTGATGAACAGTAATAAAATTTGTGTTGTCTGAAGGTTTGTGATGATGGTATTTTAATTGTATTTATATGATGGACTATTTCCATTATCTATATTAAATATTGAATGTCTTTAGAAAATTTAATTTTATTTAAATTTTCAATTACATTCAACTGTTAATAATAGCACACAAGTTTGAATTTTAAGGTATTCTAACCAACTGAGCCTTTGGCAGATAGGTCAATTGATTAGAGTGTTACTTTAAAATTCAATATTCCTATATTAGTACTGTCACTGGTCAGACCAGCAACATTTGAAGAAGAGAGAATAATACCACTCAAAACATTGTGCATATATTAATCTGTTCAATTACTAACAATTGAATGTAATTGGAAAATTTAAATAAAGTTAAATTTTTCTAAAGACATTCTTAATATCACACAATGAAAATAGTCTAACATATAAATACAAGCAATGAAATTAGTTAAGATTAAATTAACATTTAATAAGTCAAAAATATATCTCATAAATGTACTAGTTTAAGCCCTCCATGACATGTATATCTATAATTGTGTTTTTACATCAATATTCTTTAATTTTGTATTATTTACTTTAATAAATATGTTGTTGATTGATTAATCTAGCTTATTCCCATTTTAGTTTCATTCTCACATATAGTTTTTTTTCATATGTTTAGTTAATTCAAGATGGTTAATATGTATGCTATTATTCAACTAGAAGTAGGAGCTATAATAAAAAACATGGAATAAATATGAAAGATTTTAACTGAAGTCTGTAAAGTAGTCTTTTATTAGAAGATGAGATTAGCATAGCTTGTACTGAGAGTCATTACAAATAAACATTATCTTTCACATATTATATCTTTGTCCAGCATTTTTAGGGTTAGGTAATATATTTGGAAATGTAACCAGTCCTCTGGAATAATCTTTTAATGAAAAGGTCTTAATATTATAAAATATTTGGTGTGATCATCATTAATAATTTGAAAGCCAAAAGTGTGATGCCATTTATATATATATTTAAAAAAGGATTTATGTTTATTCAATTAGATGGTTAATATCGCTATTAATCACTGTTTAGCTTATCCCAAGTTACATCTTGTTATACTTGTCAAGCTAACATATGGTTAGCTACATCTGAGTGACATTTATTTCATTATAATTTTGTGTACATCTCTCCTTACATTATCAAGAGAAAATGTTCTTATTTATGTAGAGTAATTATTTATTTACTTGTATTAATTTACTTCCCAATGAGATGGCTTATTTTTCATCCTTCTGTTACAAAATATATAAATACCTATTTAAAACCTCCAGGCTTATATAAAATAATAATAACGTTCAGAAAAAGACCTGTACTGAATTTTTTAAATTAGTGGATTAACCTTGAGTCCAATTTTATCTGGGTTTGCCAAACATTTGTAGTATTTCCTACTGAAATGCTGTATGAGAGAGAAAATGGAGTTTTTCTCTACAAATTTTATGTCCCCCTAAGTTAACTTACCTCTCATTTTCTATTATTACGTCTGGAAAGACAAATCAACTTTATTTTAAACTTAATTATCATTACTATTATTTTTGCTATATTGAAGATTATCGTTAAGACTTGAACTTAACTATTTCATATTGTTAGATAAAAAAAAAAATTACAAATATATACATTTTAAATTACCTACTTGCCATACTTCCGTTTCAATTTCAGATATTTAAAAAGTTGATTACTTATTATTATAGAATATGTGGTAAATATCTGTATTAATTCATTTATTAGGGCCTATTATGATTATGAAAAAATTGAGATCACAGACAATATTTTTAAGCCTCCGATCCCCCCCCCCCCTCTTTCTTCAATATAAAATTGATAGTAAGTCAAAAGATGTTTCATCTTTAATGAATCTTTTATATATGAAATGCAATAATTTCATATTAAATAGCAATTATAAAGTTTGGTTTATTAATTACGTTAAATCTAATATAAAATACAATGTTAGAAAATAATATTTTTTTATTTATTTAACACCTTTGACTTACCAAACCTGTATCTATTTGCCTATGGGTGAAATTGGCACTGGCGTCAGTTTATCTGAACTTAAAAGATCTAAAGGATCACTAGCTTAGGAAATAAAATCATTTACAATAATAATTTAGTAACGATCATTTAAAACGGCAAATGTTAGATACGTAGTGTATTTACTTTTGTTTACATATGAGCACATAAACGTTCATATTTTTTGCCCGAAAGAAACTGATTAAAAGAAATAAGATCGTCAATGTTGGTCTGACGTTACAATTAAAGAATCGTATAGACAGTTCTTTGTCTAGGCTGAGCACAACAGTACCACTCAATTTGTCGATCTAAAATTTTTCTTTCAGCACGAAATCGTTACAATTAAATCTTACTTTAGAGGACATCGTTGACATCACAGCGCAGGATGTGATTGCTCGTAAGAATAGATTTTCGAATGATATAGTACTTGAAACTATGCTACTTTCATTTTTCTGAGATACATATTTTTTAATTGGTTGTAGTTTGCCAGTTTTGCTTTTGTCATTTTATAATAAAATAAATGAAATTTGTATTTATAAATTTCGCTCTTAATCAATTGCTATATTTCAAATAAGCAATATGATGCGCCCTCTAACGTAGACATAAACAATATTTTATCACGTGTTGCTGGTTAAATTATTTTAATTTAATTTATAATTTAATAGAATATTTTCCTAATTATAAATAGTTTAATGCTATTTATCTGCGAATATGCATTATACCTAAGAATAATATAAAAATATTAGTAATATTTTAAAATACATTATCTTGCAACATAATTACTAGCTAAACCATACATTAGATTTTATGTAATCTTTATATTATATATTAACTGTTACTCGTCCTCTCTCTCTTAGTCATCGTTCAAAGAGCTAACCGCTCGTAGCAGCAGTTGGCCTCTTTGAGTGCCGAAGGTCTTTTGATGATTTATCATCATTTGTCTCAACTGATTCTTCTGCGGGAAGACCGTGTCTTGTGCAGGCCTTCCTGCGGAAGGTCGGTGGCACAGTAATTTTTACAAGCCAATGCTATGACATATATATAATAATACAAAAGAAGAAAATGTTTTGGGGATAACTGTTTGTTTTCAAATGCTTTTCCAAAATTGCAAACTGCCGGTGAAAAAAACTTAAAAATAAAGTGTTATTGCGTTCCGTAAAGTTTCAATTTTAATCTATTTCTATACATTTCAAAAAAAAATTAAATCGTATTTTGCATGTCCAAATCACATTTGTTTTGAAAGTGATTTATTTTTTTGCTTTCCAACGACGCATTCATTGTCTAGCTGCCGTTTTTCATTTGCCTTGAATTTTTATTTTTTTTTAATATTATTTTTCCAACGAATTCAACTTTTCATGTTAGTGACTAATGATTCTTTTAGCTTTATTTGAGAATGCTTATTATAAAAGTTCTCTCAATAATAAAATAGCTATTTCGTAAACGCTAGTAATACGAATTAATTATTGGATCTCCTAGTATTATTTAGAGTAATAATAAAGTGATGAACTAGAGAGCTAAAGATCACTGAATTGATGTTTATGTTGTCACTTCTAATAAACAAATGCCACTCGATCTCCAAACCTCTTAACTATTCCACTATTTTAAAGAACTACACCAATTGTATTATTTTAAAAAATCATTCTTACTTTCTTTACACTAGTAATGCTCAATCTTTATTATTATTATTTGAATACCTTTTTGATGTTATGAGACTTGCAAAAATATTTATTATCCACAGATATTTTTTTAGTAAAAATAAAGCCCTCAAAAATCAAATGATATTACAATAAGGATACTAGAAATATATAAAACAAATATTTATATTTTCAACACTAATGTGAAAATAATATATCTCGATCATCAGTAAATTGCATCACCAAGTGAATTTTATTTCCCACAAATATACTTTACATCACATGATCACCATTTCTTATGCTTGCTTATAACTGTTATTAAAACAGGCAAAACTCTTCATACATTATTGCCACTCAGTGCAAGCCAGAGTAATCAATGAATGCCAGAAGGCTTGTGCATAAAATCCCCATCTAGTGCTTATTCATCCAATATCCCCATACTAGTGCTCTCAGATCCCAGGCTCCACACTGATGAAGGCTACAAGCCAGAAACTAGTCTGGAGATATTGGATGAGTAGGCACTAGATAGGGATTTTATGCACAAGCCTTCGGGTATCCATTGATTACTCTGGCTTGCACTGAGTGGTAATAATGTATGTAGAGTTTTGCCTGTTTTAAATATACTTTACCCAATATATCTATTAAAGTGAAGAATAAAAATACTGTGATCTGGCTTTAGAAGACATATCTATCTGAAAAATCAAGTTCTTTGTCAAAGGATTGTTATTGCACCCTAGTAGTGCCACATCTACAATTCTTACAAATCATCAACAACAACAACAGATTCAAGCTTCCAATAGTATTCTAAGATGTAAATATGAATTACCATAATCAAAAAAGATTTTAAAAAGTCAGTGCAAAAATGAATGATACACACTAAACCACTTTTAATAAATTACTGTCACTATAAAAGTGAATGTGGAATAACTTCCTAAAAAATAGTCAAACGATAATCAGAAATATCATTAATGATCAAATTTTATCAATATACTGTAGAACGTTAATGTCTATCTATTTGGGCTAATATTTAGAGAGGAAATCCTATAACCCTTATTATAGTTTATGAAATATTAATGCCAGTGAGTTTTATTTACATATGAGCTTAAATAACATATAATCTCCAGACCAGTAAAGTAAAAAGCAAGTCATATATAACATGACATTTCTTTTATAAACTTGTAGTTACAAAAATGCTCTCTGTAATACATGGTAATGTTAATGGTATAATTTTATCAATACTGAATTGAAGGGTTGACAAGCATTCACAAAGTAATATCTATGAAAATCTAATGTTATAAATTAGCCATACTATGAAATTGTTTGATGTAGTTTATCATAATTGTAAACTGAAACAGGCAGGAATTAAAAATGTCTACATTAATTCTCAACTAAATTGAAGTAAAAAATTATTTAATTAACCAATTAAATAAAAATTATAAGCTAATATAACACTTTACCACTTAAAAGTCATATGACATTCGTAGCAAACAATCATATAAGAAGTTTAGTATACTTATTTCTTAGATACATCAACCAATGTTTAGGCAACCAATGAAACATACAATATTATTGCTTATAAAAAAGTTCATGGGCATATATAGATCTTTGATCATTTAATTATAATTCAATGAACTGCAATTAAATGTTCAAAATTCATCAAGCATTTTGAGCAAATATTAATACATAATAAAAGATGTATTATTAATAGATGCGTCAAACATGTTTTCAAACTATTTATGTCATACTCATAATCAATTTATATAATTATAACTTGAGTTTACTTCTAAATATGTAAGTTTCAGTATATGGCTTAGTGACTTATTGTTAAACCAATAGTAATTCATTAGATCATGTGAATGCATAATGACCCATTTCTCTTATTTCTTTTTGCAATTGTTTTACTTTTTATAGATTATTCTAATCTCCTTTAGATCAGATTTATAACTACTGATTTATATTTCATGCTTTAGAGCAGTGTTTCTTAACCTGTGGATCATGACCCAAATGGGGTTACAAAGTGAAAAGTTGGGGTCACAAAAATTCAATTCAGATACACGAATTTAAAGAAATATTAGTCACAATTCCTTCATTATCTTTAATTTAATATATTATGTTTTTTGTACAGTGCAATTATAAAATCGTAATGATGGCCAAGTTGAGCTGTAAATTATATTTACATACTGAAAAGTAACAATAAATATATCATAATAGTGGTGTCACATTGCAATTTCAGCATATTAATTATTTCAGAATCAAAATATATGCTGCAGTAAGGAGAATAAGGTTGGCGCCACTGTGATTATATAATGCATAAAGTGTAAAAGAAAGTGTAAAAGAAAGTGTAAAAGAAAAGTATAAAAAGAAAGTGTAAAAGAAAGGAAAGAAGCATGTAGAGAATATAAGTGTGCTATTAAGAATAAGGAAAGTGAAAAAGATATTAATGCTAAATGGGAAAAGTACTTAGAAAAGAAGAAGTTGGCTAAAATAGATATTTATAGAGAGAGAATGAACTTGAATAGTAAATTGTTGGAGGATATTAATAAAAGTGGAAGAGATGGAAGTAAAAAATTTTGGAATTATATTAAAAGGAGAAATGTAGGGGAGAGAGAGTTAGTATTACTAGATGATAAGGGAACTGAGTGTAGTTCTATAGAAGATTTAGAGAGATTCTTAAATAGTTATGTAATGAATATAGAAAAGATGTTAGATGTGAATGATAGAATATTAGAAAATATGAAAGAATATAGTAATGGGAATATTAGTTTTTCAGAAAATGAACTAAATGAGGTAGAGAAGAAATTGAAAAGTGGGAAGGCAAGAGGTTTAGATGGATGGGCAGCAGAGATGGTAATGAATTTAGGATATAGGGCAAAAGTAAAGTTATTATCCTGTTTTAATAAAATGGCACAGAATAGAGTTTTCCCAAGTAGTTGGAGTAATACAAGAGTAAGGTTATTATTTAAAGGAAAGGGTAAGGATCATAGAAAGTTGAATAATTATAGACTGATAGCTGTAACATCAGTTTTATATAAAGTTTTCTCATATATGGTGGCTAGTAAAGTTGTAAAATGGATGGAAGAGAATAATGTAGTGGGTGAAATGCAAGGAAGTTTTAGATTAGATGGACGTATAGGAGATAGTTTATTTGTAGTTACACAACTTATGGATATGAGTAGGAATGCAGATAAACAGTTATATATGAGTTTTATAGATATAGAGAAGGCATATGATAGACTAAATAGAAATAGATTATGGATAAGTTTAGAAAATTTAGGAATGGATGAAGCTTTAATAGATATTATTAAGAAATTATATGAAAATAATTATTATATATATCAATTAGAGAATATAGAATCAATTAAAGTTAAAAATGGTGTGGGACTAAGGCAAGGATGCCCTATGTCACCTATTTTGTTTGTGTTGTATTTGAGTGAAATGGAAAGAGCAATAGAAAGATTAGGAAGAGGAATAGAGATACCATTAATAGGTAGTAAGGGAGTATATATTTTGTCAGGTCTTTTTTTTGCAGATGATATATTTTTGTGTGCAGAAAAAATAGAAGATATGGAAGTTATGTTGAGGACATGTGCAAGGGTGGGTAAAGAGATGGGGATTAAATTTAGTGAAGAAAAATCAAATATAATGATGGTTAATACTGAGGAAAGAGAAGATGTAGAATTTTTATTGGGAGATATTAAGTTAAGTGTGGTGAATAGATATAGTTATTTGGGAATTATTTTAAGTAATCAGAAAAATTATTTGGATGAATGGGAGAAAAAATTGATAAATGAAGCAAAGAAAAGAAAGGGATTGATAAAGAAATTAACAGTATTTTCATATAATAAATATGATGTAGTTAGAATTATATGGAAAGGAGTTGCAGTAGCAGGGTTAACATATGGTAATGATGCATTATATGTTAGTAAAAAGATATTAGATTATTTAGAAAAAGTTCAAAGGGAAGTAGGAAGACATGCATTGGATGCAGAAGTATGGACAGCAAGGGAGGCAATTCAAGGAGAAATGAGATGGTCAAGTTTTCATATGAGAGATGCAAAAAGTAAAATGAAAATGTTTGGTAGATTGCAGTTTATGGATAATAAAAGAATAGCTAAAATAGTATTTAATTGGGTTATGAGTAAAGGGCAGGTAACAAGATGGGTGAGAAAGGTAATGCACTATGCAAAAGATTTGGATAAAGAATTTATATCAGTATATTTGTACAAAAGATGGGATGATTGTGTTAAGAGGATTATTGAGTGTTATAGTAGTAAGGAATGGGATAAAAGAATAAATTTATTAATAAAGACTAGGGAGTTAGAGAGATGGAGAAATAGTATGGAGAGTAAAAAGAGTTTAAATATATATAGAAATAAACAGAATATTAGGTGTGAGTTAATATATGATAATAGTAAGGAAAGTAGTTTATTGTTTAAGGCTCGAATGGGATCTTTAGTTACAAAAGAATATACATGTAAATGGAAAAATATGGGTGATTTATTTTGTAAATTATGTAAGGAAGGAATTGAAAATATTAGGCATTTGTTAATTGAATGTAAATGTTTGAAAACAGAAAGGGTACATATAATGAAGTTGTGGAAAAATAAATATGAAAAGAGTGATTATACAGAAAGTGAATTATTGGTTTTTATGCTGGGTTTGGGAAAAGATAAGGGGGATTTAGATATAAAGGTTATAGAGTTGACAAAAATTATGTTGTGGAAATGGGATAGAGCAGATTATGGGTAAATTTAGAGTGGGGAATGTAAAAGAAAGTGGCTAACAGGTTTATCTGGGCATAATTGCTGAGATATTCTTGACTTCGTTTAAGGAGAAGCCATAATACATCACATCACATCACATTTCCATCGAGTTATTTGTTTAGGTTTCCTTTCAAAAAGTGTCCATATTGCAAGAACAATACAGTATTGTATTTTACTGGTTTACTTGACTAAGGTTAGTATTTATTTGAATAAATATTATGAAAGATGTTATTTTTTATATATAAAATGCTTGTATACTTTTTTTTTCACTTTTTTATTCAAAATTTATCATCCTGTTAGTTACTATAAAAAATTTATTTTTTATTTGAAACTTAATGTCATTTATTTATTAACAAGTAAAAACATATTCTTATTTTTTAAATTTAACTGATAATTTACAATTGATTTATTGATATTTTTTAAATATTTAAAAATAAAACATACAAGAATATTAAAAAAATAGAACATACGGGAGTAAATATGCTTTGTATAATTAAACAAAAACACAGCTGCCACTTGGTGTCTCTGCTAACTATTAAGTACTGTTATTTTATTTACATTTTAGGATAAAAATACTTTTTATCCATGGATAAATGGTTGAATTTGAGTACCAAAGGTAATAATGCAGATGACAATGCTATAAAGTCTCTTCAAACAGGATCTTGCAATCAGAAAGTGGCATCTAAGATGTGAAAAAGAAAATATGATGAGACATTTCTCCAATTTGGCTTTACTTGCAACACTGTGGTGGTAATGAACAATCTCTTTGTGTAATTTGCAATAATGTTTTGTCTATGGAGAGTATGAAACCATCAAAATTAAAAAGTCATTTTGAATCCAAGCATCCTTCATATGTAAAACAAGAGAATATTTCAAACGACTGTTGAAAACTTCAAATAAAGAAAAACAATATTTTGGAAATTTATAACTATTAATGAAAAATATTTACTTGCATCATATGAAGTTTCATATCTGATTGCTAAAAATAAAAAGCCATATACCAGTGGAGAAGATCTTATATTACCCACTGCTATTAAAATGCTAGAAATACTTCACAGAAGTAAATATAGTGATGAAATTCGGAAAATTCCTGTGGCAAATGACACTGTCACTAATAGAATTTCTGAAATTAGCAATGACCAATTAGAGCAACTTATTACTAGACTTAAAGAAAGCTCAATATTTACAATTCAGTTGGACAAAACAAATGATATTTCAAAAATAAGTCAATTATTAGTATATGTCAGATAGATTTATAAACAAAACCTTAGGAAGAATTGTTATTTTGTTGTTCTTTGGAAGAAAATACAAGAAGGGAAGACATATATAATAAAGTAGACAATTTTTTTAAAACTGAAGATTCAAATGGAAAAATTGTTTTGGAGTATGCACAGATGGTGCAAAAGCAATGATTAGTGAAAATATTTGTTTTAAATCATTTGTTAAAGCTTCTGGTAATAATCATGTAACTTTTACACACTGCCTGATTCATCGAGACCCTTGTAGCAAAAAAATTAGCAACAGAATTGAATGATGTGCTTCAGGATGCTGTCAAAATTATAAACTCTATTAAAAGTCGTGCCCTTAACAGCCATTTATTTTCAAATCGTTGTAAAGACATTGACTCTGAATATAAAAATTTATTATTACATGCAAAAGTAAAATGACTGTCAAGAGGGTGATGTTTAAAAAGATTATTGTTATTAAAAGAAGAAATTATTGTATTCTTAACCCAACAAAAATCTGATCTTGCTGCTCTTTTTCAAAATGATTTATGGCTATCACAGTTGTGCTATTTGTCTGATATTTTTGAGAAGTTAAATGATCTTAACTTATCTTTTTAAGAAAAAAAATAGCAATATTTTTACTTCAAATGATAAAATTGGAGATTTTATTAAAAAGATCAACATTTGGAAGAATAGGGTGGAAAATGATTCATTGGAAATGTTTTCAACTATCGACAATTTTATAATTGAAAAAAATAATGGTAAAACTTTAATTGCAAAAATTATTATAAATCACATAAAACCCTAGAAAGACAGTTTTGCAAATACTTTATATCGAATTTAGATTTCAAAAAAGTTATCTTTGGATTCAAAGACCATTTTTGATTGACATTAATGTGATTAATCACCTGCGATATAAAACCTAAGAGAAATTTGCTGAGCTATCAAGTGATTCAAACTTAAAACTTAACTTTCCACAAAAATCCTTAACTGAATTTTGGATCGGAGCTAGGACTGAATTTCTCACAATTTCTGAAATGGCATTAATTGTTCTTCTGCCATTCAGCACCACATACTTATGTAAAGTGACTTTTTCATCTTTAATGTATATTAAATCCAAACATTGTTCAATGCTGAAAAACATTGAAGATGCTTTTTTACATCCAGCAGAATGAAATATTTCACCAAGATTTAATTTGTTATGCAGCAAAAAACAAGACATCTGTCTCATTAAAAGGTGATTTTTTTCCATTTTGTATACTTAAAATAAATCCTAAAACTACTTATTTTCATATGTATATTGTTTACCAAAGAAATAAATTATTTATAGGAATATTTATTTTTATATCTATTTTATATTTAATATCTGGAGTCGCAAAAAAATATTGATGATAAAAAGGGGTCATGAATGAAAAAAAAGTTTAAGAAGCGCTGCTTTAGAGGAAAAACAGGATTACTTATAGTTTTATTGAACTGGTGCATTATGTCAAATAATTTTTGTATCCAAATTCATCCTAGTTTCAATGTAATATATAAAGGACCAATCAGCTTGAAAACATTTAATAGAATATATAATATCACAGTATCCATTGTATTCATTTTATATGAGAATTATTTATTAATCTGTTAGATTAATAGTACTATGTAAGCCAATTTGAAACCTTCTTCACATATCTTGTTAACTTTTTTAATGAATGGAATAAATGGCCATATATATCCAATTTCTGTATATTTATTTTTAATTATAGTACTAATTATGCTTATTAAACATTTTGATATACCTATAAATATAATTCATTTAATAGAAATAATAGACAATAAATAATGTTTGTAGGTGAATTAAAATTTGTAATATTATTAGGAGTAAAAATAATAACCAAAATTTAATAAATGTATTGGGAATATAAATAGAAATCAAGAAAAAAATTTTATGCTGTTTATTTCATTTATACAAAACTTATAAGAAAGACATGTGATTAAGAGTTCAAAGCTAGTTTATGAATTTTAGTATGGTAATAAATAATTCAAAATATAAACTAAATATAATGGAGAAATCTTATATTGTTTATTCCAATTAACATATTCAAACTGTTTGCCTTTTTAAATGTTTTAATAAAACAGGAAACAATTTGGGTATGTATGAGAATAAAGCAACATCTAGACCAATATAATATAACTAAAAATATTCTTGTTTACACCTCAATATTTCATGAAATAGACCAGGGGTGTCCAATAAGTCGATCGTGATCCACCGGTCGATCGCAAAGCCATTTTTGGTCGATCACGAGGCCAATCTGGCAAGAGCTGTCGGGTAACGAGTGAAACAAATTAAGTCAAGATTTTCAAATTTTTTTATTTTTGTTTTTGTTCTATTTTTTTTTTTTTTCAATACTTGGTAGATGAAGTCCACTAAATCGGATCATTATTGAAAATAATATTTTTAATCTTGATTTAATGTAGCCAATTTGAATTAATAAATATTGATAAACAGAGCAAAACTCTCCATACAGTATTGCCACCTGTGCTAAACAGAGTAATCAATGGATGCCAGAAGGCTTGTGCATAAAATCCCTATCTAATGCCTACTCATCCAATATCCCCAGACTAGTTTCTGGCTTGTGGCCTTCGTCAGTGAGGAGCTTTGGATCTGAGCACAAGCCAGAAACTAGTCAGGGGATATTGGATGAGTAGGCATTAGATAGGGATTTTATGCACAAGCCTTCTGGCATCCATTGATTACTCTGTTTAGCACAGGTGGCAATACTGTATGGAGAGTTTTGCTCTGTTTATCAACAATTAATGTGCTAGTATAGGAAATGTGATCATGTGATGCTTAATAAATATTGTTAATAATTTACTCATGTTGCTTTAATTCCCCCAATATGAGTTTTTTGGCCCGTTAAATAATTGTTATTTTTTACTAGGTAGATATATCAAAATGGTACTATTTCACATCTCCCTCCACTTAGACTACGCCTAAGACAAGTCGATCGCAAAACATTTTTAAAATAAAAAGTAGATCTTATGAATACAAAAGTTGGCTACTCCTGAAATAAACGTTAGTCATGAATTTAAGTTGAAAAAGAAAAGGATAATATGTAAAGAATAATACAATAAGAAAAATTAAAGGAAATGGTTCACTATGTATTCAAATAATATTATGAATCATGATCTATTAGTTATCAGAAACTGGAGATGAAATAAACTACTAACATATACATTTTAGGGTTAGTTTTGGTGAAGGTAAACTTGGAGCAGGTAGTATTAAAATATTTATATTCTGTATTTTGTTTTATTATTCAATTATACACATGTATGTATACAATATAATGTATATTAACATTAGTATATATACACACACTTACTTATATATATTAACGATCACTGTTAACAAATTGAACACAATATTCATGTTGACTGATATTAAAATTTAATGCAGCAAAAAAAAATGAACCCACATTTAATTATGCAAAGAAATCATGATAATTACAAGAGCATGATGGTAGGAGATTAATAAACCTGCAAATATCCATTATAATGAAAAATACAAATTGTATAATTGGCAAAATCTAATTTAATGTTTTGACAATTACAATTAAAGTTACTAAAATAATTATCATTAAATCTGATATTCTGCAGAGTTTTCTTCACTTCTTTAAGTCAGGGCCATTGGAAATTAAAACAGTACCTGTAGAGTGAGAACTTTTATATAACATAATTCCTGACATTTAAAAATTTAGAAACTACATGTGAAGATGTTTAATGTTGAGAATACTTTGAAAAAACTTATCAATAAAGGCATAACTACATATAAAAATCAACATAGATCATACTGGTTATGAAAATTATGAAACCCGATGTTGAGATAAATTACCAAGTATCTTTTAATAATTACATTAACAACTAAATATATTCAGTTCCTAAAATGTAGGCAATACTAATTATATTGCAAAAATCTGCACATTTCATGATTGCTAGTAAGTTCTGATGAGACTTAAAAATAGTGAAACTGCTCACTACAACTACTCATTTCAAACTATTTAAATACAACAAGCTTTGTTTTAGGCTAACCATGTCCCCAAATTTATTATGAGCAATAATAGATATTTTGATTTAAGGGAAAAGTATAACAGCACACATTAATGATATGCTAATTGAATTACCCACACATCAAAAAAGGTTCCAATATTCTGTTCTATGGATAAGTTCAGAGAGCAGTCATATCATAAGTCCTTCTATTTCTTCAGTCCATTCCTTTCATTGCCTAGATCTTCATTTCCTTCATATCTCATCCTATCTCTTATATCATGCAGTAAGATCAATTTTTCTCCAGTCACCATTCTTTTTTAAATAGTTTTCATTAAACTATTCCTCCTTCTTAATAAATGCCCAATCCAATTTACACTTTCCAAAACATTTTCATTTGTCACTTCATCCAACTATTTTATTAATCCTTCTCCATGACCACATCTGAAAGGCTTTCAATCTGCTCCTTATTTTTTTTACTCATTGTCCATGTTTCACAATTATACCTTAGTACACACTACACACTTTAATCAATGTTTTCTTTAAAATCCATACACATGTTCTTTCTCTTAATAAATGCCTTTACCAATGCCATTTTTCTTTTAACTTCATATTGGCTTCTTCCATTTTTATTCAACCTACTACCCAAATATCTAAATTCATTTACCTGTTGAACTATATTATCATGAATTTCAATTTGTAGTCTTTTTATATTCCTCTCTATCTATAAACACAATCTGATCAATATTAATCTTCATTCCATATTCCATATGCCCTTTCTCCAATTTATTCAACATATTTTGAAGTTTTTTTCTATGGGTCATATTTGTGACATTAATTATGTATATTTTATCAGCAAGTTATGTATGAGATAAAAGTATTATAGTGGTACACTAATTCAATATAATTAATCAATATGTTTTATGAAATAGCAAAATATTTCATTCTATCCTTGCTTTAGTGAAGGTATGAAATAACAATTAATAAATATGTAAATAAACAAACAATTTATTAATGACAAAATAACATAATAAATCAATAAATAGATAATGACACAAATTATGAGAATCTTCTTTAGGAGAGTTTCTTTCTTGAGTACTTTTCAAGTCAGAAATAATAAAAGTTCAAATTCTTTATCTCTTTATAAATTTATGTGATAACTTCTCATATAAAAAAATATTATCATTTATTTCTAGATAGATTTCTGGAAAAAGTTTCATTTTATTATTAAAAATTATGATACAGTTTGTGAACAATAATTCAAATTCAAATATTATATTCTTATAATTCCTTCATGAATAAAAGAAAATAATGTCATTTTTGACAAGTCCCAAAAATAGTTTTAATTTTTTAGTTTTTTAAAAGTTCAATATTTTTTTCATCATCTTTGTTCAGAATATTCACAAATAAGCAACAATATCAAAGCATTAAAAGTTCTGACTGAAGAATATCTTAATGCTGACTTGAAAGTCTTTTCTTCTTTCTTCAAATATTTTTCTTCCTTTCAGTATCATTGAATAGAAAATGAAAAACAATGATTGGGCAATAGATTGATAAAAAAAATAGACTGGGCAATTGCTCTAGGATCAGAACCAGTGGGCTATTTGCTTTACATTAGCACTTCATCTTCCATACAAGCCTTAGTACAAAGAGTATTTCCATCATTTTAAGTAAATTAAAATATAATTATAATTTTGTTGCTTCTTATGAATATTTTTCCATTTACTTGATAGATAATTTATTTTTTTTCTATTGCAAAAACAGATTGGGAGAGAAAAAAATCTATCTCATTTTAATATTTTTCAACTTCATTTACATATTAAAGTTTTTGTTATATTTATAAATCTTTTTCGGGTCATCTCTATAATGAATTTAAAGTATCTTGTTTTTAACAAAGGGAAAATTAACTAAATAAATATATCACATTATTTTCCAAAAGTATGATTGGTTTGGCCAAAATAACATATATCCCTTCTCATCAAGAAGAGATAATGAGACTGAAATATTCCATTTATCTTCTTCAATCACAGTACCATCTATTTTTTATAGTTATTTCTTGAAAAATTTTTTTAAATGAAAGGTATTTTTATATTAAAATCATAATTTTTTTAAATCCAAAATCATTAATTCTTTAACAAATCTAAAGTCAACAGGGAGCAAGCTATCTTTTATATTTCTTTAATTTCAGTTTTGCCTCTCCAAATATTTAGTTATTGAAGAAAATATATTTCATGATGACTTAGTTCATCCACTATTTTTTTTCAATCTGAATTAGAAGTTTCATTATCATCTTGCTCTTTCTTCTAGTTTTAGTATCCTTTGGTTCACTAACTGCAGAATTCAACACCACGTGTGTAGTAATTCTTTGATTTAAACTAGGTTCATAGTAAATTATTTTATTCACTTTGATTGCCTTTCAATATTTAGCCTTTTTTGGAGGGTTTAGAAAATTGAACAGATTTATTTTTGACTTCTTTAAAATATTCTTTCTTATCAATATTCAGGAAAGTAACCTCCTTTTTCTGTTTTCAGATAAAGATATTGAAATGTTTATTAAACAGTGAACTGTGGCACATTTTCACATTACTTATTCTTGTAGATGCCTGGATTATGACTTCTTCAGTAATATGTTTACTAAAGTGATCCATATCCCAAATTGATACTTGTGTTATCTTCTATTACTACACTTGATTTTAAATTTAAAGTTAGTATGATAGATGCTTCATCTTCTTTAAGCTTTTCAATATCGATTCCACTGATGATAATTTCCAGGTTCATTTATCAGATTTGCATCTTCATTGATGATGACTTCAGTTGGATTGATATCAACTGCATCTCTTTTAGTTTTCTTATTTTTTGTCATCATTTTTTTCACTAATGCATGCATCCTCTTTATCCTTTCTTTGTGTCTTCTATCATTTTTCTGCTCATTTGATCCACTTTATTATGTATTCCCTTAATTTCTGCTAACATTTTTTATTGATTTTGGTCCATTTTTGTTTCCATTCTTACTAATAACATTTCCAATGTGAGTGACTGGCTTTTGCTTGCTGGAATTGACACAATTCACTTTTCCTCTTCTATAAATGTCTCAGTCTCCATTGGTTGCCTATCTCCAGTATCAAATGACTCCATATAAATTTACTATTTACTGTTTTTCTTTTTTAACTTAATAATTTTTTAATTTATTATTCTTTTTTTCATGTTATTATAAATTAATAGCAACATCAATTACATACCCAGTACAATTTATTCCTTCCACTTTAACATTGCCTTTTACTTTTATTTATTTAATCCAAAAAAATTCTATTTTCATTTTCTGCATAACATATTCATTCTTCTTTATCCAAATAAGATATTTGAACCCTTTAACATTGTTGGCACCAATTTATGAAACAGTAACTCTGGTTAATAGAAGCAGAAACAGCAAAATGTACATGTAAAATCATATAAGACTAGTAGTTAATTGATTAGAGCTCATTCTTTATACAAATACTCATTTGTTATAGCTACCATACATTCTAAATGTCACACATTGGAGAGCATGTTCTTAAAGATATGAGGAGGTTCCTCTACAGGTCATATATATAGTATTCATTATGTATATATTATCAGCAAGAGTTATAAGATAAAAATATTATAATTATATACTATTTCAATATAATTAATCAATGTGTGTTATGAAATAGCAAAATATTTTATTCTATCCTTGCTTAATAATAAATTTTTAAATAAGAAAACAATTTATTAATGGCAAAATAAAATAATAAATCAATAGATAACGACACAAATCACTAGAATATTCTTGAGATATTTTCTTTCTTGATTACTTTTCAAGTCAAAAATTATAATGAAAGCTTAACTTTATATGATACCTTCTTACATAAAAAAGGTTTATTATCATTTATTTCTAGATTGCTTTTCTGAAAATAGTTTCATTTATTTTATTATTAGAAAGTACAATGTGGTTCATGCTAAGAATAATTCAAGTTTAAATATTTATTTCTTATAATTTCTTCATGAATAAAAGAAAATAACATCATTTTTGACAAGTTCCAAAAATAGTTTTTATTCTTTAATTTTTTTAAAAGTTCAATATTCTTTTCATTTATTTGTCTTGAATATTCACAAATAATAAACAATATCAAAGCATTAAAAGTTCTAGCATTAGAATATCTTACCACTATCTTGAAAGTCTTTTTTTCCTTTAAATATTTTTTCCCTTTCAGTATCATTGAATAGAACATTAAAGACAATTCCACAAGGTTTTAGGGTTCTTATTTTTTCTCTGGTAATCTGTTTGCAGAGTTCAGATTTACCTATAGCATTTTTAACTACTTGATAAAGAAAATAGATTGAGCATTCAATTGATAAGAGAAATAGATTGGGCAATTGCACTAGAATCAGAACCAATGAACTATTTACTTTAAATTAGCAATTCATCTATCAAACAAGCCTTAGTACAAAGAGTATTTCCATTATTTTAAGTAAATTAAAATGTAATAAAATTTTTACTTCATATGTATATTTTTCCTTTTACTTGGTAGATGATTTTTGTATTTTTTTTCTCTACTTCAAAAAAAGAATGTGAGAGAAAATTTTTTTATTGAATTTTAATATTTTTCAACTTCATTTATATATCAAAGTTTTTGTTGTATTCATAATTTTTTGGGGGGTCATCTTTATAATGAATTTAAAGTATCTTATTTTTAACAAAGGAAAAATTAACTAAATTAATATATCATGTTATTTTCCAAAAGTATAAAGATGTAACTTTGGCATGCCAATATAACTATTACAATATATATAAATATATATTGTAACAGGAGAAAGATCTTTGAGATTTGCATATACTGACCCCGGGGCACCACTAGTCCGAAAATAGGAACTAGACATTTATTTTAGGGTGGACAGGATATGCGAATCAAAAGGCACCGAACTACACTCAGGGAGGAACAAGATATCTTAAATATTATTTAGGCAGTTGAGAAATCAAAGCACAAAGACAAACATCAGCCAAATTAAGTTTAAACAATTTATTAATTTTATTAAAAGTTGTGCAATAGAGGGAAGACATCTAGCCACGAATACAAAAGTGGCTTATAGTAACATACGCATATTTACCAGAGAGTGCACAAGAATACGACAAACATGAAGGCATAAAACACCTTGGCAGCAAAATTATCTCACTTAAAATAGAAGAAATGGTTAGGAAAATATCTTCTTGCTGGCCATTTGTAAAATTACAAAACAAACAACTTTAGCTTCCTGAATCAGGGATAATAAAACAGTTACTGTCCTGCCGGAAACCAACGTACCCAGCGTGAACGTCCGAGCAATAATATTGTAATTACTGTTGTTAAAACACCGCAGGACTGCTGCACATAATACTACATTCAAAGTAAACGTGGTTGATCTCACCTACAAGACAGCAACAGATATTTTATTACAATCTTACGTAATCTAGAAAGAAATGGACTATTTTCAGACAACCCGAAGAAATAACTTAACAAATAGCCAGCAAAAAGATTTTGTTGTTTGCACAAACAGCGCAAACGAAACATGTTTAAAGATTCTTTATTGTACAACTAAGGGCAGGTAAATAAATAAAGATTATGAAAACTGCCAATGTGTTTTGTAATAGTTAACAAAATAATCAGGTATATATTAAACATATAAAATACAATCACCTTATGCACTCCCTGATAAACGAAAATTGCAAACAAATTTGGAATCTTAAAACTAAGATTCCAAGACACACTTTAAATACTAGAATAGAGTACATACAGATAATAAATAATAAAAAAACAATACCATTTTAAAACATATTTATCATTACATTGAGCGGAGATTTAATGAAAATCAATTTATTTACCCTGGCTAGAATAGGAAAAAGTTTAGCTTATGGTAAGGCAGAGTCCTAGTGATTTGGTGATGAGTGTGCACTTTTGATAATAGTTCATCTTTCAGGTCCTTTGACAGTGGCAAGGTAGAGGCAGTGTTTATTTTAGAGGTTCATGGCATGACTGAAGAAGAGCTGCTAGGCATGGGTCTGTCCTTTGTTTAAATTAGCAAGACATTCTAATGATGGCAAAACCCATAGTGGTAGATTTTGACATTTTGCACAGCAACGAAGTTTGTCAATAATTATTTAAGTTTTTAGTAGGAATTAAACGTCCGAACAGCTACTCACAATGGTATCTCTTTGCAGGCTATAATCCAAGTGTGTCTCTAATAATCTCTTTCTTCTAAAAATCGGTGGGCTATCCTTGCCTTGCTACATTTCCCGTGCAAAACTTTCATTAGTGTCCATTCTATATTCCAGGCAGGGCAAATATTAATTTCCTGCTCAATCTAATTTAAGACTTCCAACCAGGGATAATTGAAACAAAAGCAACAAATACAAAACTAAATCTCCACTTTTTTTTTAGAATTAACTTTAAAAATAATTACAATAAAAGCAACAGGAATATATAATTAGCAAGCTTGTCTGTTTTTAATCAAATTGATTAAAACAGGTGGTGAAAGTAAACTATTTTAAAATCAATTTTATAAACAAAGTAGTGATCTACTTTAAATATAAATGTGTATGTGTTTTAAATAATAATACAAATTTTAGCATTAGACATTTAATGAAAATGAAGTTGTTTTTCCTTTATTAATTTTAGTAATAAAACCATTGAATTGGAAATCAATCCGGCTCAACTGCCTCAACACGTGATCAAAAAAAAAAAAAAACATTCCTGCAACTTTTTTCCCTTTTTTTTTTTTAAACTATAAACATTTTAAAAACTACCCCTAAAAATTTGGCTGAATGCTCTCATGAAAAACTAAAACAATATTTCATTTTTTACATTTATCCATTCTCATAAATCATTAACAATTTTTTTTTGTCTGTTTTTTTCTTTTTTTTTAAACAGTACGTCTGATCAATATCACTTACGCTCGGTCAGGCGGTTGCTTCTTATGAAGAGTTTGGTCAGGATGATCTGCTCTCCTGAACCTGTCTACAGGTTCTCTTGATACATTGCCAAAATCTACAGCCGTTAAAAATTCTGTCATTTCTTCTATCGACCACCCATTATTACTCAACATCATTTGTTGTATGTCTGGTGGCATATTATGTCAGATAGTCCTGGTGACTTGATTGTCTGACAATGGAAAGGCCATTAATGCCTTGAGTTTCACTACTTGTCTATAAAAAATTGTGTGTATGTTTCACCACGAATGCTGGAATATCTCTCGTGGGATATTTTATAGAATATCCCGTCCTGTCTAGCTTCACTCCAAAATGTTCTTAAAATGGCGTGCCCATATTCTTCAAATGTTCTTGGTTTGGTGAATAAAGTGTGCCAGTCAGAGGCTATTTCACAAAGGTGGTTACTAGCTATTGTAACTTTATCCCTTTCTGGCCAGTCTTGGACACGAAACATATTAGCCAAACTTCCTAAATGATTTAATGGGCTTTCTCCCACCTCAGCCTTGAATGTTTCTATTAGGAATTGTTTTTCCAAGAATCTACTGGAGGGCTCCTCCTGTCTTTTACTTCTCGACTCTCTATATTCATTTTCTGTTTCATACTGTTTGACTTCAGTATAGAACACCCTATGTTTATTCTCTATCCCAGCTAGCCTATATTCGAGTCCTTTTATCATATCAATACAAGTTTGTTGTACTTCTGTTTTCAAATTATCCTTACTTTCCTCTATGCCTTCAAACATCTTTTCTAATTTCCTGACAGCACCATCAACCCTCAGATCTATTTCTCTCTGCATTTCTCCTTCCTTTAACATCTCCAATTCTACTTGTGTTGTTTTATGTATGTCTATCCATTTCTTGCACATCCCTTCAACCTGCACCATCTTTATTTCTAAACTACCTGTCCTAACACTACCTTGCTGTACCTCAACTTTTACTTTCTTTCATCTCTTTCTTTAAAATTTCAATTTCCTGAACCTCCTTATTTCGATCTTTCTCTATGGCTTCTATAGCTGCTTGATTTTTGTCACCTTTCTTCAATATTTCCTGTCTCAACTTCTGTAGTATTGTTTGTTGACTCTGTTTTATTTCTATATTTTGTTTTGCTATATTTTGTTTCATTTCCAGCAACTCTTGTCATATTTCTTTCATCTCAGCTTGCTGACCTTGTTTCATTTCTAGCAACTCTTGTCGTATTTCTTTCATTGTGGCTTGCCGACTTTGTTTCATTTCTATTAACAACCTCATCATCATCTGTGTCTCGCTCTCTTCTTTTTCTACTATCTGGGGGTATTTAAATGAAACAGGGCTCTCTTCCAAACCTGCTGCCCTGTCACCTTCTTCTTTACCTTCCATTTTTATACAACGCTAACTCACTATACTAACTTTTTTTTTTTTTAAACAAAAATCTCAAAGCAAATAAAATGCTATTTATTTATATGTAAGAAGACAACAGACTATTTTTTACTACTTTTAAATTCGAAAATTTATTCCGAACGATTTTTTTTTTTTTAAAACAACAACAACAAAAAAAAACTATTCATTATTTATGTCATATGAAAAAGATGAACTATATATATTTAACTCTTCAAAAAAATTTAACTCCAACAGACTTTTTTTTAGAAAATACGCTATTTATTGTTTATTTATTTATGTCATATGAAAAAGACGAAACCCCGTTTTACCAAACTGCTCCAACAATACATGCAATAATTAACAAAAATCGAACCTCTACTGACTAGATCTTGCCACTTACACCTGAAATCTTTCTCAACCATTTAAACAAAATCTCACATGGGTTTGAAAACTCGGAAGCTCCACGTTGACGCGCCAAAAATTACTATATATGTAACGGGAGAAAGATCTTTGAGATTCACATATACTGACCCCGAGGGCGCCACTAGTCCGAAAATAGGAACTAGACATTTATTTTAGGGTGGACAGGATATGCGAATCAAAAGGCACCGAACTACACTCAGGGAGGAACAAGATATTTTAAATATTATTTAGACAGTTGAGAAATCAAAGCACAAAGACAAAAGTCAGCCAAATTAAGTTTAAACAATTTATTAATTTTATTAAAAGTTGTGCAATAGAGGGAAGACATCTAGCCACAAATACAAAAGTGGCTTATAGTAACATACGCGTATTTACCAGAGAGTGCACAAGAGTACGACAAACATGAAGGCATAAAACACCTTGGCAGCAAAATTATCTCACTTAAAATAGAAGAAATGGTTAGGAAAATATCTTCTTGCTGGTCAGTTGTAAAATTACAAAACAAACAACAATTTTAGCTTCCTGAATAAGGGAAAACAAAACAGTTACTGTCCTGCCGGAAACCAACGTACCCAGCGTGAACGTCCGAGCAATAATATTGTAATTACTGTTGTTAAAACACCGCAGGACTGCTGCACATAATACTACATTCAAAGTAAACGTGGTTGATCTCACCTACAAGACAGCAACAGATATTTTATTACAATCTTACGTAATCTAGAAAGAAATGGACTATTTTCAGACAACCCGAAGAAATAACTTAACAAATAGCCAGCAAAAAGATTTTGTTGTTTGCACAAACAGTGCAAACGAAACATGTTTAAAGATTCTTTATTGTACAACTAAGGGCAGGTAAATAAATAAAGATTATGAAAACTGCCAATGTGTTTTGTAATAGTTAACAAAATAATCAGGTATATATTAAACATATAAAATACAATCACCTTATGCACTCCCTGATAAACGAAAATTGCAAACAAACTTGGAATCTTAAAACTAAGATTCCAAGACACACTTTAAATACTAGAAAAGAGTACATACAGATAATAAATAATAATAAAAACAATACCATTTTAAAACATATTTATCATTAGATTGAGTGGAGATTTAATTGAACGCAATTTATTTACCCTGGCTAGAATAGGAAAAAGTTTAGCTTACGGTAAGGCAGAGTCCTAGTGATTTGGTGACGAGTGCACACTTTTGATAATAGTTCATCTTTCAGGTCCTTTGACAGTGGCAAGGTAGAGGCAGTGTTTATTTTAGAGGTTCATGGCTTGACTGAAGAAGAGCTGGTAGGCGTGGGTCCGTCCTTTGTTTAAATTAGCAATACATTCTAATAATGGCAAAACCCATAGTGGTAGATTTTGACATCTTGCACAGCAACGAAGTTTGTCAATAATTATTTAAGTTTTTAGTAGGAATTAAATGTACAAACAGCTACTCACAATGGTATGTCTTTGCAGGCTATAATCCAAGTGTGTCTCTAATAATCTCTCTCTCTCTCTAAAAATTGGTGGGCTATCCTTGCCTTGCTACATTTCCCGCACAAAATTTTCATTAGTGTCCATTCTATATTCCAGGCAGGGCAAATATTAATTTCCCGCTCAATCTAATTTAAGACTTCCAACCAGGGATAATTGAAACAAAAACGACAAATACAAAACTAAATCTCCGCTTTTTTTTTTAGAATTAACTTTAAAAATAATTACAATAAAAGCAACAGGAATATATAATTAGCAAGCTTATCTGTTTTTAATCAAATTGATTAAAACAGGCGGTGAAAGTAAACTATTTTAAAATCAATTTTATAAACAAAGTAGTGATCTACTTTAAATATAAATGTGTATGTGTTTTAAATAATAATACAAATTTTAGCATTAGACATTTAATGAAAATGAAGTTGTTTTTCTTTTATTAATTTTAGTAATAAAACCATTGAATCGGAAATCAATCCGGCTCTCTCTCTCTCTATATATATATATTAAAAGGGCAATACTAAATAATTATAAGGGTCAAAGTAAAAAAAGATATGATTAAATGAATTTGACACTTAGAAGATTAATTAGAAAAATAATTAGTTTTTAATTCATGAAATTGAATCATATATGATCTGGGTAGTTTTAATAAATGGTGATTCACATAATCTGTTTCTTGTTTCTAAAAAAGAAAAGAGAAATGACAATATAAACTCTGTTAATGTTTAATCAATTTTGTCAGACAAAGATCTGAAGAATAATTAAGATCCCAACAACCTTTATAAAATACCAAAGCAAATAAAGAGATTCACATGCAGAAAAGAGTTGGTAATGGAAACAGATTCCTTTTTTCCTCCTTAAGATTTAAAATAAACAAAGAAGGCAAACTTCTAATATCTAAATATAGCTGTTGTTTTTATTATTATCATCATTATCACCACCACCACCACTGCCACCACCACCACTTATTACTAATAATTTCTAGCTTCGATTTTTTTATGACAAACTCTGGAGAATTAAGAAAACGATGGGGACAGGATTAATAGGTTGACAGGTTTTAGTAGCTATCTTTATTTGAGACAGTACAATACAATAACCAATGAATAGATTTGGAACTAAATTTTAGTGGGACAGAAATTTTGACTGACAAAGATTGTCTGTTTAGGCAGCCCTAACTAGGTATCCCTCTGCCCATAATGAAAGTGAAAGGACCTAAAAATGTGGTTTAAAATGGCTTATCTAACACAGTCTGGCTAGGTTGTTGCATCTATAAAAATAATAACAATAGAAATAATAATATCAGTAGTAGTGGTAAAGTAGGAGGCACTAGTAGTATTACTAAAGAAAACTATCTTAAATATAATTTGCAAAGTTTACTTTATACAAAATCTTCAAGAACAGAATGAAGGATTACACTGGTGGCTAATAAATTATCAAGATTTAAAATAAATGTAGCTGTTCTCAGTGAAACACATCTCCAAGAGAAAGAAACTATAAAGAACAGATGGATGTGTGCAAGTGTTTTTGGAAAGATAGGTCTGTCGGTTAAAGAAATATGCAAAGCATTGGATTTGCTGTAAAATCTTTTTTTAGTAATTTCTACATTGAATTTTTTATGTTGTTAAAATTTATCTTGCATAATGATACTAGTGCTCATTTCTTAGTGTCTATGTTCTAACCTTAGATTCAGTGAATTCAAAGAAGTAAAGTTTTTATTCTTTGTTGGATAGTATTACTACTGCAATACTATTAAAAAATTAAATTTGGCTTTTTGGAGAAATTGCTGAACTTGTTGCTATAAAGTAAACTTTGGCCACAAGGTATTGGAAATATGAGGAGGTGCCCAGAAATAAACAGAAGTATTCTCTAGTGTGCTGCAAATGCCTCTTGAGGGAATTCCACCTGCATCAGTCTGACAACTGTGACCATTAAGATAAATCACATTGTGGCATAGTAAATATTTTGTTGTTTGTCTCACTTATTTTTCAATTTTTTTAATGGCTGAAAAGTTAGAACAATATGAAATTCTGTTTTCTATTAGATAAAATGGCAGAGAAAACAGTTGTTATGCCTGCTCTGGGAAAAACACAGGTTTATGAGTGGTTTAATGTGTCAAATTAACCATATCCCAAAAAAGTGTGGTGAATAATGTCCAATGTTAAGATGAAGCTAATTTTTTTTTGATGCAACAGCCTTGTTCATTCAGAATGTGTAAATTTTGAAAAGTTTGAGTGATATAGCCAAATAAAATGTCCCAATTTTTGGATTAATGGGGAATGCAAACTTTACCATGGTAACACATCAATGCACAGAGACTTGAGGTTGAAACAATTTTTAATTAAATTCAACATGACCCAGCTTATCCACCAAACATAGTCATCCGGTCTTGCTTTATGTGACTTCTTTTTATTCTCTTGAATGAAAAAAAGACTCAAAATACTTTTTGTGATCTTAAAAGTGATGAATGAAGACATGAAAAGCATCACGTTGTGAGTTTTTGGACTTATTGAAAAGTGAAAAACATGTTTAGAATGATGCATTGCATTAAATGGAATGCACTTTGAAAGGGATTCAATTTGTACTGTTAAAAATAAATACACAATTTTTTATTTAAAATTTTGGATCTCCCCTCATAATGGTATTGGTACTGTAAATTTAAGTAGTCTATTATTAATGATTTTTTTTTTACAACACGTGGACGACTATTATCACAAACACATTTCTTTAGACAGAAAAACCATTGCAAAGAAACATGAATATACTAATGCTCAAAATAATGGAAGTTAGCAGATAAAATGCAAGGGAAGTTCAGCATTATGCGAGCACTTACAATATATGATTTTTGAACAATTATAGAATAATACACTTTGAGATTAAAATGAAATTTGCAGTAAGAAATAATAGATATTCCAATTATAGTCATAGGAAAATTGATGTTCATTTTTAATAAAAATCTTATAAACATTAAGTTTCAATGGCTATTAGATAGTAAAATCTCTAATTTGTATTTTCAGTATTGTCATATTATTGAAGGATGGAATTATCTTAAAATGTATATTATGGTTATAAATAAATCTATTCTTGGGTTCACTAAAATAAGAATCATAATTATTTTTCTGGTAGCGGCAGAATTATAAATTATATACAAAACTTCTTAATAAATATAAGGTTTGAAAGCAGAAACTCAATGATTGACAAAAAATTTGAAAAATGTTAGTGGATTAAAACTATATACAGATATCTTCCTATTACAGTCATTTTAGATCTTTTTCTGATGAAGTGACAGCAATATATGGACCTGGGTAATGGTATCACAATCTTATTAAATCCAGAAATAACACTCTTTTATATGATGACAATGATATTTTGAGAGGTGAAAGGAGCAATTTGATCATTTTAAAAATAATATTTCAAAAATTGAGATGGTGACTTTTGATGATATATCTATTTTATCCACTCATTTAGATTTGGACAAAAATATGTAACTTAGTGAAATTGGAACAGCTTTATTATCTTAAAAATAGAAAGACTGCAGGGACAAAATATTTGGAGAAGTTTTATAATATAATAATGATATGTTGGCTTCAATTAATCAATGATGTTATGCAACCCAATCTTAAGAATATCTTTATTGTTCCAATTTTCAAAAATAGAATTGACAAGATTGCAGCAAATATCATTGTTATCAAATAGAGCAAAATTACATTCAATAATTTTGTTGAATAGGTTGCTTCCAAGATAGATGAATGGTTGCCAGAAACCAGTTAGCTTTTATAAAATCAAGAAGCATTATAGATATAATTTTTGCTACCAGAAAAATGCAAAAAATGTGTCAGAAACAAAGGAGTGATTTATACATTGCTTTTATTGATTTGTTTGAAGCATTTGATTCAATTAATAAGACAGGTTTATGGTATTGTTTGAAATTAGTTGTCAAAATTTAGTACTATTACATAGCTTCAATGTAATGGAATAAAATAAAGTATTATTATTATAAGTAGAAAATCTGAGGCCTTTGAGATGAAAATTTATATTAAACAAGGGTGTTTATTTGCTCCAACATTGTTTTTAATTTTTGTGTTGGTGGTCTTTGGAAATAATTATTGGTGGCTTAATCAAATAGGAATCAAGAAACATGTAGATTTTATAGTGGAATTTTTAATTTGTATTGATTAAAAGTAAAACAAGAATTTTTTTTTTAGGATTCTGAATTTACAGTATGCAGATAATTGTGCCATTTTTCCCAGTTAAAAATATGATTTACAGAATGCACATAATGTTTTAAATTCAACATACAAGAACTTTGCTTAATAAATTAATGTTCAATAAATTCATATTCTTTATCAACCAGTAATGGGTAAAAAAATTCTCAGTAGTTTTTACTTTGGATGGCTACTATCTGGGTAATGTAAACTAAATTCAAATACCTCATTAGTGTTATAAATAGAAGGATAGATTTAGATGTTGAGGTACAACACAGATTCAAATGTGCTTCTGCTGCTTTTAACTAGTTAACAAAAAGAGTATATCATCATGAGTAAATAACTATGGCAACTAAGTTGTATAGAGAGCTGTTATTTTATCTAATTTATCGTAAGAAAGTGAAATTTGAATACCCACCCTATTAGAGCAATATAAAGATTTAGAAAGGTTTTATTTAAGAATGCTTCATAAAATTTTAAAAATTAAATGAAAGGATAATAAAACAAATCAATATATTCTTTAATTTTCTGGATGTGTTACTACAAGTCACATCTTCATTAGATCGGGCACATAAAACAAATGAACAATAGAATATAAACAATAGTTGCAAAGATTTTGTTATAAGGTTTAAAGTTATTAGTATAAATATAGGATATACTTATTGCATTTTTTCTTATACTATTAATACTATTTCTTATTAAAGTTCATATATAAATTGTCTTTAAAGTTCTAATTATTCCAGCTCATAATCATCATCATCATCATTATTGTTATTATTTGATTGTTCATAGGTAAACAAAAATGAATGAGCTATACACCAAAAACATGTTAGCTAGTGTTATAAGTTTATTAACTCTTTACCTTTGTATTTAAAACCAAGAAACAGCATTGTTCTTTTTTCAGTTGCTTAATAGTTATTAATTGAATAATCAGTTGAATTTTCTTCAAGATATGATGAATGTGTGCGTGTGAATAATAATTTTTAGATATTTATAATAATAACAGGCAAAATTAAAACTTATTTCTTATTCCCAGAAGACTGTAAAGTCAGCATCCAAAACAGCAGTTAGTGACTAAGAGCCGAGTATGCTAAGAATTCCCAGATTGCACACCAGGGCTGCTGTTCATTGATGATCTTTTATTTGGACACTTATAAGTGCAGTTCTTTTTCAAATGAAAAAAGATGCAACAAATTGGAAGATCTGTCTAACATTAATTAGGATATTGTTGAACTCTGTGAGGTTAAAAAAAAGATGAAAAGACTATTTCATAAATGGATATTTACTACAATGGCACAAATATTGGCAGTATAAGTGAAGTGAGTTTCATTATAAATAAAAAGTGAAAAAAATAATATTGTAGAGATTGATAATATATTAGAAAGAATGATAAGATTAAAAATTGAAATTAATGGAAAGTAGGAAATACAGAAAATTCACATTTTTACCTTTGATCAAGCAATATTTTAAAATAATTGGAAAACAAAAATGAAAGTGCTATAGATAAATTTGTTAAGATGATAGAAATGCGAGATGAGATAGACTTGTGAAGTTCACAGAAAAATAAAAACAATGTATTATGAATTATTTTTTTGAGAAAAGTTTTACATGGAAATAAACATGGAATCTTTTAAATAAATGTACACCAAATTGGATAATTACAGAAAATATGTACACTAACATAAGAGATTCAACAGAAAAAATGATGATCGATTATTTAAAATTTTACAAAAACATTTGAATAAATCAAATCATTTTTATTGTTAATAGATGTTAATTTAAACTATAAATGAAAAAGTTATCAATATTTTTGAAATCATGGAAAGGATTTTTTATTGTAATAAAATTATTAAGCAAATTATAAACTAAATTTTAATACTGACTCATATTGACTATTGCTGGGTAGGTAATGGAGACAATTATATTAAATTTATTAAGAGCCAATCACTGAAAAGTTGTGGTTGATCTCTTTATGTGCTAAATTTCCTAGGTTATATTTCCATCGTTTGTTGTCTGAATTGAACCTTTAACAATTCCTACATCTTGCTAAAAATTTAGGGCACAATAATTTTTCTTTAACAAAATAAATAATTGTGCCTTACTTGATATGATTTGAAAAATCTTTGATTTTACATCCTTAAATGATCATACCTTAGTGAAACAAGTTGGTCTCATTTTTAATTTCTAATTAATAAGCATTTTTCTATCATGCAAATCTTATTATATTTTTCCAACCATCAAATTCTTGAAAAAATTAAGATATTTTTTCAAGACTTATCTAATAGATAGATGATCCCTTATGATTTATTTGAGAAAGCATATTATAAAAAGAAGTTGCCATCTTATAAATACTAGTTGTTACATCTACTGTAGAATGATGGATTAGAAAGCTAAAAATTACTGAATTAAAGCTCAAGCTAATACTTTTGGTGGTCAAATATGACATTATTTTTCAAGTGAATAAGTATTCAATTATACTACAACCTTTGTATCAACTAGGTTATTCTGTTTTACTTTGTATTTTTCTAGAAGAAAAATTAATAGTTTGACCTTAAAATAAAATGATATTAATAAATCTAGAAAACAAAGGAAGATTTCATCAGCACCTTATCCTGATGCATTTTTTGTGTGTGATATGGGTTTGCAAACACAATTGCCATTCTTGGGGAAATCATAAGGCTAGAGATCCTGTTGCAAATCTATTTCTTCTCTTTTATTATTTGCTTTTAATATATATTCTAGTGCACAGTGATAATCATCTTCTTCATAAATAGTCAGAATCACAGAGCCAATAAGCTCAATGAAGGTTTGTCATATTTTATTACTCCCCTTACCATTCTCTAATTTACACAGTATCTAAAACTTTAAGTCTCCTGATATTGTATTCCATAGTCACAGCAACAGTCAATAAGTTTAAAGTCATCCATATCATTAGTCAAACTCCATATAAAAGTAAAATAATTACTCTTTGTACATTACTTATTTTCCCAGAAATTTTTAATTTGAATCCTTTCCTGCTTGTGTCTATACTCTAGTAAAAATGCCCCTAATGTTCCAAAATTTTTATTACATAATTTATCAAATTAAATCATCCAAGTGATCCATTTATAAATGTATTCTATTCCATCTCTCTTTTTTCACTATTATCATAAATTGTTTCATTACTTATAATCTTTTGGTTTTGTATTTTATTTTTCATATTTGCCTTCCTTCTCTGTCATTTATTAGTAAACTATTCTCCTATTCAAATCTTTACTATTAACATATTCATTCCACATTTTGTAGCAAATTCTATGATTCTTTTCACCCCCTTTCGACTGTTTACTCATCTTTTCTTAAAATGCAACTATAAACTACTGTAATTATTGTATATTGTTCATAAATAACAAGCTACCAAACATTTTCAACTTGTTTTTTGTCAACTTCAGATTAAAACTTGACTATTTGTTCTCTTCAATCAAAACATTTCCTCCTACTTTCTTTTAATTATTTCTAGAAAATACAATATCCATTTGCAACACCTAGTATATCATTTCTCTTATGTTAAATCGCTTTTCCACAACAGTTTTATTACTTCATATCTATCATATTAAAATATTTAAAATTTTTTTTTATATCATTTATCAATTTTATTGGCTCCAAATAATCTTTTTTGCTACTCAAAATGGATTTCCCTATAATTATAATTTTTTTCCTTCATATTTATCTCTACTAAAAAAAAAAAAGACAAAATCTCTACTTCTCTCCCTCTGATAAATGTTCTCATTATTTTTTACTTTTCTTTAAAATTGATTTCTACTTCATTAATCATATTTGCATAATCCTCCAAAAATATTTTTTATATATATCATCAGCAAAGAAAAAAATCTTATGAAACAAACAACTCTTTATCAGCTATTAAAACAATTTTAACACTTTTTTCTAATCTTTTTACTACAGCCCTTTTAAAAAAAATATAATATACTCAATAAATTAGATATAGGTAACCTCTGCCTTAACATTGCTTTATTTATAAGTCTGATCCCATAGTTTTTAATTGATAAGAATAATAATTCCAAATAATAGCAAGTCATTTAAATTTGAAGATCTGCAACTATATGATAAACAAAAATAATGAACTCTAGTAACATCTACTGCCAGTTTGTCTAATTATTGGTTACCAGACACTTTAAACATTTTGCCTTTATCAATGCGGCTTTGAAATTCAAAGTTGGGAGCAATGCAATAAAATGTCAAGTAATTGCTGATTATTAGAAAGCTGCTTGATTTAATAGTAGTTATTTTTATGTAATTTCCTAATCCACTTTACTAATGCTGTCAAATGTTGGTGGTCGAGTGGTCAGCACAGCTGCCTTACAAGCGGTTGTCCCGGGTTGGCCGATGCTTTGACCCATGAAAAAAAAAACTTTACTAATGCTCCATTTTTCATATATTAAACAAATTAGTCCATAATTTAATTCATTTTAAACTATCATAAATGCTATAAATGCTTTCCTATATTTTACTAATTTCTATCAGATGAATGTAATTATAAACTATCACCTATATACCAATTTTATCTAAACCCTCCCTGCACCTCCTCCACTATATTATACTCTTCCATTTATTTAATTATTACTCCAATCATCAAATATGGAAATACTGTAAAGATGACCAAAGTTATTATAATTACTTTGTTATAAAGAAAAAACAAACTTCCAGTCATGCGCTTTTAAAAATTTATATGCACTCAGCCATGAACATCTGTTTGAAAAGCATAAGTGTATATTTATGCTTAGAGCTTATCTATAAAAGCCAAAATTTGCTTACCATGCTTAAATCAAGGCTATAATCTATTGTGTGCCTGAATTATAAATTGCTGCTTGAATTGTACAAACTATAGTCTTTAATCTTACTTTTAAGAACAATCTCATTCTTGTATTTTTTCAATCATTTGTAATTCTGTCTTGTTTTAAGACATTCCAATAAAATTTAATTATCTCTCTAAAAATTCATCATCTCTGCTGCTTACTCACCCCAATTTCTTAATTTTTTTTAATGCTTCAACCAATTCATCCTCTACAAACTTATTATATCTTCCTTATTATATGTTCTTATATTTCCTATATGATTTTTTTTTTCTGTTTAATTTTTTATAATCATTACATAATTATTTAAAAACATCTGGAGTATGTTTCTAGTTAAATGGTATCATTTTCAGATAAAACTTTTTTCTCTTTCCAATATATTTTTCTTTTTCATATATTTTCACAATTTTTTTTCTTTATTATTTAATCTCATTCTTTCCTTATAATTATTTAACTTCTAAATTAATTTTAATAAATTCGTTTATTTAATTTCAATTTCATATCTTATACATTTTATAACATATTTATATTGTCTTTTTTTTTAAAAAATATATTTTTGGCAATTCTAAATTTATTTTTATAATAATAAAAAATAACAGAGAATTTAAAATTACTAAAAATTTAATTATGTTGTAAAACACAATGAAAATGAAAGGAAGATTAAATGAAGAAAAAAACATATTTGCTGCTTTCTCTAATTCCTAATACCAATTTTTATAACCATGTTCAGCAAAATCTTTTTTTTTTTTTTAAATATATATCATAGTAATTATCACTTTTATATTTATTATTCATATTCCATATATAATTTATTATTGCTATATTTAGCATTATTCTTCATCACTTTAGCATTCTCTCATTTTTTTTAATCAAAAATATTTATTTCTCATCCATTATTTATTCCATCTTTATCTACTATTCTATAACCTTTAATTTCATGTTTCTTGTGCAAATTCTAATATTTAAGACTATGTATTAAATGTGTAACTAGGAAAGATACTTTATTTCAACTATATATTACATGCTAAGCATGCTTTCAACATTATTTTCAGATTCATAGTACTCAACTATTCTATAATTTGCAATTCAGGCTTTTATAAATTTGCATATTATTTAAATTAACTCATTTAAATATTCCATTTCTTTGAAAATGGAATGTTTGCTTCTTTTGTATTTATTCAGTAGGGGCCTTTAGCTATGCAGACCACTTAGCATAAATATTTCTACTGCAGAGCAAGGAAAAAACTCTTAATACAAATCAATATTTCTCGATCATGAGTGTGAAGCCCATCCTGTTTGATCTGACCAATGTTAAAGCAGATATGATAGGAAGTGAAAATTTAAAGAGACACAAGCTATTACTAAATACCCCCACTCAATAAATAAAAAAGGCTCAAGCATTCAATTATCAAAAAAATAGCCCAAATTGGGAATATATAATAGTTGAGGACTGTAAATCTGAAAGATAATATCGAAAGCATGCACACTATAATATGTAGTTAAAATAAAGTACTTTTTCTTGTTACATATTTAATACATATAGTCATAAATATCTTTATATATTAATATATAATCTCTTATGTGACAGTAGCAAAGTCTTCATACAGTAGTGCCATCCAGTACAAGCTTTAGTAATCAATGGATGCAAGGTTTGCGCACAAAATCTCTATCTAGTATCTATTCATCTAATATTCCCAGATTACATGATCACTATTTCTTATGCATGCTCAAGCTGTTAAAACAGGCAAAACTCTTCACACAGTAGTGCCACTCAGTGCAAGCCAGAGTAATCAATGGAGAGTTTTGTCTGTTTTAACAGCTTGAGCAAGCATATGAAATGGAGATCATGTGATGTTTAATGGTTTAGTACCAATCCTGCCTAATAGGATAGTGATGCATATGGTTATTAAATACCCAAAGTTATCAAAATGTATGGATACTGAACTGAGTTCAGACCTATATGACTATATAAGCTAATGAGCTTGGATTGAAAATATTATGTTTAATTTTAGACTCATAGTTTTGTAGTTAACTAAAGAGATAAAAGGTAGTTGCTGGAGAATTGCATTAGATCCTAAGATCTAAATACAGTGCTATCAGATCCAAGACTCCTCACTGATGAATGCCATAAGCTAAAAACTAATATGGGGATATTGGATGAGTAGGCACTAGATAGGTATTTTGTGCACAAACCTTCTGGCATCCATTGATTTTTCTGGCTTGCACTGAGTGGCACTACTGTTTAGAGAGTTTTGTCTGTTTTATTCCCAGATTAATTTCTAACTTGTGGCTTCTATTATTTACAGTGGATAAATTTCCAATATTAAATTTCATTTTCTGACAAAAAATGCAACCATCTGTTTTTATTATGATTATGGTTTCAATATTTGTAATTCTAAATTCATATCTTCTGTAACCATTATTTGCTTCACCATACCCCTTCCTCTTTTTTTTCATTGACTAGTCTTACAAGTTTTGTGATTTCATTCCGTTATGATTTGATCATTTTTCTGTAGCCACTGCATTTAATATAACTACTACCTATGCCTAATTTTTAAATTTTACTTCAACCTACATATATTCTTCACATTTAATAAAACTTAATTTTTTTTTGTAAACATATATCCTATAGTCAGACTCTACTTTTCATTGTTTCTTCTGATTTTTTTTTTTTCTCCATGTATCAGAGCATCAGCCGGGAAGCGAACCTGCTCGACCACCATTGCTTGACAGTTTCTTCTGATTTATTTAAATATTTTATAAAATTTTCCAAAATAGGTTTTTTTTTTTTTTTAAATATCTCCACTAGAGCTATCATTTCAAGCCATTTATTATTGATTTTTTAAAATCCATGCCACTTCCTGGTATCTTACATTTTTGCTTATTTGACTATTCACTTTTAATGATGTATTTATTTTTCATTATACTATTCTGTTCTCTTAACTCCTTATTTCGTAACATATTTACATTTAGCTATAAATATTCCCACTTTCACAATTTATTTTTTCACTTTCATATAAATTTCTGAAACAACTTTATATTTCTATTTTTCAATTATAGTTAGTTATTAGTAAATAAATAATAAACTTTTGCTTACCCCCCCCCCCCATCTTGTTGTTTTCCAAAACTGAAAATTAATTATAAATTCTACTTCCCATTACTTCATCCTTTCGACATTTTGATAAATATATAGCATCTTTATTAAGAAGCATTCTGTTTTTGATAAAAGGATCTTATACAATATTTTTCTTCTCATATTTCTCGCTTAATTTTTATTAATAATCAATTAGCTTATTGCTAAAGAATTCAATCACTGCGTTAAATCACACAGAATTTTTGTTTAATTAACACATCATTATTAGAATAAATCTTATTTTAATTGTATCAGTTGTAATATTCTTTTAATAAATCAAGACACGCCTTTAACTTTTTTAGAATAATTAAATCGAATTTTTTTCTCGACACCAACACTTCTCTTTAGTTGTTTTCTAGCGGAATTTTGAAAAACTAAAATAAAACGTTTTAAATTGGCAATTTTTATCTACTCGACGTAAATTCATGTTTTGAGATATTATTGTATGCGTGATAAAAAAAAAAAAATTACTAAAACAACATTTAGACAGTATTAAAAAAAGTAATGAAAAAAATTAAAATAAATCTTTGAGAAAACGTATTGGAATTGCTTTCGATGAATACTATTTTTATTGCATCCGTGGAAAAAAAAAAGATTTTTGGTCATCACTAAGCAATAACAGCTATATTCTTAATATAATTTGGCATAGCTTTACATATTTAGAGATATTATTATAATTTTAATGAGCACTAACTTTTTTTTTTTTTTACTTTCATTACAAAATGAGGAATTCATACAATTAAAAGTTAACTCTTGGATTATTGGCGATGATAGTGCGCCATTAATTTTTATATCCATAACAATTTTTTTTTTTTTTATGGCATATTTACAGGAGTAATATATAAATATATAAATTTCAGCACTTCCTTATAATCCCCTTATTTACTAGATTGCTCAGCCAGTACAAAAGGTTATTAAATGTTTATTAACCATTATTTGATTTATTAATCAAGCATCAGAAATTATCACATGATACATAATTGTTGTAAACAAAGGCAAAACTCTCCATACAGTAGTGCCACCTGTGCCAACCAGAGTAATCAATGGATGCCAGAAGGCTTGTGCATAAAATCCCTATCTAGTGCCTACTCATCCAATATCCCCAGATTAGTTTCTGGCTTGTGGCAATCATCAGTGAGGAAAAATTGGATGAGTAGGCACTAAATAGAAATTTTATGCACAAGCCTTCTGGCATCCATTGATTACTCTGGTTGGCACAGGGTGGCACTACTGTATGGAGAGTTTTGCCTTTGTTTACATCAGAAATTATGTAGAATGTTAGAAATAACACTATATATATATGTAACTTTCATTCCTGTATATATCTTCTTGTTATAAATATTAGAATTATTATAATACTTGGACTCTTACTAACCATCGTCTGGAAAGTAAAAGTCATTCAGGGATGTTGCATAGATATTTAAAAATCATATTCTGATCAAATTTCTGATTTTTCATATGTCTCTACAACATTCTTTAATGATCTCTGTTATTTAGAAGATGACTGGCAGAATCCAATCGAATGTTGTAATGATGCTAAAACTTACAACAATAACATGTATATATGGAAAAAAAAATTTCCCACAAAAATTCTTTAATATATGTATAATAGATCTATCTACTTAAAAAAAACAGCTAAGTTGTATAATCTATAAAGAGCCGCATCTGTAACACTATAAAAAAAAAATAGTGTTTATAATCATTTAGGTTAGTAATACAACTTATTAAGAATCTAATCTAGATTTTCTCACAAGAATTATATCCAAATATTTTTTTAAATTTTCAGACTGAAATAACTGGCTTCATCATTGATTTTCTATCACTGCTCTTGTTCATTCTTACAAATATTTAAGTGCAACTTTGTCTTAAGTTCATCTAACATCTTTCTCTATTTTTGATTCAGTCATAATACTTCTCTCAAATATATCTTTTATTATTCTTCTAGTCATATATTTAATTAACTTCATTTTCTATTTATTGCAAAAATTAAAAAATGTTAGAAACATGAGTGTAAAATAATTATTTTTTTGTAAAATTAGAAGCATTTATTCATAACCTTTTTTTATATATATCTAACCTTATGTATCTAATTTATTTTCCCCATTATCCTCAAATCTACATCTCTAGAACTCCTAGTCTTTTATAGATATATATATTCCACGTAACACTATTTTTTAAATAAATAAAATGACTGTTTATATATAACTTCACTGAGTTACAAAACAATTCTTTAAAATTATTAATAACTTTCATAGGCAACCCAGTTATCAGTCTAAATTCTTTATCATTAACACCATAACTATGTAATCAATTTGATTGATGATGTCTTTCTTATCCTCTGCCTGGCTTAAAAGCTTTAATTGTTTTTATTTTAATCTCTCTCTTTGAAAATGTCAATAATTTAAGGTCATCATCTAAGCATCAGCAATACTAATACAATGAACTTTTCTATATTTATTGCGATTATAACAATTTTACTTTCTTTTTACATCTCCTGCATGAGGTTTTTTTTAAAATGTCACTTTGTAAATATAATTTTTTATCTAATTTATAGTTTCTGTTTATTTCATTTATTAATCTTTTATTTGTAATTCAAATGTAGTTCTTTACACACTTTTTATATATAGATAAAACAACCTTATGCACAAGAGCCTTTCCTCTTATTCTTTATAAGAAGAATGAAAGAGGAAGTAGTACTCTTCAATCACGTAAGTTGTTAAATGGTGAGAACATTAGCAATCACCCACCTTATGGGTTAGCTATGGTCTAGTTATTTCATAGCAAAATTCTAAGTTTCTTGAAAATAATTTCATTCCGTCTGTATTTGAATCAATGATCAAAGTTTTGGATGGCAATGTCTTACATCTTCACAGCAGAGCCAATTATTTTTATATGTTGAAATGTATATAATTTTATTCTTCTGTTCTATCTTCTGTACAACACCTTGTGAGATCTTTTCATTTTACTCTTCTCAATTCAAGGATTAATATTTCTTATCATGATTCAACACAATTATGTTGTCTGAAAGTTTGCAATGTTGTATTTTAGTAGTAATTATATGTTTGAGTATTTCTATCATCTAATATTAATTGGTAAACATTTCTAGAAAAGTTCAAACATTATTTAAAGTTTTTAAAGTGCATTCAATTATTAGTAATAGCACACAGATTAGTACATAACACATTTTGAGTGATATTATTCTCATCTCTTCTTCAGGTGTTACAGTCCTGAGCTATGATTGTACTAGCATGGGAATCAAATCTTGTGTTTTAGATTCATAAATATTGAATTTAAGGTAATTCTCTAACTAAATAGCTTAGTTGATTAGTGCATCACCTTAATTCAACATTCATAAATCTAATGAGCCAGGTTTGATTCCCATGCTTATACTGTCAGTAGTCAGGTCAGCAACTCCTGAAGAAAAGAGGAGAATAATATCAACTGAACTGTTCTATTACATACTAATGTATGTGTTATTATAAACAATTGAATGTATTTGAAAATTTTTAATAAAGTTTGACTTTTCTAAATTTGTTTAACAATTAATAGTGATAGGAAAAGTTCAATATAATCATTACTCTATTTTCAATTCCCTTTTGTTTTATTTCCTAGTATTTTTCATCACGTCATCATAATATTTGGGGAGGGGGGGTTCTCTACTAGTTATGTCTTTAATTTTTTGTTCAAACAATTTCCTTTTCACCTGAATATTATCTTATCAAATATCTTCGTTTCTTTTCATTACAATATTAAATAAGCCCTTTTTAAAACATCTTGTTTAGAACTTTTTCATTTGATCCCCCCCCCCCCCATTTTTAGGAATTTTATCTTTAATTTCTATATTACTGTCTCTCTCAACTTACATAAAGCTCAATTTTAGGTAAATTTAAATATAATTCTTATATGTCATTTTTTATGTCTAGTTTGAGATCATTCTGCTCTAAAAACTTTTTTTTATGAAATGTCTATTTACTTGCCTCCCTCCCCTTCATCATTGCTTGACCTTTTTAATATTATTCAATCCAGAGATAGTCTATACAAATTAATCCTCAAGTATGCATATCCTAATTTTAATTGTTTATTTCAATTTGAAATTTATGAAGCAGAGCATTATTTAAAGTTTCTGATGCCTCTTGTTTATTATCTTCATTGGGATAACAAAATGAGCTGCAAATTATAGTATAACTAAACATTTTATTTTCTTTTGTATACTTTCCTAGTATTATTTACAAGAGAGTGATATCCAACAATCTTATCCCTTTTCATATGATTCTCCATTTTCATTTTAATTTGATTTTATTATAAGTATCTGATCCATGTAGATATCATATATTATTATTTTATCTCAGTACCATTTTTATTTTTTATATCACTTTCAAACTTTCACACTGATATTTGAGCAACTTATTAAATTTCTCCTCATGATAGATTGATATTGTATAGTAATACAATTCAAGTATCACTTTGGTTAAAAAGTTGAACCACTGAGGAAGGAATTTATGAATAGTTATTTTAGATTCTACCTTTATTGTTAAAAGGAGGTTGCCTTGACAACAGTCTGAGATTGGTGATTTTTATCTATATTGGGATTGTCTAAGTATTGGCTGGTTTCTAATGGTTATTTTGGAATATGTGGTGAAAACTTTTTTTAAAGTCAGGAATTGTTGATCATATCTATTCTTTATTATTTGGTGCTTTCTACAATCTATAAAATTTAAAATCTATTTTATTTTCTAATCTGTTAACATAATATTACTTTTGTATTTTCAACAATCTAAATTTAAAGACATTTTATCATTATCTAATTTCACCACAAATATCAAAAATACACATTTATATACCTTTTGTATTTATATTTATATAAATTCATTATTTCTATTCTTTCTGACTGTGTCTACATTCTAGTAACAAATGAATAATATTTTCAACATATCTCCCTGCCCATAGTTTACAAATAAATTTTCCAAGTTATTTATAATTATATTCTTTTATTGTTCAGTAACACTGTTGGAATTATAAAGACTACATCATAAAATTTCTCATCCCTGACAACTTTCTTATTTATATCATTATTATTTTCAATTCTTATTGATTAACTATAGGATTAGGACATCCAAGTTTATTGTTGATTTTTTCTATTCATGGTGACTTTTTTTTTTTACCACACTGACATACTTTCCTATTCATTCATTCATCTCATACATACTTTTTCAATTTCTTGGGATCCAATTTAAGATTTAATAAATTATAATCTCTTCCAGAAATATATTTAATCCAGTTCAAGTTTTAATCTCTTAATTCTTTTAATGATATCAGTGATATCTGTTTGTTTTTTCTCACTCTCATATTCTATGTTGGCCTCTTCTTGTTATTTTCAGCATTCATTTTCCTAGATTTCATTGAGTGATGTGAAGTCTCTGTAATGCTTTGTGTCAAATGTCCAAGTCTCAGATTCATGAATAAAAATTGGTAAAATGCATCTATTAAAATCTGATTTTTCAAACACATAGACATATTGCTTTTAATAGTAAATTAGTTATATCAAATGTTCTCTATCCATGTTTAATTCTATAATTAATTTCATCCATTATGCTTCAAATTTCTATTAATAATCTGATAAAAGTTATTTGTAGTTATTAACTTCTTCTAATTCATTATTATCAATCTTTATTTTTTTCCATGAAAATCCATTGAATATTTAGTCTTGTGAGTGTTTGTCTTTAATCCTATTTTGTTACTTTCATTTGATAACATTTGCAACATTTTCTGAAGTGGCGACAAATTATTCTTCTCCAACTAAAAATATATTTATAAAATATATTACAACCATTATACTTTATTATTTTTATTACACTAATTATTTTATAATGGATATATCCCATTGATAAAAAGCCAGAATGTTTGAATATATATATATATCTTATAATTGAATATTTATAAATACAGTAATTAGATATATGTAAAGTATAAATTTAAAAATTTATTCACTTAGGAGTGCTTTCAATTATTCTCGTAGTCTTTGCCAACTAACACTTTGAAATGCTAACCTTCCCACAATTCCATGATCTTAATGTTTGCTGCATGTCTGTTAATTAAATCTTGTTTGTATTTGTATATTAGCATAGCTTTCTTTATTTTCCTTTTGTTGTTTTTTTTCAATTTGCAACATTTTTACATTATTATAATTGAAGTTAAAATCATAAATACATGAGTAAAAAATGGATGCTGAAACATTATTTATTTTGCAATTTTGTTTCATTTTCTGAACCCTTTTTAATAACAACAAATGTTAAGATTAAGGAATTGTGGGAAGGTTAGCCTTTCAAAGTGCTAATTGCCAAAAAAAATGAGGATAGTCAAAAGTGCTCCTAAGTGGATAAAATATTTAAAGTTATACTTTACATACATCTAATTACTGTATTTATAAATATCCAATTATAAGATTATGTATATTGATTTGAAGAAATACGGATATCGAATTATAATATTATATATATATTCTCTAACTGTAATCTTTTATTTTTATTAGTGATAATAATCTCTAGTCCAAATTTTGGCAATTGTACTAATTAACAATTTTTATCACTCATTAATCCCATTTCATATCTATATATAAATTGGCACAACATCTTCATTCTATTTTTAGAAGATCCTATTACTTTTTTCACATATCTTATTGCTTTTCCTTTGTTTAAAATCCACTGAAAAACTGTTTTAATTAGTTTCTTACCATTCATAAAATGCAATCTACTAAATGTGATAATATTTCTATCATCTATCACTAAATGTTGAATGGCTAGAAAATATTAAACTTTATTTAAATTTGTCAAATACAAACAACTGTTAGTATTAACACAATTAATCAACACAGATTAATAGATTACACAATGTTTCAAATTGTATTAATCTCAGCTGTTCTTCAGGTGATGTCCATTTGAGTGTTATTATGAACAATTGTTTCTATTTGAAAAAGTTTTAAATAAAATATAAAATTTTATATTTTCTAGGCATTCAACATTTAATGATAGTTGACAGAAACAGTTCAATATATTATCGCATCTAAAATATCATCATCACAAATCCTCAGACATATCTACTAAATGTTTTCTTTTTTGCTCATGTGAACATTTAACCTCCCCTGATGTATTTTATTTGCTATTCATACATTTTTATTTAAAAGGTGTTTTCCTACATTCTTTTACACTTTCTATTTCATTATGAAAGTAATGTTGATTTCTTTTATCAGCCTTATTTTTTTAAATAATTATATTTACTGTTTTCATATCTTCTCTCAAAAGAATTGTTTTAATCTATTTCTGCACATAAAAAATATCAGCAAAGAAAATATCCGATAAAACAAACAATTTCTTGTCATCCATTAAAATATTCAAACATCTATTCCTAGTACTTTTATTATACCCTGTATTTTTAATTATAATAAAGCAATATAATAGACTCAATAATGCATACATGTATTAAATATAAAATATATAAACAAGAGAAAATATATATATATATATATAATATTTGTAATATAAAAATAAGTTTATTCAACATTTGTGAGTAAACAAAAAAAGTAATATAGTTATATTTTATAGCTCTGAAGAAGATTTCTAGACAATTGAAACTAGTCAGGCAATTAAATAAGAAGGATTGTGAAAAGATGAAAGAAAAAGTGCATTTTTTAGAATCTCTAATCATACATTCATTCCCATATTTAACAAAACTGTTCACAATCTATTTGTTTATTCAATCAGAAGCCTTTTCTATATGTATAAAAACCATACACAAATGTTTATCTACTTTCTTATTTATTTTTAAAAGCTATGTAATTCTATATAAACTATTACATATGTTTCAGATTAGCTCTAAAATCTTATTATTTTTCACTATGTTTTCTTGCCATTTATTTACTGTGTTTCAAGTATTTTGTATGAAAATATTTTATGGGCAACTGAAATAAGTGCAAATGGTTTTCAGTATTTTTTATTATTACCCTCTAATAACATTTCCTATTGTCTGAAACTTTTATTTTTTGTAGCTTCCAGATTCACTATCATTTCTGCTATTACTTATTCATAAATTCTTGGATTTTCTATTTTTCAATTTTTTGAATGTTTTAAGCATTTTATTCTTTATAATATGATTTTATAATTACTGTCTTATTTTTCTTCTTACATTTTCTTTTATATATATTCATTGAATAATTGTCACAATCACCTGTATTTTTTTTATATTATTAAATCGTCTTTACAATTTATTTTTCCATTACATTTTTGTTTTTATGTATTGTGCCATAAATGTTTACTCTCTTATCTTCCAGTTTTATTAATCTCCTTCAGTAAATTTATTATTAATTCTCATTTTCTCTTTATAAGTATCCAACTTTCTTTTATTTATATAATTTTCCCATTTAATATTAATTTAATTTATCTAATGTTTACAACATAGATATTTTGTGTTGGCTTTTTTGATAATTCTAATTTTTTTTATTACACTTATATTTCAGCTTTCCTTATAACCACACCCATGAAAATCTTTCACAATTTTTTTCACAACTTTGCAATACTTATCCAATTCATTTTAAACATTTATAATTAATCCATACCTTTCTCTATTTTTGATATATTTAGTATTATTTTTCATTATATTTCTAGACATCTCTATCTAAAAAAATGTGACTATTATTTTTATTGTTCTCTTCTGATTTACTTATAATCTGTTGTATAACCAAGTTATTTCTAGACCAGATATACTTTAATATATACTTTGATAAATTCCTATATAAAAATTAACTTTTTATAACCATTATTTTTTCTCTCTTTCTAATGAAAATTAGTAAATCTATAGGCAGACATTAATAAATTCTACAGTGTTATCACATTACAGCTTGATCATATTCTGTAGCCATGCATATTATACCCACTATCTAATTCAGAATTTCTAATTTTATTTTAACCCAATAAGCTTTCCTCATTTTACAACATTTAAAAATATTTTTGATATGCTTTATCATACTTTTCATTTTCTCTCAGTAACCTTTTCAAATATCACTTTTCCAAAACTGATTTTTCAATCTCTATTAAATGTATTTCCACTATTACTAATACTTTAATAGTCTGTGTGTGTTGCATATTAACATTAATAATTTGTTTTCTTCTTGTTATATATATATATAAGTTTCCTCTTTTTTTAAATAATATATTCACAAATTCTTTCTCTCTCTTTTTTTGTGCAAAAAAAAATTATATATTTTCAATTCTCTTTTTTTTAATATAGTTGACGAAGAGTCGTTTTTTAAAAAAAGTAATTATATCTTGCTTATGTATATATAATATATATCAGTATTTCTTTTCCTAAGTTTGCTGTGTTTTGAAACACCACAATTGTATTGTATATTCCATGATTTATAAAATTTATTGTAAATCTTATTTATAATATCACTCATCCCATCTGTTTTGATACATACATTCCCTGTTTTATTAAAATGTATTTGTTATTATTAAAAGCATTCACACATCAAAAAACATTTTTTATATATAATTTGCTTAATTTACTATTATTAGAACATACTTAATTAAAGTATATTTTTTTGCTGAATCTTAATAACTATGTTTTTTTCTTGAATATTTTTTAAGTAATTAATTATTAATATTTTACTAATATTAATTTGGAGGTTCTTGTAGATTATTAATTAGTACCTATGAAAACAAAAATGTATATATGTCTTTTTTTTTTTTAGCTTATATAAGCAATATCAGAATCTTTATAGTTCGTCTTTATAATGTTTATTATTTTCTTAATTTTGATATATTTTACATCTAAAAACATTAATTCTCTATCAAATTCTGTTACCTACTTTTCTAATTTATGTATTTTTTTATCTGTCTTCATCATACACAATGTGTTGCAGCAAAAAAATGATGCTTCTCTCTTCAAGTATGATGGCAATGATATTTCTGAATCAAAGCATGTGTTACAAGTGACATACCATATTTCCTTGAAATAAAACCTAACTACAAAATAAAACTTAGCATGATTTTTCAGGATGCTTGTAATCTAAATCCTACCCCAAATATAATCCCTAATTAAGATCATTAGCCAGATGAATCGATTTCTTTTTGTTTGTTGAAGCACACAATGCATGCATTGAATTATAAAGAAATGAATATATGAATAAATAGTATTATTGCCATAAATGCTTTAAATAAATGATAATATAAATTATAATGGTATTTATATATTTTGTTGTTGAGCATTTTCAAGAAACAATATTCTATAGGCTTAGAAAAACAATTTTCTTTCAGCCTGAATCTTGGACTTAAGGTAACCACTTTATTGATTTTATAAAAGATTTAACAAACTTATAAAATTTTACCTACTACAAGTCAATATATCATACAATTTATAATTTTATTTATGTAATTTTAGGTAAAATAGGCAAAACTCACTATATATATTGCCACACACAGCAAGCTAAGATCTAGATGCAGTGCTCTCATATCCAAGGCTCCTCACTGATGAAGGCCATAAGCCAGAAACTAGTCTGGGAATGTTGGATGAGTAGGCACTAGATGGGGATTTTATGCACAAGCTTTCTGGCATCCATTGATTACTCTAGTTTTCTGGGTGTGGCAGTACGTATAGTGAGTTTTGCCTGTTTTAACAACAGTTATATACAAGCATTAGAGGAGGTCGGCATGTGATGTTTATTGGCTTAATTTTAGGTACTTATTTTATTTATATTTAATATTTAGATTTAGAATGCTGGATTTAGTTTTAGAATTTGATCATGGCAGCTTTTAAATATTCAAGATAAAAGAAAAATCAGCTTTGCATCTTAAATATTTTTTTTCCTTCTAAAAGAGTTTAAATAATGGAAGTGATTTTAATAATTAAAGTTTAGTTTCAGTTAAATCAATATTTTTTTTAAAGTTAAAAAAAAATAGACAAGTGAGGCTATTACGAGTACTTTGGAAAGTATTTACAATGTGCACTCTTGATAACTGATGCATATGGCTGCATCTTATATAAATCTTCATAATTCAATGTGCCATGTGTTGTAATAGTCTTACTTAAAGCAGTGTGAATTACAGAATTGTTTTCTGAATTATTGTATTTGTATTTTTTCATTGCTTTTACATGGATAATCATTCTTAATTGTAATCATTTTTGTTACCACACCTACCTCATAAGTCTTCGATTAACACTTGATTTAATGATATATTTAAATGGAATAATATCTTGAGTATAGACAAGCTTTTGTACTTAAATAAATGTAAATATCCCAGAGCATATTGCTAGCTGAAAATTCAAATATTCACAGAGAACATTGCTTAAAAAACACATTTAGGAGATTGATTTGAGAATTTGAATAAATATATATTGTTGTATGCGAATAAATGTAGATTTTTGTACATGAAAAAATAAGACATTCCCTGAAAATAAACCCTAAGGTATCTTTCAGGGAAACATGGTAGGTTAGCTACTTATCACAAAAAATTAAGGTGTTAAGAGTGGCTGTGACATGAAACATGAAGGTGATTCACACTTTAGTAGAAAACTGATAATAGAATGATAATTTAATATTAAATATTGTTTTAACTTGAGTAAAATTGCTATTGAAACATTTAAAATGATTAAAATAGAAGTGAAATCATGAGCAACAACATTTTCAAATGTTTTCCAAAATTTTGTAATTGTAGGGAGAACATTGAAAATGACCTATGACTAGATGCTTCAAAAATAACTGGAAATGGAAAAAACATGCAAAAAGTTGTCAAAATTCTTTGAATTGATTGCTGTGTATCTAATAATCTTATTAAGAACTTACTACCACTCCCAAAAACAGTAAAAATATGTGTCCACTTTGTGCTTCACTTGTTAGCAATTGCACAAAAAAATGCCAGAGTGGAGCACTGCAGAGACATACAAAAGAAAACATATATGATAAAGAGTTTTTGTTGAATATTGTAATAAGTGATGAGATAGTGTTTACGTTATGAGAAATCAACCAAGAGCCAGAATGCAGAATGAAGATCATCAGAAAAAACAAAAAAATTGAAAGTGTAAGAGAGCCAAATCAAAACATTGTTCACTGTTTACTTTTTTTAAAAATATATTCAAGACATTATCCATATCTGAAAATCCATGTCTGAAAATTAAACGATAAATGCTAACTACTATTTAAATGCCAAAATTTTGTGCAAGTGACTTGAATACTGCAAGCAAAGCTTTTGGTCATTTTTGTACATTAACATGCCATCTCACAATGTCAATATCATGCATGACTTTTTAGCCAAAAAAAAGCATTGTAGTGCTTAAGCATCCACCCCATTTTCCTGATTTAGTTTTGCTGACTTTTGGCTATTTTTAAAATTAAAATTGACCTTGAAAAGAGCACACATCATGTTTCAATTCAAGATATCCAAAAATGTGTGACAAAATTTTTGCAGACGGTTCTCACGGAGGATTTCAAGAACTGCTTCCAACAATTTTTCATTATTTCTAGCAATGTATTGAGTCACAAAGAGACTATTTTGAATAAACAACACTAAAAACAAGCATAATTAATGCCTTGGGGTTTATTTCACATTAGCCATCTTTTTACTGGGCTACTCAGTGTATTACTAGTTTTTCATCTAAATCTTTTGTAATGTTAATTAGCACAAAGTATTCTCCTGTGCTTCTAACATTTTTTTCATTAACTCCCGGTTAATATTTAATACTATGTTAATGAATAAGTCTTTTTGTTTTTATCATTCAGACATATTTTTTTTACACTCATAATCTTTTAATATCTGTTTTTTTTTCAAGTCATGCACATATTTACAATGATTAAAGTATTCTTTTTTTTTTTTTAAAGTAATATCCTTTATTAAAAACCAAAAATATTTACATAATTACAAAGGTTATTTAAGTTCCTCTAACAACATTTCTTCAACTACTGTCATAATACTCCGGGTATTTTTCTCAGTGATTTACATGTTGTAATTCATTATCTTACTAATACATTCTTAGACTGGAAATGATGTTTACCTACCATATTTCATGTGGATAGAGCAGACCCTCCCCACACTGATTCTACAGTATTCTTTGGCCAATATTTTAAACATAGGTTAAAGTAATCACTCCAATCTCTCTCCAGCTTTCTCAGCCAGTTGAATTTTTTATTGTCAAATACCAAAGAACATCTAATTAGCCATATTGTTTTTAATGCATGGATTATAACCATTGCATTATGTGGATTAAACCTAATCACATATTTTTTTATCAGATCCTTTAGGTCTATTATTGGCATATGAAAGACTTGTGATCTCATATCCCTGAATGCATGGCATTCCACAAGCAGGTGCGTAAATGTTTATTTTCTCTTCTTACAAAAGATACCTACATCATCCAACCCCAATCCCAACCTTTTATTAAGGTAGGAGATAGTCGGCAGGATTCCATTTATCAGCTTAAAAATAAACTTCATGGATGATTGAGGCGTATATATCGAGTGGAATTTTTTAAGAACACTTTTCAGTGAACAGCCTAACCATGCATTCTCATTTTGATAATCTCCTTTTGTTAAATCTTTATATTTTATTCCATCTAGACTTTGGACATTTAGATCATCTTGTAAATCTTTGTATGTTATAAACATGTCCGCAATATGTGATCTTCTCTCAGCTCCCATTTCATTGTAAATTCTTATATCTCCCGTTGGAGGTCTGAAGGACTGATTCTTTATTACATTCAAATATGCCCTGGCAGTAATAAAATTAATATAAGCTTTTGGATCGATTAAGTTAAGCCCACCTTTATCTATTGGTTGCTGGAGTAGAGAGATTGAGAGGAGGCTAGATTTCTTCCCCCATAATGAACTTCTTTGCCATCTGTATAATCTTTTGGATAGTTTTGTTGTAAAGTTTCAACCAAGGTCCATAATAACTAAGCACTCCTATTGCAATTGCATTGAAAATCTTGGTTCTAGTCACTTCATAGAGTTTAAAATATGAAAAACTATTAATTATTTCTTCTATTTTTTTTGTTACTAGTTGATTTAACTGACAATTCATTTTAGTTTTGTATAAGTAAAGGAGGAGGCCAAGAAAAGACTTAGGCTGAGCTAAAAACTCACTTGGCATTCTTTTCCCAGTTGCCAATTGCCAAGCTGCTGACTTAGCAAACTGTACTACTAATCCTGTAGCCTGTTGGAATTTTCTAACCTTATTTATAACTATATCAATATTATAGCTGTTTTCAAAAATTATTATTATGTCATCTATAAAGGCCGTTACTTTTATTGAAACTCCCAAATGGGGCAGGTAGATTCCGTTAATTATTTTTTCTATTTCCTTTACCATAGGGTCCACATAAATAGCAAATAAGAGTGCTGCCAACGGAGAACCCTGTGGGATACCTTTACTAGGGATAAAGAACTCCGACCTCCTCATAAAGTTTTTATAAAAAATTTTATTATTAGTAATATAATTAATTATTGCATTTATTAAATATTGATCATCTTTTATCAGCCCATTTAGGGCATTAAATAGATAAGCCCAGTCAACCAAGTCAAATGCAGATTTAAAGTCAATTTTCAATGCAAAGTACTGAGTCAGATTCAAGGCCTTGGCATACTTGATAGCTTCTTGTATTTTAAGAGCTGCATTTATCGCTCTCTTACCTTTCACAGAATGATGCGCTGTTGAAATTTTATCACTGACACTTTTAAACAATTTTGTTTGTAGGTTCCTAGCCAGTATTTTAGAATCTATATCCTCAATCGATATATTTCTTAGGTCTTCAAATTTAGGTATTAATGTGTTCCTTTCTTTTTTAACACTAAAGATTACTCTTTTATTTATGCTGGGCCATTCAAATCTTTGTGAGCACATCTGATTAAAATATTTTAACATAGGCCCTATCATAAGATAAGTGATTTGTTTATAAACTGATGCTGAGATCGCATCATTAGCCAATACTGTTTGCATTTTCAATCTATTAATTTCATCTGTAATTTCTTGACACAAAATATATTCCTTCCCTGTTTGCTTTGTCATTATCCTATATTGATGACCATCAATGTCCCGATTACCCATAGTCTGTTTCAGTCTTTCAACCATATATTCATCAACCTCATCACCTGATATTAGAGAATCTTCTATTGTCTTCATAGATGCTATACCATTTGTGTGAGGTATATAAATTTTTGCATAATTAATGGTTGGTTTTAATATTTGTCCCAGCCCCGGAATTAATTTCCCTAGTCTTAATATATATGTATCTTCATGCATTTTCCTATATATATATTATTATATTCTTGTTGTAGTTTACCAACCAGGTCTTTATTTTCACCCAATTCAGAAATGACACTCATTGTTTGATTAAAGTATTCTTATGGTCTTAATATATGCAGGTCTATCTATATACAAACGCATTATTCAAACTAAGTTTTAATTCAATTAAGAAAAGGGTTTTCTGCTTTTTTATTTTTTAAAGCCAACGTTTAAAATAAATTTAAGCAGGTACTATTGTCTTTTTTTCAAAGAAGGGTGTTTGTACTATTTTTATAATAAATATATTTAATTAACAAATTCTCAAAACTAAACTTTTAATTCTGCGACACTTCAGTGTCTTATCTATAGCTGTCATCTTGCGGTATTTGTAGCAACTAAAAATATATCCATTTGCTTTCTTCACATTCTTTTCTCATTATTATTATTGCAAACTAAAAATTATTTTGCCAGCGCACAAGCAATTTTAAAAAATAAAAATAATTGAAAAAAAGATATCTTTTAGACAGAAGCTAAGGATATGATAGTATTATACGGGCTCCACCTAGCTTAATTAAGATTTGGTTCGAATGTGGCCATCTTGCGGCATTTTTAGCAATTAAAAAATTTCTGTCCATATTCTCTTATTATTATTATTATTATTTGCAAACTAAAAATGATTTTGCCAGCATAAACACAATTTTAAAATTAAAAAATAGCTGGAGGAAAAATATATAGTTTTAGATAGAAGCCAAGGCTATGATAATATTATACAGGCTTTGAAGTATAATTTCAGTACATATATCTAGCTTAAAATGTAGGTTTGAAAGTGGGTTGAATAAAGTTGAATTTTATTTTTTGCAATAAGCTTAGACGTGTTTTAGTATTTGTTTAAAATTGAAAAAACTCAGATAGTTATCTAATACTGTATAATAAATAATTACCTAATGTTACCTAGAATGACAAATAGTTCTATAAAAATGCCCAAATTCTCACCTTCTAGCAAGTATAAAATTTAATACCTTCTCCTGTTTTTCTATGATAGTTCTTGAAATGGTCTTTGTCCTGAAATAGATTACTCAAAGAGTGTTTTATCATTTTTGTTATCCATATATATTTTAAGTGAATTATAATAAAGTGATTAAGATATCTTCCTATCATGCCCGTGAACAGAATTTGAATTCAGATAAAACTTGGAAATTATTTTATATAGCAGAACATTTTCATACAAGATTGACTTTTTCAAGTAGATCACCAATAGAAAATCCTGTTATATACCTAATTACTGAGCAGTAAATGGATATGTACCAATTTTTAATCAAAGAGTGAAATAAAATAAAAAAAAATCCATAAAAACTTTTCTAGTGAGAACATACTTTTACTTTATTGTTTCTTTGCAGAAGATTCTGGTTAATCTCTGCTCTGTGGAGCAACATTTCAAGACCTTTTATCATTTTCTTCATAAAAACAGAATGATTTGATTAAAAGAACAAACTATATTTTAAATTACATAATTATGATTCACTGAGAGAATTATTTAATTTTAATTACAAGCTTTTTATCATCTGCACCAGAATAGTTTTTATTGTCACATATAAAGAAAATCATCCTACTGTTCAAGGTATATAATACTTTATTACTAATGATAAAAGCTGCATAGTGATTTTATTGAAAGATTTTCATTCCCACTAAGAATAGATAGCTACCCATTTGCTTCCTAAAACTGGGCAGTGAAGTAGTCCAACTATGGGCCAGCTGCTTGAAGAAGTTCTGATTCATTTGCAAGATTCTTGGATATTTAAAAAAAAAATTCTAATTATACATTCAAAATTGAATTCAAGGCCATAAACATAGAAGGCAAATAAATTAAACACTGCACTACTCTTTCATTGTTACATAAAAACTTAAAAAAAAAAAGATCTTAGATTAGATGAAAAGTTTGCAATCATTTTAAAATAGTTGTTACCAAACTCTTTTGAGAAGTGGGCCATGACAAAATATTGCAATCAATAAATACTGAGCTAAAAAAATAAAATGGAAATAAATAACTTATATGAATTACATATTAGTTGTAATTTTAACCTTATTGAATGTAATATAAAGCCTAAAATGAATAAATTCCGAATTATTATCATCAGTTTTTATTTTGGTCAGTTTATTACATTCATTTTAATCCAGTTTCTTTTATCTAATACTTCATTTTCCATGTTACTTCTCTCAACAGAATCAGGTTCTTGGAAAAAAGAAAACACAGCTTCCTTTAATAATCGCATTTTTTATACATATAATAATATCTTTATGTTATAGTATTTTATACATTTTTTTCATAACAAATATCAAAATCAATTGTTTACATAATTTCTTCTTGAAAGTGATAAAATCAAGCATATATTTATTCTAGGTGATCATTAAATGTTATATAACTAACATCTGTTTTTATGTAAACACAAATGGAAGCATTTTCTGAATCAAATCCATGCAGTTTTTACAAATTAATGTCAATGTTTGCCATAATGGTGTGTCAATAGTTCAAAGATTGTGGAAATAGCATATTAATAATAGTATGGCAGTATAGATATTCTTAATAATAATTAATACACATTTATATATTTATAATATTGTGGGAGGAACTATTCACATGTGTTAAAATTGACGCACTCTCCCATCAATAATTGTTTCAAAACCATAGGTGGACCATCTATGGTTAGAGGTTATTCTTTAAATAAACCAACATTATTGACTATGTCCAAATTGTATAAATTAAGTTGATATATAACAGGGAAGAGAAAGTTTCTCATTTTTAACTACCTGTGACACTGCATCTTATTAGTTTATATAGATTTAATAATTAATAACGTAATGAATTATATATCTATAATCTTGTAGCAGAAACTTCACACATATATTAAAATAACAAAGATTGTTTAAAAAGAGGACATTTCTCTTCTTTGTGACATGTAAACTGAATTTGTGCAAATAATATCCCAATTTAAAAATTAGGTTTATAATAAGTTTAAAACCTAATTTAGGCACAATCAAAAATTGTTGGTGTAGTCAAAGAGTAAGCTCTAACCATAAGTGATCCATCTATGGTTTTAAAGCAGTTATTGATGGAGGTGTATGTCACTTTAAGTGCAGGTGTGAAGAATTACACAGCACTTTCTTTTTGAATATTATGAAACTAGTAAGAGGATAGCTCGAGCAACCAGATATAAAAAATTAATAATCAAAAAAATAATAATTCTTTACACCAGCTGTAGAATCAAATAATAATTTTATACATAAAAAGCTTTTTTTCAGCACCTGCTTTGGTGCCATTTTCAAATGTTACTAATCTATTTAACGTTAATGAATCACTTGACATAAAACTATCCAGTCTCCAATAATGGAATTAAAACAATAATAATATAAATAATTAAAATAAATCAAAACCATCATATATAAATTGAATAATTACAAAACAATTGATGATATCATAATAATATGTCAAACAATATTACATGTATTTTTTATACAATTATATATATCAACTTATATAATTTTCAATTCATTTTTAATCAACCAATTATTAAACAAATTTGTAGAAGTCTTATAAATATTCATACAATTAGACAAATTATTTTTAATATAATATGTTTCATATATTTATCTTTTTTTTTTTGATCTTTGTTGAAATTTAAATATTTAATACTTTTTGTAGCATCTATTTTATGGCTGTATTTCAAGTAGTGAATACATTATTCTAGATATGTTGATAATATTTTAATTATTGATAATAAAAGAGTAATGAATAATATTTATAATGAGTCTAATAATAATATATTTAAAATTAAATTTACTAAAGTAGAATTTGAAGATAAGATTAAATATTTAGATATAGAAATTAATATAGATAATGATAATAAAATTACTTTAATTTTTTTTATTAAAGAACATAAATTAAGAAAAAATATTCATATAGATTCACAACAAGCATGGGTACAAGAATTAGCAGTAATTAAAATTTTGAATATAGGAATGATAAATACAATATAGATAAAAATGTAGCTCAATTGAAAAAGAATCAATTTATTAAATTATATAAAGATTATGGATATAATCCTAAAACTATTAGCAATATATTTTTTACTTCTATGGTACATGATAAAATTTTTGAAAATAATGATGGTATTAATAATGGTAATAATGAATCAAGTAAGAAATGGATTAAACTTTCATATTATCCTAGGATTTATAATACTTTAAGGTATAATAAAAATTATATTAATGAGAATATGCATATTGGCTGTCAAATAGTAAAAATCTTGATCAATTAATAAGTAATTATAGGTTAAGGAATAATTTACAGTTCAAGAAAGGAATTGTATATAAAATTACATGCAAAATTTGTAAAATGATTTACTTTGGGCATACTGGAAAACAGTTAGAGGTAAGAGCCAAAGAACATACCAATGCTATTAAAAGAAGAGATGATAGGTCTGCATTATATATTCACAACTTGAAATATGTGCCATTGACCCATTCCAACACTATGGATTGAGAAGATAAGTCTGCAAGATAGGACCACTCTCCTATCCATATGTAGCGTTTTCTCTTTATATTACATGCATGATTCCTTTGCCAGATAGAAGTACCTTCCTATGCTGGTTGAAGCTCATGTTTTCTCCAATAATATCATGCTGTTCAGATGCACATTCCTGTCAGCATGATTCTATGTTAACATGTTCACATTGCATTGGTTGCTGATATATATCTGGAAGTGTGCGTTGGTGTGGCTGCGGACTTTTAGCCTGGAATCAAATGTTTGAAGATCTTTTAAATGCGTCGTCTGGATAGCTCATCTATACTCAACATTTCTAAGATTAAAAATAAAAGTCAAAACAAATAAAAATAATAGTAAATAATAATGAAACAAACAAATTTTTTTTATATAATTATTTTTCAAGTTTCGTGTGTCGTCACTTATATATATGTGTGAATAAAATCTTTTTGTGTTATTAATACTAACAGTGATCTAGTGATTGCTTTTATTATTATTTATTAAAAGAAATATAGTTAATAAATGTTTAAACCTCTGCTACTTTATGAGTTAGTGACTTGGGCTGGCGGTCATGATCTTAACAGTGCATATCTGTTTACTTTATAAATTTTCTAGGTTCAAATGATCTAGTGGCACCCCTGTACGACAGATACAGTAAGACTGGATATTTCACATCATTTCCTGACTGTTATAAATGGCTGCCTAGTGTGTGGCATGATATTCATTAACCACAAATACCTTGATCAAATAAAATAGTTTAGGAAATAGTGCGAATAGCACCCTGAACATCAGAATAGGTATAGTAGGAATAAGTTGTGATAAGATGTGACTGTCAAATATAAATATGATCGTCAAATAACTTTAATGTTTAAAAAAAAAAGAAAAGGAATGATTTAGTAATTTAAAAATATGCCCATGGAAAAAAAAAGAATTTTAATGCATTATTATTGCCAAATAGTATTAACTCTAACTAAAGTCTTTTCTTTATCATTTTTTTTTAATAAGTTCGGTGATATGTAATGGGATATCTATATATGCACTACATTTAAATTTTAATACTTAATTTTTTTTGTAAATATCTAATACTGAATTAAAAGCACAAACATTCAAAATGCACAAATAATGAATTATTAATTTATTAATATGTTTGATTTAAATATTAAAATAAGATAAGCTTTAAAAAAATTATAGAATCGAAGCAAAGATTCTAATCTTTAAATAAAATATAATAAAAAGCCTTTTGATTTTAAAAATAATGAAGAGAGTTTTTAATCTTAAAAATAAAAATTACAAACAGATCCTTGGGGCAAAATGACCATTGAAAAGAGATTACGAAAGAGATAAGAGTCGAGAAATAGAAACAAAAGACTTGCTTTTCCTGCCCAGAGATAGAGACACAGACCTCAGTGGAAAACTCAAAATCTACCTAGCCACAAACCCAAAATCTACTTGGATAAATCTAATGAACCAATGAAAAATAGATATGAAATATGAGAGATCGATCCGTGCATTCGAGAGATAAGGTGCCTGAGGACTATAAAAAGAAAATCCAAAGCAAATAATTAGTTTGAGATTAGAAAAATTAAAAATTTAAATTCATTCGTCTTTGCTGAAAGTAGAAATAAAAATTTAAAAAGCTATTATCGCCGTCACCCAACATGTAATCAGCTTCATCGTGCTTCCTTTGGTTCAGCCAGCTGAAGGCAGCCTTCATCATGGATCACAGGATCGAACCACTGGAACCATCTTCATAAAACATCTTCAGAGATCCTCATAAAATTGTCATCGTCTGCAAGAAATGGCCCTTGCATAACTCAGATCTTCGTCGCAAAGGAATGAGCACGGAGCAAGGAAAGTATAAATTATAAATATGAAATATAAACTCTTAAATTTAAAATCTTCGAACTTTATTTGTTTCTAAAAATGAACTATAAACTTTCTTTCCAAATCAAACCAGAACTTTATTTTTTTTATAAACTTTGCAATTTTAAACTCTGATCTAAAGTTAGAACGTAATCTCTTAAAATATGTATTGTATTTTTTTATATTTTTATTCATGCTTAATAAGAACTGTTTGTAATAGGGTAGGGGTTTGCGATTGCAAACTTAAATTTAAAGATAAAAACACATATTGTTATTTGTGCATTATTAAATTTTAAAAATAGGTTAAAAATAGTATTTGTGAAAAAAAAAAAAGTTAAATATAATGTGTCATTTTAAAATGATTTAAAACTGTAAACTAAAGATTTTTTTTTTTGAATTAAATTAATAAAAATGATTTAAATGTTAGTTGAGTGTAGATGGCTGCTAGACTCGTTTAAATATATGTTAGTTTAAAAAGGGTTTTGATTTCGGACTATTTGTTTCGTAGTTGTGTCAATGCTGGTGGAGAGATATGTGGACGTTTATATCAATGTAATGTGAAGTGTGTTAGCATCTAGGGTGATGAGTCCAACTGAATGCATGACCCCAAAAAGGTAGTCATATCATTGAAATGGACGCAGATGTATTTCCTGCGCCATTGACCCATTCCAACTCTATGGATTGAGAAGATAAGTTGGCAAGATAGGACCGCTCTCCCATCCATACGTAGTGTTTTCTCTTTATATTACATGCATGATTCCTTTGCCAGATAGAAGTATATTCCTTTGCTGGTTGAAGCTCGTTTTCTCCAATAATATCATGCTGTTCAGATGCACATTCCTGTTGGCGTGATTCTATGCTAACATGTTAATATTGCATTGGTTGTTGATATATATCTGGAAGCGAACGTTGGTGTGGCTGCGGACTTTTAGCCTGGAATCAAATGTTTGAAGATCTTTTAAATGCATCGTCTGGATAGCTCATCTATACTCAACATTTCTAAGATTACAAATAAAAGTCAAAACAAATAAAAATAATAGTAAATAATAATGAAACAAACAAATTTTTTTTATATAATTACTTTTCAAGTTTCGTGTGTCGTCACTTATATATATGCGTGAATAAAATCTTTTTGTATTATTAATACTGACAGTGATCTAGTGATTGCTTTTATTATTATTTATTAAAAGAAATATAGTTAATAAATGTTTAAACCTCTGCTACTTTATGAGTTAGTGACTTGGGCTGGCGGTCATGATCTTAACAGCACGTATCTGTCTACTTTATACATTTTCTAGGTTCAAATGATCTAGTGGCGCCCCTATATGACAGATACGGTAAAACTGGGTAATTTTTTAGATCTTTCCTGACTTATAATATATATAAAATAAAATGTATTTCAAATAATCTACACTAAGGTAAAGGCCTATTCAATATCCTAATATTGAAAAGATATTATTTATCAGCCTTGACAATTGCCAGTTAGTAAAACTTTGAGCAAGATTTCTTTCTAGGTAAGAATAGATGCTTGTTAATCAATATTGATTATTGGTTAATTAACTGAACGAGAAATCCTAAGTTTTACTGGAACTCAAAAGAAGTACTGTTTTATTTATATCAGACTCAAGCTCCAGCATAAGAGTACCTTGCCATAAATTCTATATTGGTATAAAAATCTATGAGGGAGTGTAGTGAGATGGTGGAATTCTTCATTTTTATAACATCACAATCAATGATCATGATCAAAACCAACTAGCATCTGAATCCAATATAAATAATTATTAGTTATGAGTTATAAGCATAGCTTCACTGGCAATAACCATCAAGAATCAGCAGTAACTCTTTGTAATTAGATGTAAAAAAACACTATAAAATCTGAGGTTAATCATAATCTAGTCAAACTTAGGGCATGTTGCAAAAGCATTCCTCAATATTTTGTCTGCATACACCTACATAGATAACCATAAAAATAAATCTATATCAAATATACTAGCAATATTATATCACTGCTCTTGGTTATCCAGTACTTTGAATATGTTGGCCATCAACAAACTAATGATCAACCTAAAATATAAAAATAAAATGATATAAGTGGACTTTAAAATGAACTTTATTTTTGTATCACCCAAAACAACTCTATAGAGAACTATCAGAATGTCCATATAGACACTAACACACACACACATACACACACACATATATATATATATTGTAAAATATCATTATACTTAAAATAATGTGACTGAGATTGTGAACAAGAGAAAATACACATATATAATACTTAATCTATTCTATAATTAAATCTCATCACTGGAATAACTTACACATCTTCTTAAAGCATAATTATATAATGAAATCATTGGTAATTTGGAGAAAAAATAGGTAAAAAAATCAAGATAAAAAGGAATTCAAAACAAACTTTAAAAAAAAAAAATTCTGCACTTATGTCCTTTAAAAATTGAAAGTTGCTTACTTCTGAGAAGCATGGTAGTTCTGCCAGTTTAGATTACAGTTTTACTATTATAACTGATATTAATATAGGGTTTTTATATATAATGCAGTTTCTGCAGTCCTGCCTTTATTGATTTATTAATTTTTTTAAAAAATCTGAAGAGGTCAATATCTTATGAGCAGTTGGAAAATATTAATCATCTTTACTTTTTTATTTACAACAAAAATAACCTCCAAGCATTCCTTTTGTGGTGTCTCAGTTTTATGCAAAAGGTTTAGAATAAAAAATTGTTTTTTTGTTTGTTTATTAAATATTTTTGACTATTTTTACATATTAATTGGATAACTATTACATAAATGAAAATACTTATGTACAATTTGATTTTATTCATTTATGACTTATTTTAAAAAAAAATAGAAGTTAATAAACATGACCATTATATTAACAAAAATAATCATAATGTAGGTTTGATCCTGCTTTATGTGAAACTGATTGCATAACATCATTACCTTTTGGAATTGACATTATGTTAGAATATCTTAAAATACTGTAATAATTACAAAACAAATATCAGATTTTAAAGTAGAATTTGATAAAATTACCATATGCCCACATTCATTTGTTTACATTTGGAAAAAAATTAAATGAAAAAAAGATTTGATTATTTTCCAAAAAGTTTATTTTCACATTGTTGTATATCATATTATACTCTTTGTTCTTATTTATTGTTCATTTTTTCAATATTTGCTAAATTCAAATATGATTTTTTTAGAATATTTTTCATCAAGTCTTATTTATTGACTGTTAGTATAAAATATATATACAGAAATGAAAGTCTGAGGATTTTTAAAAACTTCCAGGTATAACAATAAAAAATGTCAAATAAATTAATAGTGAGAGTGTTAATAAACTTAATAAATAAATAAAAGTATAAAAAATATTTACATCTAAAGTTTTACATTTTGTTCAATTCTGTATCTACTTTTATATAATGCATATAATTATTATTCCCTTTTAATTCTTTTAAATAATAGCTCATTTAATCTAAATGAGTTATTTCCTTACAATAATCAAATCCCAAAATATTTCATAATAAAGAAGAAAAAAAACTTTAACTTAATGAATATAGGCAGTGACACTCATTCTTAATGTTTATAAATTTTTTGTTTTCATTTTAATGAGAAAACCCAGTGGACTATACATGTATAAATTATGTCATTCTCTTCCTTTTTTTTGCTCTGTATGTGTCATGTTTTTTTAATGACAAAATTTGAATTATTTTTATTAATTTTTATCTAAGTTATAGTTTTTTTTTATCTCTTTTTATTGGAGACCACATTAAGTTTTTAGACAGAAAAAAATAAATTTTAATATCACTTCAAGCATTAATGACTCTATTTTAATTTCTAGGTCCTCAACTTCCGAAGGGATTTCTAGCAATTCTAATTTATGTACTTTTGGAAGACAAAGCAATTTTTTTAGCAGTGAAAAATGAAATGATGAGCAATATGTATTTACAAAAGCTACCAGTATAATAGTCTCTTCATACTAACAACTTCTAATAATTCCAGCCTGATTTTCTCATATTATGTAAATAGTAAATTTTAAATTTTTTTCCTCTAAAATTTTGATTATAAAAATATACAAAAAAAATGCAAAATTGAAAAAATGTGTTAAGTCATAATGAATATATAAAATTAGTCCTATATATATAGAGGCCACCATCACGTCAATATTTATATGATAGTAATGAATATATAAAAATAATCCTATATGTATAAAGCCAATGTAATAAAATTCAAAGCTGCATAACAATCACTAAATTTAGTGGTCATATTAGAATGTGACTATGATCAATGAAAACTAATAAAGTGAGGATTCAAATAATGGATTTGTGCAGATAGCCATAATGGATGTATGCACCATAAGATTTTTACATAGGTGAAAATGAAATTTCTTATGGTATCTAGTGTCGGAATACACAAGTTGTGCTTTCAATAGTTTTACAATATTCATATAAGAAGTGGTCTGCCTAAAAAGGGATATGAAAGTTTTCCTGGCTGTGTGGGGTTATGATCACACAATAAAAGTGCTCAAAGAGGCTGTTTTAGTTCATATCAATTAAAATTGGGATAGACAATACACCTCATCAAACTCTATTTCACTTAGCTTCTTCACAAATGTTGATTGATGTGTCAGTTCCATCCAACAACTTTTTGTGTACTTGCTTCAACTTTATAATCAGAAGAGAATGAGTCATGAATAGTTCTGTTGGGAAAGATAAATCTGCATTTTTATTTATATTTCGATACTTTCCCTGCATGGATTATTTTATTATTTGTAAGCAATAATTTTGTAATAATCAATCTAACAAAATGTAATCTTTTTAATAATGTGAAAGGTAAGACAAATAATAAAAAGAGCATTATTATTATTAATATTCTACATTGTACTAAATCTAAACCTTTTCTTTTTAGCTGCATCATGTGTAGAATCTGAGCCATTTTCTGCATGAAGACATTCCTTTCTGTTACTTTTCCTTTACTCACTCCTGCAAGGAAACATCTCTTATTGGGTTTTTGGAAAAATGAAAGATATAATTGAGCATATTTTCAAGTACTTTATAATAATGGATTATCATAGGTAAATCATTTTTATGTCATTTTATTTCATTCTCAATAGTATATACACTTTTCATATAATTATGTAATTCTATCAAACTTGTATTGTTTAAGTTAACATGATAAGGTAAAATAAAACGAATAATAAAATCATAAATGCACTGAGGCAGATTTTGGAAAATTGCTTCTAGAATCATAATGCTGAAGACCAATATGTAAAGCAAGACAGTATGTAAGGAATGTAAGGAACCTGTTAATAAAAAAAACAAAACAATTTATATATAAAAATTTAGAAATTTTGAATAAATATAAAAATAATAATTTTAAAAAAATTTCAGATCTTTTTTTTTAAATTTCATAACTTTCTGATAACATAAATTAGATAATTGTTTCACAATTCTAAATCAGGTTATCTTAAAAATTGTGTCATATATCAATTCTCCAAAAATTAAATATGGCGCTCTTTTTTAGCTGAACAGATTAAACCTCCCTCCCCACTTTTTTAAAAAATTAGGAAATACCACACAATTGTAATATAAAGCACCTTATTCTAACCACATCCGATCTTATATATGGGTATTTAAATTTTTTATTATCTGAATTTTAGCTCATTGGATATGAGGATTATTAATTGTTGGAATTGTTGAATCATCTCTTATTTAACTTCAATGTATGTTGCATTCTTTTGCTAAACGCTACACGATGTTTTGTTTATTTCCGAATTTAACACGAATGTCTTAGAAAAGACAGCAATTTGTTCTCCCCTATATCCTTAGGAAACTAGTGAGATATTAAATTCATTAAAAGTGGAAAGTTACTCATAATTTAAAAAAAGACAAACACACACACACGTTTACTTTTAATACAATTAGTGACGTAGATGTAGTTCGTAAACATTGAATTCTAATAGATAAACGGCAAATGTTATATTTTGATTTTATTTGTTTCATTTTATTTAAAAAAAAAAATGAATAAAGAAAACAAAAAGTACATTAAGATTTAGTATATTTTTTTCAGTACCGATAATAAAAGAAATCAAAACTTTTTGAATTTTGAAAACAGTATTTTATTAAATAGTACTGCTTATTCTTATATCTTAATAAATAATTGGTATGTTGTATTTTCACAGATATGAATTTATATGTGTGTAAGGATTATTTCTCACAACAATAACCATTCAACAAAGTCTACGAAAACAGACCTCGAGGGTATTGGCTGGTAACAGTAAGAAAACTTTACGTCAAAAAAAAAAAAGAAGTTTTTTTTTTAGTTTGTATTCGTATATGTAAGCTTTTATCATTTCCAAAGGGAAATCTATACGATTAATCAATGTTTTACTATAAAACTTTCAAAAATCAAACTTTATTTACACATTAGAGTGGATACAAAAGCAATCAATGATAGGATAACATAGTCTATAAGCAAGTTTCAATGTATACCTATAAATGATGTATGCAAGCCATGTATACAGAAATATCAAAAGTTGTATAAGACAACAACCACAAAATATAAATGTAGGTTTAAACAACAACTAAAATATAGCTCCCATCACGTTCGAAGGATTCGTTATTATTTTGTTAAAGATCTATACAAAGTGTTCGTCGAAATTTAACGCTAGTCCATACGTATATATATATACCTTGGATACAATGCCAATATTTTATAAATAAAATCAATAATATTATTAAGAATACCAAAACATAACATTGATGTACTATTGAAAGAATTATTTAATGGAATTGTAAAATGTTGATTTGTATATTTATTCATTATATCTATGGCCTGTCTGCCGGAAACAATATGTTTCACACATATTGAAGAAAACATTTATTAATTTTGTATTATGGTTTTGGATCACAGACATTATAGGAATTATTACTCACAGTACCCAAATAAATATAGTAATTATTAAAATTAAAGAAGATTGTAATAGTGATATTAAATGAATTCTGCAGAAATTGATCTGTAATAATGTTCAATATTCCAGGTGCTCATATGTCAGTAGGATTTGAATTACGAATGTGTGACATATTTATATTTTAGAAATGAACTAATGGGTCTAGATGTACTCACGATGAAATCATAATGAATAAACCAAAAACATGTCATAAAATACCACATTGTAATATTATTGCTCCATAGTTACAGTATATTCAAATAATTGCACATGGATTTGTTTCTAGCCCAGGTGTTTTGAAACTTTGGGTACTGAGTGACTTATTAATGTCATAGACTGTTTAGTTTAATTTTAAGGTTTTCTATTATATATATATTTTCAAGTAACCACTTCATGTATGTATGTTGATATGAAGAATGCTTGTTTTAAAGCAAGCAATTAATTAGAGGAAATCACTATTGTTGATCGAGATTATAAATAATCATTGAATAGATTGTATTAGGATAATTTATTTAGGTTTGATATTCTTAATAACAAGCCATAATAAGTTAAACTGTCTTTATCAATTAAATTTGAACAAATTTAATTCAAACATAATTGTGCAATGCATTTATTGTCTAGCAATATACATGGTCTAAACATCCACATGATTACCTCATGTTTGATTTTCCATGACTTTTGTTACTTTTACTTGTTCATTATTTATGCAATGTAACTAAACTGCCATTGTTGTTTTATTAACTATAAGTCATGAATTGCACTTATTTTAATTATTAACAATAATAATTATAAGCTATAGCCACAGAAAACAGGGATAGATGAATTTTAACTGACAAATAATTTAATATAAATTTATATCTATTTCAATCAATTAATATTAGTTTGTATTTACCTTTTGAAGACTTTTATCTAATGAAGAATTAGTACTCTTCGTTATTCGACACACACTTGTAAAACTCTTTATTTTAATATTTCAACATATTGTATTTTATGAAATATTAAGTCTGACTTGATAAAATAGTCTTTAACTGAGGTTATTAAATCTATCAATTCTCTTGCATTCATTTGATTGATCACAGAATTCCTTTTGTTCAATCCATTTAATCCCATTTATACAATGAATATATGACTTAATTTGAGTATATGACTATGATCAGCTAGCTGTTTCATTCAAACCATTACAGTTTTTGGTATCCCACTGTGTGACTCAAAAATGAACAACTAACATTTGAGATTGGTTTAAATCACATATAGATACTTTAAAAAAAATTTGTTGGGTAATAAATTTTTTATATATATTCATAAGATATTATTGTCCATTTCAGTAACATAATTGATAATCCAATTAAAGTGACAATAGGGTATGCATATGTCTACAGCACATGGGAGAGTACTTTCTTCCAGCCTTAATTGATGAAGTTGGTCCAAAGGTTCTTAAGACATCAACGGTATACCCTTATTTGTCCACAATAAATTATTTTCCTGCATAATTTGTGATAGTTATACATAAGTTTTATTTGTATCTTTATTTCATTAAATATTAGTATGGAGGTCACTAATTTAGAAGTAGGGCCTCAGGTGAGTATCTCAGAGTTAGTGAGAATAATGCTCATAAAATTTGAGGCTCTCAAAAGTAAAATAGATAAAAATTCAAAGGAGATGAATGCTAAAATGGATGTTTATTTGAAAGAATTAAAGATAGGTTCCAGTAAAAATTTTGAGGGACTAGATAAAAAAACTGAAAGAACCAAAAATAGAATTAAAGAATGAGATGAAATAACTAAAAGTAAATTCTAGAGAATTTAAAGATGACATTAATGTTAGATTCAATGCATCCAGTACAAGGTTCAAAGAATTTAGGCAAGATCTAGATGCTAAATTAAAAGGATCTGAAGAAAGATGTAATGTGAAATTTGGAGAATTGAGAGATGAGATCAAAAGATTAGAAGGTAAATTAGACTTAACTCTGAAAAAATTTGAAGAGATTTTTAAAATTAAAGTACAGGTAAAGGTCAAAGATATAACAAAATCAAGTATCAGGTACAACAATTTAGGGTCAGCCATTCTGAAAGTGAGGTAAGAATTTTACAGAAGAAATTTAAAGGAGCTTGGAGTATTAATAAGTAAAATAAGGATATGTATTATGGGTTAAAAGGTAGTGAAGCAACCACATGAAAGAAATTTTATAAGATTTTAGATAGAGGATATAAAATGGTAAAAACACAGTTCCACAATAGCTAACAAAAGTGATATTACCAGATCAGGAATCATGAACCTGTCCATTCTAAAGAGAGAAATCGCTATAGATGTAAAGGAAGTGAGAAAAATTTTATTGTAACAAATATAATGGAAATATTTAACCTATCTTCTTATAGTAATGATGGTAATATAGATGATAGTATAGATTCAAAGGGTAATCAATATATCATACCAATTTTAGTGTTTCAATGAACATTAATCACTATTATAACTATTGTCATAAATGTAGAATGAAGGTGCACATTGTAAACTGTTATAATCTAAATGATATGAAGAAGGGTCTTTGTATTGAACACCAATCTGAACTTTCTATTAGAAAATCTTTTAAGCATTCTTTTTATAAGTATAAAACTAAGTGGCACAGGATTTGGCATGAGTGTAAAAGAATGGCCCACAATAATGTCTTTAAAAATATTACATTTATTAAAAGATTAAATAAATTATAAAAGGCAGATCTTAATCTTGATTACCTTGAATGTAGTTATGGAGCAGAAGTTATGTAAATAACTGCCAGAACAAAGTTGGAAAATTAAAATGCTCAAATTTCAGTCATGACACAAATGATATGAAAGAGTTTATAAATTTTCAGATAACTTATGGAATCAAAAGGGTTAAGTGCCATGAGTATTTATTCATAATAGAGAATAGGAATTACTTAATGCAATATATCAATGATCATTCTGGGGACTATAAATATTATTAAAATGAGAATGGATGTGGGTCAAATATAAGATCACATTCTAACCACCACTTGTATCGATTAGCTTACAACAAAAATAAGTACAAAATAAGAGTTAAGAAATCTTTTTAGAAAATATAGTTCTAAAATTTGAGAAGTATGTAAAAGATATGATAGAACCCAAAGTGGAATAAGGACATCTCAAAGTGATAATTCAATTAGTTAAAAGGAATTTCCAAATAGTCAGACAATTGAGTTGAAGGTGTTTCAAGAGAGTAAAATGGTCAAATTTAGATTTTCTAGTGGAGTCTAAGAGTTTGTCAAAAAATATAGTGTTAAAAATAGAAGAATCCAGATGATGGTACAAAATAAAATTAAAGAGTTACAAGAAAATATAAGAGTGGAATTTAAGGTGATACAAATACACGTCAGTCAAACTTAGATAGAAATTTTGAGGATATAATAGAAAGGCCAAAATGTAAATTTAAAAATGTTGATAAAACAGAGATTTGTATTTGGTGTACTGTATATTGTAAATTACAGTAGGGTATCTAGCATTATAGAGTGTGATGGAATAGTGCAAATATTGGTATGGAATGATAATGATAATATTGAGAACCTAAACACTGCAGAAATAGCTTACGCTGCTATTAACAAGGCTGATAAAGGACCGTATATGAGTTACATTAAAAATCTGTCCAGTAAAGACTTACATAATGCTGAAATGGCAATGTTCAGTGACAATATTCATAATGCTGAAAACATATTACTTCAAACAGAACTTATTTTTTGCACTACTCTGTTAAATATGAATTTTTATAATTGGAATACTTTTGGGTTTAACTATTAAACATAAAACACATGCAGATGAGGTTAGAAATATATAGTTGTTTAGTTTTAATATCATTATAGGTAAAAAAAAAAATTTTGAGCAGGGAGGGGGGATATGTACCATCCAGAGATATTCCAACCACATTCAATATATATATATAAACATTTTTTATCTTAATTTGAACTCGTTCTTGGATATGAGAATTATTAATGGTTGGAATTGTCAAATGATATTTTACTTAACTTCAATATATGATACATTCTTTTGATAAAGCTCTAAGTGGTGTTTTGTTTATTTCCTAATTTAGTATAAATGTTTCTTAGAAGAAATAGCAATTTGCAATTGGTTCTACACTGTACCTTTATGAAAATAGTGAGATATGAAATTCATCAAATGTGGAAAGTCACTCATATTTTAAGGAGAAAAACGTAGTTTACTTTTGATACAATTAGTTACATAGATGTAGTTTGTAAACTTTGAGTTCTGATAGATAAATAGCAAAAGTGATGTTGAAATTGAAATAATGATTTTGACTTGTTTCATTTTATTATGTCTTTGAGAATAAGCTCGTGATTCATTTTTATTTTTAAAAAATAATAGTAATAAACGAAGAAAAGAAGTGTATTAAGATTTAGTATATTTTACATACTGATAAAAGGGTACTAATCTTTTAGCTAAAGATGCCACTCTATGGCGTGGTTTTCGCGCCAAAACACATAAAAATGCTGTTTCCGTGGCCGACATGTTTGAACCCGTGTTTTCTATAATACAACTTTTTTGTTGTGCTACAGAATGCAGGCCACTATGTCGCATCACAGCACAGCATGTATGTCGCATAGCAGCAAATACATTTTCCGAATTCGCACAATTTATAAAATAATTATGGCTTGATGAGAGAGTTTGTATTTGAATTGTAGTGAAATGTTGTTTTCATTGGATTTTTTTTATTTTAAAGTATTGAAATGTTCAGATTTTTTAAAGCAATAATTCTAAGACTTTCTACAACATACTGTATCGAACTTTTATTTAGGAAAATGTTAAATATCTATGTTTTTATTGAGTTGCAATTAGGTAACGTGTCAAGTAACGTACTGTTCATAACATTCCACGAGACAAAGAAGATTCTACTGTCTGTATATTTTTGAAGTAAAAAACAGCGATACAAAAAAATATCCAGTAAGAAAAGTCCAAATAAACAGGTTTTTTTGTAAATTTCATAAAAAACAAATATTATAAACATGTTTAATAAGTAAAGAAGACATTTGTATGTGTTTGTTGTTGTTTAAAAAAGTTTGAGTTTCTTTCTTGTCCGAGTACAGTTACGATTTTGAATTTTTTTATTTTAGCATTACAAACAACAGAACACTAACCCTAAAACTAACCCTAACCCTAAAACTAACCCTAAACCTAACCCTAAAACTAACCCTAAGACTAACCCTAAAACTAACCCTAAACCTAACCCTAAAACTAACCCTAAACCTAACCCTAAAACTAACCCTAAACCTAACCCTAAAACTAACGCTAAAACTAACCCTAAATCTAACCGTAACAACTTTTACTTTTATTATGATTATTATTTTTTAGTTAAACAACAACAAAAAAAGTTGTAACACAAGTAAAAAAATATCTGATAGAAAATTGATAAAAAAAAAGCCGTAACACAAGTAAAAAAATATCCGATAGAAAATTGATAAAAAAAAGCCGTAACACAATTTAAAAAGTATATGATATAAAAAACATGAATCAAATTGTAATTTGTTGATTTTTTTTACATTTATTATTATCATTTAAATTGTATACGTTAATAAAAAATAATATTTAAAAAAGACGATTTTGTTTTGTTTTTATTTTCGCATTACAAAAAAGCACAGCAAAATTATTATAATCAATGGCCCGAGAATGATCACATTTTATAGTTTTAGCATGAAAATGGCACCATCCAATGGAATCTTTATCTATAAGACAAGCACTGATAAAAGAAATCAAAACATCTCGAATTTTGAGAATAGTATTTTATAAATAACACTGCTTATCAATAACATCTAATAAATAATTGGTATGTTGTATTTACACAGATAAGAATTTATATGTATGATTGATTTTTTTTTTTTTTTTTTAAAAAGGACTATTTATTATAATAATAACCATTCAACAAAGTCTATAAAAATAGACCTTGAGCATGTTGGCTGGCAACCATAAGAAAACTTTATGGCAAAACAAGAAGTAAAAAGGGTTTTCTTTTAGTTTGTATTCATATATGTATGCTTCTTTTATCATTTCTAAAAGGAAATCTGTACGATTAACCAATATTTTACTATAAAAGAAAATGAAATGTATGTACTCATGAAATTGTTAATTAAGGAATTAAGTAGCATAGATTATTAAAAACAAAATTGATGTCTACTTTAAAGACTACAAAAAATATTAATGGAGGTTTAAACAACAACTGAAATATGGCTCCCATTGCATTCAAAATATTCATTCTTAATTATGTTAAAGATCTATAAAATATTCATCGAAATTTAAAGCAAGTACATGCTTATATACCTTGGATACAATACTTATATTTTATTAATAAAATCAATAAAATGCAAAAATACCATTAAGGATACCAAAATATAATATCAATGGACTATTAAGAGGATTATTTAATAGAATTGTAAAATGTTGATTTGTATATTTATTCATTATATCTATGACCTGTCTGCCAGAAGCAATATCTTTCACATGTACTGAAGAAAACATTTGTTAGTTTTACATCATGGTTTTGGATCACAGACATTATAAGAATTATTAGTAATGGTTAAAAATAAAGAAAGCTGTAATAGAAATATTAAATGAATACTGTAGAAATTAACTTGTGATAATGTTCAATATTCCAGGTACTAATACACTAGTAGGATTTGAATCAGAAGTACATGATGTAATGATTTTATAGAAATGAACTAATGTGTCCAGATCTCAAGATGAAATCATAATTAATAACCCCAAATCATAAGTCTAAAATACCATTTCATTGCAATATTATTGCTCCATATTTAAGGTGTATTCAAGCAATTGCACATCGGTTTGTTGTCAGACCAAGTGTTTTGAAACATTGGATATTGAGTGTCTTGTTAATGTCACAGAGTGTTTAGTTTTATTTCAAGGTTTTCTCTTATATGTATATATTCAAGTAATTATTTTATATATGTCTGTCAGTATATAGAATAAAGAATATAATTAATTTGTTGAAATCGCCATAATTAATTGAGATTATGAATAATCACTGAGTAGATTTTATTAGGATAATTTATTTAGATTTGATATTCTTAATAATAAGCTGTAATAAGCTAAATTTTATTTACTAATTAAATTTGAAACTTTTTTAATTCAAACATATATTTTCTTTTAATTGTGCAATGCATATATTGTCTAGCATTATACATAGTTTAAACATCAACATGAACACACCACATGCTTGATTTTCATTATTATTATTACTTGTTCATTATTTATGCAATGTAAATAAACTGCCATCATTGTTGTATTAATTAGAAGTCATGTGTTGCACTTATTTTAATTCTTAACAATAATAATTTTAACTGGTAAATAATTTAGTATGAATTTATATCTGTTTCAATCAATTAACATTAGTTAGTATTTACTTTTCACAGCCTAGTATCTAATGAAGAGTTAGTTAGTACTCTTCATTATTTAATCCTATATTAGATTGTACTGGTATGAGTGAGTGAGAAGGTCAACACACACATATAAAACTCTTTATTTTAACCATTTCAATATATTAAATGTGACTTGATATACTAGAGTCTATCCAAAAGTATTAAATCTATCAATTCTCTTTCATCCATTTGATTGGTCATATGATTCCTTTTTTCTCATTCCATTTAATTACATTCATATGATGAATATATGTTTTAATTTGAGTATATGACCCATGATCAGCTAGCTGTCATACATACCATTACTCTCTCTCTCTCTCTCTCTCTCTATATATATATATATATATATATATAGTTACTCTATATATATATATATATATATATATATAGTAACTAATAAAAATAAGAGTGCTCCTCAAGATTGGGGGAAATGAGCATTATAATGGCTAGAATGCTTTTAAGCAGCTTTCATATAAGAGTTTTTATAAGTGTATATGGTCTATCTGGGCACCACTAGGCTATCTAAACCTAGACAAAGTTACATTATATACCTACTTATAAATGTACCTGGTATGAACACATTTGGTACATGATTTATAACAAGATGTAGAATTTTGTATTTTAGAACCATATCACATTTGCACTATTTAAGGGAAACATCCTTCTTATACTTTAGTCATGCAAATAAAATTGTCTGACCAAAATTATTATATAAAATTTTAATATCATAAATGCATTTTTAACATTCTCATAAATCTCGCTAGCTCATATTAAACACTATGTGTTTATCGGTGGCAATTCACTAAACCTTGAATGGCATTTGATGATCTTCAATGGTAATCATTATCTCTAATGATGGCTCACAAATAAACATAGTGAGAACACATTTATTTAGACTATTGATTGACAAGATGATAATGCTAATGATACTTCCAGCCACAGCTTTATAAAATTAACTCACAATATAAATTTTATCTTTTATCAACCTATAATTATTTACCTAAAACGTTATATTTAAATTATGACTTAATGATTGATATTCATCAGTGATGATGATGGTCATAACTAATTTCATAAGACAATGATTAACTCTTAAGAAAGATATATGCCTCTTTTAATAAAACAAATTAACATTTATTACTGATCAATCATTAATAATACAGATAGAAAACATACATAATTAATAATGTAAATAAGACATTTATTTTATATAGCGCTATACTTTTATAAACTGTAATATTAATAAGCCAATAAGCTAATGCACATGCGCTTTGTAGATTTAACTATATAAATGAATACTCCACTTTCCAAATACAAGATAAAGTCTTTGTGAAAAGATAGAATGAATCCGTCTATCTTTTCAACCCAAACGTTTATGTATGGCAAATTTTAAATATCTGAAAATTGAGAGCATGAAGATGTTAATTGATCACATTAAATTACTTCTTACTATGCCTGAATAAATGATGCTTGCAAAATTTCTAGAATTTACGATAAGACATTCTTATTAAATTAAACATATGTAAATAAGACATTTATTTTATATAATGCTATGTTTTTATAAACTGTAATATTAATATTCCAATAAGCTAATGCACGTGTGTTTTGTAGATTTAACTATATAAATGAATACTCCCATTTTCCAAACACAAGCTAAAGTCTTTGTGAAAAGATAGAATGAATCCATTTATCTTTTCAACCCAAACATTTATGTATGGGCAAATCTTAAGTATCTGAAAATGAGAGTGTGAAGATGTTAATCAATTGCTTTAAATTACTTTTTACTATGCCTGAATGAATGATGCTTGTAAAATTTCTAGTATTCATTTATATAGTTAAATCTACAAACTGCAGGTGCTATAGCTTATTGGCTTATTAATATTATAGTTTATAAAAACATAGCACTATATAAAATAAATGTCTTACTTACATATGTTTAATTTAATAGGAATGACTTATAGTAAATTCTAAAAATTTTGCAAGCATCATTCATTCAGGTATAATAAAAAGTAATTTAAAGTGATCGATTAACATCTTCACACTCTCTTTTCCAGATACTTATGATTTGCCCATACATAAACATTTGGGTCAAAAAGTTAGATGGATTCATTCTATCTTTTTACAAAGACTTTATCTTGTGTTTGGAAAGTGGGAGTATTCATTTATATAGTTAAATCTACAAAGCACATGTGCATTAGCTTTTTAATATTATAGTTTATAAAAACATAGTGCTATATAAAATAAATGTCTTATTTATATATGTTTAATTTAATAACAATGACTTATCATAAATTCTAGAAATTTCACAAGCATCATTCATTCAGGCATAGTAAAAAGTAATTTAAAGTGAGTGATTAACATCTTCACGCTCTCATTTCCAGATATTTAAGATATGCCCATACATAAACATTTGGGTTGAAAAGATAGATGGATTCATTTTATTTTTTCACAAAGACTTTATCTTGTGTTTGGAAAGTGGGAGTATTCATTTATATAGTTAAATCTACAAAGCGCATGTGCATTAGCTTATAATTAATAATGATAAATTGTTTACATTTAAATAATAATAATCATACTAAAGATCTTCCTCCTTTCCCTTAATGAAATGTAAACTCAATGTTCATATCATATGGTATGATGTATGTGTATTAATTTCTCTAATGGGTAAAGAAAAAAAATCTCATACCCTAGAAACATTTTTATTTTAAAAATAAACACTATGCATGCACATATGCACCTATTGCGGAAAACATATATTTTTACATTTATAAATTTAAACACAATATTAAAAAGAGAAATGATTAGAGAAAGGTTAGTCAGATTGTTGAGATTAGAGCATTTAAAGAAATCAACTTCAAATTACCTATCTGACAGTTCACCGATCTAGGTCATTAATTACTTAAAAAATCCATCTCTTCTAATGCTAAATTTCTACCAATGTTTAACATTCATGCTCAACAAATATACATGTAAAACATAATTATATTACTAAATGTTTGTGTATATGCGTCAATTTCCTTTAGGAATAAAATATTATTAAACCCTTTTTTTACATACAATATAATATAAATCAACATATTTCATAATATATGAATCAATACACAATAAACACATTTTATAAAAATAAAATACACACATAAATGGTTACTTGTAATAATTTAAGAATACATAATTCATAAATAATGCAATATCTATTATTACTGAAAATCTCTAATTGGTTTTCATTTTAAGATTCAAAGATTTAAAGAGAGAGATAAATTGATTTATTATTAAAAAGATTTGTTAATAGTCACTGATAAAAAAATATAACTAAAATTTATATTATCAGTTCTTCTTTTACTTTCGAGGCACAGACAGTTTCAAAGAGTCCAACAATTTTAAAATCAGTTTGTTGAAGGTTTAAAACTTGACAGCAGCCACAAACCAATATGTAAAATGCGTATATTTACCAATTGTAGTGCTTTACTGAAACAGTCCTATTTTTGACTTGAGTTTGCAATTCTTTTATCGTGATGATGATGAAATAACTTGCTTCTATAGGAACCATTTAGCACTGGAATGGCTTCATCACTTCTGGGTATAATTACTTTTAATAGATAGATGGATATTTCTGCTTTCCATATATTTAAGCATTTTTTTAGCTCAGAGCTTTAATTCAAATTCAGAAAATGGCATGGTTTCACAAATGTCAATATTTTATTTCTTAGTTCCATTTAGATTTACCTATATAGGTGAGGAATAAGTTTCTTCTTTTTTTTAGCAATCAGTTATAAGATGTTTTATATACTTTAGATTGAAACTCTTCTGATGTGTATAGGTTTTCTGATGGACCACTGGGATTCTCAACAAAATATATTTAGCACCTGCTATCAGGCTGTAGAAACTTTCAAAAATATAAAAAATGTAGTTTCTGAAAAGCAATTGGATCTTATTCTTTCCCACCTTTTTTTTATTTACCAACTTATTCTCAGCTTTTTATATATAGCTAGTCTGTCTTATCATCTCACATATTTTTGTTACTAAAAACACATGGTTTCCATTAATTAAGCTATCTGGTCAAGTCCTTTCAAAATTGACAATTTTTTAAAATTTATTGCTTAGCCAGAAATCCAAAAATGATCTGGAGTTTATCAGCAGCCCCCCTTTCTTCAAGTCTGAAATTTGACCATCTATCTCTTATTAACCCTTGACCTCAGTCTGAAAGTTTAAATGAAGCTCTAACGCTTTCAGACAAAACAAAATAAATTGATTCTAAATAATATAACTGTTTTTAAACAATATAACTTTTTATAAAGAAATTATGAAATGATTTAAATAAAACCTTTTCTATTATCAAAATGTGTCTGCAAATGTTTTTAAGTTTATGTCTGTAAATACAGACACACACACATATTCCCAAATATGTAAAATTTTCCTATTAAAAAAAAATCCAAATGATTTAACAAGTTATGAATTAAAATTCATAAAATAAATCAATAAAACAGGTATTAGAATCAAAATATTATCAAAGAATAAATATTATAATCTAGTAAATATAAACTAGCTTTAAACAAGGTTAATAAGGAAAGTCAGAAAATGATTAATTAATTAGTTTGTGTTTACAGACAATATTTATATTATCTGCCTTAAAATTCTAATCTTTAAGTGCAACTATTAAAAGTATGTATTATTCTTTTTATTAACACAAAATTGAATAGAGAGAGAACAAATATTTTTTTCACTCTCTGTCTGAGGTTTTGGGGTACTTGGTCATGTAGGGTTTGAACTCAGATACCTTACAGCTCCCCTTCTCTAAAAGAAAATGTGATGATGATTTTTTTTGTTATTTTATGCACACACTATTGTAATTTAGTCACAGGCTAAATTGGAATGTGCACAATATATTTACTACTTTCAATTATTACTTCCATTATAAAGTAACATTTTCAAATGAAGATTAGCCCACATCAACAATATGATCTATAACCATGGATTTTTGTTTAGTTCTCTTTTTAAAGTTTATTTGAGTGTGTCTTCTTGTAAATCTTACAGGGAGAAGTTTGATCAATGTTTTGACTCTAGGTATTTCTTATTGCTTTCTCAATGATTATTTTCATCCAATTGACTTCTTTCTTTTTGTAGTTTCAAATTTCTAATTTATCTACTAGTTTCATTAAAAGTTAGTTTTTTTCTACTCTTTGTAGCTTCAGGTTTTTGTTTAACAATTATTTTCATTGCAGTTTTTCCATTTAGATTTTTTTTTGTTTTGTATCTCTAAGTTTCAATTTAACAATTATTTCATTATAAGTTATAATTTTATTTTTCTTATAGCACTAGGTTTCAGTTTAACAATTATTTTTTATATTAGGTTAATACAGGTTTTAGGTTAACAATTATTTTAATTTCAGGCTATCTTTTTTTCTTGATGTAGCTCCAAGTTTCTAGTTTAATAATTATTTCATTTCAGGTTGACAACCGCTAAGACAATTGTGATTTTGGATGAATCGATACAAAAGACTGGCTGATAATTTTGTAAGGGATACTTTGTTTCTCCTACAAATTTGTTACATAATTGGGTCAATAAATCATCACTTTTAGCGCTTAGTATATGATGCTTGTAAACATATTGTTATATATAATAGCAAAAAAAAATTTTTAAACTGAGAGTGAGATCATCTTAACTTTAGACTATCAAGCTGAGCTTCTCACTAGTGCCCACACTATCTCATGCTTTTTTTAAAAAATTACTTATCCAGTCATATGATTAGCTTAGGAATTAATGCATTTAGTCGAACAAATTGATTTTTTTTTTTTTACAGCAAATATTTTTTTTCTCAAAAAAATATTAATACATGAATTTGGGGGGGGGGGGAACTAATTTATTTCTTAAGGAATGAAAACTCTAATCCCTTTATATTAATTGATAAACAACTTTTGAAAATTTTAATACATTCTTTTTTTTTTTTTTTTAAAAAAATTAATTGATAAAAAGCTTTTAAAGATTTTATTTCATTTTTTTTTTTAAAAAAACCCTACATAAGAAAAAAAGGGAGTAAAATATTATTCCAAACTCCCCCCCCCCCCAAATACATACAATAAAAAGTATTTATCTTATTAAAATATTGTAAATTTTCATAGGATCATTTCATGAATGTAAATCTAGTTTAATCGAATTAAATTCATGTTTAACAACTAGGTTATACTATAGTTATTATGAAAATAAATATTTCTTCTCAATATATTTAAAATAAGCAATGAAAAAGATTTATATTATTAGAGTCTAAAATCTGCAACAATGAAAGAAGAGCAATGAAATCAAATAAAGAATTGGAATGTATAAATTTGCTTAAGGCTCTCTAATGAACATCAAAAAACAGAGATATCTCAAGAAAGACAAAAACAGCAATTGAACATATTTCTAGTATTAGTCAGAAATTGGAAAAAATGATATTTAATAACTTGTTTTTCTCTTCACCAATAAAAATTGTAATTATACATATGCAATTTTTTTGCATGTGTTAGTGAAGCTGTAATTATATTATAATGTTTAATACGCCTGCTTAGCGCTTTCGAGATTTAGTATTCTAATCTTATACTCATAGCTTTACTGAATGAAGACTGTTGTAATGTATTGTACCCATATGGAAATGGGCTTGAATTTTTAATTAGTTAGTCCATTGTTTGGAGAGAGCAAATGATATTTATAAGTGAAAAAAAAAAATAGAGGATAGAAGTTTGTTGAATTTTGTAAGAAGCTGTTAAAAGTTTTCAGGATAATAAAAAAAAGACCAATGAAAAATTATCAAAAATTATTTTTATTTTAAGCCAAAATTTATATACACCTGGGTCTCATTTTATGCGGTAGAAAGGTTCCACAGAAATCCCGCATTAAAAAAATCATACAAAAATAGACTTAACTTATCTTGAAAAATGGGGGATATGTTCTGTAATTTTCAGAAATCACATAAAAGCAAAGCAAGAAGAAAAAATACTTTAAAGTTCGCATAAAAAAAATAAGGAAATAAAGTATGACTAATAAAAAATTTCAAATAATTGAAAAAAATTGATACAAGACAAACTTTTTTACTTTTTTTATTAACTACAGTATTTAATTTTACATTTTTTTATACATATTATAATCATTATAACTATTTGACAATATGCAGTTTGTTTGTGAACTAGTAAGAAATCAGATTCATCACAAGAGGAAGACAACTAGCACCACCTTCAGTCTTGTGCTGTGTTAATGATTTTCTGTTGACAGATTAAACTTTGAGATGATCATTTAACTAATTGTTTATAAAGCTCATGATATCCAGACATACAACTATTAACTGTCATTGGAATTTAAGAGGTTGTTCATTGCAGCAAACTCTCAGATTTCAGCATTTTGTGACATTTTTCTTTGTCTCACACATCAATGGTAAATCTATGATTAAATGATCATTACTTATCAGGAAATAATAAATTTGTCTTCATTTGTTAGTCATTTTTGTTTATTACTGAAATAAATTTTAAATGTTCACATTTTGTTTCTATATTTAAAAAATGAGATTGCAATCAAAACAAAAAGATACATTATCATTAGAAAGATTATTTTCAGTTTACAAAATCAACAAAATGTTTGTTATTTCTGATTATTTTTAAAAATCTAAAAGAATATTTATTTCTTTTATATCTAACAAAATATGTTTTAAAAGTTTAAAATTTTTGAATATTTATTGTGATATTTTTATACTCATAAGTATAAATCTATTATTATTATTTACTCATAAGTATAAGTAAGTTATTTACATAGAAGCTAAGATTTTTAAATAGCTTTAGGCCACATTCACGTTAGCTGCTAATACAACATTATATTTTTTAAAAAAAAAAAAAGTATTTCAAGTCAAAATAAGTTATTAGTAATTTAAATTTCTTGATATCTAATAAATATAGTGAAATATGAATTTCTTTATTGCATAAAAGAAAATCTGTATAATAAGATATTAAGAAGAAACATGAATCACATAACTTCAAATCACATTAAAAAAATCCACATAAAATGAGACCTAGGTGTATTTTGAATATGTTATAAGATCTGATAATTGAATAGGAAAATATTGAATGTAGGGCAACCAAAGCTTAAGTATAAAATAGATAAATGGAATAATAGAAGAAATATAAATTTATCTATCAAAACTTCACCACATCATGAGGAATTAAAAAATTATACATGCACACACATATATTTTAGAAGATAGAATATATATATATATTCTAGAAGATAGAATAGAATTTAATAATTATATCTGATAGTTATGGGGAAAAAAGTATATTAATTTAATGTTTATGGCAAATAATCATAACTGAGTATTTAAACTAGCCAATTAATAATTTGCCTAATATTTTGTATCTTCTTTTTTAAATGTATATTAATATCAAAAAAAATGTAAAAGATAGTATTTGGATTATAAAATACTTTGTACTTGTTTAGTTAAAGAGTTGAATATGATGTATTTGTGAGATTAGAAATAAGACCCTGTCTTTGAAAAATATTTCAAATGTTTTATATTCCTGTAGGAAGATTTTTCTAATTCTGAAAAAGGTATTTTGTTGTGAAGTCAAAATAATACTTTGTATAGAAGAATTGTTTCATTAACACAATCCTCTTCTACCCTAGTTTGAAGTAATCTTGGACTGTAGTCTAACTTATTTTCCTTATGTATCAACAATTAGATCTGAAATATTTTTTTAGAAATAATCTTTTTGGAAAAATGATTGACATTATTTGAGATTGTGATGCACTTGTTCCAATCCTGATTAGAAAAAAAAGTGTTCATTGTAAACTTTTGAATATTCAGCTAAATAATATTGTGTTAACAGCCACTGTTCTATATAATGGCGCCTAAACACAAACCACAAGCGTAGCTACAAATACCATATCTAATCTTTCATTAGCAGAATTAGATCTTAATAAAAACATTAGTGAATCTTTTTTGTATTTGGAAGCTAAATAATTTCTTTATAAAGTTTGTTAATAATTAGCTGTCTATAAAAAAAGTCCACAGCAAATAAACAAATAAATGATATACTAGTCCGTTTGCGTGTGTAGCGCAATTGTCCTCAAAGCTGTAAATTGTTGATAAATAAATAAATACGAATGAATCTGCTAAGCGCTTTCGAATGGTCCAGCCTTCATAATCATAGCTTAACTGTTAATGAGGTTAATGATATGCAAATTTATGTTGATTATGCTAGACATTCCATTTCCTTGATAAAGCATAGCACGTGTCCTTCCCATTGATGGCGTCTTTGTCTCTGGAGATGAAGAAGGCTTTGAGGACAATTGCGCTACACACGCAAACGGACTAGTAAATAAATGATATATTTTATATAGTATAATTTGTTACATATTTTACTTAGCAGTAAATTAATCAGCTACATATATATGCCTATATTAAAAAAATAATTTGGAGAATCGAACCTGTTATTATCAAATTAGAATAACACCACAGTTATAAATTGTGTTTCATAATCATTGTTATTTTAAAAAAATATTATTGATTATCTAAGACAGAGGTAATTGTATTATTAATCTTTTATATAAAGTAATAAAAAACGTGCAATAAAAGCTATTAAACGTTTTCGAAAATAGAAAAAGAAAACTTTTGTAATTTTATTGACACCCCCGTCACGTCCACAAGGAGGGTATCGATTTATAAAACTGAAAAAACAAATATTTGAAAATATTGCAATGTATTTACAAAAAGTTCATTTAACTGCAGTTCAATCTAGAACAACCAGGTTCATCTAAGAATTATTTTCTAATATCATTTATACAAGTTAAACAAGTATGGAATGTATGTGTACATAAAGTTATATGTATATGCATTTATCTTTATCATCATCATCAATAACATTCTCTCATAATTGAGCATGAGCATTTTAACTTCAAATAATAATAAAAAGAAGAGAGAAAAATAAAAAGCTAAAAACAAATATTGAGATGACAATTCAAACAAACCATAAAAAGCAAGTATATCCATAAAAGGTCCTGTAGTCTGTTTTATTGACACATTGCAAAGCTATCTTTTAATTTTTTTTTGCAGAAAAATTGTTTTTAACAGATATTAAAATATTGGTTAACTAACAGATATTAAAATATTGGTTAACTATAATTTTCTATTATTTTATACTTAACTCAGTGGTATGTGTGCAATTAGAGAGAAGTTAAGCTTTTTAATCTTCTTTGTGAATCAAAATTAACTCTCTCTCTATATATATATATATACACACACAAACGAAAACATCACATTTAGATGATTTAACAATATTTCACATTTCTTTTGAGCTGTAAATAAATCATTTAAATCATTAAATCCAGTTGATTTTTTTTTTCATTAAAAAATAAGATATGACCAACATTTTTTTTTTTTTTTTACAACCTGTTGACCAAAATATTAGTTCACAATGACTAGTATTGAAATACTGAATACAAAATTTTAATTTTCATATTTAAATTTGTCATTTTTGATTAAATTGATGTTGACAATAAAGAAATAATTATGCAACATTTTACCTTCCTGATATATGATAACTCTAATAATAATAATACTTGAATGGCAATAACAAATTTATTGTCCACAATTCAATAAGTTATTCAAGGCGTATGAAAGTATGTATAAGCTTATATAAATATTTTTGAACTTTGAATTATTGTCATGACATTATTGACACAACTGTTGATTTAATTTTAAAATTACTTATTCAAGAGTAAAAATTCCATATAAACAATATCAAGATGTTTGTACTATTGGAGTGCGTCGGTGTCAAACAAAGCCATATTTTCTTAACACTATGGATTTGGTTCGAAAGTGGCATTCACTCATATTTATGTAAAGGAAAGATGTAACAGTGAAAGAGAGAATAATCAGTGTAGCTTCTGAAAGTAGTGGTACTGAATGTTCAATGGTTAACTAGAATAAATAAATGCTTGATTTTGTCTGTTTTTATGAATGAAATTGAAAAAACTTATAAAAAATTATAAATATGAAAATGTTATATGCAAAAAAGGTATAAGCAATGTTTTTCTCACCTATATGAAACAGATGCCATTATCTCAGTTATACACATCCAATAAAAATAATCAATGAGAAACCTTTTTAGAATGACTCTGTGATAATTTTTACAATATAAATGAGGTCTACAATAAACATTATGCTCAAATTCACAATTACTTATTTTATTAGTAATTGTATTACTAGTAATTTAAATACTCAACCAAATTTAAACCTTCCACAATAGCAGATTTAATATCTTTACATCCAATGGCTAAAAAAAACAAAGCAATAGCTTTTACAATTTTACTATCATAATAGAATTTTAGACAGCACTCTTAAAATCCCAATATTTTTATGTTTTTAATATGGATGTCCATGGTGGCTTTTATACAATAAATTTAATATAATAACAGCCCAATATATAACTAATTTAATTATTAGTTTAAACAAAACAGAGCTGTGTTTCACTTTAATAGTGAAGCCTATTTTTCCAACTAAAGTGATACTAAGTTATTTAAATTAATTTGCACATCAAACTAATAGTCATTAATGTTGAAGTTTTTCTTCCAAAAACAATTGATTCAAATTTTTGAACATCAATTATTAAATCTAAATCTTTATAGCTGAAGTTGAATAATCTTTAGAAATGACACAATAGTAGAACCCAGAAAGTGGAAAGTTTTGATTTTATTTTCAATTGTTTCAAATCTGTATCATACTTTTATAAAATCTTATTATCTGCCTATAAATTCTTTCAAAGACGATTGTCATAAAAGTGGAAAACAAAATTGAAGGTAAGCATTACTGTTTAACAATAGTTTTTATTTCAAATAATTTTAGATTCCTGAAATAATAATAATACTTTCTTTAATATCATATCATAATGTCATAATATAAATTTAGTTTAACATGTAATTTTAAACATTAACATAAAAAACATTATGGCTTATCAAATACTTTGACTAAATTAATAAAATTATATATAAATCAATAGCAATACATTATTTTTTATGTGAATTTGCTTAATAAATGAAAACCATGTTTTTGATGCTTCTTGATTCTCTAAAAATGACATTTAGTTTCTGATAACTATAACTGAAAACAACATAAAAAATTTTTTTAAGTCTCTCTCTCTTTTCTGTAATCTTTTAAATTGGAATAATAGAAATATCTCTGTGACCAGGTAGTATAACTTTATGGGCTCACGTATTTCTTTAAAAATCCACATTTTAATACTGCATTAGATATCTCATTATAATATGCAGCCTTTTTATGTTTAAGACTACAAAGAGCTTAATTTTTTTATACAGGAATTTTCACTCCAAACCTAAATGAGAAAATAGATGTATCATTAAAAAATAATTTCAATTCTAAGCAGTAGCAAACTCTCCACACAGTAGGCACTAGATAGGTATTTTATGCACAAATCTACAAGCATCTTTCAGGTCCAAAGTTCCTCGCTGATGAAGGCCACAAGCCAGAAACTAATCTGGGGATATTGGATGAGTAGGCATTAGATGGGGATTTTATTCACAAGCCTTCTGGCATCCACTGATTACTCTGGTTGGCACAGGGTGACCCTACTGTATGGAGAGTTTTGCCTGTTTAATAACAGTTATGTGTTAGCATAAGAGATGGTGATCATGTAATGTTTAGTGGTTTATAAAGAATGTGATTATACAGAAAGTGGGTTATTAGTTTTTATTCTGGGTTTGGAAAAAGATGAGGGGGATCTAGAGATAAAGGCTATAGAGTGGACAAAGATGAAATTATGGAAATGGGATTGAGCAGGATAAAGAAAAATATGGGAAAAAACTTAGGGTGGAGAATAAAAAGGGAAGGTGGGTAACAGATATCTCTGGGCACAGTGGCTGAGAGATTCCTGACTCCAATAAAGAAGAAGCAATAGTGGATCACATCACATACTGTTTTAACATCATGTGTAAGAATAGAAAATGCTGACTATATAATGTTTAGTGGTTAATCCCAATTCTGTTATGTTTATTCTAACACTGATCCAAGTATTTCCTTCATCTGTTTAAAATAGCTTCATTATTATATAAAAGATTAAGCTTTACTGATTTAATAGGATTATAATATATTTTTTATTTCATGCTTTAATTCTAATGTATTATAAAAAGATCTAAAGTCAATAAAAACAGTAAAATACTGTATCTTTTTTTAAAATCCAATTGTTTTTATGCTTTTTTGTCAGTAGTTGAACTTCTGCATTTAAATTCCTGTAGTGCTTATCAAGTTCCACATTTATTTTATTTATTCTGCCAAGCAGAGAATCTTACATGCAAATCTTTTTCTATAGCATTAATAATATATTGTCAGAACATAACCCAAAATTCTTTTTAAGTGAATTCAGTAACAAACCTACTCGTATTCTACACTGCATTCTTTAAGAGAATCCACATATTAGGAATATGAGAAGCTTCAAAATCTAAACTAACAATTTAGTTGTTATTTAGCATAAGTAATAGCTGATTTTAAGGGACAGATCTAGTATATTTAGTATAGGATCTATTTTTAATGTAAGTATCATTTTAATTTTGGAGAACAATAATTTACGATCTGTATAAACAATTTGCACCTATAAATATTGCATGATATTAAGTTCTTTTATGTTTTAGTGTCAATAAAGTTCATAAAATACTACTATTTTAAATGTAGATGTATCCAATTTTTTTGAAGTAGAGATTTATTTGTCTAAACAAAATATTTAGGATAATCAATCCATGGGTTATTCAAAAATTCGGTAACAACAAATTAATTGAATAAAAGCAGACATTATTTTCAATAATTTTAGATGTTATTTTCCTATTCATATCATACATGTATTAAAGTCTGCAGGAAGAAAAAATATCTGTTAATGACATTGACAGAATAATACTATATAACAAGTAATGGGTCCATTTTTTCTATAACAATTTCAAACCCTTAAAGCTTCTTAGCTATATGAATTATTCTTAGTTTACATCTTAAAAAATGCAGATAAAAAAAATCAAGTTTGCATGTTCTATGCCTAGTAAAATATTAAATAATTATTTGTTAAAAAATGGCATTTATAAAATAAAGCTAACATTATAAACTTAAGCTGGTAATAAGATTAATAGTAGAATAGTCAAATTATTTGCAGAAATGAGAAGTATTTGTGAATCACTAATAAATAAAGATTAACGTAATATTTCTGCTGCTTTGTAGAATATGACATTAATCTACCAAAGTCAAGATTTTGAAACAATACTTTATTTTATATACCCTTTGTAATCTTTCATTTTTGTTTTTTATCATCTTTAGTGACATTGAGATCAATAACTACAAGATAATCATGAAGCCTTTAGTCACCTCCATGCTTAACAATTATTGTAGAGGACGTGTTTCTGCAATATTATTTTCATTTTTGAATTGCAAGCAGAAAATTTTGATTTCAATATCTACTCACCAAAATATGTATGAATATGCAAAAATTGTGAAATTGTTGGCATTGAAAATAAAACACAGTCAGTAGTTAATTATTTTGGCATTATTTGATAATGATTATAAAATCCCCAATATTGAAAATACAAAGGTAGAGGAAATCAGCTAATTAGTTATTTTGGCCTATATTTAAAAAATTTGGCTAGATCAGTATGTCAGCCTGATTCTACACTAAAGTGATAGAAATAAATAAATATCAGTAATAAAAACAACCTTTCTAAATATAAAAAAATGAACTACACAAAATTTTGTTGCATTCTTCAAAACCTGAATATTTTTCAGAGTAAGGAAGTATTTTGAACAGATACATGGGTACATGTGTCTCAGAAGGTCATTAATGAAGCAGACCAAGTGTTAGATTCATTATAAAATCTAGCTATTTTTGGCACTCTAAATGCTTGCAATAAAAACTAATAATATTGAAATTTGTTTGATAGCTAATGGTATCTTTAATCATTTTATAAGTGCTTAATTTTTTGATATTAGATTTAGAGAGTTAAAAAAAAATTTCTTAACAGATAGTGCTTAATACTACTAGAGGATAAAATTCAATGTTATAAAAAACACAATTCAGTGCTCATAGGAATAGTAAACTATTCCTAAAATTATAATAATCATATTAGTTTTGTGAAGTCAAAAAATGTAAACAAAACATGGAATGACCGTGGCAAATATTTTCTTTAGAAAAGAAAAATTACTTTTAAGCATCTTGGACACATAACTATAACATTATGATTGATGTTTTACTTAAAATTAGAATGTAAACATAGTTTATATTAAATAGTTTATCTGTCAGACAAATCACAGCTTATTAATATAAAGCAACTGGAAATATAGCTTTAAAGAAGTAATTTGATCAATTTAAGATCTTCATGTTTCATTACAATGTGCTTTGGATTTACCTATATAAATGAATTTAGATAAAAAGATAAGATGATCTATTCTTATTTTTTTTCAAAAGACTTTATCTTGTGCTTTGGAGTGAGAGTATTTTATTTATTCAATACACCAGTGTTAGAGTGTTAATCTAGTAATTTTATAATATTAACAACTGGAAAAAGTTTATATATATATATATATATAAGCAAGCTGGATTTAAAGTACATCATATCCAAGTATTGAGAGAAGTTATAGAAAGGATCAATGAATATGAGTTACCATTATGCTTTGTGTTTGTAGATTATAAAAAGGCATTTGATTCTATAAGCATTTCTTTGGTAATTAAAACATTGGATAATCAAGGTATAGACTCAGGATAATCTGAAGAATATTTATAAAAATGCAACAACAGATAATTAGATTACATAATTGTACTAGGAAGGTTAGCATAGAGAAGGGTGTAAGACAGGTGATTCCATATCTCCAAAACTTTTTACAGCATAAGAAGTGAAAGGAGTAAAAGAAATGGAGATTATTTAGGTCATTTAGATTTTACAGATGATGTAATTGTTTTTGCAAATAATGCTTTAGAGCTTCAGGAAATGTTGCGAGAGTTATCAGATGAAAGTAAGGAAGTAGAATTAAAAGTAAATGTTAAAAAGACTGAAGTAATCTTCAATAGATTTTCTTGAAAGATGAAAATAAAGATTGATTATGATGAGTTAGAAGAGGTTAACAATTACAAATATCTTGGTCAGATTATTACTACAGATGAAAACATAATGGATGAAGCTAATCATAGAATTAAACTTTGTTAGAGTGCTTTTGGTAGAAATAACTTATTATTAAAAAGAAATATGCCTACATGTTTGAAAAGGAAGGTACTTATGGATCTGAGACTTGGATATTTAATAGAAGAACAATACAGAGACTTCAGACAACTCAAAGAAGTGTGGAGAGATGCATGTTAGGAGTAACAAGAAGAGATTGAAAATGCAATATATGGGTAAGAGAACAAAGGGGTGTTACTGACATCATTGAAAAAATTAAAAGACTGAAGTGGAGTTGGGTTGGACATATTGATAAAAGCGATGATAAAAATGGACAATTGAAATCTTAAATGTGATTCCATGAGTTTGTAAAAGAGCCAGAAAGAGACCACATGTGAGATGGATGGATGAAATAAGAAAGTGCAGGGGTAATGAGGAGAATAGAGGTTAGAGATCAGAAAAGACTGGATTGAACTTGTAGAGACCTTCATCCTGTAGTGGACTGATAATTGTCGATATATATATATATATATATATATATATATATATATATATATACAATATATATATATATATATATATAATTTAGATGGAAGTAAAATACCTTTCACATATGCATTATAAATTGTGAGCATTTCCCATCAATAAATATTTTAAAAATATAAGTGGCAATCCATATTTAAAGCTAACTTTTAAATAAACCAACATTCTTTCACAGTGCTGCTAATAAAGTGTGATTTATTAAACTACCATATTTTGAAATCAGTTTAGTATTAATAAAAGTTCAAATAAGTAATCCCAGAAACAACAAAGTATTTCATTTTTAAGTGACTGCATTTAATTGCTCAGCAATTTAATAAAATCACACCAAATACTGTTTTTTTTTAAAAAATAAGCTCTAAATATGGACCACCATCTGTGATGTTAAAATATTTATTCATGGAAAGTGCTCATACTTCATAGCACGTGTGAAAGGTACTTTGCTTCAATATAAATTACATATATATCTAAAAATTCTATTTTATCCAATATTTACATACACATATATATATCAAGCAAAAAAATAATATGTATCAAATTTTTTGTGGATGTATGTTATCATATATAGGCGAATCGAGGTGCAGTATTGAGAAAAGATTAAATGAGCATGAATTGTTATATAATGTGTGAAAAGTAAAAATAATTTAATGACTGCTTCAGTTTTTTGTTTTTTTGATCATTAAAGGATATGTAAATATGAATTTAAGTTTGATCTTGAAAGTATTAAAATTCTTTATGAAGAGAAAAACCATAATAAAAGAAAAATTAAGGAGGCAATTTTAATAAATAGAAATAAAATGAATATAATTAATTCAAGCTTGTAACTTTAAAATTCAGGATTCATGGGATTTGAATTGATGATGTTTTCTTCTGTTATGTTTTTGAATATTGACAATTAAGGAGTGCCAAGGAATTGACAGAAAATATTTCTGTGGATTTAAAGACTGTATATAATAGTTTGTTACATTATATTTATTATTTTTATTGTTATTACAATAGTTTTTAATTAAGGGACATTTTATTTGTATTATATACATATATAAACTAAGTTGAAAAAATAAATGATTAAATTATTTTCAGTAATCAATACAATGTATTTAAAATAATCAAGAGAGCCCTTTGGTAGTATATTGGCATTTTTTTATGTATCCCTTCTCAGAGAGTCCTGAATATATATATTTACTCTAAGATGAATATATCTTACATGCAGGAATGATATGCTTTCATTTTGCTATATGACTGTAAGATGTGGATTCATATTGATGTAACATAAAAGAAAGAGATTTATTTTTAAAGAAATTCTATGTGAAATTCTGAAAATATAAATTGCAGCTTCATAAGGTACCTTTCAGTCAGCTGCAAGTAATGATGATGAGAACATATCTTTCCTTGCTTGGGCATAGGGAATGAAAGGAGTTATGCAAACCTTCCTTAAGTATTCTACAGTTAATATGATTATAGTTTTGTTTGAGAGGTAAAAGCCCTATTTATATTAAAAAATATATATTTCAAAAAATACTGAAGACAGAATATAATGGAAAGCTTAGAGATAGGATTAGTGTTGAAATCTTTCAGAAAATCAGCTTATTATAAAAAAAAAAGTGAAATAAATAGAATAAAGGACTATAATATGATATATTTATGACTCATTGACGTATTTATAAAGATGAAGCTCATTTTAAAAGTTTTTGTCTATTTATTTCTCTTTTTTCTTCTGGAGTTTATATTAAATTACAATTATTTAATAATAATGAGACAATGTAAGCAAATATAAAGGGGTCTTTATGCTATAGAACTTATCTATCATGTCCATGATTTGAGTTTCAAACTAGGATTATGTTTTTTTATATAGTTGAGAATTTTCAGGTAGGTTCTTGATATTTCTAATAATTCAATCTGTAGCATACAACTATTAAATGTTAGTATCTGGATATTCTTAACTAGAGAGCAAAATACAAAGATAAAATTTAAAACCTTTAATTGATCAGCAATGGAGTCACCGATTAGGGAATATTCTTTCGAGCACATTTCTCTTTAGAAAATTGCTGGAAGAGTTTTGCCCTAACGAGCTACTTCATCTTTATATATAAACAGAGAAAACAAATTTCCAGGAACTGTTTATTTATGTACTAATTATTTCTTATCCTTTTTTTTTTTTGTTAAATGATTCTTTCTTTATATTGACGTTTTCAAGCAATCCATAATTTTTAGGTCATATATTCCTAAATATTATACTCAATTTCAAGACTATTGATTTGTATTGCTGATTCAGAATCAATTTACTGTTTAAAGTATAATAACATTAACTATTTATATTTCTTCTATACGAAATGTAATAAATGTAATAAGCGCGCTTATTACATTTATTAAAGTATAAATAATTTATATCGATGAATCAGATTTTTATTTGGAAAATTAAATACACACATATATATTAACACGCGCATATATAATGACAATGTTGTGTTTGGTCTGGATTATAGACCCAACCAACAGTAAATAATGTAAAATAATACTGAAACAAGTATTACAATTAATATATTTATTATGTACAAATATATACAATACAATATATACAAATGAATATTTACAAGTTGAATATTGGAGTTTAATGTACACTCTGTGTTCTGCCTGCCGCTTCCAGCCACACCTGATGGCTTGCCTCACGGGTAGGGTCTATGACTCTTCCAGCTATACCAGACAGCTTACCTCAAGCTGAGAGTTATCTTAGCAGCATCCGGTCACTGTGGGACTTGCCTAGCTGTATAGATCTAAATAGCATCATGCTATCAATGGGAATATTTGCTGCTGTTTAGGTTCGCAGAGTTTCCCTGGGAGAATGCAAAGAGTCTGTTCAGGTTAGACACGTTCTTCCTTGATTCTCATAAAAGGCTGACTATTTATACCCAGATCCCTGACCTTATTGAAAACCTTCAGATTCAGCAAGCATTGTTGCTTATTGGCCTGTAATAACCATTGGATATGTTGTTATCTATACATTAGCCTATTGGCCTGTGGCAAACAATGCTTAATCCGATCAGATAAGGAGGCATCTGGAATAGTCTACTTCTGAGAAAAGGGAGGACTATAAAATCCCTCCCCCTGGCTAAAATTTACCCTAGAAAACATAGTCATGCAGGTGTGCTGGAGAATGACTGAAGCGCTTTGGTGCTGGTTTTGGTTTGCTGTCGTCTTCAGTTTGTTGGTTCTCCTTGCTTGTATCTTCGGTTTGTTGATCCTCCTTGCTTGTACTGCATGTCTCTTGAGCTTCATTCCTTGTGGCTGCATCAGTATAATATAGTCTAAGTTGCTTTTGATGGCGATGATGTTGACATCCATCTGCTGTTTTGACTATAATGGTCTGGAGTCCTTTTTGTTGGATTACGACTGCTGGGATCGATTTAGTGGGTCCTCTATACATTCTGCATAGCACTTTACTCTGTAAAGCTAGTGGTGTTCTGGCAATCCTGGTGTTCCAATTTTCCATATCCATTTTTGTTATCAGCTTTTTGTTGACTTCAGGTTTTAATTTACTTAATGTTGTGATCTGGTTCACCTTTGTTACTGCAAAATCTAAATGACTGAACCAGTCACGGCCTAATAAGTTGCTGTGATCACCTGTTGCCACTACCAGTGGTAGGTGTCTAGTTTTGTTAGGCAGGGTAATTTTAACTCTTGTCTGACCCAAGAGGTTTTTTTTTTACCCTGATAATCTGTTATAGTCCTAGTAGGACGCAGATTATATTTATTATTTTTATTAATGATAGCCTAAGTCTTTTTTGAAACAATAGACACTGCAGACCTAGTGCCTAGTTCCATTCTCACTGGTGTATCATTAATCATTATACTATGTATAAATCCAGACTGATTGTCCTTAATGTGATTTATACTGGCAACTTGTTTATTTTTCTTATAGTTGACTTTGTTGTTTTTTGGAATGGTTTTTTCCATTCTCATATTGGCTGTTTGTCTTTTTAAGTTTAGACATGCTGCTCTTATATGACCGACTCACTTGCAGAATGAGCACACAGTATGGAGGTGTAGACATTCTGTTTGCATGTGCATCGGTTCATCGCATCTATAACAACGCTTTACACTCATTGTTGTTGTTGAGCTAACTGAGTGCTTGTCAGACTCAGCCTTATGTTCAACTTTTTGAACAGTATAATTCATTTTTTGTAATGGCTTTGCTTGACATGCTATAGATTCTACCAGCATGGCTTGAGCTGCAGCCTTTTCAAAATCTATATCCAGTGTCTTTAATAGTTTGAGTCTTAAATTATGATCGTTCATGCCACAAATGAAACGATCGTGTAGTGCTTCATTTAAGAACTCTTCAAGCACATGAGTGATAATGTTCTGATTCACGTTGCGAATTTTCTAGCTTTTTCACTCTCAGCTTGCACACAGAGGTTGAAATAATATCTCTGCATTATTGTTAGTGGTTTGGGGGGAAAATATTCTGTGAGAATCACCAACGCTTTCTCAAAATTCAAGTCAGCCAGTGTTTCTGACCCAATTTGCGATTTTAAAATATTATACATCTGCGACCCAATTATCGTTATCAGCATCGCTAATTTTATTTCAGACTTTTTGATCTGATTGGCTTGCATATAAAAAATTAGGCACTCTTTGTAGCTTGACCAGTTCTCAGGGAACCCTGGATCAAAAGCTTTCATCGAGCCAATTATTTTAGCCATTTTTTTTATTTTATTTTTCTCTGTTATCAAGTGAGAAAAATGTTTTTTCCGTATATTTGTGAGTAACCACTCGATACAGTTTTGTTCGACAGATTTTTTACTCCACTAGGGTGCGCTTCTGTCTTTTTAGCAAGGCCAATTTTGATTGGTTTCTGAACCACCAATTGTGTTTGTGATCATTATTTTTCTCCCAGAAATAAGTGATTTTGACAATGGCTGTTTAGTAAATACTATTCATGTATTTTACTTATTTTGCCAGAAATAAGTGATTTTTAATAATCACTGTTTAATAAATACAGTATTCATGTATTTTACTTGGACTGTATTTAAGTGTGATTTAGTAATCACAGCTTCGTAATTTACGAGTGTCTATATAATTATGCATTTATGTTTTCCAAGTTTTTTCTTTTTTAGCCAAGGGGGGGGGGGAATCTTTTGTCAAACTGCGCCAAATCTTTTGTGTTTGATCTGGATTACAGATCCAACCAACAGTAAATAAGGTAAAATAATACTGAAACAAGTATTACAATTAATATATTTATTATGTACAAATATATACAATACAATATGTACAAATGAATATTTACAAGTTGAATATTGGAGTTTAACATAAACTCTGTGTTTTTCCTGCCGCTTCCAGCCACACCTGATGGCTTGCTTCACGGGTAGGGTCTATGACTCTTCCAGCTGTACCAGACAGCTTGCCTCAAGCTGAGAGTTATCTTAGCAGTGTCCAGTCTCTGTGGGACTTTCCTAGCTGCCTAGATCTAAATAGCATCGTGCTATCAATGGGAATACTTGCTGATGTTTAGGTTAGCAGAGTTTCCCTGGGAGAACGCAAAAGTCTGTTTAGGTTAGACACATTCTTCCTTGATTCTCACAAAAGGCTGACTATTTATACCCAGATCCCTGACTTTATTGAAAACCTTCGGATTCAGCAAGCATTGTTGCTTATTGGCCTGTAATAATCATTGGATATGTTGTTATACATCAGCCTATTGGCCTGTGGCAAACAATGCTTAATCCGATCAGTTAAGGAGGCATCTGGAATCATCTACTTCTGAGAGAAGGGAGGACTATAACAGACAATGACCTTTTAATCTTAATAAGTAAATTCTATTTTTATCTCAAAAGTATTACAAATTCATCTTAAGATAAATAAGATTACGAATGCATAATAAATCATAACAAAACACCCCATCGCCTCAAAGTATCATCTATGTAAAAATATGACTTTCCATTTCAATCTCATTTTAGTTATTGTTTATGAAAAAAAAAAAGACCGTTCTAAATTCCAATCTTAAACGTAATTGAGAGATGTTTGGGCTATACGATTGAAATAAAGAGGCAAAAAGATTACTTTAACATATTATTATAATTATTAATTGCTTTTTAAGGTTAATTTATTTGACAAAATATTGTTGTTATTTTTTTAAATTTAAAGTGCAATAATTATAATAATTTGTATACCTGGGTTGAAAGAATCGTCACTGGAATGTTCTTCATATGGCTTCATAATTGGGAATATTCTCAAAGATAGTTTATTTGTCAAAGTTAAATAGTTTTTATAAATTAAAATAATGGACTGCATCAGAATTTGGTTAGTAAAAAAGGATGATGTTAAAATACAATCGTGTTAATAATATGAGTAATAAATTTAACAGTGTAGGAAAATAAAATTGCAGTAGAGATTAATTTATCATCTGTCTATGAAGCCGATTCAAAGCTACAAAACTTGGACCAACTAATGATTGCTGGTTTAGCATGAAATACAATATTCGTGATTATTTATCTTTTCAACATATGTGTGCTGAAGTGTATCATTGTTATGAGATAGAGTGGAGAGTGGTGGGTCGTGTGAAAGTCTCTACTCATATACCTTATATATATATATATATATTGGTACAGGTATGTAATAAGCCTGTATTTCAGTTATTATAAAGCTTCAGTAAATAAAGGGATTTGAATTTAGGATTTTCAGTTTATATTCATCCTCCACTCCATTCCCAAACAACCGATATACATGGCAACACACATGTGAAAAAGATAAATGTCCCAATATACATATTTAGTGCAGAAATAGCACTCATCATTTTGGGCCAGATCATAATCTCCTATACATATATACAATCAGTGCTCGACTTACATTAAAATAGCAATTCATTAAACTTTAATGGTCAGACTTTAATTTTCTCACCTTTCCAACAATTCAACTCTTCATTTCATTGAAAAACCAATGATGGCTCCGCACAAAATACATATATTGGGGATCATAAATCTTTTTATATATATGTGGTCATGTGTATTGGTTATTTGAGGTGAAGTAAAGAATGAATATAGACTGAAAATCCTAAATTCAAATCTCTCTATTTACTATAGAAAACATTCAGTATATTGAATGAATAGGTTAATTATAAAGTTTCAGTTTTTTATATATGGTAAAAATTCATTGTATAATTTTGTATCCTAAATATAGAGTTCTGTGATGTTTATGAATAATCATAATTGATTGTTCAAAGTTGAAGTCTATGATAAGATTAAAAAATCATTACACTGTAGAAGTTTTTCTTCATGAAAAAGTGTCAGCTGTTACAAATCCTAAATGTTTAGTGGAATCAAATAGCTAGAAATCAACATAAAGGGCATATAAACTATCAAATTGATAATATTAAAACATCTCCAACTGAGCTAAGGACAAATAAGTTGACATCTCAATGGTTCAGGTACACATAATGCTAAATATCAGTATAGCACTAAAAACATGTAATAATTAGAATGCTAAACTTCTAAGCAGTAGATATATTAAAACAATGTTTTTTAGTACAGTAAACTATATTATAAACAGTATCAGTTAACTGTACTAAATATTATTATTTAATTTATTATTCATATAAGATCGTAAATGACAGAAGAAAAAGGGATTCACTTTTTGTCTGAAACTGATACTTGAAAGCTTATTGCTTACATTATCATATATAGTTCTTTAATTAAATTCAATCATAAGAAGCAGTGATATACACTCACCTACTACAATCGTAAAATGTATAATTAGTGTCTGAATAGGTTATTTCTCACTAATAACACCATTATTGAATCATAAAACAAATTCAGAAGTCTTTAGCAAAAAACTGTAAAATCTGCTAAAGTTCGTAGAATTTTCTTGTGCTTGAAAAGAAATTTATAAATCAGAATAAACAATAAAAGAGTACTGAAGTAAATCCAATTTTAAAACTTGATTTAATCATGATATCAATAAATAATATTCTTTCAGATTAAAAAAATGACATGAGATTTTCAAGTTGCAAAACCACTGTCTTTAATATATTTAAAGAAGCATTATATAGTTAGATATTTAGCTGTGATGAGGTATGACAGAAAAATAGTGTAAAGAACCCAAATTTTTTTTTTAGATCAAGCAAAGAGATAAATCACAACAAAAAAACAAAAAAAAAAACCTAATTTTTAAAACCAATATGGTGAATTTATTGATACTTTATGTATGAACAAGAAATATCATAATATTTCTTGTCAGCTGTTTCATAAATAATAATTGAAAGAACCATTATAGATTATTTATAATCGTAATGAACTAAACTAAATCATGACCTTTATTTCTAAGAGTCTGTAAAGTTATCCAAAGAATCAGAACTGATGACAGAAGATGATAAGAATCTCTTGGTTATAAACCCAGGCTGCCTTTGAACATAATCTTTTATTTAAATACTTACAAGTGCAGATCACTTTTAAATAAAAGAAAATTGCTTAAATTGGCAGAAAAACTGTCTAATACTAAATGGGTTATTGTTAGTCTTTGTGAAGTTAGAAGAAAAAATGGAGAGAAATTGGATTTGAAAAATGGACAAATACTTTATTATAAAAACACAGGTGCTGGAAATGGAAAATTATCTATTATAAATAAAAAGTGGAAAAACAACATTATGGAGATTGATGGTATATCAGACAAAGTGACAAAATAAGTTATCCAATTTAATGGAAGATACTAAATGAATATAATTCAAATTTATTCCACAATAAGATAATTTTTATACAAAAGTAACAAAATACTTTTGATCACACTAAAAAACATTTGAAAATTCTAAAATGAAATTGCTGTGAATAAATTTAACAAGAGTAAAAGTATTGAGACAGAAATTAGAGTTGTGATATTTGCAGAAAAGATTTTGATCTAATCAGCTATCTAAATTTAATTTTTTCTTAACTGTTTTGATATCATAAAAATATATTGGGATAACTAATTGATCAGTTGAAGATTTCTTTGGAAAAGTGGTAATTTATCACAATGCTATTTCTTCAACTTAATTTGTAAAATTCAATGTTTTCATTGATAAGTCTTTTGTTGGGGGGGGGGGTAACTTTTATTTCTCTTTTCAATTTCTTATTGGATTTTGAAAAAAGAGGAAAAGGGATGGAAGAGTGGGAGAAAGAGATCATGGGCAATAAAAATACTGTAAGTTTTCATAGTTGCTTTCTCATAATACTACCTACTTAATAATGACTTACAAAATTATTTAAGGTAGATTAATTTCAAATAACCTATACTTATTTGTAATTTTAAAAAATCAGTTTGGAAAATTTGATTCTTTTTTTTGTCATTAGAAATTTTAAATTTCTTTGCTTTTTCAAGAGTGAAGGGGAGTGTAGAGAACTACAATCTAGACTTGTGATTTATCATCATACTACAACTTAAATGTGTATCTAAAATCTAGATTTGTAAATAGTTAAAAAACTAAAATATAAAAAGGAAACAAAATTTTCCCACCCCATCATGTTTTACAAGAAAAAAATGTTCTCTTTAAGTTTTTAGAAATCAATTTAAAAATAAACTTTGTGTTTTGCATTGATATTGTTTAAAATATTTTTATTAGAAAAGCAACTAGAAACATAAGACTTGGAGGTGGTGTTCATTAAAATTGTTGTATTATTATTTTTTAGTTTTTAATTGAAAGAAAAACCCTCTTATGATCTTCATTTAGAGGCAATTTTAAGTCATCTATGATAGAGACAAAAAGTTGGGGTAGTTTAAAAAAATATGCTGTCAATAAATTATTCAGTTCAAAATGAAATTGGTGATGATGTCTTTGAGATTTTGGATTTTTATGAAGTCAAAAAGTAAATTAAGAAATAAGAAAGAACAATTAATATTAAGCTTTTGTATTTGTTAATTTGTGTTATTATTTTAAAGCCAACCAATTCACTTTTATTTGGATTGTGTGATTTGATTTGTACTTTGTACTGAATGTAACTGACAAATATTGTTTTCACAAAGTTGATAACACAAATCATTTTTCCATCCCACCCTCTCTTTCCTCACTTTTTAAAAAGCCAACAAGAAAGATACAATTTAAATATTTTTAAAACAAATAATAAAAATTTCCAAAATAAGTCTTTCATTTACAAACCAAAAGAAGTTATTGAAATTCTTCATCAATTAATTTTGTAAGTCAATATTAGATAATATTATGATGAGAAATCTGAAAAAAAACTTGAAAACTTCTAACTGACATATTTTCCCTCTCTCTTCTACTCTCATTTTCTCAAAACCAAAAAAGAAATTAAAAATACAAATAATTATTAAAAGTTTTCAAAAAAATGATCTGTCAAGAATAGTAAAAAGAGGTGTTAGATTCCACTTTGAATAAACCTTTTTTCCAAATCCAAGAAATCTTTAAATGATTGAATAGTAACCCCAGCATTTTTCATGATGTCAAATGATTTAAAGAATAAATTAGTAAGAAATTAGAATGTAGAGAGCTGACTAGATCAGTACCCATAATATTGTATACTATGAATTCTTTCTTTGAAAAATGTATTGAATGGACATATCCAAATGAAGCTACGATCAGAAGCTACGATCAGAATTGGAATTATATTTTAACAAACATAGAAAATGATCATTAATTAGGGAGATGAAAGATATGCATTAATATAAACCTAGAAAAACAATTATTATTAAAAAAAGACTGTATTAATAGTTTATATCTTTTATCTTGAGTGACAATGAATTTTCTAATATTTTTACAATATTGAACAAATTTTTGAAGATGATTCAAACTTAACTACGTTACCATGATTGGCAGCTAACATAAATAAAATTTTAAAAAAACATTTGACCAGTAAATTTTTTACTGAGATAAAACAATATTATGATAAAAATTACCTGTTAAAAAATTGAATATCTGGAGTTACATAAAATGTTACAAAAAAAGTTAATAATGATCAAATATATATATATATATATATATATATATATATATATATATATATATTTGTACCATTTATTTATGTATATGGTACAAATTACTATTTAATATTGTGTATCATTTAAATAATAAAAGAGAACCCGATCTTTAATTTTTTTTTTTGTAATATAATGTTGTTTTAAGAAAACGTACAGTGAAAGTTTAATTTTTCTTTTTTTTTAATATAAGTTAACTAAAATAAATTCAATGTTGGAAAGTGCATACTGAATAATTGATTCAAATAGTGGAAGAAAAAAGATTGCTATCAGAAAGTCCGACTTTCTGATAGTAATTAAAAATGGCAGAAATTCTTAACGAGAAAACAGACTTTGTAATAAAAAAAAGGAGAATAATGTAGAAGTTTATAAAATAGAACAAAAGGTAAAAAGGAATATGCACAGAACTTCTAAAAAGAATCTGGGAATATAAAAGGAGCCGACAGATTTGAAAAGTGTCTTTTGTCTTGTTGTTCCAGAGAGTGTTGAGCAATTTGAAGTGCCTCGTATTTTTTTTTATACAAAAAAAATATTAATAAAATGTGTCCACTTAGATACGAACTGAAATCGCTTGCCATGAGTGAGTAGAACTCTATCGTTTGCCAACACTTTCTCTCGAGAAAAGTCACCTAGATCGTCATCTGGCTCTACCTAAATTTGATCGGAGATTTGGAAGAAGTGAAACTAAAAAAAACAACTACTGCGGACTACCCACTGACTGAATTGGATGTCGGAGGATCAATGACCTATTTAAATATCAACTTACCGGTAAGTTAATGGCCATAACTTTTACATAAAGTTTTATGAATAGAGAGTTGAATGAAATGTTATCCCATAATTTTTTTGGATCGAAAGATTTGCGAACTGAGAAGTGAACTAAACTGTTACCACGGAAAAATAAGACACCAACTAGTGATTACTTCAATATTTGAATCAAATTATTAAATTCATATGCACAATACTTTCCAATATTATAATTTTGTCTTAATCTTAAATATTAAATGTTTGACGGGCTAGAATAAATCTTTATTATTAGCTTAACTTTCATTGTACATGTATAAAATTAATGTTATGATATTTAAGTTTTATATTTAGTTATTTAAATTCAAATTAGTATACAAATTACCTTTGCTAAATAGATTTATTTTTCTTAATTAAGTCAAAGGGGAATATCTTCTACTTAATGGGAATTTTAATCCAGATCGTATAATTATTACTTTACGAGTTACAATATGTTCGACGCAGGCTCAGTGGGTCTAACGACTCTGGCGCCCTCATGTAGAAATTAAAAACTGATCCAGCTCACAATTGTACTCGGTAATAATTCTAGGCCGAGCTGATCAGGAAAGGTAGTTATGTTTTTAGAATAATAATGAAACGTTCTTCTTTTTTTTAAATAAAATAAATGAACATTTATTTTTCTTTTACATAACTTGATCAACTCGCGCATTTATAATGCGTATAGAGGCCTAGAAATACGGAAAACGTTACAATGGCTTGCCCAACTCGGGCTTACGAAAAAAAAAAAAAACCACGACCTGAGAAAATTTAAAAACGGCATAAAATTGAGAATTTAATGTCCATAGCCGGAAAATAAATATGACCACAAATAGTGCACAAGTCTAAAAAGTTATTGCGTACGATTACGAAAGTTTTTTTTTAAGAATATAAGATTTAAATAAGTTTATATTGAAACAAAATAATAGCGGATAAATTAAATAATAAATAAAATCAATCAAAGACTAGTAATGACCGTAAAGGTAGAGAGGGACAGGCTATTGTAGGGTGATAAAAAGAGGGGTGTCGGTGAACGAATTTATTAACAAAGCAAAATAAAATATTGAATTTATATCGTAACAATTGATAAAGTTAAGATTTTGTTTACTATAGCAAAAATAAGCAACACGGCCATATATGAAATTGAGAAGTAATAAAAATATACAAAATATGGCAGAAGGCAAGAAAGAATTAAAAGAGGGCATGGAACCCTTAATAAGAAAACTATTATACGAATTTCATGATGGAATTCAAAGAAGATATAAAAAAAGAAACGGCAGAGATGATCAGAAAATTAAAAGAAGAAATAAAAGAACCAGTTAAAAAGAAGGAGGAAAAAGAGAAGAAATAAAGTGATTAGTAGAACAACAGAAGAAAAGAGGATAGATAATCTTATTTGTGAGTGGGATGGCGAATCGATTAAGTACACATCTCAAGAATGCCCAAAGGTTGTTTTGCAAATGAACGATGTCAAGGTAGAGACATTGTGGGATTCTGGCAGCCAGATATCAGTAATGTCGGAAACAATGTATGAATGCATGTGGAGCCAACCCATAGAGATACCAACTCTACCAGTGAAAAGCACGCAAATAACATTGGCAAATAACAAAAAGGCACAATTGGGCTCAAAACAAGTTTGGGTGCAAATTAAAATAGGGGATAAAATTATGCCCCACATGCTATTAATTCTAAAAGGGTTGGTACATGAAGCCATATTGGGGTCCGATTTTATGCACAAAACTGGGTGTGTGATCAATTATAAAGATGAAAAGATTATCTGCGATGGGGAAGAAGTGGAGTTTGGGTCGCAGATGAGAATGAACCAGCAAAATGTATGTAATATGGAGGTTGAGATAGAACAGCCTTCAATAGAAGCATGTATTGATGAGATAATAAATGAAGTGAGGGAAGGATGGAAAGAGGACCTAAAAGAAGTTCTAATTGAATATAAATCAAATTTTTCAGATAAACCCGGTGTTATTAAAGGGTATGAGCACAGGATCAAGGTCACTGACAGTACACCATACCAGGCAAGATCATACCCAGTGCCACACCAATATAGAGCTGAGGTAGAGAGAGAATTAGCTAAAATGGAGGAGTGGGATATTATCACTAAGGGTTCGTCAGCATATAATAACCCATTGGTGGTTGTAAAAAAAAAAGATGGAGCCATAAGACTGTGTTTGGATGCCAGGCAATTGAACAAGATTACATGGCCAGATCAAAATGTTCCACCTCCAATTAATGAGTTGGTAAATAAATTTCAGGGAAAAAAGATATTTTCCACATTAGATCTGACTGCCAGCTATTGGCAGATCAAGTTACACCCTGCTGACCGGAAGTACACAGCATTTCGATATAATGGTATATCATACCAATTTAACAGAATGCCTTTTGGTCTCAAGAATAGTGGAGCAGGCCTGCTAAAATGTCTTGACCATGTGCTGTCCCCTGAGATCAAAAAGTTAATCACTATCTACATGGATGATGTGATTATTGCATCCAATAACTCTCAGGAGCACTTACAACACCTCAAGTTGTTTCTACAAGAGTGCAATATGAAGGATATTCGCATTAATTTACAAAAAAGCTGTTTAGCAGTGGAAGAAGTGAATTTCTTAGGGCACTTAATTAATGCTAATGGAATCAGACCACACCCGGACAAAATCCAGGCAATACGAGATTTCCCAGCCCCTCGAACACCAAAACAGGTGAGATCATTTTTGGGGCTGTGTAATTTCTACAATAAATTTTACAAAAACTTTGCTTCAGACATGGAGCCTCTGCTGCAATTATTACGTAAGGGAATGTCATGGAAATGGACGGAAGAGCATGAGACCAATTTTAGGGTTATTAAAGAGAAATTCCTTAGCCAAGTGATGTTGGTTTACCCTGACCTAAGGAAACCGTTTATTGTTCAGGTAGACAGTAGTGGGTATGGGTTAGGTGCAGCTCTTATGCAAGCTCAAGAGGATGGTACCTTGGGTATAATTTATTTTGTCAGCAGACCATTGAGAGGTACAGAGATTAATTACTGTGTAACAGAGAAAGAGGCCTTGGCTGTGGTGTGGGCATTTCAGAAGTTCCGCCAATTCTTGATAGGATCGGAAACGATTGTTAGGACAGATCATAAGAGCCTGGAATTCTTAAATCACAGTTATTTAACAAATAGTAGGCTAATCCAATGGAGCCTTTTTCTCCAGGAGTTCAATTATTCCATCCAGTATTGTAAGGGCACTGAAAATGTGGTAGCTGACACATTGAGCCGGAATATTGTTCCTGATACCCAGGACCATCTGCAGATGGAAGATATCTGTTTGGCAAGTGTAGAATTAGAAACAGACACTGTAGTAGAAGAAGGATTGAGACACTTAGGAAAGGTACAATGGCAAAGCCCTACCTACAAGAAAATTATTGACCAACTAGAAGACAAAGATGAAGTGGGAGAAACAGCAGACACTAACGCTGGTGAGAGATACCGCCTGAAAGAAGGGATACTGTGGTATATCACTGACCCACAAAAGGATCAGTGGAAAATGATTATACCAGAAAGTTTACAGGAAGGACTTATTGAGTACACCCATCATTTGTATGGGCACTATGGTGTAAATAAAGTGGAAGGCTTATTGAGGACATGGTTCCATTGGCCGAATATGAGAGCACAGGTCACCAGAATAGTAAGCTCATGCGAAATGTGTCAGAAGACAAAACCAGCAAACAAGTCATATCAAGGTCCATTGAATCCTATCATCCCTAAAGAACCCAATGACCTGGTGGCTATTGATTTCTATGGACCATTGCCAGCTTTTGGGAAAATGAAATATCTTCTAGTAGTATATGACCTTTTTTCAAAATGGGTGTCAGCATATCCAGTGACCCAGGCCAATACTAGGAATGCCATATGAGCCCTTGAGGTACAATATTTTAAAAGGGTAGGCAAACCAAAAGCTATTTTGTCGGACCACGGTACCCTTTCACATCTTATGATTGGCAACAGTGGATAGAGAGGATGGAGGTAAAACACGTATTGTCGCCCATACAAAATCTGCAATCAAACCCTTGCGAGTGGGTGATGAGAGAGTTAGGATGTCTCTTCAGAGTATATACTGCGTCCAATCATAGAGGATGGGTGAAACAACTCCCAAGGGTGTTAAATTTCATAAATTGGACTCTTAATGAATCTACCAGATTTGCACCTGTAAGACTTCAATTTAGACAAGCGGTACCTCGATTGTATAAATGCAGGTTACCCGCTAGTCCAGAAAACATTGATAAAGGGAGAGATCATGAAGAAGCAAGAAAAAAATTGGAACACTGCGCCAAGCTCTGGACCCAACAGAAAGGAGGCTTGACTGATAAGTTTAAAACAGGGGATACAGTGTGGGTCAAAACGAACCCTGTGAGCCAAACTAGAAAGCATATTTTTAAAAAGTTCCAAAATTTGTATGAGGGACCTTACCAAATCAGCCGACGGGATGGTCCAAATGCTTTCACTTTAGAGAATGGTGAAGGAGAAAGGGGTACCTATAACGCTAGGTCACTGAAACCATATAAGACTAGGACGTGGGTTAGAAGTACTCCATAAAGACTTATTAAAAATAAAATTAGTTCAAACCTCTATTTTTATTCTCATTCCCCTGCCCTGGTGGTATTGTACCATTTATTTATGTATATGGTACAAATTACTATTTAATATTGTGTATCATTTAAATAAAAAAAGAGAGAACCCGATCTTTAATTTTTTTTTTGTAATATAATGTTGTTTTAAGAAAATGTACAGTGAAAGTTTAATTTTTCTTTTTTTTAATATAAGTTAACTAAAATAAATTCAATGTTGGAAAGTGCATACTGAATAATTGATTCAAATAGTGGAAGAAAAAAGATTGCTATCGGAAAGTCCGACTTTCTGATAGTAATTAAAAATGGCAGAAATTCTTAACGAGAAAACAGACTTTGTAATAAAAAAAAGGAGAATAATGTAGAAGTTTATAAAATAGAACAAAAGGTAAAAAGGAATATGCGCAGAACTTCTAAGAAGAATCTGGGAATATAAAAGGAGCCGGCAGATTTGAAAAGTGTCTTTTGTCTTGTTGTTCCAGAGAGTGTTGAACAATTTGAAGTGCCTCGTATTTTTTTTTATATACAAAAAAAAATATTAATAAAATGTGTCCACTTAGATACGAACTGAAATCGCTCGCCATGAGTGAGTAGAACTCTATCGTTTGCCGACACTTTCTCTCGAGAAAAGTCACCTAGATCGTCGTCTGGCTCTACCTAAATTTGATCGGAGATTTGGAAGAAGTGAAACTAAAAAAAAACAACTACTGCGGACTACCCACTGACTGAATTGGACGTCGGAGGATCAATGACCTATTTAAATATCAACTTACCGGTAAGTTAATGGCCATAACTTTTACATAAAGTTTTATGAATAGAGAGTTGAATGAAATGTTATCCCATAATTTTTTTTGGATCGAAAGATTTGCGAACTGAGAAGTGAACTAAACTGTTACCACGGAAAAATAAGACACCAACTAGTGATTACTTCAATATTTGAATCAAATTATTAAATTCATATGCACAATACTTTCCAATATTATAATTTTGTCTTAATCTTAAATATTAAATGTTTGACGGGCTAGAATAAATCTTTATTATTAGCTTAACTTTCATTGTACGTGTATAAAATTAATGTTATGATATTTAAGTTTTATATTTAGTTATTTAAATTCAAATTAGTATACAAATTACCTTTGCTAAATAGATTTATTTTTCTTAATTAAGTCAAAGGGGAATATCTTCTACTTAACGGGAATTTTAATCCAGATCGTATAATTATTACTTTACGAGTTACAATATGTTCGATGCAGGCTCAGTGGGTCTAATGACTCTGGCACCCTCATGTAGAAATTAAAAACTGATCCAGCTCACAATTGTACTTGGTAATAATTCTAGGCTGAGCTGATCAGAAAAGGTAGTTATGTTTTTAGAATAATAATGAAATGTTCTTTTTTTTTTTTAAATAAAATAAATGAACATTTATTTTTCTTTACATAACTTGATCAACTCGCGCATTTATAATGCGTATAGAAGCCTAAAAATACGGAAAACATTATAATATATATATATATATAATTTTAAATTAGCAAGGAAAAATATTGAAGAGAATAAAAAATTAAAAACTATAAAACAATATATTGGTATTAGAAAAATAGTTATTTTATTAATAAGAAGAGAAAATGAGACTATTATGAAAAAGAGGGATGATAGCATAGACTGTTGTGGAAGAATTTAACAACAACAAAAAAAGAAAACAAATTGGTTACAAGAATTACTGTATCTTCAAAAATTTTAAACATGCTAAATGAAAAGGTTTGCAATGCAATTTAATCTATAAAGAAAGGTTTCAGAAAGTAGTGAAGAGGCAGGTAAAGAATTGCATAAATTGTTACAAAACTATATATCAAATGTCTAAATGATAAAAAATATTAATAAATGATTGAAAGAATGCAATAGTAATATTGATATTTAAGAAAGTAATAAAGAAAATATTTGAAATTACAGACTTATCAATCTTGTATCTGTTTGTACAAAATTTTTACCAAGATAATTTCAATTAATCTACAATGGACTTTGGATAGCAATCAACTAAAAGGATATAATGGATTTAAAAGTGGTTTTAGCACAGAGGATCAAAATATTAGGATAAATTATAGAAAGAACTAATGAATATGAGTTGTCTTTATGCTTTGAGTTTGTAAATTATGAAAAGGCATTTGCTCCTATAACCATTTTTAGTTAATGCTTTTAATCAATAAGATAGAGATTCAGGATGTTGCTACATTCTGAAAAAATTATCAATGTACTACAGCAGTAATTAATTACAAGATAACACTAAGAAAATTAACATTAATAAGCATGCAAGACAAGGTGATTTAATATCTACAAAACATTTTACAGAAGTTTACAATAAATATTTTCTGAATTAAAATGAAAACTAAGAGAATAAAGATAAATAAGATTATTTAAGATATTGTGATTTTGCAGATGGCGGATTGTTTTTGCAAATAATGCATCAGAACTTTAAGAAATGTTACAAGAGTGAAAGTAAAATAAATACTAAAAAAATCTAAAGAAATGTTTAATAGATTTTCTTAGAAGAAAATTAAGATTGATAGACATGAATTAGAAGCTAATAGCTGCAAATAGCTTGGTCAGATTGCATACATAGATGGAAACGTAATAGATAAAATTAACCATAAAATTAAACTTGAATGTAGTGTTTTAAATAAAAATAACTAAACATTAAAATGAAATATGCCTGTGTTTAAAAAAGGTTTTTGATTGATGTGTTTTATTGAATCTTACTTATGAAATCTGTAACATGGATACTAACAGAAAATTTATACAGAAGACTTTAAAACCATTCAACAAAATGTGGAGAAATGTATACTGGGAGTAATAAAAAAGGAATCAAAAGTAAAATACTTAGATAAGAGAACAAATAGGTATCATTGGCATCCTTGAAAAAATTAAGAGATTGAAATAGAATTTTACAGGACAGATTTCTAAAAAAAAATGACATTAGATGAACATTTAAAAACTTAAATCCAATCCCCAAGAGAATGCAAAAAACCTAGAAATAGATTGGGTGCAATAAGAAAATATATTGATGTGATATGGAAAAAAAAAACTATTGACTCGTGAAACTGTATTGAATTTGATAAAAAAAACTATCTTAACAATGAATTGATAATAATTTAAAAGGATAATGATGGTGAACATTAAAAATAAAGAGAAAAATTTTGTTGGCAATATAAAAAAGTTTTAAAAATTGATTTTCTATTTTATTTATTTAAATGAATATATACTTATCTATCTATCTATTTTATTTTATTTATTTTACTATGAATCTAACACTTCATTGATCTACTTATCAATTCATAATCTGGATATTATCTACCTAAACTTTCCACTCATTTCACACACACACACACCACACACATATATATATATATATATATATATATATATATATATATATATATATATTGTGCCCTTGTCTGTAGATCATAGGTAGGGTAGAAAGGTCAATTATGAAAAAAATTTTAAATTTTAAGTTATATTTAAGTGATATAAAAGTAATAATAGATTTGTAATACAATTTTAAGCTAAAATACCTAACAGATAACAGTATAATAAAGTATTTTAAAAAGTAAACAGTTAAATAAAGTTTTAATATCATTGCTTATGGTTGTGAAAGCTGGCCATACAAAATAACACAGCTATAGACAGTTAAAATTATAGTAATGATTAGAATATAATATTTTCAGAATTAATAGTTTAAATAAATGAAAGATAATATTATAATTAGTCAAAATTAATAGGGTATATTTTTATTAACCTTTTAACTGTTTGACTCGTTCTTAATCGAGGCACTTTTTGATACATATTCGTAAATTCGTTTTTAATCGAGTAAACTTGACATCGCTGTAAATTGCTTAGTTTTTGGACTACGTTTACGGTTTTTACGTCATTTTTTAGAACGCAAAAAGTTTTATAATATACTGCCATCTATTGAATTATTTTACAAGTAAAAAATCAATTAATTGATGATTTATGTCAAACAAAAACTAAGCACTGCCTTTTCACATCTAAGCACTGCCTTTTCACATCTTTTCTTGAATCTTATTGGCTGTTGAAATTTTGTAAACAAAAGAAAATGGAAAAGCTCCGCCTTCTCATCATCTTTTCTTGAATCTTATTGGCTGTTAAAATTTTTATATGGCTGCCAAAAATTAAAAATTTACTGAACGCTTTTGTTTTATTTTGAAAATGATAAACGAATGTTTTAGAGCATTTTAAAAATATTTTTTGATGAAATACAAATAAAATACAAATTATTTTCATATAATATGTCAAAAATAAATATTATTTTACAAAAATAGTTACGATTTTAGCAAGAATTATTTATTTATTGCAAAGTCGGGAAAAAAAAATCATAACGTGAAATTATGATTGCCGTTTCTTTTCATGTCAACCGTAACAAATATTTTTAAAATTAAAAATCAAAATTTATTTTTGAACAAACTTTCGTTTATTTTTATAGTGTGAGAAATTACTAATATACTTTTTAAAAACGAAACTAAAGTGAATATATTTAAAAAAACGGTCAATAACTTTTGAAAAATTGATACATTATTTTGTGCATCGGCTAATTAAAAGCTTTGAGTGATACCACCAGCAGCGAATGAACAATTGGACAGTTAAAGGGTTAATAAACTTCGGGATGGTGAGAATTATATTTGGTCCTATAAGTTTCAATTTATTTTTCAAAAATTAGAAAATACATTAGTTTTGGTAATTTAAACCGAGGCATAAATAAAAGATTATTTTTGTAGAGTGAATAGACACGTGATCGTATATTACATGCTTTCACGCACACACACACTTGGTAAATAATAATAAAGTTAGTGAATTTAAAACTAGATATAATTGTCATCTATCATAAAAATTAAAATTTAAAATATTATAGATTGTCTTAATAATTATTTTAAAGATCAAATAATAATTTTATCAAACTATGATTAAATTTAATAATATTAAGTTAAAGTAATATTCCAGACATTACGTCATAAATATTTATTTAAAAAGTACAATTTATCATCCAAAATAGAATGACTAATATTGTTCGCGCTAAAAACAAATATTGACCAATCAACGGATTTAAATTGGCAAGAAAAAAAAATCTAAGATAGACAGAAGCGGGAGATGGAATGTGAAAGTTGAAGAGGAAGGTAACCTTTTTGAATTGCTTGTAACATCGAAGCTGAAAAAAAGTAATAATAATTATTCTAAAGTTAGTCTTTAACAGATAATATAATTTTGTATCCAGAAAGATGATTTGCTAATTTCTACGTGATCTTACCAGTGGATTTGATCAAATTTGACCATTCAGCCTACAATAAAATGGAAATACCAAGAATAATAATTGAAATAATTATTGAAAGAAAAATGAGTGAAAATTGTATAAGTGTTGTATTATTTGTGCTCAACCAGAAATTAAATCCTATAACTTGGAAAAATACAAAGGAAAAGCTGTGTGAAAATATAAGAAAGAAACTATTTGCTATCGAGAGAATCTTATGACGAACATTTGTTTTATAAGTATTTAAAGCTAAGTCATATTTCTCTATGAGAAAAATCATAATAAGCGTTCAAGTATATAGAAAAAGAATGAGGAAGAAAAGTATGTTATATTAAAGGAAAAACATTATTTAAAATATAGTTTCTAAATTAAAAATAGAAGAAAAGCCATAGTCCTGTATAAAGTGCTATATGAACTTACTAAGAGGAACCTAACATTTTATCTCATCATAGAAAAAAGGAAAAGATATTGAATGGAAAGAATATTATTTTAAACAGATATAATTAATCACTAAAATGAGGAAAATGGATCCATGGAAATAAAGAAAAATTTGTTGAATTTTTAAAATAAAGTACAAGATGCATCGAGGAAAACCAAGCGCGCGGGGAAAAAAAAGCTAGCAGACTATGTAAAGGAGATCTCAAGAATAAGTGGAAAAAGATGAAGAAAATTAAGGATCATCGTCCAAGAAGAATTAATAAACAGAATTAAAAGTTTAAATTAGAACATTAAGTGACTGAAGAAAATAAAATATAATTTTTTTTATTTAGCTTTGCAAGGAACGATTTTCCAAGCGAGTCCAACAAAGCTGTATCGTAAATATAGTTTTAATTATTTTTTTTTTATTGTATTTAAAGTATAAAATTTGAATTAGTTTAGGGAAACATATAAACATAAATTTTATAATAATTATATTTAAAAATACGAGCTAATGGAATGAGAGAAATATTAGTATAAATAAAAATGTGTGTATGGAAAATTTTAAATACCTACTAGAAGTCCTGGAATGGAGAAGTTTACAAATACGATCCAGAGGATAGAGATCGTTGGTAATTTTAATATTATTGGTAATATGTAATATATTTTTTTTTATAGGTCATCTATTAATGAATGAAGTATGAAAGATGTTAAAAGTTATAAGTACACATTTATCCAACATCAAACATATATTTAAGAGAGTAGTAAAATTTTAAAATGTGCATGCAATAAATAATCTAAAAATGATTAATAATAAGTAGCATATTAATTATGTGATTCTTTTGAGTTTTATATTGAAAATATTCAAATAGTTTATAACAGTAGAGATAGAAATATACGAGAAGTATAGTAAAGAATTTTCTTAAGAATAGCTGTATAGTTAAATAAAAATGAATTTTATTATTATTAGCAAAGTAGACAGAGAATTTGTCGATGTAATGAAGAGATGAATCTGAAGAAATCAATCAGATAGTGACTTGGGAGTACTGATGTCAAAGGAAACCAAGAGGATGTTTTATTAAACTATAAGGAATGAAATATGTGGATCATAATTATTTGTGTGACTTCAGTGTAGATAACTTCGCCCTACAACTGAGCACATATATTCTGGACAGTGTTTTTTACATATCTTTGAAACTTTCTGATGTGATGAAGCTGAAGAAATAGCTTTAGCATCCTTCCAATACTAGAGGCAGATAGACAGATAAAAGTCACTCCTCTATGGCGTCCTTAAATTCACTGTGCCATGATTGTCAAAGTTTTATAAAGGATAATATCTTGTTTATTTTGATCCAACGCATCTATATCTTCGCTATCTTGATTTCATGAAAATACATCGTCAGGGAGATAATTTTATAGAAATGATACATAAGATAGAAAGTAAGTTAGATAGTAGTTATGTAAGAATAGTTATTTACTAGAGTAAAGTAGAATTGTATAAGTCCAAAGGGAAAGTATAAGTATTATAAAAGATGAAGAATCATATGATATAATTTTAAAACCAATTGCTAAACTGATATAATTTTAAAGAAAAAAAAACCTTAGAATTAAGTTTTAAAACAATAATAAGATTTTAAAATATTGTACGTGAGATTTAGTAAAAGAGATTGCATGTTTATTTGGAAAATGAGTTAAAGAAATGTATAACAAAATGTGTATTTGTACATAGTGTGTGGATAATGTTAATTGCTATATAAAGTTAAGGATGGGATCAAAATTGTATCAGTAATTATATTATGATTGATAATAAAAGGAACATGAAAATATCATAAGGATTAAATTCTGTAGGATTCCATACTAACAAGAATAAGTATAATTTTGTAATTTTTGTATAATTTTACATAACAGTAAAGATCTTATAGAAATATAATTTTGAAATTATAAGGACATAATGTCAATAGAAAAGTTTAATGGATAGAAATTTTGTGTATTCAGCTAAGCTCAAAACATGTATCCAATAATAATATTGTAAAATACTTTTGTAATTATTAATGGTAAAAGGGTAAAATAAAATTCGATAATAATAATGTTAAGACATCAACGGGTATAAATAAAAGTTTGTGATAAGTAAATAGGGATATCCGCTGTAAATAATGTACAAAGTGTTATTTGTTATCATGTTAATAAAATGTTATAAAATTTTATTAGTAAGCTTTGTGTCTTGGTTGTTGTTTTTCCTACACATGAAATGCATGAAATCACAACGCACGTTTATAATTAAACATGTTTATGATTTTGCACAGGATAATAAATATTAGAAATTTTAGTAATTTATTTTGTTTTATTTACATAATAAAATGAAAGAAGTATAAGTAGAACAGGTATTGGTCATGAGTTAATTGCCACAATATTTAAGTAAAATATATGCGAACGTTACCACATAACTTTTGATTATCAGATTAATAAATGTTACCACGAAAATATTTAATACATCTAGAAAGAAAAGAAGATTATATTATTTTATTATTGTCATTGTTCTTATTAATTAGTTATTCGTTACGTAGTGAACTATGACATAAAATTCCCTTATCATAGTTTACTATGGCAATATGAAATCAGTTTTAATTACAATTTATGAACCTGAGATTTAGTTATTTATTTACTTATTGATTTATCTATTTGATTTGATATGATTTGATTAATTTAACTCTATTTTATTTAATTAATTTATTTATGTGAGCTAGAATTTGTTTTAAAAATATTAAGATATGATAAAAGTTTTAAAAGTCGTAGGAATGCTATTAGTCAATTATTTAGGATAGTGTTCTTATGCCATTGGGATAGTATCTCAATGATCTCTCGGCTTGTTCCTTTGTCATTGCTCCAGGTCTCATGGGAATAATAAAAGATGTTTATGTTGATTCATTTCACAGACATAACTGTGTTTATAAAGTTCTGAGCTAGTGATTATTTTATTTAATTATAATAATATATTTGATAGACTGAGTTAGATAACCCGGAATTATTATTAATGTTAATTATTATTGACCGGAAATAAATAAGTAAAGAAATTCCGGAATAGTTAGTATATTCTTAGCATGTTGGCATGTTGGTATTATTATGGAGCGGGGGAAGGTTACAATATATATATATATATTATGTATATTTCTCTATCTATCTATATATCTATCTACTTATTTATTAATCTGTTTATGTATAGATGCTCATTTATCTATCTATCTACTTATTTAAGGATGTCTATCTATTTACCAATTTATCATTCTATATATCTGTCTATTTATTCCTCTATTTATCTATGTATATTATTCTACAAAGTTGTATCAATATATCTATTTTCTAACCACCTATTTATTTTTCTATCTGTCATTTCAGCAATCTGCTTTCCTATTTATATGTCAACACACCTGTCTATCTATTCATCTCATTTATATGTCTATAAAAATATTATTAACTAAGAAATTTTTTTTAATACAGCACTAACAATTTGAAAATAAAATAGAGCTAGTATAAATATCCAGTTGATATATTCTTTTCAGAAATATTAATATGAATATCCATATAGTACATAAACAGAGGTGAATGCTCAAGATGGTATAAATAAATTCATTCTCTTTTACCTTCAATATGGATTTAAAAAACTATGTTTTTATAAGTCTGATAGCTCTTGACTGAACCATAGGTTAGTTTTTATGAAAATACCCATATGTATATACAATTATGTAAAAATGATGTTTGGTGTTTGCACTTATGTATAGCTCTCAGTACTGTATGATTTTTTTTTCAAGGACTTGGTGGGTATAATTGACTAAGTAGTGAACAAATCAGTGTTTAGAATAGATAATAAAAATGAGTTTTCATCTAGCAGATTAACATAGAAACAGTTGGCTCTTTAAAAATATAGTTTTAGGGTTTCTATATTTTGGTCTTATGGTAATGTTGATCAAACAAACCATCAAGAGAAAAGACAATTATTGGTACTGTAGTGTATTTATACATTCCAAAAATAGCAGACAAATTAAGGAAAATCTGCAATCAGTATAATATCAGAACAGCCTTCCAGAGCCATACCACACTATGAGGAATTCTAACATCTACAAAGCCTACACTTGAAATGCTGCAAAGAAAAAACTGCATCTATGAAATACCATGTGAATGTGGAAGAACATATATTGGTGAGACCAGCCATCCCATTCAAAAGTGCTTGCAAGAACATAAACTGATGATTAGAAGAGAAAAAACAGATGTGTCTAAGGTCGCAGACCATGTATGAACCAATGAACATACGTTCGATTGGGAAAATACAAAAATATTAGATAAAGAAGAAAAGGTATAAAGAAGAAAATTGAAAGAAGCTGCTCACATGACAATGGCAAAAAAATCCCATAAGCCAACCTAGTATGACTATACATAATGTATAGAAAACACTAATTACCTTCGCTCTGAGGAAAAAAGTGGAGAAATCAGGAAGAACCTCATAGATAAGTACATGAAATTACTATATACTGTTGTCTTTGGCAGGATGGTTCAGTTGGTTAGAGCGTTACCTTAAAATTCAATAATCAAGAATCTAAGAACCCAGGTTCGAATCCTATGCTAGTACTTTCACTGGTCAGGCTAGCAACACCTGAAGAAGAGGGGAGAAAAATACCTCTCGAAATATTGTGCATTTACTAACCTGTTTGCTGTGAACCAGTTTGCGGTGATATTACTAACATTTGTTTGCTAACAGTTGGTGCATATACTAGCCTGTTTTCTGTGATATTACTAACAGTTGGTGCATATACTAGCCTGTTTGCTGTGATATTACTAACAGTTGAATGCATTTGGAATATTTAACTAAAAATTAAACTTTTCTAAAGACATTCAACACACATATTAGATGATGGAAATAGTCCAATATAAAAATACAGCTAGAACACCATCATCACAAACCTTCAGAAAAACACTACTGAAGGTTACTTTCAATTAAAAAAACTGCATGAATTGGAAGGATTACTTTATTTTGAATGTGTTTTGTTAAATGTATGCATTTAGAATAAAAGACAAATTATAATTGATAAAAAATGTCTTTATTAATTACTATGTGTACAAATTGGAAAGGATATATACAAAATTAAATGAGGTTATGCTAAGTCCTGAGAGTTCTTGTTGAATGGTTTAGTGGGCTGGCATGCTTGTCATTCTGTTATTATTAGCTGGGAAGGTGAATAGGGTCCAAGTGTCCTCAAAAGATTTTTTGGGAGAGATGAGCTCATCTCTTTTCATGATCTTTATTTTTTTGCAGAACAACAAACCTGGGTCTAGACGGGTCAGTTCCATTATCAACTTGTGTGCCTACCCAGATTACATAGTATATAAAAATGGACAATCTAATAATTGTGAATGTTCCAGTGTTGATTTAAAAATTAAATATGTATATAATCACAAGGATTGCAAATATAATTAGAATGAAAATGATTACAAAACAAAAATGAAAAAACCCCATTCTATAAATCAGTAACAGACTAGTGAGATCCAAGAAGTAAAATTTGGTATCAATTTTCACTTAAGAAAGATAATGTAATGCACATTAATTTAAATGAAATTGTTCAACTCAATTTATCAGTTTTACTAATTTCACTAATTAATTTACAGTTTATAATATAAAAAATTTTTTTTGTACTTATCAAAATTTTTTTTTTCCATTTCTATTTCAGCTGAATCTATAGCCTTCATCAGTTATCTGTTTAATCATTTGATGACCATCTATATAAAAGATTAAACAGATCTATGGTGAAAATTTCAAATTCAGTAGAAAAAATTGAGAAAGAATTTTTTTTTAAATTGCTTGAATAATGTGAAAAAGAGAAGTATTGTGCACTTATTCACACAGAATATGTGATGTTTTAATCAGAATAGCAATATTAGCTATTTAATGAAAGTTATCATCAGCAAAATTTTATTAATTTTCAACAAGTTTTGTTTTAATGAAGTAAATGACTTTTATTTAATATAGATCCAGATAATGTTTGAATAGTCAAAACAACATTTTCAAACTTCCAAAAAAGATCTAAATGTGAGAATTGGAAAATACTGTGGAAAGATAAAGACATAGAATTTAAATTTTGATAATAAGTCAGAAATGAAAAAAAGTTATAAACTATGAATTTATAATAAAGAAAATATTATATTATTTATTTATTTTAAATCCAAAATAGAAGTGAAAACAATATCCAAATGAAAATACAGAGGTGAGTAAAAAAAAAGATGGATTTCAAGAATGAATGTGATATAGGTTTAACACAGAAAATATGTATTAGAGAAATGTGTTTACACAAGGTTTATATTATAAAAAAATCTTCATTTAAAGATTTTGAAGTAAATATTTGCGGGGAGATAAATTTGTTTTGACAAAATAACTGATTCTAATATTAATCTTTACTGAAATTATAACAATTGTTAAGAACAATTACAAATGTTAGATATTTTATTGTGAAGTATTATATGTATTATTAATTCAATATATCAGATAAAAATATATTGTCAGTTTACTAGACATAAATAGCAAACAATTAGTGAAACAAGTTAATAAAATCATTTTAATCTAAATATTACCATAAAATGATTTATACTAATGATAAAATGCTTAACTTGACTTTAATTTTTAAAATATTCTCTCTTGTCTTACTGAATATTAATTAATATTTTGTGGTCCTCATAAATTTAATATTGTAGATAAAGAACATGTTACATGCATTAAAATCTTTAATGCTTATTTAAAAGATTAGTGTAAGATATTAAAATCTTGTATATTAAGTCAAAGAATGAACATATTTCTCAAGTTAGAGGCAATGATCATGATACTCTTTAAAACAGGTTTAAAGGTCACATTTTAATTTAAGGTAAAAGATATTTTAAGTGATTTACTGGGTTTTTATTTTATTTAAAAAATTCACAAAATGTTAATTGGAAACTTCAGACTTATCCTCAACATATTATGATTTTTGGCAGTTTTTGAATAATATAATTGATTTGTTAAGTTTAAAAAAGTAAACAATCTGATTTTACATGAAATAATATATTAAATATGTATTTTTTAAATTTAATGTAGTAAAATAATAATCAAATACTTTGCTGCTTAGTAGTTCATAAACATTCAAACACTAAAAGGGACAAAGCTAAGCCACAATTCATTTACATTGAATTCCAAGATCTGCCACTATATCAAATCACCAAATCATGCAGAGAAAAAAATCAAATAGTTTATTGCTTTAGAGTTCATCTGAAGTTTGAACATCAGAAGTGAACATGTTGAAGCCCAATTCAGGAACCCATGAGTTTTAGAATCTGCAATCTACTACTGCAAAAAAAAAAAAATGGATTAGAAGTTTGAGCAACAAAAGTACTGGAGCAGAACTATAATCCATGGACTTGAATTCCAAAATATATCACTTTAACTTTAATAAACCATATATCAAAGAACTTCAAAAATAATTCGATTTTTTAAAAATACATTTTAGAAATACTTTTGTAATATCAACATGAAAATAATTATATTAAGTAATCAAATCATGTTTATGTGAAAATAACATATAAATATTTTGTTCGTATTCAGTAAAAATATTTACATGATTTAATTCAATAAAAACCGGTTTATAAAAGAATCAAAGGAAGTGTTTTATTATGTATACATTAATAAAAATGTAAACACAAATAATACAGGATTAACAGCACAATAATGGAATGATCATCTCAAAAGTTAAATGTGACTTGACTGAGACTCAATCTATAATCTCCAATACCTCGGCAACCACAAAGTATTCAATTGGAAAATTTCCATCAAACATTAGATATCAATTATTCTGAGAAAAAAAGGTAGATAAAGAAAGCAAACACTATTAAAGATAAATTGAAAGTTTTACATCTTTATAAATATTGGACTTTAAATGTTAAGTAATGATAATTCAATTATATTATAAATTGGAAGGGCAATAATGTTTAAGAAAAGAACAAATTGGTGATGGCCCATAAAAGGATAAGGTGCAATTTCTAAATATAAAGTAGATGGCTTAATTGACTTTATATGTTAAATATTATTTGTGAGACTGAATCAAATAACAGAAACACTTGGCATATAAATAATAGAATTTTAACATTATGTATAATAGAAGTTGTTTTATTTTTTATACAGACAGTCATAAAAAGACAATAAGTATCTTATAAGAGGTTGACCTATGATCTCTACAAATTTAACTGGGGCATCAAAGTTATTGAATATTTACCATTTTAAGATCAATAGTCAGTAAGGATTTGACTTTATCCACCTTTGCCTATCATTGCTTATTGAAAGGATTTGATAAACAGTACAAAGGATTATAGCCAAAAAATAGCAAACAAAATAGAAGAAATGAATAAAGATGTCAACAAAATGTCTACAATAACAGTGATTGAATGAGTTCTACAAAAGAACAATTATGGTCAAATTGTCACATTAAAGCTATTGGAATTTGATATAAAATAGAAGTCATGAATATAATAACCAGTCACTTGTCATTTCACCATATTAAATATATGTTAGGATACATATTGACACAATGAATAAAGGTCAATATAGATAAAGCACAGGTAATGTAAAAAAATCAATCTGTTTACTTTATGACAACTATTTGTTAATAATAACACTATATAAATTTTCATTAGAAAGTGTTAAAATATCTTTTATTCATTTATTACAATTTTTATCCCACATTAATTCATATTTAATTTGGCATTTACAATAGATTCGGGCTTATATAAGACTTGAAATAAGACAACAGTTATCTCTATTTTACTTAATAAATGTTTACTAAATGTCAGATAAAAATTGCAATTGTAGTTTAATGTGTCCATTATGCAAAGACATATTTTGGTGCTGTAATTCAGAAAATGTTTCACATTGTCATTGCATATCATGGCAGCAGCTTGGCTTAAGACTATAGATTTTGGCACAATTTTTACATCAATTACTTTTGTAGTAATAATAGTGTTTTCCTATATTTAGTTTTCATTTTGGTTCTTGGATAGTAGGTTTATTTTAAAAAATATATAAAAAAACAACAAAATTGTTTATTATTTTTTGACAGAGCAAAATATGTTTTTAAAGCCACTTTTTTTTTAAATTTTAAACTTAAATTTATTAAATGTAAAACATATATATAAATGAAATACGTTTATTTTATATTTACTACTTAAAATATATTTTTGAAGTATTTTAATTTACATGGTTTTTTAAAATAAAATATTTTTATATTATTCTAGAAAAATCAGAAATATATAATTTTTTTATTTATTTCACATGATAATTTTGTTTTAAAAATATTTTTATTTTAAATAGTCGAACACCATTATTTATTATTTAATGTAAAGAAAGCTGCAGAGATTTTAATCAGGAAATAATTTATTAATAGCTGTTAACTACTTCAATTCTTCTGCTGTGATCATATTTTGACAAAAATTAGTTAGGTGATTCAAGGTTATGTTGTTTGTTCCCATTCACATAGACTTATGAATGTAAAATTCCAATTATATCTTTAAAAATCAAATCCATCTGACTTTATTGATGTATGTGGGAAAAGAAATTGATTGGAAACTCATAAAAATTGCATATTTTTACTTAATAATTTTTTGATTATAGATTCTTGGTTCAATATCTAAAAAAGGAATCTTGATTTGAAACATGTTTTAGACAGTGAAACTATACCTTGAATTATTATCAAGTCTAATGTGTTAATCAGTATTTTATATATTTTTTGTTAGGCAATTTATTTTCTGATATTTTATAGAAAAATATATGATAAAACAGAAAATCACTACAAAGATATAAACTTAGGTGTATCCATAATATTTCTTATGATAATATTCAGAATTTTACTGTGGAAGTATTTTTTAACAGGATATGCTGGTGTTAGAAAATTGTCTTACAACTACAGATGAGGCTAGTTTTCCAGAAAGGTTATTTTTAGATATTTAATTTTTATCTAACCTAAATAAACAAGGAAAATAAATTGAACCATTATGCAAAATTAATTCTAAACAGTAGGGAGTAACATCATATTTCAATCTATTAGTACAATATGTTATATTCTTATTATGAGATGTTTTCCTATTGTCTAGATGAAAAATTTTGCTTTCTGTCATTGGGTTAGAAATAAAATCTAGTTTGTGGAAAAAATTTCAATTCTTCTCGTATGCTCATGGAGAGATTTTTCTATTTCTAAAAAAACTGTTCTTTAAAGTGTCAAAACAATTCCATCTGCTAGGATGAATTTCCTTCATTCTGTTTTTGAATGATCACTTATGAAGCCATCTAAATAATGTAGGTGAGAGAAATAATCCTGTAGTAAATTTTTTATAAAATTTTATATTTATTATAATTGTAATTTGATGTCATTTGGTCATGCAATAATTTTATATGGCTATTTTTTCAAAGGGACAGTTAATCTGGGCTTAGATAAATAAAAATAACACTGGTTTTAAATTAAATTTTAAAAACCTTTTTACTGTGATTTATTAAATACACAACATCTTCACAGCAGATTTTTCTTGTCCTAAACAGAGCCTGCTTGATAAGTAGATTGCTCTCAACTATTTTATTAATGTTATTTTCACAAAAATCTTGTAGGGATCATACAATCAAGATACCATATAGAATTTTTTTGATCATTATTAGAGTTTTCTGATTTTAAGATTGCCATATTTTTTATATGTCAAATTTTTGGAATAATTTTTATATGACTAATCTTACTAAATTATTTTGCAAGCATTCTTTAGCTTTAGGTTCTAAGATTTTTTAAAACTTTGGAAATATGTTATCTGTTTATGGAGCTTTTTTTTAGTTTAACCAAGGAAGAGTTCATCTTTATGAATAATTTCAGGTTTCTTCAAACTGGTATTAGAGGAACATTGTGAAAAAATTTCAATTCTGTTCTAATGATGCCTTTTTTGTTTACCAGTGTTGGGGTTAGAAGTCTGATATATGAGATATATAAGATTGGCAACTTTATTAGCAGCAACAATAGTTTTTTAAATATGTATTTTTTCTACTAACATTCTTGTGTAAAAATGATTAGGCATTATGACTGGAGAGGATAAAATTTTGTTTTACCATGGTTTCTGTCCATTTCATTTTTCTCACATCCAGTGATCTTATATGTTTTCTATCAATTTCCTAAACCTTGATACACAGAAACTGTTTATAAAGATTACTGCTTATTTTATTCTAATGTAGGGTAAATGCATTTGATGATATATAAGAGATGGACCTTTTTTTAGTAGCTTTGTTACATGTTGTTAAATCCATCATAGCAAAAAAGAATTGAAGATTTTTTCAATATTGTTATGTTCAAGACATGCAGAAAATTGTCTCCAATTAACAATTCTTAAATTTCATCTCAAAACAGGGTTGAATTTAGACTATAGGAATGTAGGTAGCTTTTAATAATAAAATATGCAAAAAAATATTTTGACAAACTTTATTCAAATTAACAGCTATATATACACAGTGGATGGATGATAAATTATTCATAATATTGATTCTTGATTTAGTTATATTAGTTGGCTGCAAAAAAGATTAACATATTTACACTTATAAAATAAAATACATGCATAAAAACTATTTATATAGTTTTAGACACTATTCTGATGTGCCAAACAGGTGATTAGACCTTTATTAAGTCTGTTTATTTTAAGTTATACAATAGTTAACAATTGTAAAGTTTAAAGTTATATTAGAGAAACTAAAATTTACTTCTTATTTATAAACAAGTATAATAAATTATTTATCAAAGATGTGATGTGAAAAAATATGTTGAGAAATGAAAGTGTAACAATGGTAAAATGTTTGTTGGTGATAAATATTAGCATAAAAAGACAGATAAGGAAGCAGATAAAAAGTTTTTATTATTTAAAAACAATAAAGATGTTTGTTGTATAAAAGAAATCAGATCTACTATTGCTATGGCAAATGTAATTTTTAGGGAAAGTATAAATTATTTGCCCTTAGAGCTATTGACTAGTTTTTGAAAACATATTTTTGTCTCATTTTTATAGTAAATTGTGATTTATGGATCAAAAATTAAAATGTTGATTAACATCAAAATAGCTTACCTGGAAACATTTGAAATGTGTTAAGATGGAATGAACAAAACTTCTGCAAAAAAGAATATAAAAATAAGCGTTATGACTGATATTAGAATTTGCATCATGATAGTTTTTTACCAAAAGTTCTTGAGGGCAAAATATAGGATATGATTAGAAAAGAAAAACGGTGATAATATTATGTGCTGCAGGTATGGAAAAATATGTCAGTGATTGTCTTCTATGAAGATTATCAGCAATGGAACAGAATATGCAATTTTTTCAGAAGCATTCAAATGATTGAATTACTGATGATGACAATATGAAAGATAGATTTTTTATAGAGAGATATGGATAATATAAACGTAGATTTTTTTTCTAACCAATCTCAGTAGTTCTTATAATTCAAAGTAGCTTTTTTTTTTCATATGTCATAGGATCGTCAGGGAGGCGAACCCGCAACAACCGTCTGCAACCAACTGCTTGCAAGGAGACTGCGCTGACCCCTCGGCTAACAACACCTGACTTTGCCTTTAATACACACATGTGCACACACACGTATATTTAACATTAAAAAGAGATTTACTCTTTCAATCATTTTTTAAAACTAAATTAATAGCAAAGTTAAATTTAAGAAAAAAAATAGTGGTTTCATATATGTAAACATTTTTCAAGTAATACAATTAATTTCTCTTTAAATTCTATTAAAATTTCTATGGAAAAGGTAAATGAAACGTTAATGCTTTTACTTGTACAATAATTGTAAAAATAAAATGAATTATTACTCAGTTCTGGTCAACGAACGATAACTTATTGTTAATAACAAAAAAAATTCATATATTTTTAAAAAGTTAAAAATAAAATAATAAATACTACAAAATGGAAATTGCACAATATAGTCAATATGAAAATGTAAATCTGTTTATAGAATTATGAAACAGGTAAAAATCGAATATGTGACAGTTATAGCGATGGCATATTATTATTACTTTACGTTTAAATAGAATGAATAATCTGATATAAATTGAATGTATTGATAATTTAAAAAAATCAAAAACAATCGAACTTTTGTATGAGGGTTAAACAATTTGTTAAAGGAGAAATTTGATGACTCTACCCAGTTCTTTGATGGAAAGCAATCTGATCATCATCATGACTATTTGCACTTGCTTTTTACCTTTTTAAAAAGAAGCTGTTTAAGTATTTAAGCCATGAGATAATATAACTAATATTAACATTTGATTATTATTATTGTAACTTGCTTTCTATCCACTTAATAAAATCCAGACTGATATCTAGGCAAATGGTTATCAACCAGCAATGCATGAATGCTGTAACAAAACATTGACACCAATTATTTATTAGTGATAGTTTGCCATTCTCATAATGTCAGTAAAAAAATAGTTAATTAGATCACACAATGTTCATGCATTAGAAAGAGCTGTGATCATGGTCTTTAGTTCTCATATCTGTTTACTTTGAGCAACTTATCCAATATTTAAATAAAAACATAATGGGAACAAGCATTGAAACTTTAAAAAAGTCAAGTCCAAATATCTTTCTTACCCATAGAATGAATAATCAATTAATAATTAATCTTCACAATGATAATTTACTCAATTTTTTAATGACAGTATATATATAATATTTAGACAAAATGATAATATTATCAAGCAGTAATACTTAATCATTATTTATAACATTTCACAATTGTTACCAAAATACATCTAGAGAGTTATGGTCACAATTGGAGTAGTTTTCTTTTACTTACTGCATCTTAGTCATCAAAGTATAGGCAATAGATATCCCAGCTTAGCAGCAATCTAAAAATGCTTTCAGTAATCATGGTGTATGTTTGGAAGTTCAAGCTATTTACCTGGTCTATAACTTTTTTGTTTAGATACTGAATCATCTTTCATTAAAAATATATGAAGCAAAATACATGAATGATGAGTAAGTGCTATTGTTGATAATGATAAACCACTTAGTTATAATATCTTAATCTTATTACCTGCAGACATGAACTATTCCTGATAAAACAAACCCTCTACAACTTATTTGCCATATATATATTTGTGATACCAGTTCTATGATCACATATTTTGTTATCCTTTGTTTTTAATATCTACAAGGGTGATGCTTTTCAGAAGCAACCTCATATATAAATACTATTATGATTTAGTTACCTGCATATGCTTGGAACAATCGAGACAAGCACTATTATTTTTATATTGGACTATTTCCATCATCTAGTATGTGTGTTGAATGTAAATGGGGATAATAGTTTGCAAACCAGAACAGCTCTTCCTATTGATAGCATAATGGAACTATTAACATTCTGTATAAAAACAACCTACTTTCAATATAACACAGAATTCTTCCAACAAAATCAAGGAATGGCTATGGGCTCACCATTGTCTCCCCTGATTAGCAATATTTACATGGAAGAACTTGAAACCACAGCCATAAAAACTACTTCTTACTCACCTAAAGTTTGGCTTCACTATGTGGATGATACATTTGTTGTATGGCCACATGGTGAAGCATTGCTACAAACTTTCTGGACACACATCAACAACATATCCCCTTCAATAAATTCACAATAGAACCAGAACAAAAACAAAAATTGGCATTCTTAGATGTTCTTGTGACAAGACTCCCTCATGGCAAAATCAAAACTACAGTTTACCAAAAACCTACACATACAGGAAAATACCTAGCCTATACATCTAATCACAACAGAAACACAAAACATAGAGTTATACTATCACTGTGGAACAGAGCAAAAGATGTTTGTTCAGAAACTGGTGATTTGGAAAAAGAAAAGATCTATATAGAACAAACTCTTAAGAAAAATGGTTATCCACCAGCTGTTATTAAGGAAACATTAAATAGACAACAAAAAGAACCATCAAGAGAAAAGACAATTATTGGTACTGTAGTGTATCCATACATTCCAAAAATAGCAGACAAATTAAGGAAAATCTGCAATCAGTATAATATCAGAACAGCTTTCCAGAGCCATACCACACTACGAGGAATTCTAACATCTACAAAGCCTAAACTTGAAATGCTGCAAAGGAAAAACTGCATCTATGAAATACCATGTGAATGTGGAAGAACATATATTGGTGAGACCAGCTGTCCCATTCAAAAGCACTGGCAAGAACATAAACTGATGATTAGAAGAGAGAAAACAGATGTGTCTAAGGTAGCAGACCATGTATGGACCAATGAACATACGTTCGATTGGGAATATACAAAAATATTGGATAAAGAAGAAAAGGTACAAAGAAGAAAATTTAAAGAAGTTGCTCACATGACAATGGCAAAAAAATCCCATAAGCCAACCTAGTGTGACTATACATAATGTATGGGAACCACTAATCAACTTTGCTCTGAGGAAAAAGTGGAGAAATCAGGAGGAACCTCATAGATAAGTATATGAAATTACTACATACTGTTGCCTTTGGCAGGATGGCTCAGTTGATTAGAGCGTTACCTTAAATTTCAATAATCAAAAATCTAAGGACCCAGGTTCAAATCCTATGCTAGTACTGTCACTGATCAGGTCAGCAACACCTGAAGAAGAGGGGAGAAAAATACCTCTCGAAACGTTGTGCATATACTAACCTGTTTGCTGTGATATTACTAACAGTTAGTGCATATACTAACCTGTTTGCTGTGATATTATTAGCATTTGTTTGCTGTGATATTACTAACAGTTGGTGCATATACTAACCTGTTTGCTGTGATATTACTAACAGTTGAAAGCATTTGGAATATTTAACTAAAATTAAACTTTTCTAAAGACATTCAACACACATATTAGATGATGGAAATAGTCCAATATAAAAATACAGCTAGAACACCATCATCACAAACCTTCAGAAAAACACTAAGCACTATTAGTTATAGTTTTATTTTATTTTCTAAAAAAAGTAAAATAAAGTTTATTTCAAGATACACAAAATAACTAACTTTCACCAGAGAATCTTAATATAATATCTTGAACTTATTCTGAATATTAATTCAAAAAATATAGTGACCATTTCTGGAAAAAATATTGATTTATCCTATTTTTCCAATGTTACCATGTGAGGCTAGTTAACAACTTTTTATCAACTTGTATGTTTCATGTGACTACCATTCCATTTTTCTAAAATTTATCTTTTTTAAATTATAAATATTCTAAAAAGTAAAGGGTTTAAAGAATTTGCATTACATAGAAGTGTTAGCTATCTTTTAATTTAACTTTTTATATAGAATTGTTTTTGTTTGATAGTTAACATGTATGAAAAAGTTTTCAGCCAGACTCATATATCATAGCAGAGCAATACAGCATACTATTATTTCTTTTAAGCATTTAGTAAGACCATATCATTTTAAAATATAGAATTTCCTGTAAAAAATGCATGCTCAAATAAGGATTATTTAATAGTAATTAATGATAAAAAAAGTTAGATTATAAAAATGTATAAAATGGAAAGATATGATGCTTTTTTGAATTTAATTGCTGGTTTTGTTAGCCAGTTAATAAATTCTAAATCTGGCTCTAAAAATAGTATTTCATTTTATTTAAATATGATTTATCCATATTATGAAAGTCAATATACTTCATAAATATGGCATCAGATAATATTTGTCTTTAAATATGTAGATATATTGTTTTAATCATTTAAAAATAAATTGATATGGTTTTGATCATTTGATTGGGTTCTTATTTTGTATTTTCAATAAAAACAACATTGCTAGTGAGAAGACAGTAGGCATAAGCTACTATGTTTTTTTTATTATAAGTTATTTTTTGTTTAATAATCCATTCTTCAAAGCTTTTCAGTGGATGTCTGATAAGGAGATTAAATAATATGCATGTATGTGAATTATTATGCATCTGTAGCTATAATTGCAAATTATTTCTTTATTTAATGTTTCTAGCATGAGTACATTGAATTAATGTTTAATAACTTTCAAGTTGATAAGTACATATAAAGATGATTAAAGTCTTAAAAAGAACTTCAACTGATTTAGTTGTCAATAGATGACTAAATTTGTAATAAAGGTCAACTTTTCTTGTTCAGTACAATGAGAATAACATCTTAATTCATAAGTAGACATGTAATGTCTGAATCAAGGATTAAATAAAGAAGTGCACCATAGATCTAAAAGTTTATCATTTGATTTTGCCAATGATTCAGTGAATTATCATATTTTGAATGACATATTTCTTTAGTAAGTTCATTATAGATCAAAATTGATGAATATTGCATGCATAGATTAAAGAAGAGGATAATCTGGACAATAGGAGTGATGATGATGACTTTTGTAGTATTGCTGCTTCTAGTTATTTCCTTGGTAGTTTTTGAATATTTGTAAATGAAAAGATCACAATGATGACAGGGTTGCCATATATGCTAATTTTCTGAAAGAAGCATTTGAATAATGAATATTGCTATGTGTGATTTAATGTAGTTGTTTAGTAATAGATTCAAAAGTTAAAGATGTATTGATCACAAATCCACTCTGTCACTTCTCTATTGGACCTTAATATAATCTCCCAAATAATATACCACTCGATTATTTCTGATTACGAATATTTATAATTATGTTTAATGGCTTTTATTTAATTTTTCTATGTCTGATGTATGATTTAATGCATTTAAAAACTTTATTTTGTAAATTATTACGTTGCAATTTATATTTTTTCCCTCTTTTTATTCAAATGAATATCAATTAAAAGCAAAATAAGACCTCCGTAATAAATAATTTAGAATATTCTCATTTATTGATATAAATGTTACCCACATACACATTAGCACATATAACATGTTTGTGAGCGTATATGTGAATATGTTTTTGTGTCAATGTTATTATTATTTTTTATAAGAAAACTTTGAAGCTTTTATAAAAAGTGAACTCTATAATCTTATCAAGGTTAATAAAGGGGTAGGTAGGTTCCTGGTAGAAAGTGAACCTTAATGTAAGGGAAATTCAATGTTGTTTACTAGGTCATTTGTAATTACTTTTGTCAACCAGATTATTAGTAGTAATTAAGTTTAATAGGTCAAAAACAATTTAAAACTTCTTTTTAATTTCCTGTTATATTTTAAAAAATGTTACTCATATATTAAAATCTTATGTGTGGTTTAAAATGACGCTTATTTTTATTTAAAAAAAAAAATCATAAATCTTTTTCATTTGCCTTGCAGTTTTAAGCAAGAGATGATATTTTGAGGATGTATACATTCCTTTCCTTAAGCAAATTTTCTTACGCTTTGTGGTTTTAAAATTAATTAGATTTTAAACCCTTAATTAATATAACTGTTATAATTTCCAAACTAAATTTATTTGAGTAAAATTTTGAGCAATTTTAATTTATTATAATAATAAAAAAATAAAAAATATATTTATATCGCATGAGAATTTAAACACGACAGATTTTTATTAATTGTTTAAAATTGAAATACACACACGCGCGCGTACACTTTTTTAATAATTTTCTCTTTTTTTGTTTTATTCTTGAAATGATGCAGGTAATAAAATCAACTTCACTGCATCCGAGTAAATGTCTGATTTTTAAACTTTTTCTTTCTATTTTTCAAACAAAGTAGAAAAAATTAGTAAACTCTAAAAATTTAATCATAAATTTGCGAATGCCTTTACGATTACTAAAACATTTTTCTAGCTGGATATATATATAATCAGTTGCTTTTGTTTAGTACCATAGACTCTGCTAGAGGTCTGCTGTAGTGCCATCTATTGTAATCTTTAAACGATCAGTGCTTATCAGATGTCAAAAGAATTTAATTTCTAAACTCAGATCAGTTTCTGACTTTTCTTTTATCACACAAGACTTGTTGCTTTTTGCTGAAACCAATGTCATTATGCATTTATCTTCATGTTTTTAGTAAGTAGCTAATAATTTGAAATGTAAAAAGTATTTGCTTTTAAATCAAAGATAGTCAGCTTGTATATTTATATGGATCTGACATTAGCCAGTAATTATATTTTGGAAACACAATGTTATTCTAAAGTACACATCGGTTTCCACATTAGGTAGGATTGTTAATACTAACCCATTGTTTCAGCTTACTACAGTATTATAAACAAAATCATTGCCATTCATGATCTAGTGCAGTGATAGAGAATCATATTCTAGAGCATAAGGTCTTAAAATAATTTCCAATTCTGGACTCACAACACTTGAACTTCTAAAGGAATTGCTGAGCAATAATGCCAATCAATTATGTTTTTATTATAATAAAAACAATTTTCTAATCTAGCATGCTCTAGTGCAGATACATCAAACATGAGGCTGCAGGCTGCATGAAACCTGCTGACAAGTAGTCAGTCTGTGGTCTGACAAAAATAGTAATTAAGACAATAATTTAATCTTTGACAATATTGGATTTTTAAATTTTAAGTTATAAATACATATATCAAATAAATATGAGCACATTTCAAATAATTAACATTTCCATTAAGACAATAAACATCACATGACCACCTCCTCTTATGCTTGTGTGTAACTATTGTTAAAACAGGCAAAACTCACTATATATATAGCCACACGCAGCTAAAGAACCAAAGACACCAAAATGTATGGGTACTGAACTGGGTTCAGACCCATATGACTATATAAGCTAGTGGGCTTGAATTGAAAACATTAAGATGTTTTCAGTTTAAGACTCATAGTTTTGTAGTTAAATGGAGATAAAAGGTGGTTGATGGAGGGTTGCATTAGATCCTAAGATCTAGATGCAGTGCTTTCAGATCCAAGGCTCCTCACTGACGAAGGCCATAAGCCAGAAACTAGTCTGGGGATATTGGATGAGTAGGCACTAGATGAGGATTTTATGCATAAGCCTTCTGGCATTCATTGATTACTCTAGCTTGCTGTGTGTGGCAATATATATAGTGAGTTTTGCCTGTTTTAATTTTCATTAAGAGTTATAGTCTACTGTACAATTTTTATGCATGTGTATTTAGATACAATAAACAAGATGGTGGCATAACCAGTGAGCTGCATCGCATGAAAAAGTATACATCATTATTTCATTCATTCATTGTTATTAATATTTGAAACAAATTATTATTTTCGGCTTCAAATTCTAATCACTCCTTTATTCAAAATATCTCTATATTAGAAAATGTAATTTTCTGTGTGATTAATTAAAAATTTCCTAAAATAATGAATTTGAGTAAACATAATTGGAGAATATTGATCTTTTTTGAAAAAAAAAAGGAAACTAAAATATTTTTGTATTCAAAGAAAAAATAAAAATTTATGTTGAATGTAGAAACTCTGTTGGGTTTACAAAAAATATAATATTAAAAAACATTATGAGACAATTCTATGTTAAGATTTTGCAAAGATAAATTGCAAAATTAAATTTGATACTTTAAAAACAATAAAGGATATTTACCAAATCTATTGAAGATAATACAACTGCTGTGAAAACTAGTTATTTAACATTGCATTTAATTGCAAGCAAATAATCATTTATTGAAGGTGAAATTATTCATAAATGTATTATTAAAGCAGTGGAAGCATTGTTTTCAAAACACGTGAATAGGAGATTGACTCAAAATATAACTACCTGCAGAATTAATGATATAGCTGGGAATTTAAGAAATTTTTTTTGCATTGAAGTGTAAATGAAAGAAGTATTATAAGCAGTTTAAGAAATAAATGAAAATCAATAATTATTACATTTGTTATCTATTCCATTGCAATTAATAAAAATATAGATATATAGGCTAAAATTCAGTTGCTGTTTGTATTTGTAAACATGATATAAAGTTAAAAGTATATTAAGCACTTCTGAAAATTAAGCCAATGCATGATACAAATACTGGAGTTGATATGATTAATACACCTATGGATGTTTTGAAGGAATACGATTTATCATTAAAAAAGCTATTTTCTCTTGAAACTGATAGTGATCCTGCCATGACTAGGGTTATTAAAGAAGTTATCACACAACTAAAAGAAATATATGGAGAACAAGATAATACTTCTTTTCAACATTTATACTGAATTATTCATCAGCAAACATTATGTTCTAATGTTTTAAATATCAGAAATATCATAAAAGTATTACCAAAATTGTAAAATGTGCATGGCCTTAATTACCATCAATTTAGTAAATTTTTAGAAGATATTGGAAATGAATACACCAATCTACTTTATACAAAAATTTAGTGATTCTAATTATAAAGTTTTAAAGTAATTCTTCCAATTGCTGGACAGGTTATTATTTTTTTGGAACTGAAAAATTATGAATGCAGAATATTAAAAGAAGATCAATGAATAAAAGATCTGGATTTTTTTTTAATATTATGAATCACTTTAGTCTATTTAATATTAAACTATAAGACAAACAAATTGTTATTTTTCAAAGAGAAATTATTACTCTGACAAATACAAATTCTAAAATAAAATTCTATCTCATTTTGAATGTTACCAGTCATTATTATAAAATTCACCAGAATAATCAAATTAAATTATTAGAAAATCAATTCAAAAGAAGATTTTTGGACATCAAGAAATGTGAAAATCAATTTCACCTATTTTCTTCTTCTCTATGTATTGATGTGAAAATGTTGATGACAATCTAAATGTGCATATGAGAAGATTTGAGCATTTCACTTTAATTACGAACTGCTTGCACTTAATACATACTATTTACATATGTTACTATCAATTCTGAAAATATTACTTCATTGTAAATTGAAAGATTTCATGTTGTTGATTTAGAAATAATACCCAGTGAGTTAAATGTGATGTTTAAAAGCTTCATGCTCTTAAGTCAAAATGTTTCAGACTGGCTTATATATATATATAAATTTAAGTAAAGAAAAAGGTAGGGCCACCTTTTTCTTATAAAATCTCTGTCTTGTGTTGTGATTTGAAAGCTACCTATACAATCATCATTACATCTGATTGGCTGTCATATAAGCATTCTAAATATGCATGCCAGAAGATTTCAGCCTTTCACTTTAATTAACAGGAATTAATCAAAATTTAGTGTGATTCTGAATTAAAACAAATATATATGGATATTAAGATTTCACATTTCCATCTATAAAGATTATCAATTGAGTGATTTTTTTCAAGTGATATGTGCAATTAAAAATGTGAACAACTATTTTCAACTTAAAAAAATAATAAAACTGTGAAAAGATCATGATTAATAGACTAGCATATGCAATCAATTTTAAAATAACTACAATTCAACAGATCCAAACAAATTTTGAAGATTTTATAAGTGAGAAACATTGCAAAGTTTCATCAAAGAAATGATATAATTTCATTTAAGAAATATAAACTTGGAAAAATAAACCCAACAACTTCTGTATTTCATATGCATTTTTGTAACAGAATTATATTTTGTATATACATTATTTTGCATAAGTAATTGCAATGCTAATAATAAAAAAATCCTGATTTGATTTATAATACTTATTGTGGCCTTTGTCATGAATGAGTTTGATATTCTGCTCTAATATAAACTTTAGTAATCACTGATTTCTAGATATTAAAGCAATTTAATCTCTTTTCTTAGATGGTTTTGTTAGCTTGATAATTTGAAGGGGATTATCATATGTATAATTATATTAGTTTCAGTTTTGATCTGAATCCTCATTTTAATAAAGATCCAAACCAAAAAAATAATCTGGGAAAAAGATAAAATTGCAATAGTTTCTGGTGACCACTGATTACTCAAGCTTAAATTAAAATGCACTAGAATACTGAAAGAGAAGAATTGGTCTTATTTATGAAATTGTAGAAAACTAAACTTTCTGGGAGAAATAAATCTTTTAAAATAAGAAATTTGAAAAGATCTTCTGTTATTTCTAAGTATGATATGATAAGCACGAATCTTCTCAGCCCTAAAACAAGGTGTAAACATTACAATTTTTTTTAGAATTTCAATAAAAAAATTGGAATGAATAGTTGTTCACTAACTTTGGATGGGAAAAATTGTTTGTGATCTTCCATTGATTTACAGATACAGATATTTCTTATATGTGCTATTTTTTCATGAATCTAGATGTCTTACTTTATAGTTTTCAGCTAAATGTATGTATATATTAACTACATTTTGTACAATATTAAACAATTTTTTATGCATTATTGAATAGTGTCATATTAGTAGTTTATGGAAATATTATTATTCCAATAGATCTTTTTTATGGTTTACACAGATGCAAAACTTTCCATACTTTAGTGACACTCAGTGAAAGCCAGAGTAATCAATGGATGCAAGAACATTTGTGCATAAAATCCTTATCTAGTACCTACTCATCCAATATCCCCAAACTAGTTTTTAGCTTGTGACTTTCATCAGTGAAAAATCTTGGATCTGAGAGTGCTGTCCCTAAATCTTAAGATCTAATGCAACCCTCCAACAGCCACCTTTTACCTTATTAGCTAACTATAAAGCTTTGAGTCCAAAATTATAATTTCATTTCCTGCTCATTAGCTTGTATAGTTGTACAGGTCTTAACTTAGTTCAGCATCCATAATTTTTGGAGTTTTTGATTCTTTAACAACCACAGACATCATAACCATATTGGGCAGGATTAGTATTAAACCACTAAACATCACATGATCACCATTCTTTATGCTTATACAAACTGCTTACACAGAGGAAAAACTCTCCATATAGCCCCCCCCCATTCAGTGCAAGCCAGAGTAATCAATGGATTAAGGAAGGTTTGTGCACAAAATCCCTATCTAGTACCTACTCATCCAATATTCTCAGACTAGTTTTTAGCTTATAGCTTTCATCAATGAGTTCACTGTATGGAGTTTTGCTTCTGTGTAAACAGTTTGTGTAAGCATAAAAATGGTGATCATGTGATGATTAGTGGTTTAATATAAATTCTGTCCAATAGGGTTATGGTGATTGTGGTTATTAAAGAACCAAAGACATCATAAAGTTTAGATGCTAAGCTGAGTTCAGATCTATATGACTATACAAGCTAATGAGCTTGAATTAAAACCATTATTGTGTTTTTATTTTGGACTCAAAGCTTTATAGTTAGCTAATAAGGTAAAGGTGGCTACTGGATGGTTGCATTAGATTTTAAGATCTAGGTGCAGTGCTCTTAGATCCAAGGCTCCTCACTGATGAAAGCCACAAGCTAGAAACTAGTCTGCAGATATTAAATGAGTAGGCACTAGATAGGGATTTTATGCATAAACCTTCCTGCATCCATTGATTACTCTGGCTTGCACTGAGGGCACTAATGTATGAAGAGTTTTGCCTCTGTGCAAACAGTTTGTGTAAGCATAAAGAATAGTAATAATCTGATGTTTAGTGCTTTTTATGGTTTCATGCTTTTTTTTAATTATTTAAGAAATATTGTTTTTATTTTTGTTTTTGTATTTATTTTTTATTTGTATAATAAAAATTTTAAAAACAGCATGCACACACAAGCACTTTGCATCTTGATAATACAAAGACTCATTAAAATTAAAGTTTCAGATTTAAGACTGAAATATTCGAATATATTGAGTGCAAAGACAGACAATAGCAAATTGCTATATATAATGATTAATTGTTTGGACATCGCAATATGCCTAATTACTCGATTTGCCACTCACATATAATGTTTAACACACATAGATACAAATTTATTTCAAAAATGAATAAATTTATATAATGTAGATGAGAAAAATTATTATTATAGATGAAAACATTATGTTTGAAATTAATCATAGAATTCAATTTGGATAACATTATTTCAAGTAGAAAATATGCATATATTATTTTTAAAATAATTTGTATTCCTTGTTTATTATCTTTTTCAGATTTGATGTGTAATATTTCACAGAATAAAATGTTTTCTAAGAACAATGCTAAAAATTTTACAAAATGTTTGTACATACTTAAATTATTACTGAGTTTAAAAACATTAAAACAATTAGAGAGGTTGTAATTTCTTGACAAAGAGATTATTCTATTATTTTTCTATAAAAGTAAAAAGTTATTAAAAAAAAATACCCAAAGCATATATAATTTCAATGAATATCAGGAATTTCATTATTTACTTTTTTTAAAGAATAAAAATAGACTACTGTATTTTTTTTTTATTCTTATTTTTTCACAAATTGGATGAATAATTAATGATGCAATAAAATATATGTAAATGTGTCATGTCAATTTATTAATAACTATATTAGTATAATTGTTTTCAAAATGTTGTTTATATTATAATTTTAATTTATATATGCATATTATACCTATGCATTCTAATATAGTCAATATGTATCAATAAAATGTGAGTTATTATATATGTTATATACATTTGAATGCAAAAGGGTTTATGACAAAATATAGTGTAGTTTGTGACCCCACTATATATGTATTTCAATATACACTGGATTAGTTATATACATATTGATATATTAGTATATAGTATATACAAGTGCTTTAACATACTAGGTGAAGAAGCTGTTAATGATAATAAAACAATCCAAGTAAATTAATGTCAGCCAAACGTTTTGAGGTTTTGTCCCAAATTCATACAACATTACAATACTAGCCAAAAAACAACAAACATTATTTCATCTATTAACAAATAGACCTTTTTAAATAAAATTCAATGAAAACATCCAACTAAGATATATAAAACAAAATAGCCTTCCCATCATTCATTTCAAAAACCAATTTCCTTTAACATCCAAGGATGTCTTCATGAGATTGACAGCTTCAGATTCAAAACATTTTAGCATCAAAGTTTCTTTTACTCTTATTTTCAATTCACTTTTTGCAAAAATATCTGCATTGTCAAATAATATTTTATGACCTGTATTCAGTTCATGAATATACAAAACTGAGTTTTTAAATTTATTTTTGACTCTACTCTTATGAACTTTAACTCTTTCATTAAGACTTAATTTACGTTGACCTATATAAATTTTATGTCAACTGCAAGAAATCTGTAGGATTAAATTTGCTATCAATTGACTGTTTTGAACTATTACTAATGAAAAGTTCTATTTGTTAATAGATGAAACCATGGTTGTGGAAGAATTTTAGTAAAATATTGTTTTTTTTGGCTAGTATTGTAATGTTATATGAATTTCTGTTTTATTTATAACTATTAGTGTAACATTAGGTAGTATTTAATTTTTACATTAATATTCCATATTTAACACAAATATTGTTTAGTTTCAAATAACAACTTTATTCACACCTTAAGAAGATAAATATGGAAATCATTTTACATCTTTCTTATTATAGGTTACATGCTTATAAATGGGCAGCGTCTCTACAATGAAAACAATAAATAAGAAAAAACAAATTGTAAAAAAAAAAAAGGAAAGGCCATCTGCCTACACATCTATAAAGGATTACATTGAATTAAGCTATTTAAACAATATTTGTGTCAACAAGTTGACCACTCAATACAGTGTTTTAACAATACATAACAACAAAAGGAAAAAACCAGAAATACAATGGCTATCTAGGCGGTTTCAGGTGAAAGTTTTTCACACATCAAAGCGGGGTTTTGCTATAGTCCCCTTTCTGCCATCTGCTTATTAATCTTATTATATACTGCTTAATTTAGCATGTGACAATTTACTAGAGGATCTATGAAATTCTGATTTGATGTCACGATTTGTATTTACATGGGTTACATTAGTGTAACAACTTTAAGACTCTGCATAGAAGTCCTTCCATCTAGTTAATCAATCAATCTTGCCATAACAGTCCAATATATTTAATTATATTACTTTTTTTTAAATATGATCTAAATTTAAGTCTAATTTGATAAATAAAAAATAATAAGACTAAATTATATATATATATAACTAAATTTAAATTTAATGTAGAAAGCTCATATGAATGTAATTAATATAATCCATGTTAAAATGAAGAAGACTGTTGTGTAATAAAATTATTTGTATTAACATTTGCATAGGAATAAGTTCTCAAGTGAATGTATCCAATGCAAAAAAATAACAGTTGAAGTAAAAGTAAGTTAGTTTTATATTATACATTAAAAATGGTTAATAATTTTTAACTAAAGTTGAGTATAAATTATAGGTTATATATTTAAAATAAATAGATTCTCAAATAAACTTAGATAAAAATTAAAAAAATGTTTTACTATAACTTGGAAAATAAAAAAGATGGAATAAATGACAAATAATAATTGTATTTTATAGCCTGTATAGTTAAAGTAGTGGAGGAATGGTGAACTCTCAAACAGGTCTATAGATTTGAATGTGTCCATGGATCACAGCTCAATTGTGTCACTTTTGGTGCTTGAATTTCATGTGAATTTTTACATGAACTCCCTTTTTTCCAAACTATTCAGTTAATTTACTGCATTATAAACAAACATTTTCTAAATATTTACAACAGTCTTTTATCTATTTTTCCAGAACAAACATTACTTCATAATTTTTTGCCTATGTGAAATAATGACAATCTAAATTATAAAACAAATAATTACAAATTGCTATGAACTATCAACAGTATCTTTGATGAAACAATTAACAGAAATCTATACTGACAATTCTAGCAAAATTTGACATTATCATCAAGTTTCACCTTTCCTCTTATTACATAAAATCACTATTATAAAGGTCTCATTCAATCATCACCCTTAGAGTATATGGCTTAATAAATTTATCTCAACATGCAGTTATAAAAAATACAAAGATGTGCTATGTATCACAGATCCCTACCTATGTACCCCAATAATTAGCCTCACATTATTTTATATGCCATTTAAAAATCTTATTTGATTATAAAACAAAATTGAATTTTGTTGGGTTTAATTAAAAAGCTTTAGTTCTGTTCTTGAAAACATAGATGAAAATTAACTTTTATCAACCAAGAAATTTATGAAAGTAAAATAAACTATATGATCTTCATTCCTACCAGATATTTTGGTTTTAAGAAAATACAACCAAGTCATTATCTTACTAATTTAAATCTAAGATTGTCTATATATTCTCTCAGTATAGTTTTATGTTCTAGTGTCAACTACAGTAAGCTTGAGTAATTAATGATTACCAGATTGTACTGTATTTAAATTCCAGATCAGTTTCTCGCTTTTACCTTTATTAAAGACTCTTGGGATTATGCATCTAGGGAATATTTAAAGAATTAAGGAATTTGTTCTTAATAATGATAAAGATTTCTTTTTCTTTAATAGTTAATTTTTAAGTCTTACTTCATTGCACAATAATGTTATTACTAACATTCAATTAATTTTCATTATTTTATTAGCATTAATTTTCATTATTTTATATCTTATACAATGTAAAAAGAACTTTCTTGGATGAAGTCAAACTTTTTTGTAAATGTAGGATATATGTCCATAGTCCCTAATTTATGACATTAAAATATTTTGTATTAATATAAATACATTTATTATTTTCTCCATATTACTGCTTTTCAATTTAAAAAAACAAAAAGAACAAAAACAAATTAATCTTCCAGCACTGATATATTTTTTAACATTTCCTAATCTATTTCTTATAATTCCTCATTCTCATTATTTGACTAATAGTCCTCTTTCTGTTGACATTACATATTATTTATGTACAGTGAATCAATCGTTTTTATATTTATTTTTTGCAATATTCAAATTTTATTAATTTACCTGACGTTTCATTCTTTCAATAATCTTTTTGAATAGAAAATTACCTGTTGTACTGTTAATAAAATATTTACCTAATTTTATATAAATTTAATGCATTATTATAGTTAGTTATTAAATAGTATATAATGTATATATAGATATGTAATTATAATAAGACTAAATCTATATGAAATATAAAACTAAGCTACATTAAAAGCACAAAATATTTATTTTTTTAAAAGATCTTTGTGAAGATTGTTGAGACGTCATATTAACCAATAAAATTTGAATATTCCTAAAAACAATTGTAAAAAAAAAAATATTTATTAAATATTTTCCAAATGTCATCAGAAAATAAAATTCTATCTTTTTCATTCATTTTATCTTTATATTTAATCCATTGTCTATGTATCCTGATCTTTTTCAACATCATAAATTCCAAAAATAACAGTTCAATATTTATTACATCTCAGTTTTGTATTCTAAATTCTTGCTGATAAAGGAAAGTCCAGAAAATATTTGGATATGTGTACAGAACTTTCATTTCTTTACAATATTTACTTAGGTTTACAGTAGATTGTTCTAGAGTAGGGTGAATGGAACTACTATTAGTAATATGTAATTTGGATTACAACTACAATCCTTTGCCTTTTCTTCAAAAAATTAACTGTTTTTATTTTTCTTATTTTTTTTATTTTATAGGTAAATAATTAACAATATATTTCAAATTCTGCATCAACTATGTAAAATCTCTATTATATAGTTTACTCAGATTTCCATTTTTTGTTATATTTCTTTTACATATCCTTTTAATAGATATAATAAACACCTCCATACTTCCCCATTCTTTTTAAATTCATATAAATAAAGATATAATAAAAGACAAATGACCCCCAAGATGCATTTTGTGCTGAAACAGCACTCATCAGTTGGCCCAGGTCACTATCTCTCATATATATCTCTATTATATGCAAAGTATTTATCTAGAGTAAATTGTTACATTTTCATTTACCACTGTCAAACTCCCTTCACTCACAGCTTTGACACCATCCATTTCAGATAAATACACTAATGATTATTACTAATCATTTTCGAAACTAGAGATTATCTCTAGCACAGATATAAACTTTAAACCTCAGTTAAAGATTAATATATCTGATTTTTTTTTTAAATTTACACATACGGAGTTATTCAACTTTCTCTGTCCCGTATGTAATATCTTTTTATAAATATAATAAACACCTCCATACTTCCCCATTCTTTTTAAATTCATATAAATAAAGATATAATAAAAAACAAATAACCCCCAAGATGCATTTCGTGCTGAGCCAGCACTCATCAATTGGCCCATGTCACTATCTCTCATATATATATATCTATTATATGCAAAGTATTTATCTAGAGTAATTTGTTACATTTTCATTTACCTTTGTCAAACTCTCTCCACTCATAACTTTGACGCCATCCATTTCAGATAAATACACTAATGATTATTACTAATCATTTTCAAAACTAGATATTATCTTTAGCACAGATATAAACTTTAAACCTGTTAAAGATTAATATATCTGATTTTTTTTTAAAAATTTACACATAGGAAGTTATTCACCTATATATTAATCTTTAACTGAGATTTAAAGTTTATATCTGTGCTAGAGATAATCTTTAGTTTTGAAAATGATTAGTAATAATCATTAGTGTATTTATCTGAAATGAATGGGGTCAAAGTTATGAGTGGAGAGAGTTTGACAATGGTAAATGAAAATGTAACAATCCTTTTAATAGTGCACAATTCAGTTTCTTCTTTCCATCAATTTCATTAAAATAATTATCTTTATCAACTATAATCAATAATTTAAAACAATTATTTTTTAAATCTAATCTGTAATCTTGTGTAAACATTCCCATGTATTCTTATTCTACTGTTTTACATCATTTCCAATAACTAAATAAATTATTTTATATGATCCATTTATTTTTGTTCAATTTCAGACTTATTTCACATTTCTTACAATATTTTTTAAACATATTTAATATTAATTCATACACTATTCCTTTTTTTAATCACTATCAAATTTATTTACATTCCATTCACATTTTTAGAGATATGGTATTTCTTCATTTTTCAAATATATATATATATCCACTACTATAAGCAAATTTAATGTTTCACCTATAAAATATTTCTTCAACTTTCTTATTTATATCATTATTTCTGCATATTTATAAATGTTAATTTTATATTAATACTTGCGATCTAATATTCTTTTCTTCTGAACATTACCATGTAACTTCCGCTTTTGGCAGCCATCTTTGCAACTGGTCTTATTATAAGCGTCCCTTAGCGATTCAGTTTCAAGAAGACAGGGATGATTGTTCCCTTACCTTTACGTCTTTTATTCAAGGTAAGTCGGTTTTAAACATTATATATTATGGAAAGTGATAATCGATAATTCTCAAATTAATGTTAACACTGATATCAGCATTCAATCTAGCAATGCAGCCATCGGTCATAAATATTATAGCCTTAGATCTAATCTAAATGCAACTAAACTAACTTCTACTACAAATAAAAACCCACAAACCAATAAATCAAATGAAAACACCATCGCAAATATCAACAAAAGTTTAGAAAATATTCAACTTACCTCTAATATAAACAATAGCATAAATATCTCATCAAGCGAAACTATTGAAATCCTTAACAATACAAGCAAAAACCAATCATCTCCTCTCCGAAGACTTTATGCTCCCTCAGAAGACTCTAATGAGCAATTTTCTTTGCCCAATAATACCCCGAAAACCATATCTGAAAATAATAGACAAAATTTCCAACAAGATGATTTCGGCGAATTTTTTAAAGTTAAAACTTTTCCACAGAGGTCGACAAAACCAGCGCTATCACATTACAGTTTGTCAACAGTAAATTTAAAAATCAAAAAGAAGAAATAAATTTTAAAACTAATAAACCTCACTCCAAAACAAACAAAGATTATAGAACAGAACAATCCATTGCTACATCAGCCAACTTGCAATCTAAACCAATTTCCTCAATTCCAATATTGAAAAATTCCACTACGTATGCAAATATCGTAAGGTCTAAAAATTCTGAGAGCATCTCCGAAAATATTAAGGCCGATAATTTCAATGAACTATATTTAAATATCTCAGAATTAGACACAGAACAAGAATCAAACACTCTAGAAAATGTCTCATTTAATATAAATGATCTTAATGATGACATGTTCCTAAAAATAAATAACGAGTTCAACAAAACGATTCCCAACACTCTGTATAAATCGTTTACAAACTACTACAGCGATAAGTCGTTAATCTTAGCCATAACAAATCAACAATGTGCATTATATAAGTTCCCTCTAGAACAATTATACAGTCTAATCAATCAAAATCAATTAGGCAGAGGCATTCACATGATCCTTAATCATCCCAATGATTGCTATGTTATCGTTGAGTTTAAAACGTGGGCGGACCGCATGAACTTTAAAAATAACTACCGATCTTTGGGAAATTATATACTTTGCTCCATAGATATGAACCGTCCAGTTACACTATCTGGCACAATTCAAAACTGCCTTGCCCACTTGAAAGAACAAGAACTACAAGACATCCTTATTAATTATGGTTCAGTTAGTAAATTTAAACACCTATTAAACCCTCACTTCAAAGAACAAATCCTGTCCAATACAGTTATTTTCACACTTACTTTAAAGAAAAACATTATACCCACTGACATACCCACCATTATTACTGCAAGAGGCTCTCCTATGGTTTTGACCTTCAGGGGAGTACAGCCACAATGTTTCTTCTGCCTTTAAAGAACACACCTTATTAAAGATTGTGCAGCAAGTATATGCACACACTGTGGTATTAAAAAGAATAAAGTTCACAGATGCCCTGGTAGACCTATTAATATGGCTATCATGTCCTTAAATAGACAATCACCACATGGGACTAATTCAAACAGCAACCTCACAAACCCAGACAATCTGATTCAAATAAATCCTCCAACAAACCCTCTCACATCCAAACCTATCTTTCAAAATGAAAATCTTCAAAAAAGAACAAACACCAACCTCTACACTAATAGTAGTGAATCAGAGAACCAAGCAATAACATATACTGCTCCTAAACCAATCTCTCAAAATGGCAATAATACTCAAGATCATTCATTAGATACATATTGTACTAATCCCCAAGAAACAATGCTAGGCCAAACTCTTTCTACAAAAGAAGACAATATGACCAAACCATCTAATGAGATCAAGGAAAACCCGGGCGATGAAGAAAATACACTTAAAAAATTTCAAAACAATTCATCTATAACAACTCCCACACAGCTTAAAACCAATGATGCATCATCATTTGGGCCAGCTAAGTCTAACAAACCTAAACAAAGTGATCCACAAACTGTCCTCAATTCTTCAACACCTGCAGTAATCAACCATCCAGATGAAAATACTTATCAAACACTCAACCCGAAAGTCAGCATAATTAATGTTTCACAACAGTTACAGCAAACCGAAAATGACTCAGGTCTAAAATTTAAATCAAATTCTTATAACAATAAAAAAACACTTTCATCAAAAGAACAGGAAAAAGAAAACAACACTACTAAACTTAAAAACTCCCAAAAAACCAACACAACAAATACCCAAAATACAAATAAGAAAATTAAAAGAAAATCAGATCGCTCAGATAAATCAAGCTCTGATGATGACAGCTCCCATCCAATACATTATTCACCACCACCCACTAGCAAACAAATGTCAGATATATCCAGCACAAAGCTTCACAAATCAATAGAAAAAAAGAGGAAAACCATGGATCCTATAACTATTGATACCATTGATCCATCTGACGAATCTCAGACAGATTACACTACTTCATCAGACACCGAAGACTTCATGGATGCGTTTCCTCAACCAACAAATATATCACCAATCCATCCACAAGTTCAATCACAAGACTCTGATTTCCAAACAACATCAGAACTCATTAACATGGAGATGCCCCACATTGACTTGGTACACTTTGCTGAGGACGGTTTGGATTAATCTATCATGTTCTGCAAAATTGCTGGCATTAATATTCACGGCATCAACTCAATTGATAGAGTTCTAGCTATTAAAAACTGGCTCTCGCTCTGCTCCCCTCATATACTTCTTATGGGTGAAACTAATTATCACCATAAGACTGATCATAAAATATTATCTCTTCTCTCAGCTCTCGGATTTACTAGATTTTCCATAGGCCATTCTGCTTCAGGTGGAGTCGGTATTCTTCTCAGCAAGTCAACCCCACCAAACAGTTTTAGCATTCTATTCCTAGATGCCAATATTATTGTCATAGAAATAGACTATTGGGGTTATCCGATCATCATAGCTTATATATATACAGCCAAAGACACCTCTCAATATCTAAAAATAATCCATATCCTAAATGCCATCAACGCTAACAGAGCCTCTCCTACTATTCTTCTGGGAGACTTTAACACTACATACAATGACTTCAACAAGAGATTTTTGCATCTAATAAATCGCAGATTAATGTGTGGAGAGGGTTTCTTCCCTCCTGAAGCTTACTCTTTTTATACTAAAACTAAAAAGTCCCTGATTGATTTGGTTTTCTACACCCCAGACCCATTTCAACCTTGATGCAGCCTTGGCCCCTGTTGCTTTCTCTGATCATATGGCTCTAATCTTACAACTTACACCTATTTCAATCCCTACACCTATTGATGGACCTGGTAAAACCATGCGCATGATCACCCAATCAAATATGACCGAAGCGATAGTGTCTGAGGCATATATCCTTTTCCAGAAAATAAACATCCTTTCCCTGCCTGCTGAGGAGGGCTGGTTTTCCTTCATTGGAATACTTCAGTCCATATTAAATCACCACACCAGAAAAATCAAAGGACCTAATGGCCTGCTAAATGACCTAACAGACATTAATATACAACTTCAAGCATCACAGCAAAATTTCACAAATACAGAAAAAATTATCTTTCTTAAAAATCTCTACAAAATCAAGCAAAAGTCCCTTGCAGAATATATATCTATCAGAAGAGCCAAATGTTTCTTAACACAACAACACTGCTGGATGAGAGACTATCTCAGATGGGCACTGGGATACAATAAAAAACAAATCGCTCCCTTATCCATTAATACTAATGGAACCAATCTTATTGGCTTTCCAATGATGCAGTACATCAGCAAACAATTCTGCCAATTAATGCAAAAAGATGGAGTTCCTCCTATAAACAGCTGGTTGGGTGCTGGTGACCCCGGCGAACATGGCATCACAGAAATCCAAATCAAAAAGAAGATAACATCTCTCTCTGACGGCATTCATCCTGGCCTTCATGGCATTCCAAATTTCCTTCTCAAACACCTCAGTCAATTCACTGCGACAATTATTAAAAAAATGATTGATCACCTAGCCTCTGGCAACAGAAACATAACAGATCTTTACCCAGTGGCACTCGTGCCTTTTATTAAAAAAGCAAAACCACTAAATGACATTAACAGTATCCGGCCAATTTCCATGACCCCATTGCTTATCAAGATAATTGAGTCAGTCATTAAAGATCAAATACAAACTCAAATTCTTAGCCATATCTCATCAAACCAATACGAAAAAAAGGGATCATCAACCTCGCATGCTATGTCCAATGTAACTGCACTGTTCAATTACATCAGAGGACATCGTAAATCAAAACCTATTGCTGTCCAGATGGATGTTGTGGCAGCATTTGACTCAGTCCAGATAAACATCCTTCTGGATATTCTGTTGGAATGTGACATTCCAGCTGGGATTGTACAGATGGTCAGCAATCTGCTCAACAACAGAGATTTTTCTTTCTCTTGATGGCAAGATCACACCAGACTTCAAGCCATACAAGTCGATCCCTCAAGGATCCCCGCTCAGTGCCCTTTTCTTCACAGCATACATCAACCCTCTTCTGATGGATATAGACAAAACCCCCCCTTGAATTTTCCTTCCCTCTCTCAATAAAAACTTCAATATATTTGCATATATAGATGACATCATGGTTGTGCTTCCCACCATTAAATACCTTCCTCATCTCATGAACCTATTAAACAGAAATACAGCAAAACTTGGCCTACAAATAAATTTTAACAAATCTTCCATCTGGAAGATAATGTCTGGTAAACAAATTAACTCTCCCTTTTCTGCAAAACCCCAAAGATACCTAGGTTTTCCAATCTACAAAACTCCAACTGCAATGGCAAGAGAGATTCAAGATGCAATCCTCCATTCAACTGAAGCCATCACCACTTCACTCTCTAGAGTATACCTTTCATTATATGGAAAGGTTGGCCTCCTCAACATAATCATAATGCCAAAAATCTCATATTATCTTCCATTCGCTAAAATGTCTGAACAGTTTCAAAATAAAATTAACCGATTATGCACCAAACTTCTCTGGAGAGGAAGGACAGTTGCTATTAGCTTGCGAGGTATCCAACGACCATGCAGGTTCAATGGACTGTCATTCCACTCAATACAAGCAATCATTTTACAGAAAACCCACAACACTCTACATAATCTGATCCTCTCCTGCGGATACTTTAACATTATTAAAAAAATTACACCAACAGATCGTCCTCCACCCTCTTCCAGTTCATGGATAGCATCCCTAATACAACAACTACAACTTTATAACCCGATAATACCCTTTAACCTTAACCAAAAAATCACCTTATGGGAAGCATACAATATAATCAACTATAATCAACAACCCATTAAAACCAGCCTAAAAATAACCAACCAAAGACTCATTACACACTTCAAAAGATGGAGTCTGGAACCCAAATTCCTTGACTTCATCATTAAAATAAATCTTAATGCGCTACCCACGAATTGGTTTCTTTATCACCGAAGAGATTTTACCAGCATTGACCCTATATGTGGTCTGTGTGCTCGTGAAGATGAAACCATAGTCCATATTATACACCGGTGCCCAAGACTTAAAACTCTGAAAGATATAATTATAATCAATTCCAACATAAGACCTGATATGATTTTCTCACTTGAAAATGCCATTCATAATGGTTTTTTTTCAGTAATAAGACTTTCTACCTTTGTCCTTTATTCCATATGGATAGTGAGATGCAAAAGTCTCATAGAATCCCCCCCCCCCCCCACAAATCATACCATTGTTTTATCAAACGCTCAAAAAAATCAAGAAACGTGACCAGCTCCTTGCCTCCAGTAAAGTCTTTGCTGACACCTGGTCTTTAATTGCTCTTTCCTTTTCCTGATTATCAATTCCCACCTACCCAGCATTATAGAATAGTCATTTATAAAAGAAAATATTCATGTCTATATTAAAAATGCTAATACCATTAAACAAGTTCTTAGAATCTCTTCACTATACCTAACCACATAAGAGTATAACATTGTGCTCTCATAACATAATCTAGCCAGATGACATATAGAACATTATATAATCATATTATTGTACAATTTATTCATTTATTTATCCTTTATTAGTATGTAATCACTATTTATTGTTAATAAAATTTTTATTCAAATGAACATTACCATGTATCATCTGTAAAAAAAATTATTTTCTATCCTTACATTATCCAATCTCTATTTCAGTTCATATTTTCCTCTATTTTGTTATCATCTTTTTTATTTTTACTCTCAACTTTTATCTCACACATATATACATATGTCGTCCTATTTATTCAATTTAATGAATAGTAAAAGTGATTGCAAATTAAGAAGTTCATAGTATGCACAAAGGGCCACCTATGAAGTAAATTAATATTAATACATTTTTTTTTTTAAAAAGGGCTTCTTTTATAATTAATTATTGTATTATTTAAATAAGAACAGGATATAATTGTTCAGTTCTCAAAGTCTTAACCTTTTTTATTGCTGTAAGAAGCCTCTAATCTTTTACAAATTAAAAAATCAACTATGTATTTATATACACTTAAACATACTCTTATGTTTATTAGTTAGTTACAATAAATCTAATACTTCTATTATTATAATAAATAAATCATAACATAACAATACGACTATTGTATAAAACAGAGAAACTTTAAAATAATATAAACCGCTATTGCCAAGCGTTTTCAATTCTTTTGAATCCTTAGCTAAACTGTATAAAAATTGTAAACTCGAACAATTGTTATATTGTGTCTTATTAAAAGTAATAAATTCACAATCGCTTTTTAGGTTTTGGTAGATAAAATTTATAAGCTGTACTCTTTTGAATCTGCCAGATCAAATATTATTTAACAAAATGCTAATAAATTGTAATAAAAATGTGAAAGTCTTAAAAAGATAGAGATTTATATAATATTCATAACATTATTATCCGACAGTATTCATACATACTAGTGTTTTATTAATATTTTAATATTAATAAATGCATCCAGAATGTATGTCAAGTTCATAATTTTGAAAACAATTCTCTTCACATTATTTTAAAACCAGATACTGAAAAAACTTGAATATTCAATGAATTCCAGATGATGTAATGCTTTACTACCCGATTACTCAAATTTATAGTAAGTGCCACTACCGTAAATAAAAGAGAACTGTTCATGGAAAGTAGACAAACGAGAAAGTCATGTGATATTGTTATACATATATAATTATGAGGTGTGGGAAAAGTGGATAAATTAGTTGATTAGAAAATATATATATATATATAGAAAATAAATGTGAAAAAAAAGTTGTAATTATATAAGAATAATACATACATAATATGAAAACATATAAACAGGGGACTTAATTGATGCAAGGATTAAAGTTTTAGATACTAAAGAAAAAAAACAAATAGTAAATAAAAAATTTGAATTATAAATATAGTTAATGCCGATTTAGTTTGCACTCATGACCATTTTGAAATCTAAAGACCAGCCAAAACCAAAGCTGACACATCCAACCAATAAATATTGAATAAAAATACTTTAAATTCATATTTTAGAAATTACAAGATAGTAAAAATAATATGTTTTATTTCATATAGGATATAGTATAATCTTTTAATATTTGAAAATTGTAAGCTTGCTTTGATCAGACTTCTGCATCTTTTGGATGATCCTTTGGATCAGCCAAACAATCCTTTTCCTCCCTGCACAATCCAAACTTTGCACCATTGTATTTTAAATATTTTATGATGGTAATTTTTTTTTAAAAAAAAAAATCTCTAATAAAATAAAGTATATTATTTTTACTAGCTTATAATTTCTAAAATATGAATTTAAAGTGTACTTTTATTCAATATTTATGTCAATGGTGATTTTTAGATTTGGCCATGAGCACAAACTAAATCAGGATGATGTAATTTATATACAGGGCTGCAAAAAGGAGTTTGCTGTTAACTGAAAGGAGACTCTTTGATTCCTTTTGGACACTTTAAAGGAACTGAGCAGGGTAAATTCCTAATGTCCACTCCATATCTTGTCATTGCAGCTTTTATTATTACATGATTATTCATATAGTATATAAACATGGATGATCTGCTAACCAACACACATTAGCTAGTGTGGTGAGTTTAAGATCAAGAAGTATCATGGTTTTTCTACTAGTTGCCTGATAAGGTAGAATGAATGTGTATGAAAATAGAAAAAAAATTCTAATAGATATTTACAATCATGACAGATAAAAATAAATCATGGCCCTTATTTCCAGGAGTCTGTAAAGTCACCAGCCAAGGCAGCAGTTGGCGGCTGAAGGCAAAGGATGCTAAGAACCCCCTAATAGTAGACCGGCTGCCATTTGATGATGAGCTTTTATTTAAGTACTTATAACTGCAGATCACTTTCAAGTTAAGAAAGATTGCAATAATTGGAAGAAGAACTGTCTCACATTAAATGGAACATTATTGGACTTTGTAAAATTAGAAAAGTGAAAAGACAATTGATTTAAAAAGTGAAGATGTACTCTATTACAAAGGCACAAATATTGGAAGTATAAGTGGAGAAGGATTTATTATAAATAAAAAGTAGATGAACAACATTGTGGTAATTGATTGGTATATCAGACAAAGTGTTTACATTAGTTATTCAACTTAATAGCAGATATTAAATGCAGATAATTCAGATTTTTGTTGCAACAAGTTTTCATAGTGATGAAGTAGTAGTGGATTTTTATATGGATATACAAAAGGATTTTAATCAGAATAAATAACATTTTAATATTGTTATGGGGTTACTTTAATGATAGAATTGCTAAACAATTGAAAGATGAAATTGCTATAGGTAAATTTGGTCATCATAATAGGAATAAGAGAAGACATAGATTTATAGAGTTTGCAGAAAAAGGAAAAACTTTATATTATGAATTCCTTTTTTTGAGAAAAATGTTAAAAGAAAATGGACATGGAAGCATCTAAATGAGAGTACAGCAGAATTGGATTATATTTTGACAAACAGAAAATACATATTTCAAAATGGTAATGTTCTTAATAAATTTAACACAGAAAGTGATCATTGATTAGTGAGATATAAGATACATGTTAATGCAAAGAAAAAGAGACAAAAAATATTTAGAAAAACGATATTCACAGTTGATATTTTTAATCTTCAAAAACATTCTAATGAATTTAAATTAAAACTTGCAAATCATTTTTAAATATTAACAGATTTTGAACATGATTTAGCTTTGAATGAAATTAATAAGAAAATAACTGATACACTTTTAAAAACTGCAACAAAGATAGCTGGTTAAAAAAAGCAGCAATTGATTAATAATTTTTTTTACTGAAATTAGAAAATTTATAAAGAAAAGAAGAAATATGAAAAGATAAAAAAATGATGCATTAAGAAGGATTGAATACTTCAAATTTTATAAAACGATGTGAAAAAGAGTTGATAATGATATAAGAAAGTGTCATTGTTCACTAGCAAGGAATGCTATAGAAGAAGATAAAAATATCAATAGTGTAAAACAATATTTTGGTATTGGTAGGAAACATAATCTGCAATAAGAAAAAAAAGATTAAACTATTATTTAAAAGAGAGATGACATTATGAAATGGGTAGAAGAGTTCCATTAAGAATTATATAGTAATAAAGATTAAGCACTCTCCTACAACTATTATATCTTCTGAATTTCCCAGGATTTTAAATGAAGAAGTGAGACATACAATTAAATTTATGAAGAAAGCTCCAGGTAATGGTTATATTACAATTGATATCTTAAAAGAAGGAGGTGAAGAAATAGAAAAAAAATTGTTGGCAAAATTATATACCAAATATTTAAATGATAAAGATGTACTAGATGATTGGAAGAATGCATTATTAATACTTAAAAAGGTGATAAAGGAGATATTAAAAATTATAGACTTATCAGTGTTTTATCAGTTTTATACAACAAATTTTTTACCATGATAATTACAATTTGTCTACAGGCAACTTTGGATTTCAACCAACCCAAAAGAGCAAGCTGGATTTAAAAATGGTTTTAATACAATGGATCATATCCAAGTATTGAGAGAAGTTATATAAAGGACCAATGAATATGAGTTGCCATTCTGCTTTAAATTTGTATGTTATTAAAAGGCATTTGATTCTATAAGCATTTCTTCAGTGATTAAAGCATTGGATCATCAAGGTATAGACCCAATATATAGTCATATTCTAAAGAATATCTATAAAATGCAGCAGAAACAATTAGATTACATAATGATACTAGGAAGTTAACACTGAGAAGGATGAAAGACAAGGTGACTCCATATCTCCAAAACTTTTTACAGCAGTAATGCAAAAATATTTTGTAGATGATATAGTTGTTTTTGCAAATAATACCTGAGCTTCAGAAAATGTTGCAAGAGTTATCAGATGTAAGTAAGAAAGTAGGACTAAATTTTTGAAAAATGTTAAAAAGTCTAAAATAAGGTTCAATGGAATTTGTCAAAAGATCAAAATAAATATTGATAAAGTTGCAAGTTGCATTAAAAGACATTAACAGTACAAATATTTTGGACAGATTCCTAATGTAGATGGAAATAAAAATTGATAGTGATGAGTTAGAAGAAGTTAAAAACTACAAATACCTTGGTCAAATTATTATTACATATAAAAACATAATGGAAGAAATTAATCATAGGAATAAACTTGGTTGGAGTAATTTTGGTAGAAATAACTTAATAGTAAAAGGAAATATGTCTATGGGTTTGAAAAGGAAGGTTATTAATACATGTGTTTTGTTATTTCTTACTTATGGATCTAAGACTTGGTCACTTAATAGAAGAGCAATATAGACACTTCAACCCACTCAAAGAAATATGAAAAGATGCTTGTTAGGATAATAATAAGAAATTAAAAACAAAAACATTGAAAGGATTAAAAGAGATGATAATAGATGGACAATTAAAATATTAAACTGGATTCAAAGAGATTGTGAAAGGCATAGAAAGAGACCACATGTGAGATGTATGGATGAAATAAGAAAGTGCATAGTGATGATGTGAAGAGAAGCTAGAGATCAGAGAAGATGGATTGAACTTTGACAGAACTTCATCCAGCAGTGGACTGATAGTGTTTGTTGATGACAAAGATGATGATAGAGATAGAGGAATATTAAACATTGATTTTTGCTATATAAGAGGTTGTAAAAATTAGAATAAATTGAATGAAGAGATAAATTTAAATGTAAAGCAAATGAAAGAAGTAAATATTTTATGATTTTTTTTTTTTACTTAGCTCTTTATAAGAAAAACAAGGGATGTGACAGTATGATAATGAAATTTCTAAAGACAGCTTTCATTAAATTTGTATTAAAAAATGAAATGAATCAGAATTGGAAAAATGATTTGGTAATGAGGAGTATCCAGAAGAGAATAATTAAGTTGGTAAATAGAGTTTCAGGATATATTAGTCTATATACAGAAACTTTTCACTTTATTAAAAAAAATACTATTATGTGATCATAATATCACATTATTATTTTAGTTAGGTATTTATATTATGAGGAGAGTGTTAAAATAAAATTTATATATCTTATCAGTCCATAAATAATGTCTCTGCAAGTTTATAACATTTAACAAACAATGCTTTAAATTTGTACATACTTAAATATATAGTTAAACACATATATTCTTGTTGGGAATGATGATGTTTTAGATCATAGAACAGCTGATAAAAAGACTGCTTTTTCAAAATGACAATTTTGTTGATACAATATTGTCATTTTAGCTGTTTAATAAATATCTTGGCATGATTTAATTGTCTTAAAAAAAGTAATTGATATCTTTATTTAAAAAACAACTCAACTTTCATTATGTAAGAATTTTTTGTGTGTGTAAAGTGTGAATATTTCTTGTTATTAAAAATACAAATTAAAAATTGAAAAAGAATATGATTTTTTTTTGTATAAATATGATTTTTTTTATAAACTTAAAAATCTGTATTAAAGACATACAACTTTTTTAACTACATAGTTACCCAAATTTTTATAATATATATAAAAAACTTGAATCCAAGTCTTTTTCAGAAAATAAAGAACAACAAGATAGTCATAAAAGTGAATTTCAACACAGGAGCATTTAGGGATAAGCTTGTTTCTATTGAAATAGAAATTGACACATTTCATTGTCAAAGAAAGTTAAACACTGGAAAGAGTAACCTAGGTCAAAAAAATAGAGATTATTAATTGACTTAAATCTAATCTGAGAATGAATATACCTAACAATTAGAGAATTAAAAAAAGATTTTTAAACTTTTAATCTTTTAACTAGAGAAATCTCAACTTATATATAAAGTAGAATGTTTTGACTATATTAAAACATGATGCTGTAATTTATGTTTGTAGTTATGCCTATTTGTATAAGATTAATCATGTCAAATTACTTCCAAAGATGTCTAAAATGGATAAAGATGTGTAAACATGATAAATGGTAAAGTAAGAGATAAGACCTCACCTTTTATGTAAACAAATAATACTTTATTTGTCCTTAAATTTTTTTCACTTCACAATACAAAAAAATAATTACAAAAATAAAGTTGAAAAAAGTTTAATTTTAATATAAATATATAGTATAAATCTTGACTAGGTTATTTTGACTTTGCTCGTTAATTTATGATTAAAAATAAATAAGCTTTCACATTTGCTTGATATTTCTAACCAGGGCAAGTCCAGAGATATCAGCCAATAAGTTAATCGTTATCAAAATTATTTGTTCCATATACTTTAATCAGTAGTTAGGTTTTAAAGCTGTTTGTATTTTATTAATATAAAGTTGAACATTGTTAAAATTGACTCTAATTATATTTTTCAAACGATGTTGCTGTTCTAAGTTTTGATAATAGCAGTAATTTAAAAGTCATTAATAATCTTTAAAGCGAGAACTATTAAAATTTGTGAAACAACACCGCATTAGTTAAATCGGGGAAGATTTTTTAAATGTTTTTCAAACTCACATTTATAATTTAAATGATATATATAATTTAGATTTTTAAAATTGTTCTACGGTGAACCTCTAGTCCCGAATGTAGAACTGAATTCTATAATCTACTTTGTACAATCTGAAAATTGATATTGGCACGCAATCATGTACCATGATTACTAAGATGTTAAAAATTATATGATGAGTTAATATAGATAACGCATTTATTTTATTTTAAAACTTAAAGGTAGTAAGCTTTATGGGATTTATTTTTATCCTAAAATCAATTAATGTTTCATTAAAAATGTTATTTTTTTTAAAAATAATCTCGCTCGTTCTCTTTTCTTTAAATTTATAGGTATTAATTAATCTTTATGCAAAGGCCGGTTATCACAGTCGCTTGCTAGGCCTTTAAATCTGGATAAAACTAAAACTTTATAAAGATAAAATTTCTAAGCTAGTTTATTTATTTATTTTACAATTTAGTTGCTGATCAGTAGATAGGTGTTTAATTAGTTATAGGATAAAGAGAAACACATCAAAAGTCTCATCATCTCATAGCCTGAGGAGTAATGATTTATTATTCACTACTCTCTAGCGCAAAATGCAGAGAAAAGATATATCCTATAGTAGAATTTTATTTATATATACATATTTTTAAATTCTGTTTATCCATAGCACTTTTACTCTCATCCACAAAACAAGGAATCTATTTTAATCTTATATATAAAACATGTATCCAGATATTTTTTCGCCTATTGCTTTAATAAACTTTTTCAATTCTTCTATCTCATATATCATCTTTTTTAAGGCTTTTATAAAACATTTTATGATCCACTTTAGTTCTGCGTATATAACAACATATCCATATTTAAATCAGTTTCTCAATTCTCACTAGATCATATTAATAATATTTTTTTTTCTTTAAGTCTTATATTTTTTTGGTAATTTCATCATACATCACTCTATAACTGTGATGTGTTTCTGCACTTCTGTATTACTTGATAGTCTTATAATGTCTGACATATAGATCTGAAGATGTTAATCATATCATCTATAAATTCAGATGACCTTATAAGCTCTATTTTTTTTTTTATAAAACTTTTATTTTATAATTTAAGCTATAATTTAATTTTTAATAAAACTCCTATATAATATTTTTAAGAGCTGAATTATCTTGTTATATACTCTGTCATATATGTATTCTAATCAGTGCTATTGTATTTTAGTAAATATCTTTCAGAATTTAGTAATATTTTGATCTCATGTTGTGGTGTCACAAATCTTCAATCAGACCAAAAATACTTATAGAATTAAATATCATTTCATAATCTTTAAATCCAATATAAAATAATAGCTCATACTCATTGAATCTTTCTATAACTTTTTACAATAGTTGTATATGGTCTATTATGTTACAATCATTCTTAGTGCCTGTTTTTTTTTTTTGGAGTGAGTTCAAAGTTCTCTATAAATAATTATATTGGTCTCAGTACAGATTTGTATAGAACTGCTACATCTGTAATTCCTAATATCTTCTCTTTCTTTTTAACTTTGTTAAATATATATCATTTATTATATTCTTTCAGTTATATTATACATTTGTATCTCACAAACATTTTTATGAAACAAACATTATATATATAATAAAACATTGGAATTAACACTATAATAAATAAACAACTGCTATATATAGATTATGGTATGCCACTCAAAATGGCAGAAGCTATACTAATATAGTAAAATTGTAGAGTTGTTTTGTTTTATTATATATTATTTGCCTAATAATATATATATTAAATCAAAGATTTTCACAGGCTATAGAGATAAATGAAATATTATCTGAGTACATCCGTATATAAATTATTTAATATATATATATATAAACCAATGTTTTGATCAGGTTTATTGTTCATAAATTCATAAAAAGTTTAAATGTTGAAGTTGACAAAGTTGATTCACAATTGTTCCAGAATCTGCAATTTTTCTTGTGCATCAAATTATACAAGATAATACAGACATTTATAAGCAATATAAACTTAAAATTATAAATGACAATAACATTCAAATAGTTGGTAGATCAAAACTGCAAAATTGATAAATCTATCCATTTTTTACGATCATTTTGAAATATTTTTTTTTGTTTGAAAAAACAACAATATAAATTTAGAAAAATAATCCTCTTCAGTTAACATGTCATCATTAAAGATTGTAATTATAATATATTAAACAATCTGAATAGTCTTTGATTGATGATATATCTAGCCATACTAGTGATCTATTTCTATTAAGACTGAGATTTATTTGATTAAAACAGTTGATCATAAACTTAAGAATGAAAAGATGTATTTTTATTACACCTTTGGAGAAGATTTAAAATATGCTGGTAAATCTTTCCTTTAAAGTTATTGTATTTTTTTTTTAAGATTGCAAGAACATATAAAATTGTGTCTGTATTAGTTGTGGTTTTAGTGTTACACATCATAAAAATAAAAGGAGTAGAAATTACTGCAGTAAGTATCATGGAATATCCAATGTGGTGAAAGTATTTTGAAAGATGTATTAAATAGGTTAACTTTCAAAGATAAATAATTGGTTACAAGACTCAGTGATTTTAGACAAATCAAGATGAACAATGAATACATTATTTATTGTCAGGACAATGCAAAAACAATTACAAACAAAGGGCATTACTTGTATATTGATTTTATTAATTCAAACAAGACAATTTTCTTTCTTAATCTAGAATGTTAATGTTTAAAATTATATAATTTTTCATAGAAATTTATTCATATTATTTAACTGGTGTGTGATAGTTTGAGAATAAAAGTTATTACTAAAAACAAAAAATCTGAAACATTTGAAATAAAAACTGGTGATAAACACGATTGTAAATTACTTTACATATTTATGACAAGCTCTTCAAAAAACAATTTATAGGCATATTCATACAGTAGATATTATTATATATCATGTTTGAAAATGGGATATTTATTTGAATCATTTGAATATCCAAAAAAAAAAAAACTATGTTCTTTGTTTTCGATTTAGAGTGTGCTGTTGATTCTTCTATTTTTATCAGTTCAAATGCATTTTTACGGAATGTTCTTAATGCTTTTGATGCCATCATTTAGTTTAATAATAAATGTTTAATAAAGATCACAGATTCTTTTAGGAATAAGGAATGGAGATAAAATTATTATCTTTTGGCTTGGATAAGTTATCAGCATGGGTCTGTTAAACATATAAGATTAGGTTGTTGAGGCATAACATAGTTTCTAATTAACCACTTAAAAATAGAACATTTTAAAAAATTGTTTAGTTTTACATTAAAATGTAAAATCTATACCCCTTATTAATGTAAGATAAAAACAAAGGGGGAAAGGTTATTTAAGCATGCTTCATAAAATTCTGATAATATAACAGCAAAATCATAAGATCAATTAGTAGTGTTTCATTTTGCTGAATATAAAGACATTACCTTCACAATGTAAAATATATATTTTCATAAAATTGTTTGGGTGAAGTGCATATGGTATGTTTATGTGAAGTGCATATGTTATGTTTGTATGTAAGAAGTAAACTCTATATTATTCATATGAACTTCTAAGCAACAAACCATTCAATTATATATTTATTTAATTAAAAGATCCTCTAAATTTGTGTGTTTCTGATTGTTTTCATTATTGAAATATAGTTGAAGATAAGGTACATTAAATGACTACCACTAGGTAAAGTATTAACTTTTTAAAGAAATAAGTTTGCTGCAGAAGTGATTAAAAGTCAATATTCTCCCAAGTGACAAAAAAAGAAAAAACTCAGAGATAATATATATATATATAAGCCCATATTTGTACTTTCTGATTGATTTTATAGTGTTTTCAAACTTATATTTAAACTTTCCTGATTTTGTTTATTTGGGACATGAGATTTTTACAATAATTTGCAAAATGTCTTAGCATGGATATATTTACAATGATCACTTCCTAATAAATGTCCTATTATAATTTATATATACATATGTAGTTTGTATAAAATGTAAAATTAAACAATATTTAAATAGTAATACAAAAGATTTTTGTTTATGTCACCAAAGAAGATTGCTATCAGACATTAATAAAACTTTAGGTATTGCAAAAATTAATTTGAAAAGCAGATATTTTATTTTGAATAAATAATCTAATTAATTATTTAATTATCAAACATTTTTATTAAAAATTATTACATTTTACATGGTTTTTGAAAGATTATAGAAGCTATTATCATAATCTGTCCAGTGTCTACAACTGTATGTTTGAAACACTGACGTGTTAATTTTAAAATTTTAGATTTATATACTAACTAAAATATATATATATGTTTTTTTTATTTTTTTTTAAAGGATAATTAATACGACATTTATATTTCCATATTTGTAGTTAATAGTGTGTCTTTCCAAATACATCTTTATATTTTTATTTATTGTTTCTCGCTATTTTTATTAGCTTGAACTTAAATTTTTACACTCATTTGCAAATCATTGCTAAGAATGATGATGATTATATTAGACAAATAATCTTCTCTGCAATGTACCTTTATAGACTTATTTTTGACAATCGCTCTCAATAAATGCTTCATTATTATTTATTTACATATAAACATAATAGAATTGGATTTATAAAGATATAAAATTAAACAATATTTAAATACTAATAGAACATACAACCTTTATATTTAGGTATCGAAGAGAATATTTAAGTGTGCCAGATATTATACACAAATTTATACATTGCAAAAATGAAATGTGAGAAATAGATATTTATTTTATAATAAAAAAAAGCCTGAATGATTGATTGTTAACGACTTTTATTAATTAGAAATTATTACATCATATAGTTTTTGAAAAAAGCTATTAGCATAATTTGTCCATTATCTACGGTTACGTGTTTGAAGTACAGGGAATATATATTAATGGTAAATTTTAAAAAATATATCCACCAATAATAAATAAAAATGAACAATTTATTTATTTAAAAAAAGGTTAGCGGACATTTGATGGCTCATCTCAAGATCCTGGTTGGGTTCCAACGAAGATCAAATAAAATTTACAAATATGGCTTCAGGCATTTTTCTGTTTATTTTTATAATATTGATCGAATAGTGTCTGGATTTTTCAGTGGAAAAGAAAAACTCGAAGAAGCTGTGTTGATGCCAATCGCCTTTTTTTTTTTTTTTTTTATAAAAAAAAAAAAAAAATCAATCTTTGTCTTGCAAATGCATCCAGTCTGCAAATATATATATATTAAAAAAAATAATTTATTTTTAGTTTTAGTTTTTTTTAAAAAAAAAAGAAAAACAAGTTAACCATGAAAGTAAAATGGAAAAGAAGCAAACATTTTTAAAAACTTACGATTAATTATAATCGTAGCAAACAAGCAAATGAGTTTAAAAAACAAATCTTTGATTTATTGGACACTTTGATTTCTCACTAACATGTTTTGTTTTTTTTGCATTGTATATTTAGAAAACTTTCCCCTATTCTCAATATATTATCGTTTGTTTGTTTTTTAAATTTTAATTTTTAGAATTATTTCAGTTTTCAGGTGTTAAGCATTCATATTTTTAAGGTTATGTTTTTTAACTGGAGGTTTTAATTACATTTAATTTATGAAACTCTCACTCATAGTTTTCTAATATTTTGAAGGCATACCTGAGATTTCAATGGAATACTTTTAACAATAAAAGTAGTCGAAGTAGAATTAATGGATACAATGGCATAATTGTAGTTTGTAATACAGCCATCAGGGAATCTATCTTTTAGTTTCAATTCAAATTACTCTGTGCTATTTTGTGAACAGTTAAGCTGACTAAAAAAAATCATATAATAAATGAATAAATCTATTTTTTTCTATCGTTTATTTATATGTGTATATAAAAACAACAACTAATTTGAATAACTATGAATACAGTTGGATTACAATCATAGACTAATGATATATTAAAATTTATTTCTTTTGTCGCACATGGATTATTATCTTGTAGAACGTCAGAAAACATACTTTAATAATTTTTTTAATTCTTTAAAAATCATTTAATAAATTTCCAGTCTTGATTATTTTTTTTTTCATTTTCACAAATTATCATTAATTAATATTTAGAACCATGATATTTTTTCTTCTCTTTAGAAAATCATTAAAAATCAGATTTTAAAATAACACTTAAGGCAAAAAGCTAAGCAAATATTAGGATGTCAAAAAAGCTTGTCGCTAAATACAGGAAGTTATTTCAGAAATGATAAGTCTGCTTTCTAAAAATTATTTTCAGTGGTGTCCTATTGCTATATTTTGTTAACCTATACTGTCAGATTACTTTTAACTATCAAATTGCATGCAGCTGGTTAACATAGATAGACACAAACCTTTCCAACTTAAGAACACTTCTATTACTAATGATGTAAAGAGCTTGTCAGGTGTATAATTAAAAGGTTTAGCGATTTTCCAATTGCTAGATGATAAGAGTTTGAATTTTTCCACTCTTATTCAATTTCTAATTAAAAATATTTGGATATTATTTACTAATCAATATTGAAATGAATATGAGATATCTATGTCTAGGAAAAAAATCCTAAGTCTAATTAAAATGTAAAAATGTTTAAAAGTTACTCTTGGTATGGATATCAGCCCAGGTCATAGGCATGGGATATAAATGTCATGCTATTGCATTTTGGGAAAAGTATTTTATCAAATTTATTATATTGTTCCATTTACTAAGATGCATAAAATAAATCCTGTTCAGAAACTGGTATATTTTGAAATACATTTCTTTACCAAAAAGCACAATGATGTTAATCTGGTTATTATTTATCATTTGATCATGGCTTTGTGGCAGATGATCTTAACTTTTTAAAAATAATTGAATATTTTTAGTTATGAGGAAAATGTTATAGAGCAATACAAACACTAGATGCTTTATTCAAACGTATAGATTATAAGAAGGCAGAGAAAAAAATAGTTTAGAGGCAGTTCATCCATTCAGTTATCCATCATAAATTCAATGGATCAGGTGGATGATGATGATAAATTGATTTAAAATATACCATAGTTATAAAAATTGTAACTAAAATAATTTTTTTATAAAAATGAAATTTCCTTAAATCAACTTAGTTTTCTATAAATGAGCTTATTGATTTTGCATATTTAAATAATATCAGATAAACATGTGATACAGCTATTCTTTTTGATTACATTAGTAAAAAATTTGCATTCATTATTTGTTTTTTTTATATGGATTAACATTGGTTAATATTGAGAAACTAAACTCACACAAATATTCTGTTAAAAACTAACAAAATTTTTAGTGTACTTATGAAAAGAGCTGGATGTTTGATTTGGACAAAAATCCAAAATTCTTCAAAAGTTATTAAAAAAAAAAAAATTATTTTTAGAGTACACTTTGTTAATAAGTTACCAATTAGTCTTTCTTGTAAACAAAATTTGAAATTCAATATTTTATGATTTATAATAATAATCATTATTACTTTTCTGTTATGACCATTTTCTATTAGTATTAATTATCAATTATTATATGACAGAGGCATCCAAATATCATGGGCATGCATAATATCAATGTTAATATAAGATTATTAATATGGGCATTGTATATAAATTTAAATATCAACAAGTCACTTCAGGGAATCATGCCTTAACTAAACCTATATCACAAAAATTTGGTTTAAATCCAAAAATCATAATTCTAGGGGACAGGCTTGTTTCATTTACATTTCATATATTTTTACTAGGTTTCATATAAATAAGTCAATTATTTTATATAGCATGATGTCCAAAGTGCATGTGCAACAGTTTAATGCTGTTTAAATATTATTAGGTTTCATATATAAATTGTCCATTTAAATTTATAACATTAATTTTTATTCTTAACATTAAATTCTGACAGAAGAAATTTCATATCAAATTGGTCAATCATATAAATCATGATGAAAGAATATTAGTTTTTATATTTTTAAGTTCATTTTAATAAATTTAATAAAATTCTATTTTATGAAAGTTTCTGGCTCAAAGTAAATCTTAGATTAGTTGATCATAAAGAAGTGTTTTTTAAATGGTGTTCATTGGGGCATGAGTGTTCCATTAAGTTGTTAGAAATATAAATTAAAAAGTGCACAGTTACATAATAAGGATATATGACTAGCATTTTTGAATTTAGAATAACCAATGGGCAATAAAAACATCATGGATTAAAAAAAAATAAATTGATGTAATTTAAAAAAAAAAATGGAAGAAAAAGTATTTAAAGCATTAATTAAATGCTAAAGGAAATGTGAGTAATACTAGAAATAATAAGTAGGTTAATATATTTTGGTTTAAATATCATATCTTTTACAACTTTCTTAAACACTTAAACAGTACTATTTTTTTTATCAAAACTTTAATCTTACAATTTCGACTGTCTGCAGTCATCATCACAGGAACAATATCGAAATATATAATTATACAATTAATACATTTTATACACACACACATGTATATAATTAAATACACAACTAAACATACATTTTAACCTGACCCATTATAAATAAAAAAATTTCATTTTATTATTTTACTCTTAATGATGACTGCAAGACAGTTAAAACTGTAAGAATAACGTTCTGATAAAAAAATAGAATTGTTGAAGTGTTTAAGTGAGTTGTAAATGGTATGAAATGTAAAAATAGAAATCAATACATAAGAAAAGGGAGAAAAAATTGAATTAAATGTAAATAAATTTGGAGAGATAGCAGCCCATCATGAGTAATATATTTTTTATTACCAACTGACATTTTATATGAAGAAATTGACAATATCTTCATAGTAATACATATGGGTATATAGTAAATTGATAATTGCAATGGTAAATAATAGCTTATGAAGAAATGCTGAAGCTGCTTCCAAAAAAGCTAATCAAAAAAAAAGTTGAATATTATTTAAGAGTAAAAAAAGTAAATTTGAGATTACACCACTAAGCATTACATGATCACCATTTTTTATGCTTGCATCCATTGATTACTCTGGCTTGCACTGAGTGGCACTACTGTATGGAGAGTTTTGCTTGTTGAAATTTGAGATTATTTAACAGAAATATAAACTAAGATTCTATAATTGGAAAGGTAATGTAAACACAACTTAAAATGTCAGCTGACAAAATAAAGTGTCTAAATAGAAAGAATATATGTTATAACAATAATAATGAATTCTTTGTAGAAGTTAAAAACTTATAAATTGTAATACACACACACATATGGACATCACATTTTTTAAGTTAAAAAACCTCACAGATTAAATAATAAATATTAAAACCATTTTATATACCCTTTTTATTATTCATTTTATAATAATGGCATTTGGAAAAAAAAAATACTAACAGGAGAAAAAAATATATGTGTAATGGAATATAAAACAATTTTAAATTAAAATAGAATTTATACCTATCTTTAAAAATGATTTTTTAAAGTAAAAGTAGAATCATAGTTATAATTAATTACTACCATAAAAATAATATCAAATAAAATTATTAGGAACATATAAAAAGATAGCAAAAATAAATCATGGATTCAATTTTTGAACTTCTGAATCAATGGTGAAACTGTAATAATAATGGAATTATGTTTTATATAGTTAGTAAATAACATTACTTATATGATTAATCCAGATTATAGTGGAATCATTAATACTTCCATTAAAACTAAATAGATTAAAGAGATAATAATTTAATTAATAGAAAAGATGATAAATCTGCATTATATATTCATTATTTAAAATACAGACAGAATAGATTGTGTAAAAAATTTAAAGCCTTTAGACTATTAAAGAACTTAATAAATGGAAAATATATGAAACAAATTATATTAATTACAAAAAGCATAAATATATGAATATATATATATATAGTTGGCTAATGGAAAATGAATAGAAAATTATATTTTAAACCTTTATATATTTTTTTTCTTCCTTGTACATATTGTATTATTATTGTAAGTGGTTCTAGTTAATTTTACATATAAAAAATAGATAACACTATGTATGCAAAATAGTTTGAAGCTTTAAAATGGTTCTATCACACTGAATAAATATTTGCTGAAATATGTTTTTCTGTATTATTTTTATTGTATATATATATATTTAATACAAATATATTTTATATATCTGGAATATAGATGTAATATAGGGGATTTGAATACAGACTTTAAGGCTCTCTTTAGCCTTCACTCTATCTCATACAAGTAATATACATGACCACACACATGTGAAAAATATAAATGATCTCTAATATACATATTTTATACTGAAATAGCACTCATTAGTTGCTCCAGATCATCATCTCCCGCACATATATACAATCAGTGCATGGTTTGTATTAAGATAGTAAATCTTTACACTTTAATGAACAGGCTACAATATACTTTAGCCCTCAACTCTTCAACTATCCATACCATTGAAATCTGATGATGGAATGCCAAAATCCCTTTATAATGCCAATATTATTGTCATATACATGTTGAGCTTAAGTCACCCTGACCTCTCAAATATAGGATTTTGTCCATTTAAATACTCAGAAGATGGATGGGTAGGATACTTGCTGAATTTGTAATATTTTTAATACAACTATATTTTATATACCTGGAATCTAGATGTAATATACAGGATTTGAACACAGACTTTCAAGCTTCCTTCAGCTGTCCATTCTATCTCATACAATGCATACACATGACCACACACGTGTGAAAAAGATAAATGAGATCCAATATACATGTAAAGTTCTATACATGAGGGGTCAGACTGACTTAAGGTTCAACATGGGCATGACAATTATACTAACATTAACAAGGGATTTGGGCATTTCAATGTTATAAATGGCTGAGGAGTTGGAAGGTGGAGAAGATTGAAATCTGTCCAATAAAATGGGAAGATTTACTATTTAATACAAACTGAGCACTGATTATATATATATATATATATATATATGCAAAACCATAAAACAATACAATACTAGATTAAATTTTAAAATTTTTACCAAAATCCTTACACAACCATGGTTTCATCTACTACAAATAGACCTTCTCAAGTGAAAATCAATCTAAAGGAAAACATATAAATATATACAAACAAACCTTCCCATAATTAACTACAAATTCCACCTTCCCTTAATATCAAAAGAAGTCTTCATGAGATTGATAGCCTCAGAATCAAGGAGTTTTAACATCAAAGTCTCCTTTATTCTTCTTTTTAACTCATTCTTTTCATAAAAAATAACCGAAGCATTGTTAAACAATATTCTATGACCTGTATTCAATTCATGAATATATAAAGCTGAGTTAAGATACCTATGTTTAACCCTACTTATATGAACCTTAACCCTTTCATTAAGGCTAAATTTACTCTGACCTACATAAAATTTACCACAACTACATGGAATTTTATAAACAATACCAGGAATAGACCTACTATCAATAGACTGCTTTGAACCATTAAGTAATGAATTCAAATCAGAACCTTTCCTCCATGCAACCTTCATTCTACCTAACAAATGACTATTCCTATAAACCAAATTATAAATTGATGCTTTAAATGGTAAAGACATATAATCATCATCCTTACCAACAAAATTCTTATCATCCAAATCACGACTATAAACATTATTATTAAATACCACTTTTTTAATAAAATCATGATTATAACCCAATTCTACATATTCAGCAGCAAATTGACTTCTTTGAATATCAGCATCATTGTTAAAATTATTAAGCCTTCTATTCTGACAACAAAAATTCAACAAAGACATTTATATATATATATATATATATGTGGTAAACCAATTGATGAATGCTGGTTCAGCATGAAATACATATATTGGAGATTGTTTATCTTTTTCACATTTGTGTGGTCATGTGTGGTGGTTGTATGAGATAGAGTGAATGGCTGAAGGGAGGTTGAAAGTTTGTGTTTAAATCCCTTATATTACACACACACACACACACACACATATATATATATATATATATACAATTATTGCTGTTATATAAAAGATATTTTATTTTATATTGTGTGATTTATTTAAATATATAAAAAAGCAGCATAATGGATTAAATTTTATTCAATTTTTGATGATCATTTAATAACTAATATTTAGTTGATTATAAACTGGAGTTTTGACAAAAAAGAGAAGTTTTAAAAATCTTAAGACTTTATCTGGATTTAGGCTCTACATTATATGCATGGAAGGAAAATGAGCTATTCACCACATCATAAATTATTTACAATGTTCATTTATATATAAATAATGACTATACAAAAGACAATGGTTTCTTAGAAGTTACTTATCAGTCTTTTTTTTTATTTAGATAAAGACATTTCACATCACTCAGTTAAATAGCTAATCAAAATATTTAAATACACTGGAGTCTACTAAAGTGAATTAATTGATTCCAAAATACCATTTATTATATCATTGATTTATTGTTATTTCCATTGAAGGGTATATACTTAGGATTAATCAATTGCAGTCCCAAGGCCAAAATCAAAGGTAACATCAAAAACAACTTTTTAAGCAATAAAAATCAAAAATATAATGTAAACAATTGCTATTTTATAATTATATTTTAAAAAAAACAACAACTAAACTTCATCTTTTGAGTATAAATTTACATATATAAATAAAAATTTACAGATTGCTGATTTTAGAGCTTTTACATTTTTGTGAAATAATGTTCAGCAGTGGCCTACTTGTTCTGGAAGTTTAACCATGTCTTGTAACATTGTGCAATCTAGTTTTTTTCCCGAATTCAGTGAAGTTTATTAGTAGTAAACCTTTTTCAGGAACAGTATGTGTACTAGAAGACAATAAAAGACTTTTCAAACAATTCTTAAACTTTTTACAGATGATTGATCCATTGATTCTAGCATCTGCCATTTGTTTTTGATTAATCATTATCAAAAAAAGTCTCCATTAGTTTCATAATGTTATATCTAAAATTATTTTCATTATTTGCTTTTTAATTTATCATTTTTTAAAATGTTTAAATCATTTGTTTCATCATACTATATTCAGAATTTAAATCTCCATAAAATACCATAAAATAACTTTCTTTTGTAGAAATGATTTTTTCCATTTTCAATACTAATCTTGCTTTTTTACATTTTAATAAGTGCAAAAATAAAAAAACAGAAATGAATAAAATTGAACAAATTGCAGAAGAGAAACTAAATACGAATAAGCTCACAAATACACTACTACTAAAGAAATATTATAAAAAAAAATTATGGACATAATTGTTATTTCAGTCAAAAGTGCTTGTAATATTTTTTTATTTCATCTAATAATTCTCATTAATTTGAGGATCCCATAATATTTAGAACTTAATTTTACTGAAATTTCATTTTGAATTTTTTTTTTAACATCAAATATATATCAGCTTTCAAATTCTTCTTTGGCACATAGTTAAAATTGTTACAGTATATCTACCTAGGAGAATATAAAAATTGTATACAACATTTTTACTGCTAGAGACTTAAAAAAAGATAAGAAAATTAATTTACAACTAAGTTTTAGACATCTTTCAATCCTTTTCAAGCTTTTATTTTGAATTTTTGAATTTTTTTTTAAATATTAATTTGCTTTCAAATTATATTTATATAGCATATAGCAAACCTATTATGATATACAGATGTAAGAAAAAACTTTTAAAGAAAAATCTGCTTAATATTTTTACAACTAAATATAAAAAGAGGTAAATGAGCTAAATCAGTAACTATATTTCACATGACAAAAATGTTTATCATTCTTATGTTCAGAGCAGGTTTTAGCATTTGATGCAATAAATCCGAATGTAATAAAAAAGCAGCATTTGTTCTATTAGTTATTCACTCAAAAAGATTTGTTGTAACATATCACATTATACCTGAACTCCTTACAAACATAAAATATTAATAGAGATGAGATAACTAATCAACATCACATGATCACTATTTCTTATGACACCAAAATGTATAGGTGCTGAACTGAGTTCAGATTTATATGACTATATAAGCTGATGAGCTTGGATTGAAAATATTATAGTGTTTTCAATTTAAGTCTCATAGTTTTGTAGTTAAGTAGAGATAAAAGGTGGTTGCTGGAGGGTTGCATTAAATCCTAAGCCCTAGGTGCAGTGCTCTCAGATCCAAGGCTTCTCACTGACAAAGGCCACAAGCCAGAAACTAGTCTGGGAATAATGGATAAGTAGGCACTAGATGGGGATTTTATGCACAAGTCTTCTGATATCCATTGATTACTATGGCTTGCACTGAGTGACAATATGTATAGACAGTTTTACCTGTTTTAATAAGATGAGAATAGCTTGTAGTAAAAGGAATGGATTTAGTATAAGAATAAAACAATTAACATTATAAAAAAAATTAACAATATTCTAATTATTAACAATAAAGTAGATAGAATTTATCTTAAAATTTGGTTTGAAGTAGATAGAGTTTCTTCTAAAGTTAATATGAATTTACTAAAAAATTATATATATATATATGTTTTATAAGCCACACAGTTTTTATTTAGTTTTTATAACTTTCCTCCTTTATATTAAAAAACGCATAAAAAATTATGATGTGATCTTCAATTATATAACTGAGAAAAACAAATACTAAAAATATGTGTTTTTTTGGGTGTGTGCATGCTTGTAATAACATATTTTTTTATTTGTAATAAAAAATGGTAAATAGAAAATAAAAAGATTTGTAATATGTAGAGAATTCTTTTAATCATAATTTTAATTTGATCTGATAAGTGTAGCTGTTTTAACACTTTTCAAACATCAGTTATAAGTAAAGTATGAGAATGGTATTGATCCAGAAATTATAGTAGCTTGTTTTTTATTCTTCTTATTAAAATTGTATTAGTGGTGTTATACCGGCCAGTTACATTGGTAGAGGCTAAAGCTTTTACAGGGATTCACATAAAATATAATTAATCTCTATCCCTGATTTCAAGTAATTCTTTTTTGGGGGATTTATGAATTTTTCAGATTTTAAAAATAAACATTTATTGTCTTATTTTAAACCAAAGTTTGCTAAAAATGTAAATAAACACAAGCTTTATTATCTATAGGTTATACATAAATACTCTCTGTATATTGTATTATTTCATTACTACAACTGAATACTTGAAAATACAATATGCAGTGGTTTTTATATTGATACAAAACTTTTTTATTATAGTAATTAAATTAATAAATCACATTATTAAAGTCTTTTTTTTTTTTTTTTAAAAAAATTATAGTCAAGCTATTTCTTTTGGATATTATTCTATTTATTTATTTATTTATTTTTGGAAATATTCAGATGTAATTTATCATAACTTTAAATGCATTTTTATTATATTTTATGAAATAGAAAAATAAAATGAGTTCAATATTTATTAATTTCAAAAATTAATATACTGGTATTAATTTAAAACAAATGTAATGGACGTTTGCATTTCTTATCTCCATTCACAAGTTTTCAAAAAGTAGGGGAAAATTCCTGATAAATAATATAGAATAATTAATTAAAAAAAATTATATATATTAAAAGCTTTTTAAAAAATGTATTTAATTGATTATATCAAGTTTTATCCAAAAAATAAAACTATTTCAAATATTGTTTTGGATTGCATAAGTATTCAAAAAAAAAAAAAAAAAAAAGCCTAATACATAATTTTAAATATTTAATAATTGAAAAATAAAGATTATATATTGTATATTATTTTAAAAACTGAATACATTTACTTGTTTATATCAAATTTTATTTAAAAACAGAAGAAAGTACTAGAAAATTAATGCGTATAGTTACTCTGACATCAGCAATTTTTTTTACCATGTTATTAAATTAAAATGTATTACAGATGGAGGCATTTATTGTTTTTACTTACATCTATAATATATGCAATACCATGACTATATAAATCCCACTATGGTTGATCCTAGAGAATTAAGATAATATTTATTCAAGGTGCAAATAATCAGCATTCATTTACTCTAAAAAATAGTAAAAACAAAATTAAGTAAATTCAAGTTCCTTTGGAATATATAAAATAATAAAGTCTAAAAGAAATCAGAAATTGGTTGATTCTTGAAGCTGTAATAATAAAATGGGAAACACTAGAAATTTTTTTAATCATATTTTTAAAAAAAATTACATATGGAATATTTACTTTTTACAAAAGAAACAAATGAAAATAAAATTTAAATGAGCCAATCCTGTTAGCCATTTCATATCAGTCAGTAATACAAACTTAATTTTAAACTTTGCATGTTTGGTATATATCTATAGTCAGGAACTGGAATATTTGAACTTTGCATAGATTTGCATAACATTAAACAATCAGTTATTTCACAAAGAGCTATGATTATAAGAGCCATGACTCTTGAAAGCACTCAAACTATAGTTTAATAAAATATTAAATATTAGCTTAGTGTTTATGTGTTTATAGTGCTAGTATTGAATTATAGTAACAGTCAGTAAACAGGTAATTAGATATTATTATGGAGAATAGATTCCAAAGTTAATCTGCATTGATAAAATAAATATTATTGTTCAGAATATATAAACAAAAATGCATCAGTGATTAGATGAGCAGGGTGGGAGGATTAAGTTCCATATACTCTGAGCCCACAGCTTATATTTATTCTAAAAAAATGTAAATTTTTAACCTTAGAATTTGAACTCAAGACAACTACTTGTTTTGCTATACTGTATATATTATAATTTATTCCATCAAGTATATATTGCAATGACTTCAGAAATAGGCTATTTTCATGCATTCATAATTGTCTACAAGACTATACTTGATTATAGCTAAACAAGTTCATGTCCAAAACTTTATACATTTTTCCTAGGTTCTCTAAAATAATGTTGAAAAATTAGACAAGACTGTTGTAGCCAAGGAATATTTAATTAATTATTATTAATTTTAGTATTTCATAGTTTTCCAGCTAACCTTTAGATGATTGATCATTGTTTTTCAGGAAGACAGTTGGTTAACTCTGAAGAGTTTTATTATTATTAGTTCTTTATTAATTCTTAATAAGCATCTCTTAAAAATATAAGTTTATTACTATTTAGTCTCACCCAAACTTATTGACTCGTGTACTGATTTTAAACTAATCCTAATCAAAAAATTAATTTTGCAGTTATAAATTTAGAAGTGCGTTGCATCTTTCCAGTAAGTACTTTAGTTTTAAAACAACTTATAAACATACATTATTTTAGCAAAACTATATATCAACAATTACTTAATTAACTTGTCATCAGAAAAAAAAATCACCATATTAAAAATATTACTCTTTAGGTATCAATGAAGAACATAATTAATGTAATTACATACTAGACAATTTTTCTGTTTGTATTTATAATGAACATCTAATTAAAGACAAAATGATATCTAAGAAATCAAAAATCAAGGAAGCAAACTGAATGAATCAGCAAATAGATAAGAGAGCTAAAGCAAAAAAAAAAAATGTTCTGAAATCTTATTTCTTTGCCATAATAAACAGAAAATATCTAAATATAAAATAAAAAGAAATTAGGTATTACTTTATTCATATCACGCTATTATTCTTTTATTAGAATTATACTCCCTTTCCCATCATCATTCACTTCAGCTTCAAATTATTTTAATTAAAAAAACATTGATTATTGTCATAATATTGACTTTTTTGTTAAGAAGTTTATATTTGTGATATCTTAATATACCCACAGAAATAAATTTATTTACAATTTTTGAACAATGAAGTTTCACCCCTCCCCCCGAACAGATATTCTCGATTACAATTTGTTACAGAAATCAAATTCATAATCATGCTTTTAAAATATGATTTTTTTCTACACCATAGATTTTTTATATCTGCACTTATATAGGTAATATATAGGGGGTTTGAACTCAGACATTCACATGACCCTCAACCATCCATGCTATCTCATACCCCGATACATTTGATCACACACATGTCGAAAAGATAAATAATCACCAATATAGTATTTCGTGCTAAACCAGCACTCGTCAGTTGGTTCAGATTATTGTGCTTTTAATAAATTAAATAAAATAAAATGAAGAATTAGCAAATAATAAACAAAGTGTAACTCAGTTGATCATAGTCTATAAAAGATTTACACAAAAAGTGATAGAAAATCAAATTTTATCAAAAAACAAAGTGCAGTAGTATTATCTCAGCGAGCATGAAGTTACATAAAAAAAAACTTATTTACATATATTCTGAGAAGATTCTGTTTACTCAACTTGTTTGTAATTATAATTGTGTATTTATAGACTTAGTAAATTTTTTATATGTATAGGTCTGCAATATTCTATTAGCAGATAAGTAAGTTACTGGCTTGTTGTAGTATTCTAGTATCTGATTTTTCTATTTACCCTAGAGTAGAATGGTGAAGCTAGAAGTCAATAAATCATAATAGAAAACTTTGTAACTTCCAATCTCGATTATTATCATTACTTTATCTAGTTGAAACTTCATAATCTGGGTACTATAAATATGACTAGTGTTCTTATAATTCCAACATCATAAGTTTATTATATATATTTATAGATCTTAACCTTTTAACTGTTTGACTCGTTCTTAATCGAGGCACTTTTTGATACATATTCGTTTTAATCGAGTGAATTTGACATCGCTGTAAATTGCTTAGTTTTTGGACTACGTTTACGGTTTTAACGTCATTTTTTAGAACGCAAAAAGTTTTATAATATACTGCCATCTATTGAATTATTTTACAAGTAAAAAATCAATTAATTGATGATTTATGTCAAACAAAAACTAAGCACTGCCTTTTCACATCTTTTCTTGAATCTTATTGGCTGTTGAAATTTTGTAAACAAAAGAAAATGGAAAAGCTCCGCCTTCTCATCATCTTTTCTTGAATCTTATTGGCTGTTAAAATTTTTATATGGCTGCCAAAAATTAAAAATTTACGAACGCTTTTGTTTTATTTTGAAAATGATAAACGAATGTTTTAGAGCATTTTAAAAATATTTTTTGATGAAATACAAATAAAATACAAATTATTTTCATATAATATGTCAAAAATAAATATTATTTTACAAAAATAGTTACGATTTTAGCAAGAATTATTTATTTATTGCAAAGTCGGGAAAAAAAAATCATAACGTGAAATTATGATTGCCGTTTCTTTTCATGTCAACCGTAACAAATATTTTTAAAATTAAAAATCAAAATTTATTTTTGAACAAACTTTCGTTTATTTTTATAATGTGAGAAATTACTAATATACTTTTTAAAAATGAAACTAAAGTGAATATATTTAAAAAAACGGTCAATAACTTTTGAAAAATTGATACATTATTTTGTGCATCGGCTAATTAAAAGCTTTGAGTGATACCACCTGCAGCGAATGAACAATTGGACAGTTAAAGGGTTAATAAAGAATTTTAAAAAAGCAAATCTGAGTTATTGTTTTCATAAGAAATTAAAATGAGAAAAAAACAAGAAATAATGTGCTGATACAGTACTATACTAATTAGAAGAATGACATCATAGTCATATTCCATTTTATTGAATACACCTGCCAATACATATATCACTATCTCTGAGGATATTATTAGTTTCAACTTTAATAATAAGAGACAACAAAGGTCAAACTTTTGCATCAGTATTTATTTAGATATGTATTATTTTGGTTTCTCATATTATTACTTTTGTTGATTGCTTTAAATATTTAGTTTGAGTCAATATTAATAGACTTCTTATATATATGATAAAATAAATTTTACCAGAGTATCAAGACACTTATCAAGTATTACAATAATAAATATTTGATATAAAACAATATTTATTACTTTTCTGAGGCAGGCTTTCAATATAGCATGACTTTGTCAAAGCATACATATAATGAGTCTAATGTTCACTATAGTTGTGCTATGATAAAGATATGCTATATAAAAAGCCTAACTCAGCAAAGTAACAAATATTGTTTTGTATAAAAGATTTATTACTGTACTAGTTGCTAATTGTCTACACACTGTGGTAGAATATATTTTATTACAACTTACCTATAATATTTATGTATAATATTGTTTATATATATTGAAACCAGTTGGTTACATAGCTGTACTAGAAAAATAAATAGATAGTTGGCAGCATGTTCCTCAGGTTTAAGAATAAAAAAAAATTTAATTAATGGGGAAAATAAAATTTAATTTTCCAATACATATTTGTTTATGGGTCTTTATTTAACTCAATAATTGTAAAATACCCACATGATAGTCTGAAAATTCTCAAACATTAAATATATTTAAGATGTGTTTTTAAAAAAAAAAATAAAAGCAAGGAGGAACAAAATAAGATTTTAATACATTTGTAAATTTTATTTTTAACTAATCAGAGTTATTTTCCTTTGTTCATCTCTATTTAATAAAAAAAATCAAATCAGTGCAATTAACAGATTAACTTGTTTTTTTTGTAAGATTTGGTTTTTAATTATAAAGTAATGGCAAGAATTTTATGTTGTTAAATTTAAGTTCTTGACTTGTTTTTAATCTATGATTAAGGAGATAATTGTCTGAATAATTGTAGTTATACAATTTTATCTAATTGGTTGGCATGAAAATTATCATGTAAAAAACAGATTGTAATTGGCTTGTGGGCAAAATTGTTCTAGAAAAATAAATGTATGTGGGGGTGTGAATAAGTGATAATACCCAAGTGTCTGGAGAGGTTATTTCTAACTTAACTGTTGAAAGAGAGAAGTCAAACTTGATCCTGCTGCTACAAAGACAGTAGAAGAAATCTTCTAACTTAACTGTCAGAGAAAGCAGTCAAGTTTTAATCCTGCAACTGCTGAAAAGAAAGAAGCAGAAGCCTTTACCAACCTGTGGCATAACATAACAGGAATCTTAACCAAGCTATTGAATATAATAATAGTTTTTAATCCAGCTTTTAGGATACTATGAGTTTAGCACTAAAATGGTTTGTACAATGAAAACCATGTGCTAAGTTCAGCTAAAAGCTAGGCATCACCTTTCTTCATGGAACCTACCTTCACTGGAAGAAAATGTAAGGAAGGTAAAAACCCCTTTAAGCAGTCTGCAACCTTTCCTTCAACCAAGAGCATAAAAAGTCTCTGCCTATATCTGTCTCAATTGGAAATTCAAGAGGGGAAAACCAAATGAACAAAATTGCTATTTTCATTTACCTGGAATTCCTACAGATCCAGAAAAGAACAAATTTAACCAGGTCCATGTTTAGAAGCCTTCAAGAAGAAACTCCATTAGGAAAAACTGACATTGCAACTGGAAAGGCCTCCATAACAAGAAAGCCATGGCTATAGGTATTATTTTCTTTTATGTGTGCACACTCTAATTTTTTTTTTTGTTAATAGAACCATTTTTTTTGTTCATAAAGACAATAATAATTTTTTAAATAAGAATTGATAATGGTAAAACTTTCATTAAGCTAATGTTTTAAATTATGACATTTTTTTTTAAAACCCAGTCAATTTTCTCTTACAAATTGTGAAATAGCTTTCAAATAATAATAATAATAATAATAATAATAATAATAATAATAATAATAATAATAATAATAATAATAATAATAATAATACCTGTTGTAAAGTTACATAATATTTTTTGTCCTAAACTAAATCAAAGATTGTTATCTTTGATTCTGAACATATTGTTTAATTAATTCTTAAATATTTGAAAGAAATTAAACACAGATTGTTATTTTTGATTTTGAAATGTTTAACAAACTCTTAGTTATTTTTAAAGAAATAACTTAATGAATTGAAAGCTAATCCATAAATAAAAATTAATTGATAGGTAAATAATTTTATCAAACTGATATATTTACTTTTTATGATGAAATGGATGTTTGAAATTATCTACTATCATGTCATTTTTTTGTTAATTAGATATTAAATAATTGTTTTAAAAATATTCTTTTTAGTCTTAATTATCTTTATTCTATCCAATTTCTGTTTCATGAATTGCAATGTGTGTGACCTTATATCATGACAGCTTATATTCTAGGATTTAGTTTTTTTGTTTTTTTTCCCTTGATGATCCCAATAAAACTAGTTATTTATAAGTAGGGAAAGCCCATGAATTGCTTAAGGTTATTTATAATAAGCTAATTTATTTATTTTTCCTTCTTTCTCTCAGTAATAAATTATAGTTCTTGCTTCCTAAGCTAGATTTGTGCATAACAGCTATATGAAATAGGGGGTTTATATTTAGTGTATGGACATATAGATGATGATGATCATTTTGGGTTGACATGAAGAGTATATTCTTCAATTTCCATCACTACATTTTTTTGTTTGGTCTCTATTAGAAATTAAGTTTATAGTTGGCCAGTACATTAATGGTACTAAGTGGCCAGAGCACTAATGATGATCAGCATGTTTTAATATCCCAGCACTATTTTTTGGTTGTATTCTTTATGGATTAGCACTTAAGTTTGTGCATCTAAACTATGGTTTAAATAATTGCCTAAGATGGCAAAGGCTCAATAGTTAGCCTGGTCTACAGGAGACCCATTTCAAATCCAGTCACAAAATTGACTGTTGATTTATTTTGATAGATCATTCATGATGATGAATGATTATTACTTTTGGGAAGTACTGGTGAAATTATAGTTAGCTATGCTGACCTCTCAGAGTGATCTATTATGCTCATCTCTTTTGAGATTAAAAATTTTTTTTAAACTTGAGGATAAAAATACAATTCCTCTGATCCCTCATGGTTTAAACCCCAATTCTTCTGTAGAGTTACAAATGGCTAATCAATTTAGGGCAGTTGATGTTCATGTACTGGTGACCATTACTCCAGGTATGACCCTCTATTTTTCCGTAGCATTACAATTGGGGACCCAACTGTAGGCATGATGATGATCAGGTTCTGATAGTCAGTGACAATATAACTTGAATCTCAGAAATGCACTTGAAAAATAAAATTCTGTATTTTGATGCAGAATTTAACATATTACTGTGAAATTTGATAAGAGTATAGAGGATGATTTTAATAATTCAATTATAAATTACAAAATTGAAATATTAATGTTTATTTAAGGAGTTTATATTGAAAAGCATAATTTTGAAGATTGGATTGAGTGTTTGACTGTTGAAATTTGTTTAGATGTACTTTCGTTTTGGTGATGGATGGACTGTTTTGTTGTTGGCTTGAGGAAGCAATGTTTTTCATGCAACTCCATGTAATGTTCTTTCTCAGGCACTCCTTCAACTCTTTCAGATTTTTCTTTTTTTTGTTTATCATGGTCCAGTTCCCCCCCACCCAAAGCATAATTTATAGTTTCCAGCCCCTAAGACTCAAAGGAGCAGAGCTTTCCAAAGATTTTTGCATTTTTATTCTATATCAAGGGTTATTGTAGCTTATAGTGTCTAATTTGAGATAAACCTTTGGGTGTTCATGCTGCAGTGTATACTTATAGTCCAGTGACTGGATTCTCTATCTATCCCAAAATTGCAAGTCACTATACATTATTTTGCTATTAGATTCTCATCAGATCTCTAAAACAAGGTTTTGATAAATGGTTCTTGACATGAACTTGTGTTTGTATACACATATGTATTTATAACAAAAAAATATAATAGAAATAGAAATTGGTCACACACACATGAACAGGATAGAATTGGAGATTAAGGCAGGAGAAATATATTAATGAAATAAAAACTGGTATTGAGACAATAAGATTGAAGGAAAGACAGATTAGAGGTAAAAATAATGGAGATGATATTAAGCTTATAGTTTTTGTGTAAAAATATAATTCAATAGTTTTTTTGAAGAATAAAATTCTATAATAGAAACATTTATGCTGACAAAAAAAAAAGTGAAAAAGATGGAAGAACATGATCTAAAAGAAGACAATCAGCAAACCAATAGAAGAAATTCAGAGAATAGAAAAAGCTTTCATGTTATTCCAATTATTAGAAATGTTTAAAAAAGAGAATAGAAAAGGAGACTGACAAGAGAGGATGATAATCATCAAAGAGAAGAAGGGAGTAAATGAAGCGAAGAAGAGAATAAAAAAGAGACCAATAAAAAGATGATAATAACAAAGAGAAGAAATAAACAAAAATAGTGACCAACAAAGAGAAGAGGATAATAAGTCAACAAAGAGAAGCAAAAAATAGAAAAATAATGGAAGAAATGTTGAAAGAAATAAAAGTAAATATGCTACAGAAAATTGATGAAAACAAGTAAAACTATGGCTAATGAAATAGTAGACTGAATCAACTAATTGAAGAAGAAGTTCTGAATGAAGTGAGACAAAACAAAGAAAAATAGGATATGGAAATAAGAGATACAAGGAGTAATGGATAATCAAATTAGCCAAGGTAGGAAGCAATAAAATCTGTGAATAATAAAAGTCAACAGATCCTGGAATTGGTACAAGAGCATATAGGGGACCTGGCTAATGAGATTAAATTTCTGCAGGTCAGAGATGATGATAGAATCAGAAATAGTAAAACAATTGGCTGATGACCATAGATGGTCAAACCAAAAGAAAAACTGCCATGCATACATTAAAAAAAAAGAAAATTCAAAATACAAAGATAGAAAAAGTAAAGATACAGAATCAATATCCAAAGAAAATGCCTGGAATTGTAAACCAGTTCCTTAAAATAAGAACTTTTTCAGGAAATGGTGGTGAGAGACCCATTGAAGTTATCAATAGTCTGGAAAGATAGTTCAGCATTAATGCCATGACTGAAGAGGCAAAGATGGCAATAGTTTGTATCCATCTTCAAGGTGTATCCCAGGTATGGTTGGATTCACTAATCACTCATCCTTATAATTTTATCAAGTTCAAGCAGGTATGAAAAGCTACTGGAGTGAGGATTACCAGGAAGGGGGTCTCATGATGAGCCCCGCACTCCATTTTTTAGAACGCAAGTAGCAAAATTAAGAGCATTCACTGTATATCCTCTCTCAGAATTACAAATAATAAGAATATTAAGACATAGCTTCCCAAGCCATATTGAAAGGATGTTGATTGGAACTGACAGGCATACAATTGAGCAGGTGGCTAAACTGTTAAATGCATTTTATGGCAGAAAATATGCATACGCTGAAAAGGAAGGAGGATTTAAATCTCCAACTAAATCAAAATACACATATGAATTCTATCCAATATTGGAAGCAAAAAATCAAGACACCACCATGATATCATAACAAAAAACATGAAGTGCTCCCATGGAAGAGAAAGAGGTGTTCAACTGGAGATATAAATAGTCCTACCAGAACCCAAATAGCAAATCCAAAAGTGGATAAAACATTCATCAAGGATTTCAATACTCATCGGGAATATTGTTCTTCATCTCATAACAGAACACAAATAATTGGACACACCAGGAGTATATCACTTCACAACACAGAGAGTTATTATCAAAGAACTGGTCATGATCCTTAGTCTCCTAGAGCAGGATGCAGTTATACATCTGATCAAGAAAACAAAAAGAAGCAAAATAAAACTGAAACTGGGAAAAAAGAAGATACTTTGAAAAAATTAGGTGTAAATGTTAGGAAGTATTGTAGCATTATCATTAGTGTTGATGTCGGATGGTGACATTCTTATAGACATAGGGATGCAGTGTATTCATGATGCTCCAAAGTTTTATCTCTGAATTGCACCTACCTAAGGTTTAAACATTTTTTGAATAAGCCCCTCAGAAGAGCTGGGCTCTCTATCAATAGAATACTGAGTTGTCTACCAGGCATAGAACTGTGCAATGGGTATGGAACCTATAAGAATCATAAAGAAAATGAGCAAGGCATTCCATATGGCCAAACATTTCTTTGGTCATTTTTTCTCTCAATGTGCTCTTTGGGTAGTAAGTTGGGTTTGTGCTTAAACTGATATAGCTTTTATGGTGCTTGTGTTACATTGCAAACTTGTGTTCTGTGATGATGTTTTCTGTCCATCATGATGCTGGAGGCAGGCATGCATATATTAGGCCAATAGTCATTCTATCTCCAGAAATAAAAGTAGATACAAATAAATGAGTTATCAGTGACCAAAATAGCCTAACAAAGCTTAATTAAAAAAATTATATTCCAACTTGAAAGTCTGTGTAAACATTAATATACAGCAAAGAGTGAGTAACAATAGACTAATAAAATGAGACAGATACCAGAGACCAAATAGCATAACATGGCTTAATTAAAATTAAATTATATCCCAGCTTGTGAGTCTGTGTAAATGTTAATGCACAGCAAAGCATGAGTAACATAAGTTTTTGTTGGAGTGAAATGAAATTAGCTGAATCAAATTAACATATCAAGAAAAAGTAGTTCAACTCAATTTCATTTCCCAAATTAGGACCAAAGTAATGTAACCTGCTGGTTACATAGCTTTACTAGAAAAATAAAATAATTAGATAGTTGGCAGTACATTCCTCAGGTTTAAGAAAAAAAATATTTAATTAATGGGGAAATTAAAATTTAATTTTCCAATACATTTTTATGGGTCTTTATTTAACTCAATAATTGTTAAATCCCCATGTGAAAGTATAAAAATTTTCAAACATTAAATATATTTAAAAGTATTTTTTTTAAAAAAGAAAAAAAAAAGAAAAGAACAAAATAAGATTTTAATAATGTTTTCCTGAAGATTTGTGATGATGGTGTTCTAGCTGTATTTTTATATTGGACTATTTTCATCATCTAATATGTGTGTTGAATGTTTTTAGAAAAGTTTAATTTTATTTAAATATTCCAAATACATTCAACTGTTAGTAATATCACAGCAAACAGGTTAGTATATGTACCAACTGTTAGTAACATTACAGCAAAGTGCTGTGATATTAATAACAGTTGGTGCATATACTAACCTGTTTGCTGTTGAATGTATTTGGAATATTTAAATAAAATTAAACTTTTCTAAAGACATTCAACACACATATTAGATGATGGAAATAGTCCAATATAAAAATGCAGTAAGATTTTAATAACTTTGTAAATTTTATTTTTAATCAGAGTTGTTTTCCTTTCTTTATCTCTATTTAATGAAAAAGAAAAAATCAAATCAGTGCAATTAACAGATTATCTTGTTTTTTTTTGCAAGAAGATTTGGTTTTTAATTATAAAGGAATGTCAATAATTTTATGTTCTTAAATTTAAGTTCTTAACTTGTTTTTAATCTATGATTAAGGAGATAATTGGCTAAATAATTGTATTTATAAAATTTTATCTAATTGGTTGTCATGAAAATTTATCATCTAAAAACAGATTGTAATTGGCTTATGGGCAAGATTGTTCTAAAAATAAATAAATGTGGTGGTGTGAATAAGTGATAAAAACTAAATTTCTGGAGAGTTTATTCCTTAACTGTTTGAAAAAACAATTAAATCTGAATCCTGATAATGAAAAAAAGAAGCAAAGCCTTTACCAACCTATGTCACAACACAATAGGAATCTTAACCAATCTACTGAATATAATAATAGTTTTTAATCCAGCTTTTAGCATATGAGTTTAGCACTAAAATAGTTTACACAATGAAAACCATGTGCTAAATTTGAGTAAAAGCAAGGCATCACCTTCCTTCATGCAATCTACCTTCACCGGAAGAAAATAAGGACGGTAAAAAACCATTTAAGCAGTCTGCAACCTTGCCTTTAACCAAGAGCATGAAAAATCTCTGCCATAATAGTGTGCAACACCAAACAACATATTCAAGTGCAGATCATCCCTTAATGTCTGGGAATATGTATGACATCTCTGTGTTCTTTAAAAATTGAAAATCAGTATTTTCAAGCTTATGATATTTTATGAGGGAGAGAAGTACTTTCTTTATTAGTGACAAATAACAAAAAAAACTTATAAGATTACTCACAATATCAATATATATTTCCCTTTCATTTTAGTTTTAATTCTTATATGTAATGTGATGTCTTTTTCAAACATGAATATTGAATGAACTAATTTCAAAATCCTTACATCAAAAAGGTGAATAAATGAAATTTGATTGTTACAAAATAAATATATTTGTAGGTGTTCAAATATGATTTTAAGGTATAACATAACTGAAAAGTATATATAAATAAACATAAAATCACATGTTTTATTTTAAAAATTATAAAAATAATAGTTGGTTTGGAGAAACATGTATGACATCAACAAATATTATGATAATTAATCATTATGAAAAAAAATAGTTTTTCATTGTATCAAATGTTCTATTTTTAAATAAATTTCCTTAATTAAATAAATAAATTAATATTTAATTTATTATTTTCCTAATTATCTTACTTTTCCTAAAGATATTTTTTTCATCTAGTAGAAAATGTCCATATACATGGTGAATATTATCTTAAAGTAAAAAGCAGTTTATTTTTCCTTTTTATATCTGATAGTGAGATAAAAATATATTAGTAATAGATATGTTATCATTCATGGATGATTTAAAACTTTTAAATTAGTTTTTTAATTTTGTGACTAATAATTATTAAAAACCAATCTATTGTAAATATATAGCGATTCTTTTACTTTTAATAATCTGTAAATACACATTTATAAATGAAAAAAGTATGGGGATGTTCATTTAGTAGGTTCTAAGGAACATTTGAGATGCTTGAAGGTCATCAAATTACTACTGAAATGATCAAGTGATAAATGAAAAAAGTAATAAGAGTATGGTTTTTTTTAAAATTTACAACCAGAAATAAAGAAAAGTTGTGTGTGTTATATAAACAAAATAAAATGTACGTACTTTTTTTCAGAAATGATGCTACAATTGATAGATGGTAAAAACATTAGAAATTTAATAAACAAAATAAGAAAAACAAAATTATGAATTAGTTTATAAGTATGAATTTGCTTGTATAAATTAACAGTTCAAAAATTAATTTTAGTCCTGTCACCATGTTCATTCCAAGAGTTCCTGTTTCAAATCCTAAAAATTTGCATAATATTAGTTTTTTTAAAGATAAATTTTAAATCATTAGAAAAACTGAACTTGATCTAATTAGATAACACTCTACTTATAAAAAAATATGTCTGTGTAATGGATAATTTGCAAAAAAAATATTTCATTAGCAGTAATAAACCTTAGTATTACTAGGCAACAAGGAAAAATTTTTGAGTTTAAACCCCCCAAAGGCCACTCAAAATCTGCACTATTTCAGATAAATTTAACATATATTAAACCAATTATTAACAATTAACTATGCCACACATCTTTTCTAAGACAATTTTGAATTTACAAAAGCTTTTTCTTAAAAAATGGCATTTTTAAATCATTAAAACCAATAAAAATGGTTTTCATACAACAAGTAGTTGGCACCAAAACTTATTTTATCGTGTTGCTAGTCTTATCTCATAAAATCATATGCTAGCATCCTCAAGAACAATTTCCATGTCCGCAATAGCAAAGAAGTCCATTAATGAATAAGCCAATTTCAAGTTTCAGGACAACCAATGCAAACAATAATTAAAACATAGACTTAACAATACATGATTGTAAACCTCTCCCCCTATGGTGTTGATGTCTGACATGCTGATGACAATTTGCAAAAATTAATTTTTTCCACACCACAGAATATTTGGCATCATTTAAGACATTTACTCTTCAATTCAATCATTCTATCAGCCATAGATTCCAACTGCTCTCTATATCACTTCTACCCCCACTCTCTGGAACACTGCATTAATTCACAACTTCAACATCACACCAGGGTGAATTCTGAAATAAATACTGCATCACTTGAGAGTAACACAGTATACCCACTTCATCACCCCATGGATCCAAAGATGTTTACATGATTCCTACACTAACTAACCTCAAATGAACTTTAAACACCCAACACATGAACAATAAGAGTTAGCCTTGACACCTATAGAACTCACCAACTAATAAGCACAATTTATGAATATCCATCTACCAATTAAACATTAATTTGACCCACCCTCCCTAAATGTATTAACAAATATCACCACGTGCTTTCATGTATTAATCTCAATGCTTTTGTAAATTTTATGTAAACCTAATATGTATCTTGTTATGCAACAATTATTATCCTTCCAACTATTGTAAATCATCTTTTTTATCATAAGCAAAATTGTAAACCCTCATTATATATGTAATTTCTTGCATCAAATTGTAACTAAAAACTCATGTTTTTCACATGCAACCTATGTAATACATGAACAATAAGACAGCTATGAAAACTATAATCCTTCCCACCAAATATGCCCAATTTATATACAATCGTATATCTAACATCAACTCCAAGCTCACACTCCATATATGTTTTCCTTCAAACTATCATGTGCTTCCATGTATTTTTCTCAAGGTCCTATTTAAAAATTCTATGTAAATCTAATTTGACACATGTATCCTGTTATATAATGATCATTTTTTTAATAACTGTAAATCATGTTTTTTTCCCTTTCACAAGCAAGATTGTACACTCTTATTGCCTATGTAATATTATGTGTCAACTTGTATCTAAGACTTCATTTTTTCCCCTATAACTTATGTAAACACTTTGAGTTTAAATAAAGTTTACCTTTGAAACATAAATTTTTTTTTTAAAAAAACTAAATGATACAAATAAATAAGAAAAAAAAATACAAGTTTAATTATACAAAGTAAAAAAAAAAAAAATGAAATAAATTGTACAATCTAATCTATTTTTTTTTTTAATAAAATAGAAGATTACAACAGAATGCTGAAATTCTATGATATTGAGGGATAACATTCTATTTTTCAGATTTATCATTGCTTTCAAGTCAAACCATATTTTCTTAGTTTGTAGAATTGGACTTTTGTAGAGGTTTATCATTGCTATTTTTTGATAAGATTAATTATCTAGTAGATTTTTTTAGTTTGTCTTTCTGAGAGTTTAACACCATTTTTAGATCAAGCACTCTCTAGATTTTTCACATGCTTACACCAGTAAAGAGTTTTGAAAATTAATATGTGGAGGTTTTTTTATGAGATTACAGTAGAAAGTAAAAAATCAAATCAAATTGTTTCTTGACCAAAATAAAATGAAAATATTCTATGTTCTAATCAAAACAATACTATATTGGAGAAATGGCACTAAAAATGATACAATTCTTTAAAACATAAAAAGATAAACAGTTTTTTTTCTCTATAAAGGAATTTTAAAAAAAAAGGTGATGAGGATTAGGTCTAATTTTTTTTTTTTTTTACAAAAAAAATGAAGTTAAACTAATGATTATATATATATGTGTGTTTTTTTTCCAAAGTAATTAGTATTTTTTTAAAAAAACCTTAGACAATTTAACCAGGCTTTTTATCCAAACACAAGCTATTTCAGAATTTTAAGTTTCTGTCGTATCTTTTTATTTATTTATTTTTTTAAAATAATTATATTCAAACTCCAAGTGTATTAATTATGCTTGTATTTTAGATATTAAAATTACTTTACATACTTTTTTTTTTTCTTCTTGTTTATAACTTTTATTTTTAAAAAAAATTTAATTTGTGCAAGAAAATTCATATGTACATAACTAATTCATATTTTTATTTTTCTTATATTTATTTAATTAAATTTCCAAATTTTTTAGCTACCTATCAATTGTAGTATTATTTTAAAAAAAAGTAAATAATATATTTTTAGTTAAATTTGTTTACATAGCACATATTACTTTTAATATTTATGTAGTGTAATTTTCAGCATATCACTCTCACACAAGAAAGGGATTAGTTTCTATTCACTTTTAACATCTTGGGGAAGGATGTAATCATAAACATTTGACCAAAGACATGTGAAAAAGATCTATGATCTCCAAGATGCACATTTCATGCAGAGACACCACTTATCAGTTGGCCCGACCACAATCTCTTACACATATTTTTATCATTGTTCATTATATATAGAAAGCAAATTACTAGCTTAATTGATGTGTTAAACTTGCTACCCTCACAACTTTGACACAAACCACTTAATGGAAGCAAATTAATACTTTTTATTATTCATTAGACTAGAGATTATCCAATAATGAATAATATTTTTGTAGTGTAATTTGTACTATTTCATCTTCCATGCAAGGGAGAGACTGGTTTCACATGTCTTTGGTCACATGCTTATGATTTCATCCTTCCACAAGATATCAAAAGTGGATTTAATCCAGTCCCTACCTTGTATTACACTACAGAAATATTATTCATTATTGGATAATCTCTAGTCTAATAAATGACCAATAAAAATTATTAACACATTATTATTTTTTTGTTTGAAACAATATATATATACCCCCCCTACTTTGTTCATTTATCACTTAGTAATTTCAATAGTTGCATGATTGTTCTCAAATTGTTTCCAAATGATGATTACTCAAGTTTAGTGATGAAGAAAAAGAGAATAAATATTTAATCGGAAAAATTATTTAAAAGCATTTCTAAGAACACCCAATAATAGGCCAGACTTCAGAAAAAAAATCTAGCATAAGGTAATGATTATCAAAAAAAAAAAAAAAACTGAAAAATTTATGAAGAAAAAAGAATATCAAAGAAGAGAAAAAATAAAACATATCAGAGAAAATAGTAAATTATTATTTAATTAATAGACCATACAATATTAGATATATAACATATTTAAAAGCTGAATATAAAGATAGAGATTGAATATACTGCAAAAATATTTCAAATATTTATTTTTATTGTTTAAAAGCTAATGGCACCAAAGAGTTTCATGCATGATTCATTTTTTCTGAAACCAGTAATTGTGTTAATTTTTTCTGAAACTAGTAATTGTGTTCACTGTTATGTTTATAAACTTTTTATACATACTAATATTAAATTTATATCTGGATTACAATGATTGAAAAAAAATAATTGGGCATTAAAAGATTACAAATGTTAAAAAAACATTTCCCATCAATATTAATAATTAAAAAAAGATTATCAATAATTGAACATGTTGTTTCCAATTAATCCAGCAAATTGATACTAATTTAAAATATTGCCAAGAAGTTTCAAAAATAATTGTGTCATAGTAAAATTATTAGGTAGTTTAGATTAAGCATTTCAGAGACATAAAGAAAGTACTGACCCATACAGAAAATTTTTTTTATAGCATTTATACAATATCTATTTCAGTTTGATGGGTTTATTTAAAATCATTTAGGAACATCAGGTGTGATAGGTCATTTATTTGTCTTATATGACATATGGTGAATTTATTAATTTACTTGAATTAAAGTAAAAGAAAAACAAATTTAGAAGCTTGAGAAGCCTTATATTATTTTTTAATGAGTGACTCTATATAAGACATGAGTCATATCCATCAATTGACATTTGTATTAAAATATATTAGCAATGAAGGAAATATCAAGGAATAATGTTTTTGCCTTTTTCCAAATTAAAAATCATATCTTCTTAGAAGAAACAATTTTAGCTATAAAAAATGTTATAACCAAACTTATGACAATGCCGTTAATATGGCTGGCAAGTATAATGGTTTACAAGAAAGAATCAAGATTTTGAATAAATTTGATATTTTTATTCATATTTCATTCACATGCTTAATTTAATTGGAAATTGTGCTATAGAGATTTGCTTGATAGTTGTATATCATTTAGATTTTCCTCAAAAATCTTCGTTTTTTCCCCTTCAACTATATAATGATGAAATTTACTTATCAAGACTTTTACTAGTTCAAAATCTAAACATATAAAAAGACTTAGTGACACTATATAGACAGCAAGAACTGAGGCTATTTCTGCTTTGTGATGTAACTATAAAAACATTGAAACTCAACTTATACAAATTAGTGAAAATATAATTTAAAAAATGATTACTAAAATAGAAAGAAAAAATATCTAATCATTTAGATGAGTATGAAATTGCATTGATAACATCCTATCAAAAGAATAAATAGGACAAATCATTCATTTTAAAAGATTCAAGCAAATTTATTGCAAGGCATGAATCCCTTAAATTCTTTGTTCGCAATTATAAAGGAGACTAGAAATAATTTAGAAACAACAGAAAGGAAATTAACTGATAATACAAGATGTAAAGAAAAATGAAAACTGCTTTTTGTTATTCAAATATAAATGATGTACTTTTGTTAGTATGAAAAGTGTTTATGGTAGAAACCCATAAAATAATTTGTGATAAACTTACAACATAAAGTTCTATTAAAATTGCTATCCATTATTCTTTAATCATAACATGACTAATGACAAAATAAACAAACATATTTTAAATGTATCAATTCAATGTAAATATTATATTAATGTACACCATCTCAGTGGTTCATCATTTTTTAAAATACATCAAAGAAGAAAACATTGTGTGCTTTTAAAATATTTAAATAATAATTAATGTTTTATAGTCAACATTTCCTATTCTTGAAAGTATTTAAAATTTATTTAATACTAGCAGTATGTAATGCATCTGGAGAACAATCTCTTTTCTGTTCTTAAACTTACAAAAAATTATTTAAGGAATAGTCTTGAATAAAATAATTTGCAAAATTTATCAATAATGTTAATAGATAATGATATTATTTGCAAATCTTAAATCATGAAAACATTATTGATAAATTTGCAACATCCAAAAATGAAAAAAATGGCATTCTAAAAAAAAAAAAAAAAAAAACATTACATGTATCTATTTAGTAATGCTAATGATAAAATTGTTTTACTAAATTTGATATTGTCAAATGCATTTGTTATGTCCATATCCCTTTTTTTTTTTTTTTTTTTTTTTTTTTTTTTTTTTTTTTTTTTTTTTTTTTTTTTTTTTTTTTTTTTTTTTTTTTTTTTTTTTTTTTCCCCCCCCCCCCCCCCCCCCCATCCCCCCAAATATTTCCCCCCAAATTTTTAAAATATAAATCCTATTATTAAAAAATTATATATTTTTTTTTTCTCTCTTTCTTATTACTCCCAAAACCCTAATTAATCCTCTTCAACCAAAAAAAAAAATAAATAAATAATAACCCACCCAACCCCCCAAAAAAAAAATATAAAAAAAATTTAAGGGAAATTTAGTTGTTTTTTTTGAAAGTAGAAAAGGAAACGCACCCTGGTGGGGTGGTTAGTTGGAGGGGGGGGGTGGGGGTGATATTTTGTTTGATTTTTTGGGCGGGTTTAATGATTATTGGAGAGGGGGATTTCGTACAATATAAAAATATGTTATTATTTTTAAAATTATAGTAAAGCTGTGAACTATGCAGTATCAATAAATACAACTTCACATACAAACTACCCAATAAAAAAAATGTAAATAAACAAACAAAAAACATTAAAATTTGTAAATTTAAAATATTTTATAATATACCAACAATTGTTTTTCCATCTCAAAGCATTGTATATAATCACATTTATTAAATTTTCTTCAGTTTATTGAGAGCACATATATTTTATTTTTCATTTATTATCCTTTCTAAAGTTGATGTATAATATTTCACATAATAAAATGTTTTCTAAAGCTTAATGCTAAAAGTTTTACAAAATTTTAGAACATATTTAAAGTTGATATTGACTTAAAAACATTAAAATAATTAGTGAGATCCTGGTTTTTTAATAAGATCATTGAGTAAAAAGTTATTGAAAAAAATACATCATCACCAGAGTTTATGTAATTGTGATGAAAGCCAAACATTTTGCTATTTATTTAAAAATAAAAATACAATAAAGTAAGCCCCCCCCCCACCTTATTCTTTTCACAGAATAAATGAGGAAGCACATACTCAGTAAAATATATGTAAATGTGTCTCTTTAATTTATTATTAATAACTATATCATTATTATTTAAAATTTTGTTTATACTATAATTTTAATTTACTATACTATAAAAAATGTCTGTGTTCTCTCTCTATATGTGTGTGTTGAAAAGTACTTGTATACTTGTGATGCAATAAGCAATAAGTATTCTATTCTATTGATAAAAAATCAAGTCAGATGACCTAATTTTAATAAAGCTCCTATTTACAAATGTTATATATAGAGTAAGTTAAAAACAAACTCTTATGAAGCTTCAAAAATACCCTCAACCTCAGACCGCGGTTTCTGCCTCTAGCGTCATCAGTGAGGTGCTAGGGAATAAAAATACTAGAACTAGTCCAGCATTTTATCAATGCCTAACTATTGAGAAGAAAATCTGAAACTTTCAGACATTTAAATGTCCAAAAATCCAACTATCTAACTCAAATAGCCGTATGGGACTGAACTAAGTTCAGATACACCATATATTAATAGCTCTAGCAATATAAAATCGCCAAAGCATTAACAGCAAAAAACTAAAATTAAATTGATAAAAAATCAAGTCAGATGACCTAATTTTAATAAAGCTCCTATTTACAAATGTTATATATAGAGTAAGTTAAAAACAAACTCTTATGAAGCTTCAAAAATACCCTAATCAAAATTTTATCAACAAAACGTGAGCTGTTATATATGATATATGATGCACATATTGGTTCCACTGTATATGTATACTTTTTTTTTTGGGTTTTGTGTTATTGTTTTTTTATTTTATGTTTGTGTTATAATTTTAAAATATATATATATTGTATATAATTGATTTTATTTAATGGGGGACCAAGCATTTGTAGCACCTCACGCCCCTTATCCATGCCTGAATATTTGAACTAATATTATTTATTACAAAACAAACTTTGTGTTATAGTTGTAGAATATAGTATAACATATTCTTTATTTATGTAAATAATTGATCTACGGATCTACTATATTATAAGATGAACAGAAAAGTTTTATTCATTTACTCATCCAGACCTACACCCCATTTCAAATCTCAAATGGATTAACAAATATATTCGTCCTTGAATATTTAGCTTTTTAGCTAGTCTCTCTAGTTTATATATATACGCAAACATTAATAACATATTAGGTTAACTCACAGCTTAAAAAGTTAATGATGATTTTCCGAGTAGCTCAAAAATAATAAAGTCAATAGAATAGATGGCGAATGTAGGTCAAACAGTACGGGACGTGATCTTAAATACTAAATATGTTTCTTTTTTTTCCTTTGTTATACAGAAAATAATAAAAAAAAATGAAGTTTTGATCCTTATTTTCCCACCCCTAAGGACTTTTATAGATAAGACTGCTTCCTGAAGTAAGATTTGACCCACGTGATCTGTATAATACTGCGACCAGATCCGTATGGCAATGTACAGGATAAAAGTAAAATATTTAAAATAAGTAGACACCTGGGAAAAAGGTCATAGGTCACATCTTCATATAAATTGAAAGTAAAAAACATCAATTCGCTTTTTTATCTCTGTTTTGTTTTTAAATTAAAAAGTAGTTATTAACATAAAGTAATATATATAAAGCAATCCGTTAGCTTTTTATTTTGTATGTGAGTGAGTAATAAAAAATAATCAAGGTAAGTAACTTTTAGGTTCAATTATTTTCACAAATATATAAATAATTAGAAGGAATGAAAATATTATAAACTATTAAAAATAATTTAATTTATATAGATATTACTGTGTAGTTTTAAATGTTTTAATGATATAAATACATTATTGTTAAGTATCGCAAAATGTTTTTAATTAACATTTTATACTGATTCCATTCAAAATCTGTTAATGCAATATTTATTTGCTCTTTGCATTCCGAAAATTAAATCATAAATTTGAGATTGAGGGATCTTACAAATTTCCATTCTGATTATTAAAGATTAATAAGATGAATTTATAAATTTAGTTGTCTTAAAAAAAAAAAGTTTGTTTTATTTTTTTCCATAGTCTTTTTTCGATTTTGTATTAAAATTTATGATTTATTAGAAATATTTTCCCCTCCTGACTATAATTTAAAATATATTAAACAATAGTTATTAATGCTTTAATATATCGTTTTATATTGTCAAGCATTGGTGGTCGAAAGGTCAGCGACGGCTGCTTTGCAAGCGGTTGTCCCAGGCTAGCGAGTTCGCTTCCCGGCTGATGCTATGACACACGAGAAAAAAATATATATATCGTTTTATATGTTCGCTATTAACGATAATGTCTTATTATTATAAAACGTAAAGAGAAAAAAATCGATACAAATTTATAGATACAAGTCTGACACTGAAAAACGAAGAAAGCAAAAAAAAAAAGGGAACAAATATTTAGTCAGAAAAATTATGTGTAACATAATATGTAATGTACTTTGCTTACGGCTATCCGAGGTCTATAAAATCTTCGAGAAGTATCAAAAAAGCAATATATAAAACAATTTACAATTGAATTAAACTGATAAGATGAATAATAAAGTGTGCACAAATGAACACGAAGAAGGAATTAGATTTCTGGTTCTAGAATGATTAACAAAAAAAGCGTGTCAATTTGCAGATAATAAGAACTATTAGGTGAAGAAAATAGACCTCTATGAAGAATATTAGGATTGAATATTAGGATTGATTCTTTAATTTGCATTGTTAAAAAACTAGGCTTTAGTATTGGTATAATGCAAGGAAATGACATGCAAATATGAAGAGATTTATGTGTAAGATTTGTTATTATATAAGATTTGAACTGATTTCTCTGGTAAAATAGAAGTAATATATCAACTTGGTGAACAGATCATCACCATCTCCACAAAGGCTAGATAACCAAAAGTCATGATGTGGCTGGTTTAACTAAACCTAGCAAACAAACTCTCTGCATCTTCATATGTGCATGACTTTCCTTTAGAATATTTAAGCAGTTTGAAGCATTCATTACTCATTTTCTGTTCATCTCACTTTTCTGATTATTACAATATATATTCAAAAGTATATGTCTTGGGATATCAGTATTGACAAAAGAAGGTTTGTCCACTAAAAATATACAATGAGAATACATGCTTTCAAGATGTCCAAAATTTCCATTTTTATTGCACTGCTTTTATTAAATCTTTTTTTAAAAAAACATTTCTCTTAATGCACTTTGCACAATGCTTTATTTAATTTATGCAGATTTGACAAGTTGTTTTCACATAATTTGAATTATGTAAATCTGGATGATATCTATTCAAAATTGTTATAAATGAAATAATATATTGTGGAAAGTGCATTAAAAAGTAGTTTATTTTGTAAAAAATGGTAAGAGATTACTAGAATTAATATAACAGCTTTTATTAAATTAGAAAAAAAAGAGAAAAAAAGGAAATTATCAGTATCAACAGAATGACTTTCTAATAATAGATATAAACAGAGTAATAGATTAAAAAAACTGATAGATATCAGAAATTTAGAATATGTTTCTAGATATAAACTTTCTTGAGAAGAAATTTCTGATTACAGCTAAGAAAGAAACCATTAAGTGTTATTGTAATATTTGTAGAGAAAATAAACAATACAATTCAATATATTACTAAAAGCCTAGTATTATTTTTATAAAAAAGTAGAACAAAATATGTAAAAGTATACATTTTTGTGTAACAAATAAATTAGCATAATGTTAGTTTAAATAAAAATTGCAAATACAATTTATTTTGGTATTCATGACCATAGAATTTACTTATTAATAATTTGAAGAAATATTAAAAATAAAAATATTAGAAATTTGTAAATTTGAATTCATAAATTTAGCAGACACATCATGAAGTACTAGTTAATCAGCTATCTGCTCATTTTTCACATACAGCCAATCATCTTGCACTTTTAGATTGCTGCACTTTTTTTTATATTTATTACATAATATTTTTCATAAATACACTATGCTAATTTTTTATTAATATACAAATGTGTACAATTTTAAAATTGAAGTTGTATTGTAATATATATATATATATGTATATTAGACACATATCTATGATATTAAAAATTCACAAAAAGACAACCAAATGGCAGCTGAGACAAGTGTAACAATCAATGTATTAAAAATAATTGTATCAAAAGAAGTAAAAATGTAGTTTAAATTGGGAAAAAAAATGAATGAGCAAATCATTTCATAGTTAATATTCATTCATTATTTTATTTTGTAAATAATTTCTTACAACTTGATTTACATGTGTCAGACTTCCTGCAGTCATATTTTTAATATCCTCCACTTTCAGGTAGTAATCAATTATTAGGCTAGAAATTATCATATCATCTCTAGCCCAGATGTATCTGCTTTTTAATTAAACATAAACACATAGAGTAATTAATTCAACTTATCTTTCTTTTTCCACGTGTGACATTTTTTTTTACATATAATTAAAACTTCCACTTTACCATATAATCTTGAAACATATGAATGCAGAAAGAAAATTCTTATAATATACAGGTATATAAATTTAAAAAAGATTTTTGTATACAAAAATTTATATAATATTTATATACAAAAAATAACAATGGATTGTTATGTATTTTCCTTCAGACTCATATGTATATAATTAAAAATAGCAACTAACTACCTCCCTCTGATTTATGTAGCATCAAAAAACAATTAAAAGATATATATGTAAATACAAACTTTTCTACTGGTTAATATTATATACTAATTAGATTAACAACTTAATGCTAATTTATTAATCATGTGAAATATTCTCAATCCAAAAGACAAGATAGAGTCTTTGAAAAGATAAGAACAAACCATATTATCCTTTTTACCTACATTCATTTATGTAAACCATTCTTAAGTACATTGGAATAAAGGAGTAAACATCTTAGTCTCTATCTTGTGCTTTGGTTTGAGAGTATTTCATGTACTCAGTAAAGCAGTGTCAAATTGTTAATATAATTAATATATATACATATATTAGAGGTTTTTTTTTTAATAAAGAAAAAATCTATGAAATTAACTACATTAAATATAACATACAAAAAAATATGAATATATACAAAGAATTTATACAATTAATAATTGATCAAATAACATGACTGGAAAATTATGACATATATGCGTAGGTTTGTATAGTGTTTCTACATGTGTATAGATATGGGTATCCATATCTATTGTGTGTATGTATTATATATAGGAATATGATTGTAATACATATAAAAAATATTATAATTCACAGAAGTATTTTCAATTAATCACTTGACTGTCATTTTAATTATAAAGTGAAAGTAAATATTTCCAGATTTTAACATTAGAAGATTGTCGACTAATGACAGACATTCTACTTCTATTTATAAGAATTGCCTCCCAATTTTTCTTTTGTTATTGTTTCTCTCTTCATGAAGAATCTTAATATTTTTGAGATTAATATTGACAACTGCTAATATTAAAATTCAGAAATCATGGGATATGACTTAATGACATTTATTATCACTATATTTAAATTGAAATGATAGTTGAAGAAGGTTAGGTGATTAATTGAAAGTACTTTCTAATGGATGATAATACTTATTATAAAATATTACCATTATATTCATTATCAGTTTTTATTACATCATTTATTACATAATGAGCATTTTATTTTATTTATTTATATATGTAAATAAATCAATTATTTTATATAGCGTGATGTTTTATAAACTGTAATAGCTAAACAGCATTAAGCTGTTGCACATGTGCTTTGTAGATTTTAACTATAAATGACTGAATACAAACACTTCAAACACATGATAAAGTCTTTGGGAAAAGATAGAATAGTTAAAATCTGCAAAGCGCATGTGCAACAGCTTAATGCTGTTTAGCTATTACAGTTTATTTATATATATAATATTGAAACACTGCTGTAGAATATAACAATAAAATATAATTAAATAAACCAAGTATAATTTTAACATGTAAGAGTCATAATTATGGTTATCAAACAAATAAACAAACAAACAAAAAAAGCAGTACTTTTTTTTTCATATGTCAAAGTGTTGACTAGGAGGCGAACCCGGGCCAGCTGCTTGAAAAAAAAAGCAGTACTTTACCATTGAAAATTGTAAAAACACATTTTTTAACAACTTGAATGCTATTGGCTTTCTCATCCATTACGTGTTCATTTTTCACAATAAACCAAGCCTTTGCTTTCAGTCATTCCTTTCCTTATACATTACCATAATAATACCAGGATCCAAAACATGCCCATATTTCTTTCTCATAATTACAAGATACAGATGCATTTGATAAATCAGGTTTAGATTTTTTATATATTAATGGAAGCTATCATTCTTGTTTTTAAATTTGTTTTCATTTTACTTTATTATATATATATATAAGAACAATCTGATTGGTTGAAACACACTACATGCACAGTGTTGGACCAGTCTAGTTTATCTGTTTTAGTCTTGTTATTATTTATTAATTTATTCCAATTAAGGGGTGTACTAAACCCAGCATTGAACTTATCTGCACAGATCTTTGCAATTTTATTTCCAACATGTTGTACACATGTCATTTACACTAGTAACTCAGAACTTATTGAAATAGGTTATATATAAAATAATTTTAATAATGGTCAACTATAAATTCACATCACATATAAACAAAGCCATTTGCTACACAACCAGTAAATAAACAATATAAGATAAAATCATTTCCATTCACACTAATACCTTCATGAGTAAATATTTATAAGTCAAATATTGATAAATATTTTAAACTTAGATAATAAATGGAAATGATTTATTTCATCATATGCTAATTTTGTTCTGTCCTTATTTATTAAAAAACACCAATTATAAAACAACTGTTTACTGTTGCTATCTCAGCATTTATCTAATAAATAATATTAATAGCAGTCAAATTTAAATTTATACCAAATGTAAACAAAGCCATGTTCAATATAGCCAATAAATAAAAAAACATAAGACAATTATTTTGAGCTATTTCTAATATCTTATGAATTATTAATTTTAAGTGCTGTACTTATTAATATTTGTATATTTGATTTATAATTATTTACTCATAAGAGTGCTGAAATTAATAGAAATGACTACTTTATGATGTTTATTTATTGACTATATCGAATGTGGCTTTGTTTACATTTGGTGTGGATTTAAATTTGATTCTTCTGAGGTAGCAAGTATAAATGGTTATTTTATATTTGATGGTTTTCTATAAAATAAAACAGTGCAATAATATTGACATCATACAGAAAAGAAAGTAATTTCTATTTTTTACATATGATTTGAAAGTACCATGTTTATTATATATTTATAATATCATAAATGAAAACCTTTAAGTACTATCTATTATTTCATTATTTAACTAAAACATAAAATGTTATATAAAAGTCAAATTCTGAATTATAACAACATAAGACTTTCATCATTAGCACCAAGCCCCAGAATTACTACTACAGATCAGAATAGGCTTGAATCTTATTTATATTAAATAAATTTTTATTTTTAATTTCAGAAGGTAAAATATAAAACACATACACAATTATTAAATGTGCTGAAATTTATAGCTTGCAAGCATGCATAAAATTATATTCTGGATAATTAATAATTATAATCAATTTATACATATTTTTTCAAACTTTAAAACTGTGGGACTTGTATTGTCATAGTTCATAATTCAGAAATTGTCTGTTATATAACATCTTATAACTTATTTAAATAATATACAGAAATGTGTGTGCTAACACACACACACATAATATAAAAGCAAAATTACCCCAAATTCACCACTAAACCAGACTAGCCAAAAAAAACAAAAAAAAAACAACAAAAAAACAACAACTCTAAAACACACAATGGTTTCAATGCTACAAGCACACTTCTCAAGTTCTTTTAGTATTAAGAGTGTGTGGGATGTAAGTGGAATTGTGAGCAATATTTAGTATAAATTTTGTTTTCTTTTAGTTCTTTACACCTGAGAAGCCTGCTTCTAACAGTGAAACCATTGGTTGTGTTTTAGAATTTATTTATTTTGGCTGGTCTGGTTTAGTAGTAAATTTGGGGTAATTTTGGTTATTTTCTTGACTAGTTTAGCTTTAGGCTTTGGGTCAACATATTTACACATTTAACAGAGCTCAGAAAAACAGCAACATGTCCTCTGTATTCTTGGAGCATGCTAAACAATCTGGACACAACTTCACACCCGCCAATCGCATAATATTGTGCTCAGAATCAAATGATCACAAAAGAAAAATAAAGGAGGCATTTTACATCGATGGAAACATCCATGCCATTAATAGAAAGGATACTTGCTTTGAGATCTCGAAGAAATGGGCTACATAATACTAGCTTATTTGAATATTTGTATTTGCATATTTTATTATATATTTTATGAAGGCTATGAATATGAGGCATGGATCCTCGAAAACGTTAAGCCGATAAACTTTAATACTAATTAATATCTTCTCTAATTAACAATTATATATTTTACATATAGTGAGAAGTAAAGCTATATTTATATATATTTATGAAAAAAAAAGATTAAAAAATAAGATTAAAAAACAACTAGATTAATTTTAGAAAATATCTAAAATTAAAATAAAATGATTATAGAATACATGATCTCTAATTGATAAGTTAGTCTTTTGAATATTCTTCAATAAAAAAAATGAAAACCCTTACTTTCTAAAATACATTTCTATTGATTATATAGTGCATATATAAATGTTATTAAAACTACTAGAAATGTGGCCTACAAAAAAGCATATAAAAGAAAGAATAACATTAAAAGTTATTAGAAAGCTTAAATGAATTTTTTTTAAAAATAGAAGAAAAAAACAACTAATTACTAAAATTATATATTTTTTATAAAGTTTAATATAATATTTAGAACATATAGTAAACACTTATATAGTATATATTAAAATTGTTGTTATTATTATTTAATGTTTACATTTAATATTTAAATTAGAAACCTTAGGATATTTAACAATAAAGAAGTGTATTATGTATATGAAAAGCTTTGAAATCAAAGATTTAGGGTTATTTCTACTATTGTAAAGTAATATAAATACCATTAACAGTGATTGAGTGTTTTTATTATTATTACATGGCTGTTGGATGTTTTTTTGGAATTGGAAGTTTTTTTTATAATTAAATAGACATAAAATATGCCTCTAGAGTTCATCCAATTTAGACTACCAGATTTAAGTAAAAGATTATTATGTTTCTTTGGCATATATAACTAATTGTACAATAAATAAATATGCACTACATCCCACAATCACTGAAAATATACTGTATAAATGTATGTTGTGCATTCTGAACAATTGATCAGATAGTAAATAAAATATACATGAAACAACTCCTTCTAAACAACTGACTACAAATAAATAAATAATTGTAAAAACTTAAACCAGCAATATTTTGTTCATCTCATGTGCCATTTTTTATAATTTAATCATTGTTCTTGCTATCTTACATGTGTTTTGTTTTAGTTTTTTAATCGTAATATTTATATTGCGTTAAGATTGAATGTGTTAATTTTAATGTTTTATATATGTAACCAAATAAATCTAGCATTGTAAATGCCCATGGTTTTTTAATTGATTGCCGTACAATTTTTTTTTAAGATTTAATGTAAATTAAACAAATCATTTTAAATGTGATAATTTTATACCGGTCCGAAAGACCATCATTACTGCAGAATACAAAACCTCTGGGCTTTTAGGTCATTGTTTTTATAATAATTAGTTGTTTTAACATTTTTTTTAAGTATTAATGTAAATTAAACAAAACATTTTAATACTATGTAAATAAATTTTCAAATTTTAATAAAGCTAAATTAAAATTTACATTTTTAAATATGCCTGTCGTAAAAGAAGCAAACCAATTGATCTAAGAATAAGCTACATGGACATACATATATACCACAAATCTATTGTCATTGATATTGTTGCCCTGTGTAATTTGGTGTAAATTTTTTGATCTCAGGATTGATAATTCAAGATCCAGTTTTATCTCTTCTGGTCTTTGAACTTCTTATGAACTCTCAGACAATAAACCATTCAATTAATTTTTATTGTCAAGTTATTAAAATAGAAAAATGAAATTATATTCTTCCAAATATACTGAAAGTAATTTTCTTTGATGTTAAATTCAGTCTAATGTAATATACTTCATGCTATTCATTCATGTATGCAGTTTATGATAATTATAAATATTCTACTTTGTAATGGATTGTTTAGACAAATGATACATATTGTTTGATGCTAAAATATGTATAAATGCCAAATATAAACCAATTAAAACATTTTTTAGGATTGATAACTCATACAATATTTCTTCTACACATATACTGACTAACCATTTTGCATCGATAATGGTTAGTGTTAATATATGCAAATAGGTATTCATTATGATTATTCTGAAAGGACTGAACAAATGCAATAAAATTCATAAAAGAGATTTGGTCAATTTTAAAGATGCACAATATGACATTCACTTTGACAATGGCAATTTGGAGCATAATAGAAGACAGATAATTCAGTAAAAGGTTTAATTTCAGTTTTTTTCTATATTATCATTATTTTACATTCTATTTTGGCATGCTATTTTTATGTTTTATTATAAATAACTATATTAGGCAGCATGAAAGTATTCACAAATTATTTTTATAAATCATATTAAAATATAATCCCAAACACATGAAGTTAAAGTTCTGAAAAATTTTTTAAATTCATTTTTCAGTATTCTTAGCTTGTATAATATAGCTAGATTAAATCCACTTGCTTATCAAGTTAATGATGTTTGTATGTGGTAAAAAAAATTATAAGACTTCAACTAAAGCATAGGGATAAGGGAAGCTTAGCATGTTACAGATGGAAATATATACATATTGATATCTTTAAGACTTAGTGAAATAAGATGGAACAGTCTGAAATATTTTAGACCAGGAGAGCATACTATCTTTTATTCAGATCAAGGACAAAAAAAAAGTGTTTTTTTTTCTCTGGAAAAATATTGCAAGATTGTCAATGAATATAATTCTATAGTTAACTGATATATATTCCACATCGTGGACACCTACTCAGCATTATTATAATCAATTGGGAAACTAGTCCATTGCAGAGGTTTATCTTGTAATACTATGGATAGTGTATATTTAGGTAAGCACTATTAACTCATTATTTAAGTAAAATATAAGATCATAAATAATAGTCAAATTATGAATTGTGAACAATTATAATACAAGTCTTATATGAAAAGTTTTAGGGACATTTCTATTTATCCAGAATAATTATATATGACTTGCTTATTATAAAAGTCATTATATTTATAATAGTGAATGTGTTTAACTTTACACACTAAGAATTAAAGCAACTAAAACCTGCTTAATATAAATAAGTCTCAAGTCTACTCTGCTTGAATTTTATTTATTCAATCTGTTCTTGTGAGCTTCATATTGCTATACTGCACAATTTAGGATTTGGCTATTATATAGTATCTTATGCTTTGCTTAATAGGAAATGCACAAATATACTCAATTATAACACCGTATGCTTCATGGAATTCATTTTTCTGACATATTATTTGTAAATTAAAATATATATTATATAAACATGTTTTTCAAGAGTTTTGTTTTAATTCTTCAACAGAAAAATGTATTCTTAATTTCAATATTACATATTAGTATATCGATGTGTAGGACCAATTAATGCTATATCTCCAAGAATGGCTGAGAAGTTCACATTATAAAATGAAATATTATATAGCAGGAATATAGCCATTGGTCTTTTCTGTGCATTGACATTGCGTAACTAGCTATTAATTCATTTACATGCTTGTATGCAATTTGATCGACCAATATATTTAAGCATGTATATATATATATCATGGATTTATCACATATAACCAGGTTGTGTGTTTAAAAATTACACACACACACATACACTTAGGTGTATAAATTTATGTGAATTAACATCTAAACTTATAAGTATAGATTTACGGATATTTTAAACTATTTTAGATTAAGTGATGTTCTTTAGACGGTGCCTTATTAAAAAAAGTTTGTAAAATATTAATATATAAAATGCCAATCTTTTCCATATATTTAAAAAAAACTGGATAATTGTCTAATTTTTTAAATGATGAATTGAATTGCTTTGCAAATCTTTTGAGCAAATGTTTATATTACAATCTACCAGATTTGAATTTTTGATAATTTAAGATAAGAAAAATTGAGATAGCCAGCGTTACTATATAAATGTTTTTCAGATTGAACATAAATATCTCAACTTCTGTTTACATTGTTTAATTTGCCACGTAAATACGACAGAATCGATAGTATTTAAATTAACAAGTCTAAGACAAAATAAAATAGTAATTAAACTGTCAGTATAATTAAGCATTCTTCTCTGGTAGAAAAATATGGAGCCAATAAACTTGCATTTCTGCCAGTCTCTTACTATTTATATAAAAATCAGACTGAAGGCAATAAAAAAAATCCCACTGATAATCGAGTGTGTTCTTACTTGCCAGTGAATTCATCAGTATCAAGATTTGACGTTTATACATAACTGGGGAGAAAAGACAATTATAATATTCCAGATTAAGTAACATGTGATTTTATGGTTGTATAAGATTTACAACTGCAAGACTTCTTAAGTTAGTAAACTTTGTCATCAGAGCACGCAAATAACCATTACATGAAAGCTAGTCATACACCAGTACTGATCAAGTAAGTCTTTCCATCGGCTGTGTTCTAATTTTTTATTCTTTATTTTTTATCTTGCAGTTAAAACGACCATATTCGTTTACGAGGGATTGATAATTATGATGATGAGATGGTGGTGAAATTTGTCATATAAAATACATTATATATATAACTACTTCTATTAATGACCAATCTAATAAAACACACCCATTTTTTTTAAATATTTCATTATCTAAAAGGAAGAAGGAAATAAATCAAATACCCCTTGAGGAAAGAAGTGATTAGCTTTTGATTTGTTGCAAATTACTCAAACAAAATCAGGTCAATGACCTGTCTGTTTTGGTATAAATGTCGTCTGTGTAAAATATCTTTTTTTAAAATCAAGGTTACCTATTGACTCTGTGAGACAAGTAATAAAATTATTATTTTTTTAAAAATGATAGTCTGATAGGAAATAAGTAGTAAATTAATGGAGCATGGATTTTAAGTTCTCTGTCAAAGTCATATAACTAGACAATAAGATGATCAACCCAAATAATGCATTGATCATCATCAGTGGTAGATTAAAATGTTTATAATATCTAATATCTCAACACTAATAAATATATAATAATAATGTAATGGTTTGGTGCTCAGAAGATCATGTGACATACAAGCTGAAAAGCAACAGGTTGAGCTACAATAAAGGAAACATTAAGTTTTCATGGTCATCATTCTACTATAGTGCTAAACTGCACAAGACATATAGATATATATGGAATAACTTAATAAAATCCATTCCAATTTAAAATAAAAGATGGAGATTAAGTTATAACCTTAAAACTTAAAAGCACTAGAGTTTGTGTGTTAAATTGTGCCTATAGACAGTTAAGAATACTAAAAAAATGTGACACAGATTTTCATTATTATTGCTTGGAAACTTGTCATTGCTAATCATCATTTTAACCTAATTTATTCTAGTATCACAATAAAGATCCCTTAAATGCTTGCCCTGTGCAGTGGTAGACAAAGTGAAGAACTAAAGCTTCTTGGATCAAGGTTCAGCCTGAAATTTCAAGAGTTTAAATATATAAACCATTTGAATGCTAAATCATCCAATTATTTTTATTTAATAATTATTGTTCTTTTTTCAAACCATTAACTGAACCAACAAATCTACTCTTCCAAAGATCAATCAGTCTTTCTAAAGGAATTATAGAATATAGTAAATATTGAATCTATAGGTAATTATAGCTTTCTTGATCACTATTATTAAAAGGTGCTAATTCTTTGAAGATTTGTTAGTGAAAGCATATAGATAGGTGATTTATGAACTGCTGATATGAATAAGGGATATATAATGATATATGTACACTTAAAAATAATTTTGCTTGACTCTTTTTCCAGGTGATTTTTTAAAATCAACAACCTGCAACTCAGCAAATTATTTTTTTAGATATAAATTTAATGTGCACAATATAAGCTCACCTTTCTATATTCATGTCAAAACTTGTAAATGAACCTCCAATTGAAGCACAATGTTTTTTTCCTAAATGTATTTTTGTTAATGATTATATAAATTTATATAATTAGCATACTTTTTATTCAGCTATCGATTATATTTATCATATATTAAATTGATACTTCTTATATTTTCTCTAAATATTTTATATAGGATGAGTTTTGGTATAAATAAATTGATGTTGCTTGGAGAGATTTTTAGTAAGTGTGAAACTTAATTTCTAGAGATTGTAAAAGATCTTTAAAAAATTCACTTTTCAGATCATATGCAAGATACTTAGTTTGCTGTTATGACATCAACAAATGAAATTATAGATCAAAGAAACTGATTTAAAATTAGAGATGTCACAAATAAAATAATAATGGTTAAAATAATGACGATAGGCTTTAAATTTAATAATATTCAATTACAATATTCTTTATAGAGATGCATATTAGTTTTTATAATTAATATTATTATGTCCTATATGTTTAAAATTTACAACTAATAAATAGTCTTATATTTCAAATATGACTGCAGATATCAGAAAATAAAATGTAAGACATATTTATTGCACATCTCTGCAGGCATATGTTTTGAAATATTAGAATGATCATTGTCTACAAATTTCTATATTTACACATAAAAATATCAAACTGAAAATGTTTTTATTTATTAAGCAATCAGTTTTTAGAGAGATTATGTGATACCTAAACGTCAAAGGGATAGAGCACAATAGTGCCAAGTGCATATTTTACCAACTTAGCCCCCACTCAGACCTGATGCAGAAATCCTTAATTTTTAAATTTCCTATTCTAACCATTTGACTAAACTGTTCAGAGTCTGTATTTTGTTATGGGGTGTAGAAATTATCTTTGATGGAAAAAAACTACAAAAAGATAGATTGTATTTTATTATGTCATGATAATAGTGACTAGTATTAATAGGCAACTTTTTTATTTCATCATAAGATTGGTATTCATGATGATATTTGTTTCCAAATGCATAATAATTGCATCTGCCAATCGATGAAAAATCACTTGGCATACTAGAGTAATGGAAAAATGACAGATCCAAGAGTTAAATGGTGCCAATTGAAGCTCATCCTTGACTTTCACTGTTTAATGTCACATGATCTACACAACTAACTATGATTATTTGCATTTAATGCTTTTGTTCTATATGGCTTGATGTAGCAGTAGAAAAGCAGACTCTGAAACACAAGATCTATGAGTCATGTCCTATCTTTGTCATTTCCAGTGCTCAAACTTTTTATGTAATTTTTATTTAAGTTTAATCTCTCTCTTTTTTTTTTAATTATTGGTTTATATTTATAATACATAAAAATAATCAAATCATTAGTTTCTCAAAAGTTCCTACCAGAAATAATAAGCTGAACTTTGATCTTGGCACATTATACTCGAATTCATTACTCTACTATTGAATTTAAGCTGCACAGATATACTTAAAATATTTTCAAAGTAGAGGGGGAATGATTAAGATTGTATTTTATGTACAAAATCTTCTTCTAAACCTGTGTCAGTGAATAAAATACTGTCACCACCCGATATTGCTTTATTTTTATTACAGTGGGCAGAATTCTCTCAACATTAAATATTGTGTGCGCATATATATAAATAAATATTTGTTTTTTGTTTTGAAGTAATAATGATGACCAAAAAGTTTATTCACCTTTTACCAAGGCAATTATTATATTCTTTTTTCTTATTTTCAAATTAAAGAGGAGAGATTGTTTCTAATGATTAGTAGATATGCATTATATCTAACATATTCAAATAATAATAATTAATGTAATAGATATCTACGAAATGCTGTATCAGATTTTGTGTAAATATTTTTTGTCTCAAACGTAAATAAGTTTATTTTATAAAATTGAGACAGATAATCTTTAAAAAATAGAGAATGTTATAAGCTTCATCACAATAAAAAGTTACTGATGACATTAGAAGAAAGAGAACAAGAGAGAGAGAAAGAGAAAATAATGACCGTCTGATATTAGAGTGTTTTTTAAGCTTCAGTTTGGGATGGAGTTTTCCCGCAAATGTACATTATATTTTTAAATTATTTGTTTATAAATAGGACTTAGCGAGCTAATGGCATTATTAAATAAGCTGACTTAAGATCAACCATATTTATTATATATATTTACAGAATAAATGATTTGTATATATGTAAATAGAAAGTGAAAGGCTTTTAATCGTTTTCACATGCGCATTAAACATTTGTATAATAGTCAAACGATGCACATGTAAAAAACGTTAAAAGCCGTTTTTTTTAAAAAATTTTAAAAGCCGTTTTTTTTTTTTTTTTTAATTACAGACTTAACTGTGCACTTAATATAAATAAATGGCCACGACAATCTAATTTCAGAACACTAATAGATTTGAAAACAACTAAAATATTTATGTATTTGGTGTCAGGGTAATGTGAGATCATAATGTGCTAATGGATAAGAGAACATTAAAGTGCTCTGAAAAATAATATAATGTGTTAAGAGAATATTTGTATAAATAGCGTTAGGACTGAATAATGTTCACTTATCATACCCATGCAATTAGCACTATTATATTGGAGACAAATCAAAGGGATTTACCATTACCAAGGTCAAGTACACTCTGAAGAATGCAAGCATAATATGATGATACAGTGTATATAAGGCCTACCAGAATAAAATTGATATGCATAAGCAAAAAAATGAAACTACTATCCCAGAGAGAATTACCTTGTAGATAGCAAATAGACCATAGGAATTTGTGTAGGTTTTTCTGAACTTTTATTGTTTATGCTACTCTTTGTAAAAAATTGTAATGTTTAAGATTTTAATACTTGCTAATTACTATTTTAATAGACATTGTAGAATATTGTTTGATCATCCTCAATAGTTTGGTAATGCATTTTGGAATAAAATATTGGGAGCAATTTTACAGCTTATCTAAATAAATTTCTGTTTTTGTTTTTTTATAATTTTTCGATGAAAATTGAAAATATGTTATATAAACTAGACAAAATGTTTACCTTATTAATTTTTAAATTATCTAAGATTGTTTATTGCCTGATTATGACAGCCATGATTTTGTAACTTCCCTGGCTGTGAAAGTGATGTAGAGCACAACTTATCTTTAATGTAGAACAAATATTGCTTGTATAACTGCTTAAATCCTGTATCACCACTATATATTATATTTATTCTAATCTAATATAATAAATAGCTTATAATATTCGAGAATATTTATTTAGCATAAATATCGGAGACAGATTGTCACAATTAAGCATATACTAATTAACCATTAAACTGAATCTATATGGCCAATCTTGGTAGTAAATATTCCTGGTACAGTGAACAAAATTAAAAATATTTTAAATTGCATTGTATTTCTGACTGTAATATTTATTCAGTCATTAAAAAGTGATATCCATATTTAATAATGAAGTATTAATAGATCTTTAGCATAGGTAGCAGTTAGCTAGGTATGGCAATTGAAAGTAACTATCCTATATTTTGATGTAATTGATATAATAGGATTCAACTATAGATAGTTCAAGTGGAACAATACATGCTAATAAACAATGGAAACAATGACAAACTAAAGATGGTAAGACTTATGTGGTTAGTATGCAAAAAGCTGATTCAAATATCAAAACAATTATGTAAACCAGTTCCAGAAGGTGTACCATTCACAGCTAATAGAGAAATGATATTTAAATATGTGGCATTTCTGCATTTCAAAAATTGGCACCAGGTAACAAACAAAAAGTTACAGGGCAGTGATGTGGATGTGGACATGCTGGAAAAGAATGTAATTATAAAACAGCAATAGAAGAAATACTGTGGGATAAACTGCTGTGAAGGAATCTAAGGTAGGAGTTGTTAAGTAAAACTATTATTTTATGTAAAGGCTATGACAAAGTATGCAGCTTACAAAACTAGTGGCAAAATCATGAGTTTAATTTAATCAAAGAACATGCAAAACCTTGAGAATTAACAAATATGTCGATCAGAAAAGTTTTAGTTGAATATTAAACAAAGTATGACTAACAATAAAACATTTTACTTCCATGAAATAATTATATATTCAAAAATAATTGCAACTACAAGAATGACTGTTCCCACACATGTAGCATTGTATGCTATTATTTTTGGGTACATAACATGAAACAAACTAAAACAATATATAACATGAAACAAACTAAAACAATATGTAGATTATAGGCTAATAGACAATTTACAGAAATAAAATCAAAACAAGTACAAACATAAAGAAATCATTTGAATATCAAGAACCGGATTTTATTAAATATGTTAGAATGCAGCAGAAACATTAAAATAGAAATCAATAACATTAATAAAAATAAATTGAAGAAAATAAAATTTGTGAAAACTGATCTATTAATCACAGACATGAATGAAGTACCATAGATTTGTTGGAAATAATAAAAGTGCCAGTGAAAATAAACAAGCAGACAAAAGTTTTTTCACTATATATTAATAGCTAAGAGAAGAGGCAAGTTTAATAGCAGACAGAAATTAGTTCAGCCATTGCAATTTGAATAGAGTCATTAAATAGATCTTATAAAAGTCAGAGATTAGGCAATAATTTCCAGAACTATTTAAATCAGAAACAACAGTTAAGGAACACAACCAGATGAGATTGAGTTTATGAAGAATGCCTGTGAAGACGTGTGTAAACTTTCTTTAGGCCTAAAACTGAATCTATAAGAGAACTTGTACACAAAGATATATCTCCCAGTTGAAGAAACATCTTGGCCAATATCTGTTGTGATAACAGTAAAACCATATGGAAATGTGCAGTTTTTGTGCTGTTTACAAAATTACTATGAATAATGCATACATAAAAGTGCATAATTTATGCATAATATCTGCAAAGTTTTATCCTTCTAAAAAGTATTATGTATTGGTAAAGTACTTTTTCATGTCTGTATTTTATTAAATATTCATCATGTCATGGGCAGCAGAGCTGTTAGTAGTCAACACTTATGTAGGATTGTTAAAGTGTGATAGGATTCCTTATAGGATAACATTTTTTATGACAAGAAAGTTGTGGTAACTAAATATATGTCTGAGTATGGAGTGGAAGTTGTTTAACATGTTTATTGAAGAGACACCAGAAATTGTATGCATCTTGAACAATATATAAGGCCAAGAGAAATTATGTTCAAATAGATAAGAAAACTTAGTTTATTGTTTATACCATTAAGAAATTTCATCATAATGCCCATGAGCAAAAATTTAAAGTATTTGTGGACATCATACTCTTATTAAGTATTAAAGCCAATAAAAGCAGATCTTGGACCATTTAGGCCAGAGAATGAGCTGATATACAAACTTGAAAAAAAGAGCACTCATGTGAATGAAATGGTCAAAAGAAAGTATGCCTACTAACTACTAAAGAGATGAATCCAAAGGAGATGACTCATTGGCAAATGAAACTGCATATTCCCACAATTGTTGAATGTGTAAAACAACCTATGTATAATTAATGCATTATAATGGATAACCTGTATTGATACTTGACAGTTGCAGCAAACCAGAGACAGGTGATTAATTTGTTGCATGATGGACATTTTGGAATTGTGAAAATGTAACTAATATTATTAAATGAACAGTTAATAGATGCAAAGCATCAAAGTTTAAGAGTGAGGCTCCATCTCTCAAAACCATGGCAGCATATCCACTTGGATTACATAGGTTTGTTTAAGGTTTGTTTATGAGATAAAGATATGTAAAAAGTCCCATCTCTGATAGTGGATCAGGTTTGACTTTCAAAGAGTTTAAAAAATTTATAGGTAGTAAGATTATACAACTTGTTTTAATACCCACATCATCTGAAGTTTAATGTATTCATTAAAAAGGCTCAACAATTAAACTAGTTTTTGAATAAAAATGTTTAAACAAATATGCATAAATCTATAACTGCTACCATGATGTAATCATACATTCTGACAAGAAATTCACCTGCAGAAATTTGTTATTGGGAAGAAACCAGTTAACATCATGCCACACTATTGGTCCCACATGAAGACAAGCCTGAAAAAAACACTAAATGTGATTAGCTTCTGATTAAATGAAAATGTATAGTGCCTTTATCTGACAAGAAATCATTGAAGAAATGGAATTGTGTCAAAAATTGCAGTAAAGAACCTAAAAATAATAAAGTTAAGTGATGGTGATGAGGTGCACAGACACACAAACTATCTTACAAGTTGGACACCTGATTTTATCAAATTAAAAACAAATGTGGAAAATCAATTCTCTTCTTGTTAAAAGTAAATAACTCAAAGAAGATGATCTATTAGAGAAACAGAAAAAATGATAAATGAAAAAAAATCATCAAGAAGAAGCAAGGGAAGATGGGGTAGTTATTGAAGGACCTTGAATTATTTCTGAAAAGAAGACTCCAAAGAGTACTGTATAAATGTAAAGAATATGTATGCAAGATGAATGAGTTCAACTCTTTGGGAAGAGATTACTATATACATTAACAGAGTAAATCAATTGTGTATATTTAAATAATAAATATATTAGAACTGCTATAAATAAATGGACCTTAGATTAATAGATATGAAAGCAATATTTTTGTAATTAGTGTTAACATAATATGAGGTTGGAATGCACTAATGGATTAGAGATTCATTAATGTGTTTTGTAGAATAATGTATTATTAGCACATATCTATTTCTTCAAGAATTCAGTGAGCTTTGTCTCAGAAAATGTAAACAGAATATGTTTATAATAGTATTTAAAGAAAGACTTTAAATTAGTGAAATTACACTTATATAATTAGTGTTAATTAAATTAGAGACATTTATATTATAGTTATTTACTACTTTCAAATTCAAGAGCATTCTATAAAATATGAGAAAAATATGATCTCCAAGTATATAAGATCTATCAGAATACAATGTTTCAACACTTATGAAAAAAGATGAAGTGTTCTCCCAGACTAATTTACTCTGTAGGTAACAAATAGAACATGGTAATGTCATTCTGATCTTTTACTATTTATGTATAAAAACTATAATGTTTAAGCTCTATAAATACATATAATTATGTAATCTGACTTTAATGTAGGATAAATATTGTATCTAGTACTGTCTGAACCTAGTATTATCACTGTTTATTATATCTAACAGCTGCACTCAGCCTTGAAAAGGTCCATGGTTTTTTTTAATTGGTCATTCTAACAATTTTTTTAAAAGATTTAATATATAGGGTTTGAAATCAGACTTTACAAGACCTTCAACTATCCACACTATCTCATACTGCTGATACACTTAACCACACACATGTTGAAAAGATAAATAATCACCAATATACATATTTTGTGCTAAACCAGCACTCATAGATTGGTCCAGATTATCATCTCCACAGATATATAAGCAATGCTCAGCTTATATTAAGATAGCCAATCTTCATACTTTAATGGACAGGCTTCAATTCACTCCATTCCACCCCACAACTCTTCATTCAGCCATTTCATTGAAAATCTGATGATGGATTGCTCAAAGTCCGCATTGGTGCCAACCTTCTCATCCTACCCATGTTGACCATAAATCATCCTGACCCCTCATGTACAGAACATAATTCATTTACATACATATACAAGGGATGGGCAGACCTTACAGCATTATATTTTTAATATATGATTTTTTCTACAGAACAGCCTTTTTTATACTGCCCTCAAATATGTAATATATAGGGGGTTTGAACTCAGACTTTTACATGATCCTCAACTATTCATACTATCTCATACTGCTGACATGAGGGGTCAGAGTGACTTATGGTCAACATGGGTAGGATGAGAAGGTTGGCACCAATGTGGGCTTTGAGCATTCCTTCATTAGATTTTTTAATGAAATGGATGGCTGAAGAGTTGTGGGGTGGAGTGGATTGAAGCCTGCCCATTAAAGTATAAAGATGGCTATCTTAATATAAGCTGAGCATTGATTGTACATATGTGTGTAGATGATAATCTCGACCAACTGATGACTGCTGATTTAGCATGAAATATATATATATATATTGGTGATTATTTATCTTTTCAACATGTGTGTGATCAAGTGTATCATCAGTATGAGATAGCATGGATAGTTGAGGGTCGTGTGAAAGTCTGAGTTCAACCCCCCTTTATATTACGTATTTGAGTGTACTATAAAAAAAATTCGGGCATTTAGCCCAATTTTTATATATTCTGGATATATATTTTACTTTAAACAAACTTAAAGCTTTTTTTCCAAATTTAAATTTAGCAGCATTACTGATATATATTTTACTTTAATCAAATTTGACAGTTTGAGATAGTTTTTTTGATTGTTTGTTTAATTGATTGATTTAACAACATTTTTTAAAAGTAAATTAAAAGATTTAAATATTATATAAATAAATGTGAGAAATGTACATGGCCTGAAAGTCCATCATTTTTGTAATTTTTTTTCTTCCAATTTTGCAATTGCGAAATTTGACAGCGTTTTTGTAATAGTTTTTTTAATTGGTTGCTTATGGAAAGGACATCGTTTTTTTTTTTTTTAAAAATTGATTTATTTAAAAAAAAATATATATATTTAATGTAAATTAAACAAAAAGTTTTAATATTATGGAAGTAAATGTGAGGGAATAAAGATTTTAATATTTAAGAGAATAAATATTTTAATATTATATAAATAAATGTGAAAAATGTACTCAGCCTGAAAGTCAGTTTTTATCTGTATGTGAATTTGACAACATAAGTACAACTCTAAATAATAATATTATTTTCTAAATGTAAATACGGTATTATCCTCACTAAATATTACATTTCAAACATAAATTTATGTACTGTAACCACATTTTCTTAGCAATTTAAATACTGTACATATTCAGTTCTTTACTGCAGTTAAAAGCATATGTACTGATTTTTACCCATTTTTATTAACTGGATATAAATACGATACTATAGCATCTATTTTTCCCTTCACTAAATATTACATTTCAAATGGATGTATTATTATAATCACATTTTCTTTATGATTTAAATACTAGCCATATCTCTGTAGGTCAAATCACATGTACTGGTTTTTTATTCTTAGCATTTTTTTTATTAATGGTGGGATTATTTCCTTCACATAAATGTAATAATATGCTAATCAGAACTAAATGAAAATACGATACTATATCATCTATTTCTTTCCTCTCACTAAATATCACATTTCAAAAATGAATTTATTAATTGTAGTCACATTTTCTTTGTGATTTTAATACCACATTTCTAAAGCACATCAACTATTTCAACACAAATCTAGATTTGCTCTCTGAATAAAAAAATTAAATTTTTCTTCACCAACTTTTCAACATAATATTATATAAATAAATTTCCAAATTTTGATAAACCTAAATTAAAATTTATATTTTTAAATATACCTGTTACATTTGCTGGCTTTACAACTTCAAATATATATATATTTGTTAAAGTGATCTCAGAACAAAAAATTTAAATTTTTTTTTTTTTGATAGTTGGTCACAATTATTGTAATCATAAGTTGCTTTTTTAGATTTATTAATAGTTACCATTTATTAATGCCAAAAACACAAAAAGACTGGTCATTTTTGTAATATGTTTTTATTAAATATAATGTTTGCAATATTTTATTTTAATTGCTTGCTTTAACAATTTTTTAAAGATTTAATGTAAATATGTTTTATTATTAAACATTGCTAATTTATAAAAGTTCATTAACATTACTAAGTATGTCATTCATCAGACCATGAAAGCATAGAGCACCTTAACATCGAAATATGAATTGTGATCTGTGGCTGTTTCTGCACCTCCTCAGCATTTTTTAATTTAATAACAGAATTATTTCCTTTGCATAAAAGTAGTGGTTGTAATATCATCAGGCAAACATTCATTTGCCAATCAGACAACAGAGAAAAGAACTTTATACATAAGATGCTAATCTATGGAATAAATGCCTTGTAATATATTTTATTGAATATATTTATTTAGTGTGGCTATTAGAGACAGGCTGACATAACTGTATATATAATGACATAGTATAGAGCTTTATCTCATTAATGTAAATGCATATATACATAGGTATAAAGAAAAGTTTTAACGAAAAATAATTTTAAACAACTAGGTTTAGTTAACTTTCAACTAATACAAGTCATAATATTGGTGAAATATTTTTAATAATGTGGAAATATATGTTTTATTTTGTTTTAGAAAAGTCACAGTCAGATGATATAGACAATGATTAATAAAAATAGCAAACTGTAAACACTTTTTGCATCTAAAAGGGGAAACTGTTTTAAAAGCAATCTGTTGATATTTGTAAAACATTTTTTAAAAATAAAGTGAAACAGATATTTCCACATTTTTAAAAATATTTCAATATATATATATTTGCAATTAAGTTGAGCCTGTACATCTAAAACTGGCAGGACATTGCAAAATTTGATGTGAACAATAGAGTAAAATTATTAAGTAAATTTATTTGGTCATGTTGATGTGCTATTTAGTTATCAATTAAAATTTTTTAATACATTACCTAAGAAGTTCGAAATCTTAAAGAATACACTATTATAAAAATAAAAAAAGAATATGAGAATGATAAACTTTTTTCATTTCAAAATATCAGTTTCGTTTTATAATTTGCTTCTGATCATATAACTGTGATCATTGTCTGTCATACAAGCACGTACATTTATATACAATATTTTGGAATAATGATTTTCCAAGTAGTTTCTATAATTAATTGAATTAATATTTCATAATATCAGAGTCTAAAAAGATGACAAATTAAATGATTTCTATTGCAGTCCATAATTACTTAAAGTAAAATTAGATTCTAATGATAATGTAAACATTCAATCCATAGAGATATAATTTCTATTTGCAAGGAAGATTCACTCAGTAATCATATTAATGACTTTGTAAAGAACTAAATCTATCAATGAAAAGTGATATTAGAAATATACAACATAAAATCTACTTAATGTTATATAATACTAATATTATGGATCTTTTAGGATTTTTAGCAGTTCACAAAGTTGTTTAAAGATCATTGATGTGATTAGTTGTTGACAAGATTGATTAAATGAGTATTCAGTGACTTGTGAATATAAATCATAGCTGTATTAATTAGGGCTTTATCATGGTCAAAATTTGCTTGCCACATATAATCTCAGGCGACAAATAAAATGGATTTACATTTTTATATTCTTTGCAGATGAATTTTGATACTACAAGATGTATTGAATTATAGATGGTTCCTAGAAAATTGTCATTCCAAAACATTACATTTATTTATTTATGTGTGTGCACATGAAGTTCTTGGTTTTTATTACTGTATTTCTTATCTCAACTCCACCATATTACAATCACTTATCAGCACAGAAAATCAGATTCCAATTTTTTATTATGCATGCATTTTTCAAAAAAATCTTCACTTGCTTTTTATATTAATTATAAATATCAAATATCTAAATCTTCATGGCTATGTTGACAGTTTACCACATCTCTCTTAAAAAAGAAAGAATTTGGTTTCTCTCCCTTTATATATATATAAATACTGCCTCTATATAGTAATGATAAATAAAATAAAAAATCATAGAATGTTACAAACTAGCCAAAAAATAAAATTTTACAAAAATTATCTCATGTTCATGATTTTATCCATTGCTGGATTTACCATTAAGCAAAATAAGCTAAAGCTTAAAGTCTCAGCTTTCAAAGGACCTCTAAATTTAAAAAATAATTGGAGAATTTTTTTTTATGTTACCTTGTAAAAAAAGTGCTTGAAATTCATTTATGGCAATCAATGGTTGCCAAGATGACTGCTGGTTTTCATAACCTATTTATTTTTTTAATTATCTGAAAATGATAATGAAATTTTGATCACTTACAAATGATATAATCTACGACTTTAAGCGCTATTGAATGATTATTACAACACCATGATTTCTTGAGAATTTTGTCTCTTTCAGGTGATAAATTGTTTGTTTTTAATAGTTATGATATGATTAAACAAAAATGTATGCCTTATTGCCAACTTAAGACTTTATAGGATTGCTGCATTTGGAAACATGATACTTGTTGTTGACACTCCAATAATTGGTTACTTTAGTTATCAGGCAGTGAAGTTCTTGTGTGAGCACATGAATCTGTGATAAAAGGAGAGTAGATGTTGGGGTTAGAATTACCTTGAGGTGCAATGCCACAAAACTTTAGTGATTTTTTCCTAAAATTTTAATCCTTGCTTGTAAATATGATAGGAAAAAATAGATTTTTTAAAAATATTTAAATTATATACTTAAAAAGAAAGATTGTTCAAGTCAAAGTGATCATAGAATTGTAATGCACATCAAAATATATTCTTTTATAAAATTTTGTGAAGCAAGCAAACATGGAAATTTATTCATTCTTATAAGATATATAATTAATGGTGTCTTTGCTATAGTTTTATATTCTATATGGAATCAATAAGTATTTTTGAAATTTTTTACAAAAAATACTTTGCATTTAAAATTTCTATATAGATAAAAAAAATAAAGAGGTTTGAAAGCAGTGCCCAAAAAAAAGGAAAAAGATATATCTAAGTTACCCAAACTTGACACTTTTTTAAACCAGCAACAGTATCCTTTATGAATGGAAATGTTTCACCTGTTTCAAAAAATGAAAGTTCATTTTCATCAAGTAATCTGATTGTATTACAATTGTTTGTTTTATATTAATTCTGATATTCAAACTAATGATCTACATTTTCAAACAATTATGATTTGAAAAACTAATACTAGTATGTTTAGATCTACAGTAGTTAATAATTTTCACTATTTTAATAACTTAGCTGTTATGAAAGTATAATCAAATAAATCCTTGAACTAAATACTGTTATGTTGTATTGCAAATGATTTTACAAGACAGCCATTCTTATAAGGTTAGCCAAGCAATTAAGATAACAATTATTTAATTTTAATTCAGTCTGAGTATATTAGTAGATATGGACTATGTAATGATTTTAATCACTGAATTTGATTTCTTTTTAAAAATAGGGATGCCCTTTAGTTTTAATTTGCTTTGGTTAGCACAGTAAAGCCATCTTTTCCCTGATATCTTGTTTTAAATCATTGATAGGAAGTAATCCTGTATATGGTATTAAAAATTCTAAAGATATAAAAATTAATAATTCATTTAATCAATTAAAATAAAATTTAATCTTTATTAGCATCCACAGTTAAACTAATAAATGAATATAATCTTAATTTCATAAGAAGAAAGAGAGACGGAGACCAAACAAAAACATTATTTTGAGATATTAAAACTCACATTCATTTTACATAATGATAGTTCAGTTTGTTTATTTGACATCTTACAATGCTATGTTTTAACTTTTTTTACAGCTTATTTTATTTTACTTTAATATGTGTAATTATTATTCTCCATTGTATTCTGTCCCCAGCCATATTTTCTTAATAAAACATTAAATATTTTACTTTTAAAATAATATAGCCTTCTATAAAAATTGAACTCAAAGCCACCATTAAATATATTTTAAAAAAAATGTTATTCATAATCAAACTATTTATTTAATACAAAAACCTGTTATTAATATTCGAATCATTCAAATCGAATCAAATTTTATTATTAATTATTTTTCAAAATGAGTACTTTTTAACTTTTAGGAGAAGAGAGATAGAGACAAGAAAAAACAAAAGTTTTTATGATGATTATACAAACCAATCTGTAAGAGAATCTCTACTATGTCTTTATATATCACATGTGGATTCTTTAGTCTGCTTACTCAAAATATTATCATATTGTATTTTAACTTCTATAGGAAGCATAATTAACACAATGAAGATTTCTTTTGCAGCAGTAGATTCAAATCATGAAGCCAAATATATGGTAGTCCTTATCATCTCAATATTTTTTTAAGGATCCAAAGTAATCTTAAATAATTTTTTTGATAAAGTACTGATGCCATATATTTCAATGTATTCACAGTACAATAACCAAAATGTGCAGCAAATTTTAATGAAATACACTCAAATATGAGACATGTTCCAACACTCAACTTGGCCTTTTTGTATAAAAAGCTACATTTCCAAGATGAGAACTATCCAATGTAAAAATTATTCATTATTTTTCTTCTTTCACTGGTTAATAAAGAACTGAAGTTTTTGTTTGATACTTTGCATTCAAATCATTAAGAACATTACCAATTTTTAAAATTGATAAAATTCCAGCATACAGTAATTCTAGGAGTTAAGAAAGTAGAGTTTTTATTACTTTAATTATATTCATAATCATAACTCAATCACTGAAGCATCTATAAAAATGAAAACTAACAAAAAAATACTTTGAAGCATAGTAGGTGTACATTATTCTCATTTAATAGGTTTTATCACAAATACCTCAGATTTTTCATTGCCAGTAATAATTCAAGTATGTATTGTAAAATAAGAATAAACTGATATCAATTACAGTTGTATTAGAAAAGTAAACCAACATAATGTTATTATTATGAAAATCAATTCTTAATCATTTTTTTATTATAATACCAGGGCTATTATAATTTTTTTTCAAAATTATATCATTTTTAGAATGGTCTTAAACCAAACACATCAAAAACAATAATGCAATTATAGACCATACAGGAATTATTCTCCCTCTCCTTCCCAATCAGAAATGCCATAAGGTTTGAAATAGTAGGTAAATTTGAATACCTGGGTTTCTCTATAGCAATAATTATTAAAATAATCAGGGAATATGCAAAAGAATTGCTATAGCAAGAACAACAAGGACAAAACTTTTTGAAATATGGAAAGTTCAAAACATTTCAAAAACCACAAATTTAAATTGCCATATTTTTCTAATTGCCATTTATGCTACTGAAATATTGGATATTTTACACGAGGGTATTGGAGAAAGCTTTTAATTTTTTATATTACCCACAAGATAAATATTTCTATTTTTAAAAGAACTTAAGGTCAGCAAGAGACTGTTTATGCTAATAAAATATGTATAATGGTATATTTTTAATACGTAATGAGAAGACTAAACATTATAAAAAGATTGTCATTGGAAAAAAAGTGGATTGTCATATCTATGTAGAATTCTCATGTGATGGACAGATTAGAGTAGGCAAATTGTTAACCATGAGATACTAGATACTGCATATACTTTAAACTTGTGAAAATTTAAAGGAGGACCATAAAGTGCTTCACATAATAATACCACTAGACCTATTCAAGAATTACAGTATAAGATGATGAATATTTAAACAGAAGAGTAAATTATATTTATTATTTTGAATTGTAAGTAAGTGGAAAATTTTAAAGGCTAATGCTTAAAATTTTCTGAATATTTATTTAGTCGTTTTTTAAAGTCTCATTACTTTATGCTATTTTTTAAAAAAATTTAATAATTTCTAGGCTTCTAATAAAAAGAGACACTTGCTATTAATTTTTAAAGTTAAGAGTAATAAGATAATTTTTACAGATCACTGATATTCCCTATACATATTAAGTTATTTGAAAAATGAGTCATTAAGGCAATAAAACGTGTAACGTCTACTTCACATCTACAGATAATTTGTTCACCGGGACTTTTATAATTTATTCTGAAGTTACAATATTTAGAACTAGATTGTGAACGTTAATATATCTTAATTATTTTTTATTTTTTTACTTATTTTATAATGTAAATATTAGTGAATGCTCTTCATAGTTTGGTGCAGTCGTAGAATGGCAAAGGATGATAGATCATGGCTCAGACATGCCACTTACAGTGCTTAAATTTCATATGAATTCTCGAGCTATGAAACATTCAATTACATAAATAACACCAGTGCATGATTAATAAAATTAAACCCACGCAATATGTAAATAATTATAAATATTATTAAATAGTTCACTGCAAAGTAAAAATCTCTCTCCATCGCACCCCCTCCCACTCCCCAAATAAAAAAAAAGTAAATATTAATCATTAAGCAAATTAATTGCCTGTGTTGAAGGATAGGGAATAATTAATTTATGGCTAACTAAATTGTTAATATAGAAAAAAATATTAAACTTTATTAAAAATCCATTAGATTCAAATCAAAGCTAGGTCGAAAAGACAGAAGCAATTATCACTATAACATGAGATCTCCACACACCAACATATACTGTAGTTAATAAAGTTAAAACTTTATTCAAGTAAAATAAATACATTCCCCGTTACCTTTTCCACTTTTTTTTATTATTTATAATTATCATTATTATGTAATATCTACAAAGCACATACCCTTTAATTCTAACAAACGAGTAATTATCAAATACCTTTTTACAAAAATTACACTAATTTTGTTTCTACCAACCCAGACCATTAACAGTATTTTAGGAATATTAATTGATCGTTTGGAAATAATGAGGTGTAATTTATAAGTTGTAAAAAATAATTCAAATTTTTCGCATAAATAATAGTAAATCGAAAAGTTAGCGGCTCTTTAGATTATAATCATTAACTACTAGATGTTTTGTTGTCTCACAAATACTGTTATAAGAAATTGTTTAATATTTTTTCTTTCTTCTGTTTTTTGAAGATGTGCAATAAACGTCCTTAATACCAAAGATCTACCAACCTGACAGTATTAACATTCCTTTGTAAGTATTTACTGCTTTTCTTATCAAAGGTTATTAAAATAGGTTTATGGTTTTATTGCTGCTTTTGTTACTTGTGTAATTTTATTGCACGTGGAAAGTTGGTTTAGGTCAAATCATTTATTGGCGATTATAAGATTTTACAGCTTATAAACTTAAATTTTTTATCACGAAAAATAGGCTAGGCAAATAAAACCTATATAATATATAACTATTACATCCTAGAAAAACTGTAAACTTTTAATTGTTTAGAAAAATAAAATATTGAAAAAAAGCTTATGAAAAATATACATTTTTAATTTTTAACCATTAAAATACAAGAATATACATTTTACTGCTTAAGTTTGCTTGAAAATCCACAATCTTCGGAATAAGGGCATTTGAGTAATGTCGCACTTGTAAATTAAAGTATATATGTAAATTTATTTGTATCGTTAAGATTGATCACAATCAAAAGATATATTATATAAAAACACTGTGGATAATTGACAAAAAAAAACTATTTTTTTTTCATGTGTCATAGCATCGGCCGGGAAGCGAACCCGCTAATCCAGGACAACTGCTTGTAAGGCCGCTGTGCTGACCACTCAACTACCAACGCTTGACAAAAAAACTATTTTTTTCACTAATAATTAACTTATTTCCAATATATATATATATGGGTTAAAGCACTACAAAAAAATGCAATTAGAATTTATAAAATTAAATCTTATAAAACAAAATAGATAATTCAAATCATTAATAGATTAACATCATCACATTTAACCATTATTGATCCCCTGCAAGTTAAAAATATCTGCAAGATTAATTCAGTTTTTCTGATCTAATAGCTTTTTTTTTCCATATCACTCAAATAAACTTTCTAACATTATCCAGCTATACTTACACATAGCAATAAAACTCTTTTATAGTCTTTTAAGATGCAGTTAAAAATTTCAATTATTCATCAATCCACCTCAACTTCATTTCAGTCTCTAAATTATTTCAATGATGTTAATGATATTATTTGTTTCTTTATCTTCTATCCAGTCTTTCTAATTCCTATATATGTCTTTCCAAAGTCTTTATATTGCTTTTATTAAGTGTCCAAGTGATTTCTATGTAAGAACTTAAAAACTTTTATTTTCAAGCAGATAGGCATATTTTCTTTTAATATCAGGTTATTTCAGTGAAAACCCTTCTATCCTGATTTAATTCTGCAAATAATTTTATTCATTATTTTTCCATTTTCATTACTATCAATGTTTGCAATAATAGCATTTTTATTGTACTTGTCTGTTGAATTATTTCCGTCATCTAACATTAAATATTGAATGTATTTAGAAATAAAATTAAATTTTATTTAAATTTTCCAATTTACATTCAATTATTAATAATAACACAAAGGTTAGTATAACTCAATGTTTTGAGTAGAATTATTTCCCTCTTTTCTCAGGTGTTCCTGTTCTGATCAATAATAGTACAAGCATGGGAGTCAAATCTGGACCTTTAAATTCTTGAAATTTGTATTTTAAGATAATGCTTTAGCCAAAGGCAACATTCAGCAAAATTTTTATACATTTATTTATGAGCACTCTCCTCATATCTCCACTTTTTCTTTAAGAACAGACATTATGTATTGTTACACTAGGTTGACTTATAGGGTTATTTGCCATTGGCATTTGAGCTTCAATGAATTCTCTTCTTTGTACTTTTTCCTCTCTATTCAATATTTTTTATATTTTCTCAATTGAATATAAATTTATTGGTACATACACGATCTGCTTCAGACACATTTGTTTTCTCTTTTCTAATCATCAGATTGTGCCATTTCAATCACTTTTCACTCATCTTATGAATATATATCCTTCTACATTCACATGGTATTTAATAGATGCAGTTTTATTTTTCATTCTTTTAAGTTTAGGCTTTGTAGACCTAATGATCCAGGCTTAATTATCATCTAAATATTGTTATTGGTCAGGCCAGCAACTTCTGAATAAGAGAGGAGAATAATACCATTTAAAATATTATATTATACTAACCTGTATGTTATTATTAACAAGGGAAGGTAATTGGAAAAATTAAATAAAGTTTACATTTTTTTCAATGGATATTTAATGTTAATTGTTGGAAATAGTACAAGATTTAAATACAATCATGATTAATCTTTACTTTCTTCATTTATGTGAATAATCATTAAACATTATTTTAGTCATTTTAGAATTTATCTTTAGTTTTCCTTTCTTATTTTCATTTCCTTTTTTACTTTCATTTGAAAATTCTTGTAACATTTCTAAAAGCTTTAGAACCTGATTTGCAAAAAAACAAAAAAACAAAAACAAAAAACAAAACAAAACAGATAGCTATCTTCCAAAATTATATAATTTAAATCTTACATATATTATTTCCTTATTTAGTTTCCCATTTTAATCCACAAACTGCTTCTTGTAAAAATGTTATAAAATGCTTTAAGTTATGAAATCTCTGTTATATCTTTTTATTAATGTTAATCTTATTATTATCATGCAATCTAATAGCTATTTTTGCATTTTGTTAAATCTTTCTTTCAAATTTGAGAATATCTTGTGATTTTATTTTGATTGTTCAGAAGCTTAAAGCAGTTAAAATGTGTAAAGAGTTAAATGTGTGTATGAAACCTACAAAGCTAAAGCATTCTGGTAAATCATAATCATTCATGCTTTTATTTTTTTATTAATTTTATTTTAAACAGAATCTCACGCATTATATACAATATGTTTTATTCATGACAAATAAAAGCAATATTGCTTTAAAGTTCAAGCTAGAACCTTATAAGTTATACTTAGACAAAAGAGAAGGCTTCGAGTAATGGCTGGTAGTGCAAGTATCTTTCCTGCTTGATTTACGGGGACGATTCTTTAAAATAAAAAATTAAAATGGGAAGAAAGAATAAAAAGAACCGAGAATACCAAAGTAAGTATTTGTGAAGTTAAAGATAAATTTAAAGTCTTAGATATTAATAATCTGGAGGAAAATAAAAATCATAATGAGAAAATGGCGTTTAAGTCTCTGAGAAAAGGAAGTTAAATTAAGGAAATATAATAGTGATACTATTTTAAATAAACGTAGAGAAGAAAATGATAATAATAGTGATAGTATAAATTTAAAATAACATACAAATAAATCAAGAAAACAATATAGCACTTATGGAAAAAGCAATTATTAGCAAAAAAACTGAAAAAAGCCTAAGTAGTAACATTGGACTAGAAAATCCAGAGTGCATAATACTAAATAATAATAAAAAAAAGGAAATTGGATAGCGATAATAATTTTGACTCAAGTGAAGTTTTGAGCTTACAATATGATGCAATAAAACAAGCTGGATTGAGATCAAAATTAATTACAAAGGGAGATGTAGTAGATAATCAAAAAAACTCGGTGAATAAAACTCAATTTATTGATGTTAATGATAACTATGCTGATAATATAAGTAACAAAAAACTTACAACAAAAATCTTTTGTGAAATTAAATGAATACTGGAAAAAGATATTTGTAAAGTGTATGTCACCAAGTACATCAATTTTTAGCTTAATTATTCAAACTAATATAATAACAGGGGAACATATACTTGATAAAACAGATATCAATGAATACTTAAAGGCTCTATATTCTCATGAACTCATTAACACGGTCAAATATACTTCTTTTTTCCCCACTAGAGGGTTCGTTTCGATTGAATATTTCAATAAAGAACAAAAAGATAAAGCTGAAAACATAATTAAGCAAATTCAAAATAAAAAAATTTACTATGTTACAAAAGATCCTAATTTATTGGTCTATGGAAGAATATTGCATACACCTCCAAGTTTCAATGTTGAATTTTTTAAAATACAACTATTGGATTATGCTGAGATAATAAATTTGGAAAGAGAAATGATGCCAGGCACAGCTTTCCAAATTCCCTCAAACTCATGGACAGTAGTACTTAAATTAAAGAAAGGGGTAATGAAAGAACATATACCACATAAAATAACAAAAGATCAAATGCCCATTTCCATAATAATAAAGGGTAGATCACCATTGTGTTTTAAATGTAATCAAGTGGGGCATATTGCAGCAGGCTGTAACACTGCTAACTGCATGAGGTGTAACAAATTTGACCGATTAAATCACCTATGTAATGTCTCATCATCAATTAAGACATGGGCTAATATAATTAGTAACACAGGAGATGAACATTTATTGTATGAAAAAGAAATTGATAAATTAAAAAATATGGACATATTAGATGAAGTTGAATTGTTACCAGGCCAAAATGATCTATTGCAGGTTGGAGATGTCACAGGTATTGATAGTCTTATAGATTCATTTGATGAGAATAACACAGACCCACAAATGGAAAATGAAAACGAAGACAGGGTTATGATAACACAATCGGTAGAACTTATCAACCAACAAGTAAATGATAATAAAGATAGTATAAAAACAGAAGAACTTAGCAACAAGCAAATAAATGGTAATGAGGATAGTATCAAAACACTCAAAAGAAATACACATCAAAAGATTAATAAAGTTACAAAAGATAATAATGGTGATAATCAAATAATGTTGAATATTAATTTGGCAGAATTAAACAATGACTCCTATGATAAGAAAGATGATGAATTAAAAACTAAGAAAAAAGATGAGAATGTGGGGTGTAATATGCTAATAAAATGATTATTAAATTACCAAGATATGAAGAATTCACTAAATATAATATCTATGAATGTTAGAGGAATGAATGCAGGTGATAAAGTGATTAAAACTATAGACTACATTGCTTCCAAAAATATGACATTATAATCTTATCAGAAACAAAGATTAGTAGCAACACACCAATTTGGATTACTGAAAGACTTGCAAAGGCAAATGTGTTTCTGTACAGAATGAATACAAAATCAACACAGGGAGTTGCATTACTAATAAATATGAGATCAAATATAAGAAACATACAAATAATCATGTTACAAATAAATTTTATAGTGATTTCCTTTACCTTTTGTGATAGGCTTCATTATCTAATTGCAGTATACTCGATTAGTAAAGGTAAAGATATTCCTAAGTTAATTCATGGTATACAAAATAAGTTAATGCAGAAGCCGGGCATTGTTGTGGTGGGAGGTGACTTCAATTGCTCCTACCGGGATATTCCTAAAAGTCTGGAAAACAAACTAGAAGCTCTTGCAGTATATCCATTGGTAATGAAATATGGTAAGGATGCCTACACATTTTTTAACAGCAGGTATATGTCACTAATAGATTTGTTCTTTGTGTCAAATGGTAAAGTGAAAGACTCATTCATTGAAACTTCTCTAATAGGCTTTTCTGATCACCTAATAATACTATTGGAGATAAAAAATTATGATGCAATAAAAAATAAGGCCTATGTCTTTTCTATTAAAAAGAACATTATGAGTCAGATAAACTTTACAGTTGATCAAATGTCTAACATTTTGATAGTATAAACTACTATACAAGCCAATCAAAGCTACCTCCATGTATTGCATGGAATAAAATGAAAAAAATTATCTCAAGCCTATGCCGTAATAACACAAATAATATGTTAACACAAAACCAAATGAGAAATAGAATTATTGAAATCAATAAAATACTAAGTACTATATCTGGCCTCAGAGAAAATAATGATTTAGTGAAGAAGCTACAACTGGAATATAATGATATATATAAAAGAATGCAGGAAGAAACATATACACAAAGAATAAGAAAATTAATCCCAGATCTTAACAAAATAGTGAAGCCAACAATTAACTATGCGAAAATATACATCCCTCACACCAATGGTATCCCATTGATGATGACAGCCAAAGACTCTGTGATATTGGGTGATGAGGTAGATCAATATATGGTTGTGAGATTAAAAGAAATCATGGGCGAATGAAGGATTGAGAGTGAACAATTCTCCATTCAATTAAAGCAAACTATGAATGGTTACATCTCACATCAGGAGGTCTTGCTTGAAATAAAGAGATTAAAGTTGCAAACAGTATTAGCAAATGACGAAATCCCAGCATCAGTGTATAAGCAAATTGGTTATCTTCTGATTGGCCCTTTCTTAAAATTTTATAATCAAATGTGCTCAGAGATTTTTGATTGCCCATATATTAACAACAGAATAATCTTCAGCATTAAAAAAGAAAAGAATATGAAAATGCCCCACTTTGAAGAACTAAGAAATATAACAATTGAGGATATTGATGCTAAAATCATTTCTAGAATATTACAAAAAAAATTATTTAGAAATGTCAGTAACAAGATATCAATGGCGCATCATGCAGTAAAAGGCAAGAGAGCAGTAAATGCAGCTATTAAAATCCAAGAAGCTATTAAGCATGCCAGGATGCACAATTTAACACAGTATTTTGCATTGCAAATTGATTTTAAATCTGTCTTTGACCTCGTGACTGGTCTTATCTATTTAATATCCTAAAGGAGCTTATAGAGGATGATCCATTATTATTGAATGCAATAAAAAATTACATTATGAATAATAGAATTTCTTATAAAAATTTCATGAGAAGATCAGAGTTTTTTGCCCCAGATAGAGGAATTCTGCAAGAATCACCTTTGGTAGCACTGTTGTTTGCAATTTATGTAGATCCTATGATAAAAGAAATAGAGACACTAATAAATGGAATTTACCTGCCCCAATTGAGAGTTTCAGTAAAGGTCATGGCATTTATAGATGATATTGTAATAATTTTTGAAAACTGTTATAATATTGATGTTGTAATGAATATAATCAGAAAATTTCAGCAGGCAACTGGAGCATTAATTCAAGTAAATAAATCAGCAACTTGGCAATTGGCAACAGGCAAAAGAATTCCCAATGAGTTTGTAGCCCTACCTAAGTCCTTCCTTGGCCTTCCATTATATTTACCAAAAACTAAGATGAATGGACTATTAAACAAATTAGTCACAAGGAAAATTGAGGAAAGAATTAATGGTTTTATGCCTTTTAAACTCTATGAAATAACTAAAACCAAAATATTTAATGCAATTTCAATGGGAGTGCTAAGATATTATGGCCCATGGTTAAAATTATATAATAAATCAAACCTAAAGATTATACAGATGGCAAAAAAATTCATATGAGGAAAGAAAACTTATCTCCTCTCTACCTCGGTTTTACAGCTTCCAATAAATAAGGGTGGTCTCAATTTAATTGACCCAAAAGCTTATGTTCAATTTGTTACTGCTAAAGCTTATATGAATGTAGCCAAGGATCAGTCATTTAATCTCCCAAATGGTGACATATTTGTTATTAATGGATTGGGAGCTGAAAAAAGATCGTATCTTACTGACATGTTGATGGCATATGAAGACTTGCAAGATGAACTTAATGTAACCACCCTAGATGGTTTTAGATATAAAGATTTAAAAAAAGCAAATTACCAAAATGAAAATAATTGGTTGAGTTGTTCAATGAAAAATGTTTTAAAAAAATTTCACTCAATATATATACCTCAGACATCAATGAGATTTATTTTTAAGTTAATCAATGGGATTCTACCTACAACTACCTATATTAATAAAAGACTGGGATTGAGTTTGAATGAAACCTGTATTATGTGTAACAGGGGCAGTGAAACTTTTATGCACTTATTTGAAGAATGCTACGCCTTTAGAGAAATTAGAATGAAGGTCTTTCACAGGCCTATAATAAATCTCAAATATCTTATGAAAAAATATGTTATAAACTTTAACCCACACAATGTGAATGTAATGATCCATACATTGAAATCATTGTGGGCAATAAGATGTTCACTTTTATTTGATAATAAGAAATTCAATTGGTTAAAAAAAATGGATAGAGATTGGGAGAACTACTTCAACTTATGCCTAAAATATTGGCCCCAAAAAACCTTCCAACATGTATGGGGAGGAATTGCTCTCTCCAGATGTGAAATCTGGGAATAAAACATAAAATAAAGAAGGATAATGTTGTTAAAGAAAAAGGGTCTAAATCGTAAACAATGACAATGAACAGGTAACAGGAGAGTTAAGTGAACGTGTTGCAATGTGTATAATGGACAAGTGAAGGATAATACTGTTCTCTTTTTTTTGTCTGTACTAAAAATTGATCTTGTAATTATGTAAATATGTTGTGATTTAATAAAGTTTATTTCTTAAAATAAAAAAAAAATTCTTAGTAGACAAAAGATAGTAAAATATATATTAACATTTTTTTTTGTATACTTGTCTTGCTATACATAGGAAATAAGACTTGATTGTGTAGTAGTAAACCCTCATTTTACTTAAGTCATAGAATCCATGAATTAAACAATTCCAAAGGTCACATTGCAAATCAATTTTTAAAAGATATCTTAAATCTCAATAATGCTTATAGAATCGCTGAGCAATACAACAGTTTTTTTAGAAAAAACTTCTTATAACTCATTAGCCAATTAAATATGAACACCATTTTTCATTATCTTTTTGAAAGCAAACAAAAAGCTTGATGTTTTAATGAGTTAGTGGAATAAATTATGCTTGATCTCAATTTGTTGGAAAAAGTCAATAATTCATATGAATTTTGTTAAGAATTATTGTAATTGAAAAATTTGTAATTGGGAATGTATTACGAAGATATTTTTTGGTGTCTCAGCTACTCAATAACATATTTTCTAATACTTTTATAGATGAATGGATTTTTAATTAGAATCATGATTAAATTTTTATGATTGTGATCACTAATAAGTTATTGTATAACATTTGAGTTATATTAGCCCTTTTCATCTGAATGCTTGTTCCTTGGTATGCCAGTTTCCATGTGATCAAGAATGATGATTTCCCTGATTTTGATAAATCAGTGAGCTGGCAATTAGAAAAATTGAAGCCATATAGAAAAAACACTGCATATTATGCCAAATGGTTTAGCTTTTACAAGAAAAAAATAACTTCAAAAAATTCAAGACCATTGCTTTTGTTGATGTTTTTAAATTTTTTATGATAAAAGTTTGATCCTGATTCCAATAAATAATTGTTAATTCTTTAAATAATTTCTTTTAATATAAACCTATTCATGAAACAAATATGTTGATTATATCACTATAATAATTCACAAGTTAGATTTTCAAGAAATCATTTATTTGACAAAATATATCTGCATTAATATAATGAAAATGTGGACATATGTATAAATACATTTAAAATGATTTTTTTTTGAGAATCTAGATTTTGAATTATTTTAGTAATATATTTGAACTTGCTTGCTCCATGAATGAGTGTATATTCTTACATATTTGATAAGTTGTAAAATTATTTACATACTCATTAAAACATTATCATTTCTCTTAATATATATATATATATAAACTTTTTCCAGTCTACTAGTTAGAATTGACCACCTTACCCAGAGAGTCCATCAGCTTGTTGAAGAATTAGTTTATATGTATAATGTATTATCTGTATGCAGAGTTGCACAGATAGGGGTACTGCATCATATATATATATATATATATATATATACAGCTATATATATATATATATATATATATATATATAGCTGTTGAGTTATTTTAAATAATTTCTTTAGTGAAAATGACAATTGTAATTTAAAAAAAATTTTTTTTTAAGTAAATAACTTTATTTAACAAAAATAAGATGATGCATTTTCAGTATATTTTATTAACAAAGGAGAGCTCCAAGAATCTTTCAAGATTGAGAAACAAAAAAGAACATGCTGGAGTATTTTTTAAAAGACATTTATAATTAATCAAAAGAAACTTATCAAAGATGTGGTATTACTTTTTTTTAAAAAAGAAAACTTTTATGAAGGACTCAAAAATTCATATTACTTTAAAAAAAAGAAAAAGGTTTTTTAACCATTAGATAATGAATGAATTAATAACTGATTCATATTATTTTTATTATCTCTATACATGTATATTTTCAACATGAAAATACAACCATAGTATTTTAACAATTTTATTTTGACAAATTAAAATACATGTATATTTTCAACATGAAAATACAACCATAGTACATATGTATTTTTTCTCCAATGTCACATAAAGTTTTTTGTTTTTGAGACATATATGAAAAATGTATAAATAATTCATAAATCATTGATCACTCTGTCTTAGCTGGCGCCCTTATAAAAAGAAATTTTGCTAACCAGTAGTGAGTCATTATTATATGAGAATTCTCATATGTTACACCACATCTGTGTGCTTATATAGATGCATGTCAGGTAGACATGTATATGTTAAAATTTATATTTTTTATTATTATATGATAATTGAAATATGTTCATAAATTATATCATATGTCTGTGTGCTTATATGTAAGTGTATTTCATGTAAACCCATTGAAATGTATTTGTAAATTGCAATGTAATAGATTATTTCTTTTTGCATTCATAAAAATGAGAGGGCTTAATGTAAATGTATAGCCATATTCAGCAAGCCTTAATTTAATTTAATTGTTATTAATGAAATTATATTTCATTGTTTAAAGTTATTTCAGTAAATTTATTTAATCTTAAAATGTTATAAATTACTATATTTGTATTATTTCTGAGCTAGATTCATGCATAATGGTGTGTTATATAAAAGTGGTTTATATTTAGTATTCATGGGAAAACAGTAAATGATGATCTTGAATTGGCATAAAAGAGATATCCTTTAATGTCCATGCACTACATTTTATTTGATTTAGTATTTATTAAAAATTAACTTTATAGTTGTCCAGTACATTAATGATAGTAAATGGTGATAGTATGATGATAATCAGCATGTTTTAGTATTCCAGCATTATTTATTTTTTAATTGTTATATGCTTATGGATTAGCATTTATGTTTGTGTATCCAAATTATGGTTTAAATAATCTGCCCCAAGCTGACAAGGGCCAAATAATTAGCCTGGTCTATAGTATACCCATTTTAAATTCAGTCTCAAGATTGATTGTTGATTTATTTTTTATTGTTGATCATTCATGATGATGTAATTAGTTAAATGATCTTTTAGGCTCATTATATTCTGCATATTCAATTCTCATTGCTTATATTCAGTCCTTTTATATATAATTTTAAATTTGTTTATTTGGGACTGATGATGATTTGCAATTCACCCATAAAGAATCTGTATCTTTACAATATATATATATATATATATATATGTATATATATATATATATATATATATATATATATATATATATAATATTTTAAATACAAGTATATTTTACATGCCTGAAGTTTAGCTGTATAAGTGATTAGAAAACAAACTTTCAAGTTCTCTTCAGCCATTCCTTCTATTTCATACTATCAATTACACATGACCACACACATGTGAAAAAATAAATGATTTCCAATCTTTGTAGTTTGTGCTGAATCAGCACTTATTAATTGGTAGAGATCATCATTTTATACACACATATATAATCAGTGCTCAGTTTGTATTAAGAAAGCAAATTTTCACACTTTAATAGACAGACTTCAAGTTACTACACTCTTCAACTCTTCATCCATCCATACCATTGAAAATCTGATGACAGAATATCCAAACCTCTAGTTAATACCAATAGTGTTGTCATGCTCATGTTGACCTTAAGTCACTCTGATTCCTCATGTATATATAGAACCTTGTCCATTTAAATACACATAAGAGGGTTGTTCAGAATATGGGCCGAATTTATAATATATTATGGCTGAACTCCAGGTATGTAAAATATACTATACTTATATTTAAGTTATTATAAATTCAGCTTGTATTCTGCCCATCTCTCTTCTCTGTATTTAAATGGATAAGGCCCTATACATGAGAGATCAGAGTAACTTATGATCAACATGGGCATGGCACACAGCAACATAGTGTGTGCACATATATATAAAGTAAAGGAAAAGTAGGAATAAACACAAACAAAAATTTTAGTAGATATTTTCTACTTCCTGGAATAAAATAATCCTAGTAAAGGAATTAAATAGTTCTGAATTTAAAATAGAATTTTATTATAAATTAAAACATTTAAAAAGGTCTAAATAAATTAATATTGTATTCTGATTTTGAATTTGTAAATAAAACAAGCATGATTTATTTTTGAAAATCTTTTTATTAATGCTTGTATACAGTTCTATTATTTATTTTTAAAAATCTTTGATAAAATTTCCAAATATAGCTTTTTAATTGAAAGTGTTTTTGGAGAAAATAAAATTGTTTCCAATAAAAAGAGATAAGAAAAAAACAGTTTTTAAATTAGTATTGTTGTTACCTCAGTAATACAAGACTATAAAAGATTTGGATAAAAATATTAGTTTAGTTTGGTTAGTAAATTTTTTTGTGAAGTAGTTAGCTGCAGTAGTTGGTTGCTGTAGCAGAAAATCTGACTGGAGAGCTGGTTTCCAGAGGTATATGGAACTGCTATGAGGATGTCAGAATGTAAGGAAGCAGCTGCTCTACAGTTCATTGGTGAAGTTTGAATTCACATGGAGGAAAATAACCCACTTTCTGTTGAAATTCATAACATTAAATGTGGACAAAATAGTTTTCTGGCCTGAAGCTCATTAAATCATAGGCATCAGGAAACTCATGGAATGTCAACATATCTGATTACACTTTTTTAAGGCTGACAATTACCTGGACTGGTCCCCATCAAAAAAAACCATCAGTTGCTGAAATGACATTTTAAAGAATAAGTAAACAATTTTGCTTAAGTTAAGCATATAAAAATGAAGATTTAATTGATAGGCACTGTTATATTTGTTTTTTTTTCAAGAGAATAAATGAAAATATTTAAAATCTATATTTTTAAATTTAAAGACATTTCTAATTATTCAATCAACCACAATCCAGTCAAGATTGACTGATATATTTTTAAAAGAAAAAAAAAGTTGGTAATATTTTGTTTTTAAAGGAAAAAAGGGAACTTATAAACTGATATTTCTTTTAAAAAACAACATCTGGTAACTAATTTTAAAATATATCTATATTTTGTTTATACACATGTATATGTGTAAAATTTATGTATGCTTTCCAAATGGAATTAATTAAAAATATAATATTATTATTATGACAAATTAAACTATAATATAAACATCAATGTGCATATGCATTTTTATGTGCATGACATATGTGTTAAATCAAGGATTAATTACATATTGTACAATTAATAAGTCTAAAAGTGCTTTGCACACAGACAATGAAGCTTTTAATTTAATTGTATATTAAGCTAAGTGCTTTCAGGAGATATATACTTCCATATTTATAGCTAGGCATATATAGATAAAATACCTATAATGCATATGAAATGCAAATATATGTAAATTTAAGTGCATTAGATACAATGTTCATTTTCTTGATATAAAGAAGCAAGCTTTTCTGTTAATTGCAGAAGCACTTGCTATGTAGCAAGCCTCTTTAATTTTGCATCACTTCTCTCAGTACATACAATATTCACTGTTGATGGTTGAAAAGTATGGCCAGTGGGAATACTAAATTATCCTTTGCCTTGGCTTTGGTCCTATTATATAAGTAGTTGTGCTGGGCTAATCTGTTTGCAATATTTGCCTTGGTTTCACCATAATAGGTGGTATGACAATTATTATAGAGCAGGTGATTTTGTACATGATGTGAGGAATCAGTTTGGGTGTTATTTTGTTCTTAGTATTATTGATTAATCTATTAGTGGAGGGGGGTGAGTGAAAAGCAATTTCAAATTGGTCAGAAAGCTTATTATTTGTTTAGATAATGAATGGAAGGGATCAGTAATTATATATATATATGGGAGATGGTGATCTGGATCAACTGGTGAGTTCTTTTCAGCATGAAATATATATATTGGAGATCATTTACTTTTTCACATGTATGTGGTCATGTGTATCAGTTATAAAAGATGGATTGAATAGCTGTGGGAAGTTTGAAAGTTTGAGGGCAAGTTCCATATATATATATATATATATATATATATATATATATATATATATATATAAGAGAGAGAGAGAGAGAGAGAGAGAGAGAGAGAGAGAGAGAGAGAGAGAGAGAGAGAAATGAGATAGGGGTCACAAGAGCAGAACCTGGAGTGATGGAAAATCATCTCACTATCAGTCACTTTATTTTAAAATTTACAAAAAATATAATATTTAAATAAGACATTATTAAAAATTTTAAAGCAATGTTCAACATCTAATATATATATATTAAAATAAATATATATTCAAGAGCATGAGATTAATGGATCTCTGAGAGATCAGCACAGATCAACACAGCTAAAGATCAATTAGTTTTTTAGAGCAATTCTTATAAGTAGAATAACTAAGTTCAATTGTCAACCAGCATTATAAATAAATAAAGTAAAAATAAGTATAAGTAATACATTCTGAATGATCAATCAAAATATATCAATACAGTAAATCAACAGTCAATATGGTGACTGGATAGAAAGTGGGTCTTCTGTAGACCAAACTAAATATTGAGCCATTGCTAGGTTGTGGCATTTATTTAACCATTAATTTGGAGAAACAAATTAAGTGCCCATCCATCAGAATACATAATAATAAAAAAGTCTACACAATAATGCTGGAATATTAAAACATGATCAGCATCAATGCTTCTAATAAAACTTAAATAGAATGTAGTACAAGGGTTTTAAAGAGTATTCTCTTTTGCACCAACCAGGATGATGATTGATCATCTCTTGATGCCCAAAAGCACTAATATACATCCTCATTTATATATTAGCCATTATAGAAAAATCTAACTCAGAAGAACACAAACTCTATTACTGTATGTGACCAAGAAATGATGGAAACAGATATTCTAAAAATATTTAGAACTACTGGAATAATTTTCATAATTGAACAAAAGTTTATTAACAATAAAAAATCATATTAAGATCTTTAGAATATAGCTATACATACAAATCAAGGCTTCTGATTTTGATTAATATACAATAAAAATTATCATATTTGTGATTTACAAAATTACTAGATACAATTCAAATTATTACATTATGATTTACATATAGGTTTACTTAAAACCCAATCAGCACAGAGGCATGTGGATTGATATAAAATGAACATTTTTGAATTTATAAAAATAATAAAATTATTAAAAACATATTTCATAATTGATTCCAATTGAAAACTATACATAATATACACACATGTCATAATTGATTCCATTTGAAAACTATACATATTATGTATCGATCTGTGAACATATGGATGATAAGAATTAATATTATTAATTTGTCTCTTTCTTTTCAGTCAATAAAATAATTTTTTTCCTTCTTGTAAAAAAAATAAGGTCAATTTTTTTTGTCAGGTACACAAAAGTTTTTTTTATGACAGGTTATTACATCTTTAAATTTAATCTAAAAATATTTTTGATGTACTCTTTTTCTTTTTTCAAAATAAATTGTCCATGATTCAATCATTATGTGTAGATTTTAATTAAATTCAAACAAAATTATTTACTGGTTATCTTTTAAAATATATAGATTTTTAAATGTCACTTTTACCAAAGAAATTATTAAAATTTCATTCACATTACATATAATGCTATCCACTATCGTATATACATTTATCTGTGCTTTTCTTTGTGTGTTGCTCTTGATGAGATAGGTATAGTCCAGAATTGTCATAATGAGGAAGTATAATTCAGGTAAAATGGTAGCATTCAATCAGTTTCCTTGTGTCTAGAATTTGATGTGCTTCAAGCCAGAAAACTGTTTTGTCCACATTTAATGATTTAGAGACAGATAAGTAGATCTTCCTTCTAAAGTTCCAAACTTCAATATAGTGAATCACTAGCAGCTGCCTTCTTCTGTCTTGACTTCAGCTACATCTTCATGAGAGCCATCTGTATACTGCTGGAAATCATTTCTGCTAACCAACTCATTCTGGCAATCTATTTACTGCCAACTACAGCAAACTATTCTTACTGCCCACTCCTTTTTAAAAATTTTAAAGGCAAACTTTGCAGATGGCTTATTTGGCATTTGCTTCTCAAAATATTAAAACCAGACTGAACTTTTCAAAAGCTGCTATCCAGATTTTTCTCATCAGCTAAAAACTAAAACCAGACTCTTCTGGCAAGCTCTTACAAAAACTACAAGCCAAATTGAATTAATATTTTTTATCAGTTCTTTTTATAAGAGTTTTCTGAGGTGATTAAAAAACATTAATTGAAAACAAAGTTTTTTCTGTCTTATTTTTTCAAAAAGATCACTAATCCTCTCAAAACAAGTTTGAAGTTTTATCAAAATGTGATATACAAAAATTTTTAAGAATAGATAATTTACCAATTAATTAAAAGATTCCAAAAATATCATACTTGTTTTTAAACTCAAAATTATAATAATAATAATAAATAATAATAATAATAATACAATATTTATTTAGACTTTTTTAAATATTTTAACTTGTAATAAAATTCTGTTTTAAATTCAGAACTATTTAACCCTATATTTATTATTTTTATTCCAGGAAATGTAAAAAATTATGTACAAAAAATTGTGTATTTATTTCTACTTTTTCTTTACTATATATATATATTGTAACAATCCGGAGAAAGAGCTTAACGTAATCTGCACTACAGGGCGCCATCTAGGCATTTGAACCTAGAAAAATTTATAAAGTAGGCAAATACGTAAGTCAAAAAAAAAATTTTTTTTTATTTATATATTTTGATATCCGGTCGTTAGCCCAAGTCACTAGCTCAGGAAGTAGCAGAGATTTAATAATATAATATCTTATCTAATTATATTTCAATATTAAAAAATAAATAAAATAAGCCACTGCCAGTAATTAACATACAAGAATTTATTTATGCACATATATATATAAGATTTAACATTATTTTTACTTTTATTTTAGATTTTAATTTAAATTTTAAATTTTATACTATTATTAGTTCGCACAGATTTGTTTAAAAATGTTGAGTATAGATCGGTTACATAGATTCCACGGTCAAAAACATTTCAAAATAAACATAAATGATCAAAATACAAAATCATTGATACCGTCAATTGCAGAGGGAAATTTATAAGTAACCCAATAGCATTCACCATAAGATGCTTGGATTAACACCAATAACTTAAAAGACAACCAAATAAATACATTTTGGATACTCACCATAAGGTATCAGTATTTACTGAATGTCTATATATATTTTGATCGAATATGAAAACCAAAAACATAATCAACCGGTAGCGAACCCATGCAAGTGTCCATACACAACTTAAATTTAATGCATCTTTATTTAAAGTGTTGAGTATGAATAGACTACATAGATTTGCATTTGAAAAGCAAATATTCAATCCTTGTTTAACCTTAGGCTAAAGGTTCACAGTCAAACCAAACTTCAATCCATCTGATATATCGATGTGTTCAATGTAATACGAATACGGCAGCACAATTAGGTTAAGAGAAGAAACTGCTTCTCATCAGATAGGAATATTACATCTATCAGACAAGAAGAGCAATAAAAAAAACTCCATCGAAAGGAACAGCGTTCTACATCTTATAATCCCTTCCATAGGCAAATGGAAGTGTGCTGCATATAATAGCGATTCTGCCCATAGCGAATCTCGTACATCTACTAATTACACCAATATATCCAATCCATTGACCTAATTCAACTACAAAACGAATAACCTAAGATTACCCTCCCCTAATATAACTTTACAAATCTATATAGCCATTCACACCCGACTTAAGTTTAATATTTATATAACTAGTTTAATGAAAAACAGAAATCATAATAAAACTTAAAGAACAAATAAATAAATAAATGGAAATGATTTTACAAAAGAAATACATTAAATAAAATTATAACTAATTAATAAATAATGTTGGTCAGATAGGATTCTATTTCTTAATAAATTAAAGACTGAGAAAGTTTATATTTTAAAGTTCTTAGTGTTTCAAAATGTTGTTTTAGTTCTTACGATTTTTTTTTCAATGTTCCTCTTTATTCATTGCATGCCATTTGGAATCCACATTAAACCCCCCGACGATCCTGTTGTCCTCAGTATAAGAAAAGCGATGTTTCATTTTTCCATTTTTATAACAACTGAAGGAATTGAAAGTGCATCTTTCAATCCCTTCACCTCCAACTCTCCGACTTAACACATCTCAGTCCTCTCTTAATAATCCATAATAATTTCCAACTTTTTCTTTTATATTAATCTTAAGGATTGACTCAACATTACGTCATCGATGATGGTGGTCTTTTCACTGAGGTCTGATTCCATAGGGATTTCTTTTTATTTGCTAAAAGTTTCTATTGTTTTCCTATCTGACCATTGTTTATACATTTAAATGTCCAAGGGCTTATTCACTTGGACTAATTAAAATAATCATTTTCATAACATTAATTAACCTGTTTTCCAAATCCAAAGATATATTTAAAGATAAATTTAAAGATATAATTTTATCTCCAAATCTTTTTACAATTTAGTTTTGAAATACTTTTTCTTTAATAAAGTTTTATTTTAATAATTTTTCTCCTCTGTGCGATTTATATATATACGAGTTTAAGGTAGAATTTATTTTCAATTTTTCTGTCTTAAAAAAAAATTTTAAATACGAACTTTTTGTTTTAATGTTTAATAATAAAAAAATATAATGTAACATCGTCTGTGCTCGTTACATATCAGTAAACTTGCTTAAAAAAAATGAACAAAAAAAAAATATTTTACTTACGGTTAGTAATTATGGTACACGATTAACAAAATTTACAAACATTCGGTTAGTATAAAGACTATATATATAAAAAAATGTTTACTATCACCTTCTTAAGGGCCATTTACATCTACGCCTCCTCCCCCCCAAGCGTTCTATTTTTTTATACATTTTATTTTCACACACGGCATGACAAACAAATTATTTAAACCATTTATTTAAGAAGGTTGCATTGAACTAAATACATTTTGAAAGATAATGGATTTATACGTGTATATTTGCAGCACAATTATATATACCACCAACCCATTTATGACTGATTGAAATGCATACACAGGGTTACACTGATGTAATTCCCAAAGGTACTCATCATAAGGCACCACATTTTGATCATAAACTTTAGTGGCTGTGCGCACCTATACACGTTAAAGCATAATATATATTAACAAAAACATATTAATTGCAACCTTTTGACTTTCTTTTTAACAAAATACAGTTTAAAATTATCTATACTTTCTCGTGTTTAATATATGTGCAATTTCCCTCAGGCAGTGCTTTTATAAGATCCAAAGTATACGGCTTATGTAAATAGATAAAAATATTTCATTTTGAAAAAAGAAATCCACCCAGGCTATACATGGTTTTTATTAATAGGATCGGTCCAAGTTGGGTGGCCAGTTGTAACGATCCGGAGAATAAGACTCAATGTGATCTGCACTACAGGGCGCCATCTAGGCATTTGAACCTAGAAAAATTTATAAAGTAGGCAGATACGTAAGTCAAAAAAAATTTTTTTTTTTTTTTTTAAATTTTGATTCCGGTCATTAGCCCAAGTCACTAGCTCAGGGAGTAGCAGAGATTTAATAATATCATATCTTATCTAATTATATTTCAACATTAAAAAATAAATAAAATAAGCCACTGCCAGTAATTAACATACAAAAATTTATTTACGCACATATATATATAAGATTTAACATTATTATTTTAATATGTTTACTTTAACATTATTTTTACTTTTATTTTAGATTTTTAATTTACATTTTAAATTTTATACTATTATTAGTTCGCACAGATTTGTTTAAAAATGTTGAGTATAGATCGGTTACATAGATTCCACAGTCAAAAACATTTCAAAATAAACATAAACGATCAAAATACAAAATCATTGGTACCATCAATTGCAGAGGGAACTTTATAAGTAACCCAATAGCATTCACCATAAGATGCTTGCATTGTCACCAATAACTTAAAAGACATCTGAATAAATACATTTTAGATACTCACCATAAGGTATCAGTATTTACCGAATGTCTATATATATTTTGATCGAATATGAAAACCAAAACATAATTAGCCGGTAACGAATCCATGCAAGCATCTATAAACAACTTAAATTTAATGCATTTTTTTTAGGGTCGAGTATGAATAGACTACATAGATTTGCATTTGAAGATAAAACATTCTATCCCTATTTAACCTTAGGCTAAAAGTTAGCAGTCAACCTGGCGTCAATCCATCTGATATATCGATGTATTCAATGTAATACGAATACGGCAACACAAAATAGGTTAAGATAAGACATTGACTCTTGTTAGATAGGAATATTACATCTATCTAATGAGAAGAACAACAAAAAAAAACTCCATAGAAACGGACTGCGGTCATTTTGCCGACTTACGATCGCATTTCCTAGGCAAGAGGAAGTGTGCGGTGTACACAAGCGATTCTGCCATAGTGAACCTTGCATTATATCTACTAACTACATCAATATATCCAATCCATTGACCCAATTAAACAATGACACGAATAACCTAAGATTACCCTCCCCTAATATAACTTTACAAATCTATACAGCCATTCACACCCAACTTAAGTTTATCATTGATATAATTTAATTTATCGGAAAATAGAAATCATAATAAAACTTAAAGAACGAAAAAATATAAATGGAAATGATTTTACAAAAGAAATACATCAAATAACATTTTAACTACTTTAGTCAGATAGAAAATTCTTATATTTATAAATATTGAAAAGTTTAGTATTTAGAGTTCTTTTGTTTAGAAATGTTCATAAATTATTCATATTTAAAGCTGGGAGTTCAAAAAGTTCTTACGATTTCAAAATGTTCCTTTTATCCATTGCTTGCCGTTTGAAATCCACATTAAATTCCCTGATGATCCTGTTGTCCTCAGTATAAGAAAAGCGATGTTCCATTTCTTTTTTTCTTTTTTTTTAATAACTAAAGGGATTGAAGAGTGTGTCTTTTCAATCCCTTCTCCTTCAACTTCACACTAACACATATAGTCACATCTTCTAATTAATTAAACAAATCTGTTTTATATTTCCAATTTTTTTTCTTTTTATACATAACTCTAGGATCCAATGGACGTTACGTCATCATTGATAATGATCCTTCCGTTGAGGTCTGATTTCCCCGATGGATTTCTTTCACTGGCCATTCTGTTCCTATTGTTTTCCTATCTGACCGTTGCTTATACATTTTAGATGCCCAAGGCTAGTTTACTAATTAAAATAATCATTTCCATTTTACAAAAGATTAATTAATCTGTTTTCAAACTTAAACATATATTTTTATCTCTAAATCTTTTCTGAAAATTTAGTTTTAAAATACTTTTTCTTTAATAAAGTTTTATTTTAATAATTATTTATCTGTGCGATTTTATATATATGCGGGTTTAAGATAATTTTTTTATTTTTAATTCTTAAAAAAAAGAAGTTTTTATTGGCGAACTTTTATTCTTTTAATGTTTACTAATAAAAAACAATGTAACGTACGTATGTGCCCGTTACATATCAGTAAACTTGCTTAAAAAAAAAATAAACAAAAAAAAATATTTTACTTATGGTTAGTAATTACGGTACACGATTAACAAAATTTACAAACATTCGGTTAGTATAAAGACTATATTAAAAAAAATGTTTACTATCACCTTTCTAAGGACCATTTGCATCTATGCCTCCTCCCCCTAAGTGTTCTATTCTATTATACATTTTATTTTCACACACGGGATGACAAACAAATTATTTAAACCATTTATTTAAGAAGGTTGCATTGAACTAAATATGTTTTGAAAGATAATGGATTTATACGTGTATATTTGCAGCACAATTATATATACCACCAACCCATTTATGACTGATTAAAATGCACACATAGGGTTACATTGACATAATTCCCAAAGGTACTTATTGTAAGGCACCACATTTTGATCAAAAACATTTGAAAATAAACATAAATGATCAAAATACAAAATCATTGATACCGTCAATTGCAGAGGGAAATTTATAAGTAACCCAATAGCATTCACCATAAGATGCTTGCGTTAACACCACTAACTTAAAAGACAACCGAATAAATACATTTTGGATACTCACCATAAGGTATCAGTATTTACCGAATGTCTATATATATTTTGATTGGATATGAAAACCAAAAACATAATCAACCAGTAACGAACCCATGTGAGCATCCATACCCAACTTAAATTTAATGCATCTTTATTTAGAGTGTCGAGTATGAATAGACTACATAGATTTGCATTTGAAAAGCAAATATTCAATCCTTGTTTAACCTTAGGCCAAAGGTTCGCAGTCAAACCAAACTTCAATCCATCTGATATATCGATGTGTTCAATGTAATATGAATATGGCAACACAATTAGGTTAAGAGAAGAAACTGCTTCTCGTCAGATAGGAATATTACATCTATCAGACAAGAAGAGCAATAAAAAAAACTCCATCGAAAGGAACAGCGTTCTACATCTTATAATCCCTTCCATAGGCAAATGGAAGTGTGTGGCGTATAATAGCGATTCTGCCCATAGCGAATCTTGTACTACATCTACTAATTACACCAACATATCCAATCCATTGACCTAATTCAACTACGAAACAAATAACCTAAGATTACCCTCCCCTAATATAACTTTACAAATCTATATAGTCATTCACGCCCGACTCAAGTTTAATATTTATATAACTAGTTTAATGAAAAACAGAAATCATAATAAAACTTAAAGAACAAATAAATAAATAAATGGAAATGATTTTACAAAAGAAATACATTAAATAAAATTATAACTAATTAATAAATAACGTTGGTCAGATAGGATTCTATTTCTTAATAAATTAAAGACTGAGAAAGTTTATATTTTAAAGTTCTTAGTGTTTCAAAATGTTTTTAAAGTTCTTACGATTTTTTTTTCAACGTTCCTCTTTATTCATTGCATGCCATTTGGAATCCACATTAAATCCCCCGACAATCCTGTTGTCCTCAGTATAAGAAAAGCGATGTTTCATTTTTTTATTTTTATAACAACTGAAGGAATTGAAAGTGCATCTTTCAATCCCTTCACCTCCAACTCTCTGACCTAACACATCTCAGTCCTCTCTTAATAATCCATAATAATTTCCAACTTTTCCTTTTATATTAATCTTGAGGATTGACTCAACATTACATCATCGATGATGGTGGTCTTTTCACTGAGGTCTGATTCCATAGGGATTTCTTTTTATTTGCTAAAAGTTTTTATTGTTTTCCTATCTGACCATTGTTTATACATTTAAATGCCCAAGGGCTTATTCACTTGGACTAATTAAAATAATCATTTCCATAACATTAATTAACCTGTTTTCCAAATCCAAAGATATATTTAAAGATAAATTTAAAGATATAATTTTATCTCCAAATCTTTTTACAATTTAGTTTTAAAATACTTTTTCTTTAATAAAGTTTTATTTTAATAATTTTTCTCCTCTGTGCGATTTATATATATACGAGTTTAAGGTAGAATTTATTTTCAATTTTTCTGTCTTAAAAAAAAATTTAAATGCAAACTTTTTGTTTTAATGTTTAATAAAAAAAAAAAAATAATGTAACATCGTCTGTGCTTGTTACATATCAGTAAACTTGCTTAAAAAAAAATAAACAAAAAAAAATATTTTACTTAGGGTTAGTAATTACGGTACACAATTAACAAAATTTACAAACATTCGGTTAGTATAAAGACTATATATATATAAAAATGTTTACTATCGTCTTCCTAAGAACCATTTACATCTATGCCTTCTCCCCCCAAGCATTCTATTTTTTTATACATTTTATTTTCACACACGGCATGACAAACAAATTATTTAAACCATTTATTTAAGAAGGTTGCATTGAACTAAATACATTTTGAAAGATAATGGATTTATACGTGTATATTTGCAGCACAATTATATATACCCCCAACCCATTTATGACTGATTGAAATGCATACATAGGGTTACACTGACGTAATTCTCAAATGTACTCATCGTAAAGCACCACATTTCGATCATAAACTTACGTGGCTGTGCGCGCCTTTACACGTTAAAGCATAATATATATTAACAAAAAAAACATATTAATTGCAACCTTTTGACTTTCTTTTTAACGAAATACAGTTTAAAATTATCTATATTTTCTTGTGTTTAATATATGTGCAATTTCCCTCTGGCAGTGCTTTTATAAGATCCAAAGTTTACAGCTTATGTAAACAGATAAAAATATTTCATTTTGAAAAAAGAAATCCACTCAGGGTATATGTGGTTTTTATTAATAGATTGGCCCAAGTTGGGTGGCCAGTTGTAACGATCCAGAGAATAATCCTCAACATGATCTGCACTGCAGGGCGCCATCTAGGCATTTGAACCTAGAAAAATTTATAAAGTAGGCAGATACATAAGTCAAAAAAAAAATTTTTTTTTTTTTTAAATTTTGATTCCGGTCGTTAGCCCAAGTCACTAGCTCAGGGAGTAGCAGAGATTTAATAATATCATATCTTATCTAATTATATTTCAACATTAAAAAATAAATAAAATAAGCCACTGCCAGTAATTAACATACAAAAATTTATTTACGCACATATATATATAAGATTTAACATTATTATTTTAATATATTTACTTTAACATTATTTTTACTTTTATTTTAGATTTTTAATTTACATTTTAAATTTTATACTATTATTAGTTCACACAGATTTGTTTAAAAATGTTGAGTATAGATCGGTTACATAGATTCCACAGTCAAAAACATTTCAAAATAAACATAAACAATCAAAATACAAAATCATTAGTACCATCAATTGCAGAGGGAACTTTATAAGTAACCCAATAGCATTCACCATAAGATGCTTGCATTGTCACCAATAACTTAAAAGACATCTGAATAAATACATTTTAGATACTCACTGTAAGGTATCAGTATTTACCGAATGTCTATATATATTTTGATCGAATATGAAAACCAAAACATAATTAGCCGGTAACGAATCCATGCAAGCGTTTATAAACAACTTAAATTTAATGCATTTTTATTTAGTGTCGAGTATGAATAGACTACATAGATTTGCATTCGAAGATAACACATTCTATCCCCATTTAACCTTAGGCTAAAAGTTAGCAGTCAACCTGGCGTCAATCCATCTGATATATCGATGTATTCAATGTAATACGGATACGGCAACACAAAATAGGTTAAGATAAGACATTGATTCTCATTAGATAGGAATATTACATCTATCTAATGAGAAGAACAATAAAAAAGACTCCATAGAAACGGACTGCGGTCATTTTGCCGACTTATGATCGCATTCCCTAGGCAAGACGAAGTGTGCGGTGTACACAAGCGATTCTGCCCATAGCAAATCTTGCATTACATCTACTAACTACATCAATATATCCCATCCATTGACCAGATAGGAAATTCTTATATTTATAAATATTGAAAAGTTTAGTATTTAGAGTTCTTTTGTTTAGAAATGTTCATAAATTATTTATATTTAAAGCTGAGAGTTCAAAAAGTTCTTACAATTTCAAAACATTCCTTTTATCCATTGCTTGCCATTTGGAATCCACATTAAATTCCCCGATGATCCTGTTGTTTTCAGTATAAGAAAAGCGATGTTTCATTTCTTTTTTTTTCTTTTTTTTTAATAACTGAAGGGATTGAAGAGTGTGTCTTTTCAATCCCTTCTCCTTCAACTCCGCACTAACACATATAGTCACATCTTCTCCTTCTAATTAATTAAACAAATTTGTTTTTTTTCCAATTTTTTGCTTTTTATACATAACTTTAGGATCCAATGGACGTTACGTCATCATTGATGATGATCCTTCCATTGAGGTCCGATTTCCCTGATGGGTTTCTTTCATTGGCCATTCTGTTCCTATTGTTTTCCTATCTGACCATTGCTTATACATTTTAGATGCCCAAGGCTAGTTTACTAATTAAAATAATCATTTCCATTTTACAAAAGATTAATTAATCTGTTTTCAAACTTAAACATATATTTTTATCTCTAAATCTTTTCTGAAAATTTAGTTTTAAAATACTTTTTCTTTAATAAAGTTTTATTTTAATAATTATTTATCTGTGCAATTTTATATATATGCGAGTTTAAGATGATTTTTTTATTTTTAATTCTTAAGAAAAAGAAGTTTTTATTGGTGAACTTTTATTCTTTTAATGTTTACTAATAAAAAAACATAGTAACGTACGTATGTGCCCATTACAATATATATATATGTATGCACACACATGCTATGTTGCTATGTGCTATGCAACTTAACCAGTTACATTGCCCTGCTCTGAGAAAAAAGGAAAATAGAAATGAAACAACTTTCTAACAATATTTTACATAATCTACATGTATAATCAAACAAAAGTTTATACCTAAAACTATATACTCATCAATTTTTGTAGAGATTTGACAGACATCTGACAGTTAACAAAATGAATAGTGATCTGTGAGATAGATACTGAATTCAGCTTTTGGTCTATAAGTACACAATGCACCATGAACACCAAGAGGACTATCTCAACTGAGACACTATAAGTTACTATAACTCTTATAAAGATACTGCAAAATTCTTTACAAAGCTCTCTCCCAGGGGATGTAAAATACAAAACTATGCCCTGCTTCTTTGATCTTTATGGCCTGGGAAATACAAGCTATGCCTTGCTCCTTTTTTTGGAGACTTAGAGGCTGAAATCATGGCAGACTACATTAACTGCTCTGTGATTAATAATATGAAATACAAAAAATGTTGGAGCAAATAGCTGAGATAGAACACACCCCAGAGTTGCATGAAAACATTGCATCCTCAAGCCAATGACAAAAATCTTCATCCATCATCCAAACTGAAAATACAGCTAAACAAACATCAACAATCAAACACCAAGTCCAATCTCCAAAATCTTAGATTTTCTATATAACTCTAAACATGAACTTCTTTAAACATACATCAAAACTATTTTATAATTTATAATCACCATCAATAACTCTTGTCACCTATTTCATAGTAATTTTTAAAATTAATTCTGCATAAAATGGATATTTTTTTTCTTTCTCCATTGTGGTTTGAGATCAAGTTGATAATTTTGAAGTGATAATCATTATCAGTCTTATATTGGGCAGCCATCTATAATGATTGCCATAGTACACGATCATCATCAGCCCCCAGTTAGGTAGCCATTTATAATAAAATGGGATGATAAAAAAATTATTTCAAATGAAAATTTTAAAATTGAATATTAAAGTAATTTTTAATTAAGTATTGAGACAATCACTGAAACCAATTTCACCAAGAGAAAGCTTGAACAAATTGGTATACATCAGCTACTGTTTATTTTCAATAAGAAAATAACTTTTATAAACTTTCAAAAAAAAAAAGAATAAAGTTGTAATAGAATTTGATAAACTGATTTTTATTTATTATTGATACTCATGTATATGTATGAATTTTATGTATACTCAAAATGGAGTTAGTTATTCTAAAAATTAATGTCATTTATTATTTTGATAAATTAAGTCCAATATGTTAAGAAATTACACACACACACACTTGTAAGGGTGTGTGTATATATATATCAATGCTTGTCAAATAGACACGTAAAATTTAATCATATATATATATTGTTATTAATAAACTTGAATTCAATTGTTAAAATTGTATTGCATCATTATCTCTTGGTCATTGTAACAGTTATAGATCTCACGTTGACTGAGGAAGATTTGAGTATAACGGTCTGATATATTAAATGGGGATGTATTTAGTGCTTATGGGCATCTAGATGATGATTAATATATCCCTGGTGACACTAAGAGTATATTCTTTAAAGCCCATGCACTACATTTTATTTAGTTTGGTCTCTATTAAAAATTAAGTTTGTAATTGGCCAGTACATTAATAGTAACTAAGTGGCCAAAGCATTTGTGATGATCAGCATGTTTTAAAATCCCAGAATTATTGTTTAGATTATTTTTGGGTTGTATTTTTATGAATTAGTACTTAAGTTTGTGCATCCAAACTATGGTTTAAATAATTTCCCAAGCTGACAAAGGCTAAATAGTTAGCCTGGTCTACAGAAGACCCATTTCCAATCCAGTCACCAGATTGACTGTTGATTTATATTTTTTATTGTTCAAATCCAGCCATAAGATGGACTGTTGATTTATTGTATGAATGATTATTATTTGGAGTATTACTCATACTTACTTTGACATATTATTATGCTAATTGATCATATATATTATACTTATTGTTGCTCTAAGGAATGACTGGCTGGTCTCACAAAAATATCTCTCTCTCATGCTTTCCTTGATATATAAAATTATTTATATATCTTTTGATATTAAATGTTACTTTAATATCAACATTTTTTTATTAATATCTTACTTCATTGTTGAATTACTTTAATTTAATTAGAATTTTGATTGGGGTTGATGATGTTTTGCTATCACTACCCAGATCCCTCATCCTGTTACAATATATATATATATATATTATAATGATCGAAATGAAAGTGAAGATCGAATCTAACCACAAAAACAATATCTGCAACTACCAGGGCGCCATCTAGGCATTTGAGCCTAGAAAAATTTATAGAGTAGGCAGATACGCGCTGTTAAGATTCCACTTTATTTAAATATTCCGATCGTTAGCCCAAGTCACTAGCTCAGCGGAGACGCAGAGATAAAAATCTATATCTTAATTTATATCTTAAATATCAATAAATAAAAGCCACTGCCAGAAATTAACACATAAAAATATTTATTTACGCACATATAAAATAACATTTAAATTTTGAGGAATAAATTCAACATTTTAGATTTTTCTATTAATCTTTTAATTTTACATTTAACTAAGTTTCAATGAGTTTAATATTTTATTTAGATAGTCAAGTATGAATAGACTACATAGATCTGCATTTGAAAAGAAAATATTCTTCCCTGATTTAACCTTAGGCAACAAATTTCGCAATCAACTGGCGCCAATCCATCTGATACATTCATGTATTCAATGTAGCATGATACGACAACACAAAATACTATACTGTCAGGAAAGTACATCTGATCAGTAAGTAGATTAGAGAAGACATGGTCTCTCCACCAACAGGAATGTGACATCTGTTGGCGAGTAGAACAATAAACAAAAAACTCCATAGGAATGGACTGCGGTCTTCTGCCGACTTACAAACCCATCCATAGGCAAACAGAAGGTGTGTGGCGTATATATGCAATCCTGCCCGAAGCGGATCTCATACTATATCTACTAATTACACAAATATATCCAATCCATTGAGCCAATTCAACTACGAAACGAATAACCTAAGATTACCCTCCCTTAATATAACTTTACAAAACTATATAGCCATTCACGCCTGACTTAAATTTAACATTTAGATACGTTCGCACAAATGAATTTTATAAAATTTGTTTTAAAATGTTGAGTATAGATCAGCTGCACAGATTCCACGGTCAAAAACATCCCAAATTAAACACAACCGATCAAAATACAAAGTCATCGATAAGCGTCACTTGCATAGGGAATATACAAATCCCATTAGCATTCATCGTAAGATGCTTGCAGTGATATCGTTGACATATATTCTAATCGAATGTGAAAACCACAACATCATCAACCGCTAACGAATCTATGCAATGTCTATACCCAACCTTAAATTTCATCATTTAAAATTTAAACAACAAATAATTTATACAATAAGAGAAAAAAAAAATGGAAATGATTTTTATCAATCGGAAAACATATAAAATTAAACATTATTAATTTGATTTAAAAACTTACAAAAGTCAGATAAGAGTCCGTTTTTAACATTTAAGTTGGCTTGTTTATCAATTTATAAAACTTGACGAAAGTTCTTAATTGATTTTAATAATTGTTCATTTCATATAGCTTATGGTAGAAGAGTCCAGGTTCCTGTTTTTAATTCCCGCGATGCCTCCATTGGAAGATAATGTTCTGGAGATGGCAATATCTGGTTCAAGGTATCACAGTCTTTTCCTTTTTCTTTTTTTTAAATAGAGAGTGTGGTATGTGCGTCCTACCACAACTCTCAAACACAACGCTGGAACTGTCAGAAAAAACTGTATTTCCCTTTTTATATTAATCCACATGGATTCAATCAACAAAACGTCACTAATCCATCACTTTTGTTAGGGTCCAAGCCAAGGCTTAGTGCTTCCATTGGTCAAGCTAATTTCTTTTTATTTTCTTATCTATCTTTCATCAGATCATTTTAATTATACAAGAGCCCAAAGCTAGCTTGCTTTTCAAACAATTTATAAACAATCATTTCCATTTACAGATTACAAGAATTAATTAATACCTGTTTTTATTTTTAACTCTTGTACTTTTTTTTTTTTTATAAAAAAGTACGTTCAAATACTTATTTATTGTTTTTTTTAAAAAAAAAAAAAATTTTTTTTAAAGTTTGGTATCTGTGCGAATGTATATACGTTTAACAATGTTTTAATTTTAGCGTTTAGTTTTTTACTTTTATTTGCGAACTTTTAAGTTTTTATTTTAAATTAATGTAACGACATATTTATATATCGTTACAATATATATATATAGTTAATTCTCTGACAGTTGTCAATGATTAAAGCATTAAAATCATTGTGATAGGTTGTCATCTCCCAAAAGTTTACAAACCTATGGGTACATTATAAATTATAAATTTTAACTATATAGAGTTTGGTAATTTTCAGTTGACATCTATTTTAAGGAAAAGATAAAAATGTAGTAATACTGACACGAGTATGAGCTGGAATTCAAATCTTGTATAAATCCTAAATTTTTTTCAAATAGTTGAATTCTTAAAAAAGTTATTTTTATTTAATAAAATATTGGCCATCTCAATTAACCCCACAATACTAGGCAGTAAATATTAAATTTGTTTTTCTTAGACAGTGAATAAAAATCCCAATGACTTTGATTAATAAAGCCAGTGTTGGAGCATTGACCAAGCAATGACTGTTTCAGGTTACAACCTTCATTACTGGTAAGGATGTATTATGCGTGCTGATTTCATAGTTCAATTTTTAAGAACCATAATTATGATAACAAAATGATCATTGGGATAATGGCTTGTATCTTTTTACCATAATATGAGTTAATAACTGAATCCAAGTGAAACTTGAAGATGATTTTATAGTTTTCAAGTAAATTTGATATCATTTTTGAGTAGTTAATTATTGATGAGCAAATGGCTATCTAACTGTTCTTAATTAGAGAATAAAGAGGGTAAAAACAGAGATAAAAGAAAGAATTTTCAGCATCTGACATTTGCTGAGACTGATATTACTTTTTTTTAAATGTCTATAAAAAGATGCTTTAGAGATCTTTGGTGTGAACTGACATTTAAAAGCTATTTTTTCCTATTATAATATCTAATGTTCAATATTTATTTTACTGAAACAATTTCAAAGTTTTGAATTGTCTTTTACAATGGAAGAACAATAATTGGCATTAAAATAGGAAAAACTCTCCATACAGTAGTGCCACTCAGTGCAAGCCAAAGTAATCAATGGATGCCAGAAGGCTTGTGCATAAAATTCCTATTTAGTGCCTTCTCATCCAGTAGCCCCAGACTAGTTTCTGGATTGTGGCCTTTGCCAGTGAGGAGCATTGGATATGACAGCACTGTACCTAGATCTTAGGATCTTAAGATAAGAAATGGTGATCATGTAATGTTTAGTGGTTTAATAATTGACATGTAATAAATACTATCTACTGAACAAAATATAAACAACTTGTAATGTCATATACAATTTTTTTTACTCATGTCTAAAAAATTAAAAACTTAATATAAAAAATTATTAGAGATTGACATGAATGCATGGTTATGGTAAGTTGTCTACCTAAAAGCAAGATAATTCTTAATTATCATCAGTGATAGTTTATAAGTATTTGACATTCTATTATAATTTATTCTAAATTTTCAAGTTTAAAACATCATTATAAGCTAATGTCTGCCTGTATATATTGTACATAAGAACAACTTCATTTTCTTATATTCTGGCTTTATTGTATGCTGATGATTGTGTTATTCATTTACTCAATTTTCTAAATGCAACATATCAATATTTTGGATTTATTAATTAATATTTTTTATTATCATCAACAAATGATGGGAGAAAATTATTCAGCAAGTTATAGCTTTAGAATGTAAGCCAATAAAATGTCTTGGTAAATTTAAGTAGAAAAAGAACCTTAGATGATAAAGTGAACACAGATTTCAAAACAGAGATACCAATGGTATTTTATCAGAATATAATAATTAGCAACTAATTAAATTAGTTGTACATAAAGCTCTTATTTTACTTAACGTATAGTATAGAAGTGAGAATTGGACACTCTATGATGTAATGTTAGAATATCAGAAAAAATTCATTTAAGAATGCTTCATAAAATTTTAAAAAACACATGGGAAATATCATATCAATCAATATATAATCCTTCATGCTAAATATGATATTAAAGAGAACAATATTGTAAAAACACATAAAAGTGTAAAGACAAAATACAAAATAAATAAACAATATAAATTTTTTTACAAGGTTTTATGGAGAATTGAGAATGTTTTTAGTGATATTATCTTAGAAGTAGTGATTAATGCACTTAAGTTAACCAAAACTGGAAAGGCTGAAAATGTAGTTAATATCTTGCCTGACTTTCTTAAACAATTTGATGTTAGAGCAATGAAATGGCTTGCCACTCTTTACACAAATATCTTCCAAATTGGTCATATACCTCATATACCTGATAATTGGGACTTAGTCAAAATTATTGCCACTCCCAAAATGAGGAAGGCACTAAATTCTGCAAAAAAAATTCAGCTGGTTTCTCTCCTCAGCTGCACTAACAAACTTTTTAATGACTTTTTTTGGCAAAACTTATCACTGATCCTTGAACCTGCTTTAGTTATTAAATAAGCTGGTTTCAGATGAGGTCCTAACTATTGAGATCAGATTCTCTTGCTTACTACACTTACTGAAGATGGCTTCCAATTTCAGTACAAGACAGGTACACATTGATAATAGCTCTACTTTTGATATTATTTGGAGGAAGGAGCTGTTCTACAAACTAAGCCAAATCATCAAATGCAAATCTGCTCTTAACACTTTTTTAAAATGTCCTCAAGGTTAAAAAATGTAAGGTTATGATCAGCTACAACCCCAAAAAAACATTCAATTAAAAATGATATATTACAGAAATCAAATCTCTCCCCATTTTTTTTTCAACTGGTATATTAATGATCTTCCCAACATAACTTAAGTTCATCTATGCTGATGACATTTCTCTTTCAGGAGCTACATTTTCAGTGAAATTGAAATAAATCTAAACTCTGATTTAAAAGTACTTGCAAATTATTTCAGTTTTTGGCACATCAAGCCAAGCAAAGAAAAATCCATTTTTATTTGTTTAATCTTAACAATAATCTAGTCAAAAATTAATGTAATTTTCTGTGACACAGATACAATACTTATTAATTAAATTAGACCACACTCTTATCTTTAAACCTCATGTTATAGACATAAAGATAAAACTTGCCACCAGAAATAATATTTCCAAGTTTTTAGCTACCACATAAGGTTCTAATAGTGATATTTTCAAAATATCTGATTTGGTACTTATTTATTCTGTGGCTGAGTATTGCTCTCCAGTCTGGTTCAGAAATGTATACACTAATCTTGTAGATAAACAAATCAATGAAATCCTGCATATAATTTTTGATATTTTCATATCCCTCCAATTAACTTTAGTTGTAGGTTGACAAGCCTTAAACAATTCAACAAGCTTGTTGATCTACCCAAATCATTCCAGTTTTATCATTCTACCAAAACTTAGGCTAAAATCAAGGCAACATTTTTGGCTTAATAGTGATATTCATCAGCCACTAACATTGGATATCAACAGCATGTGGGGCCATGACTGGAATAATTTCATCACTAATAATCACACCCTAATTATAAATCCTATCTTTTGAGTATTTGGATGAAGGTTAATAGATTCAGAACAGGCCAGGGTAGATGTCATTACATATTATAAAAATGTTTTTTTTTTTACATTCTCCAAATTTTGAGTGTGGAAGACTACCCCATCATTCAAAATTTTCAAAGAGGGATTAATTTATCAGGCCCCTTGCTCTGCATGAACTGGAAATGGCAATTCTTGATTCGCTAAGAGCTGTTAGTATTAAGTTTTGACTTGCATTTAAATAAATACATTCTAAAAAACTGTATCACTTCAGTCACTAAGAAGTTATGGCAGAGGATAAAATATTAAGACAAATTAAGGTGTTGAAATTTTTCAGAAAGTTTTTTAAAGAAGTTAATTAAAAAACAACATCACAAAATATCAAATAAACAGAATAATGAACCAGGGTATTCATTATGTGGATTATTTGTGAACATATAGTCATAATAAAACTCATGTTTAATGTATCATTATTTGCCATATTATAAGCCGCCCCCTTTCTGGAATGACCTATTGGTTTGAGAGTGGCTTTGCTGATAATGATGATGGTATATAATTTTGTTTTTCATAAACAACAGTAGTTAGGCAGATAAAAAAGAAAGATGTCAATAATAGACAAAATATTGAAGTGATTATTTTTTATAAAATTGTTGGTTTAATTTTAAACTTAAACAGTTTTATTTGTGATAATTTGAGTAAAAAGTTTTTATAATATAAGTAGATAAATAAAAAGATGGGGGCATTTTTAAATTTATAAACTATCATTTTATCACAGCATGCGGATCAAGAAGTGGAATGTTTGATTACCAGTCCAAATCAAAAAGAAAATAGTTATAGAGACCGTATCTATGTTAAAAGTTCTGTTAAATAGAAGCTAATTAAAATAGTTTGAAGCGAAACTACTGAAAAGAATTAAATATTCCCACCCCTCTGGCCTCGAACACCTGTTATTATTGCTTATTCTTCTTCTTCTGGAGGGCTAGTCCAATCATGTGTGAGAGAAAATTAAAAATTAAAGGATCGGACACTGCTATTATTGAAATAAGTATGTGAAAAATAATCGTTTCATGCTGAAATGTTTTGTGTTTTTAAAACGATTATTTGAATTAAACTTATCCGGAGATAGGTTAAAAACTTTTGACAAAAATGTCTATTAGAAAAAAATACTAAAAACAAAATAAAGATAACAGAAGATTAAGAAAAAAATTAAAGAAAAGAAAAACAGCAAAAATTAGAAGGAAAATGCGATATATAAAACTGTGTATATGTTTATATATTTATTTGGCACAAAATATAAGTTTGCAGGTAATACAAATTTTATTCTATAAAATAATATACATAAATTTGGTATTCCATAGTCTATTGATTAGTTAAAATATATACTCCTGAGATTTGTTTCTTACCTTTGTTGAGATTACAGGTTTTATTTTTGATTCCCATTCCAAGGTCTTCAATTTTATTAAGATAAAAATGGACCCAGCTCTAACACTATGATAACTTCTGCATTATATAGTAAAAGTCACATACTAACAACAATCATATTTTTTATTTCTTTATTGGAGAATAAGTAAAATATCTTATTATCAATCAATATCTGAGTTGGCTAAGACAGGTACTAAAACATAACTGATAATCTTATTGTCAATTAAAAACTTTTCCAAGATTTATAAGTCAACCTTAAGAAATAATCATGTTAGATAATTTGGTCAACCACTGTGTCACATAATTGTCTCTCTTGAATTTGGGATCATTTAAAATTAAATTAGAACAAAGTAAAAAAACACATGCATAGAGATCAAGTAAATAAAGAACAAGTTAGTGAGAAAATTTTTTACTTTTGAAATTATAAACTCTAGTCCAAAATTTCATAAGAACTCAGTTCATAAAAAAAGGAATCATAATAGTCGAAATAGCCAAAGATTAGAAAATGAAACCTTACAATGGTACCATTATGGTATGTGATTAACTCAAAATTACTTTTTTCTTTCAAATAGCATATTCTTTTCAAGAAAGATTTTATATTATTTAATCATTTCACATTATCCTTGGAAGCATATCTAAAATCAAAATATGCAAACAATTCTTAAAAAATTTGGTTTATAATAATAGTATTTTTAATATATACTTAATTAAAAGTACTCAAATTGTTATGCCACTGTAAAAAAAAAACATTAAAATTGTAGTTTCACCTTCATAATAAATTAGATTTTATGTTTGTCCAACAATATTTGAGGGAAACAATGTAGATTTAACAGTGATTTTGAACAACATTCTGTCAAGTATTTAAGAATATCATGGTAAAATATTCTTTTCTGGAAGTGCTTCGAAGCACACAAAACATTAAAAATTAATTTGCAGCTGAAAAAGATTCATAGCTAAACCTCAACTGGCATAGAAGATAGTTATGATAGACGATGTACAAGATCAGATCACAAAGACCAATGATGTTGATTTGAGAAAGATGATTTTCCTCATAGAGAACTACATAAAATAAAATGATTATGTTTATCAGTTAAATTTAACTCGGGAATCAAGTATCCTTTAACAGTAAAATAGTTTTTAGGATCAAAAGTCACATTTAAATAAAATAATGCATACAAATAATAGTAATGAAAAATTTTTTAATGCAATTTTGGTTGAACTCAATTAAATTTTTACACTATTATCAGGAAAAAGTTTGAAAAATTTTGGTTTTCTATTTACCAGATAATTTTGATAAATCTATATTCGACCAAAAATATTTGAAAAAGAAAATGTCATTTCTAATAAAATTTTTGAATGAAATAAACCATTATTATATACTAATCACTTTGATGTATATAACTATCTTTTAAACAAAATTACTCCAAATTCACAACTCAACTAGACTAGCCAAGAAAATAAATGCTAAAACTCTACCAATAATTTCACTGCTACAAGTAGGCTTCTTAAGTGTAAAGAACTACAAAATAACAACATATTTAAACTAAACTTTTACCCCACAATTACATTTACTTGTCACACACTTTTAATATTAAAAGAACTTTTAAATAAGTTGATTGCTCCAAAATCATATATTTTTAATAATAAAAATTCTTTATTCTGTTTATTTCATTTCTTTCAAAGAAGATAACATTAGTTTTATCAAAATTAATAGTGTAGCCTGGATTTTTTTATGGGTATTAATATATATATGTGCTCTGCGCTCAGATAATGAAGCTATTGAATGTGTGTAAAATTTATCAAAAGTAACTGCCAAGCACTTTTGGGACAGTTTATAGTCCCATATTCATGGTGACTTGTATTTGATTAGGAACTGTAATATTAATGCAAATTTATGCAAATTCATATGAGGATGCTACATAGACCATTTTAGAGACAGAGAAAAGCAGGCTTCTCTTCTATTGATTGCTGCTGGGTCACTTATGATGTAGTAAGCTTCCCTGTCTTTGCATTTAATATCGTTTATTTCAGAGCAAATGACACTAGCTGTGGTGGGTAGAAAAGCATGGCCAGTGGCTCTCTCATGCTCAATGAAAACCAAAGCAGAACTAAGATATTTATTTCTAACCCTACTTTTATGTACCTTTATTCTTTCATTTAAGCTCCAACTGCTCTGACCTATATATACCTTCTTATAAAAACAATGGATAATATACCCTACTCCAGGAATAGTCTTTCTATCAAAATTTTTCTTTGTATTATTTAATAAATTATTCAAAGTAATATTCTTTTCCAAGCAATTTTTTCTTATTTGCAAACAAATTACTATTTTTACATACAATTTTATAAGAAGACAATTTAGATGGCAAAGAAATAAAATCATATTTTTTTTATCCCTTACATCATTACAAATATTATTATTAAATAAAATAGTTTTAACAAATTTATCAGAGTAGCCAACACTCAAATATTCTTTATAAAATTGACCTTTTTGAAACAAAGCTACCCCACTAGACATATTTAATCTCTATATTCTATAACAATAATTCCTTAAACTAACTACGTTATGAGATACACATTGATAGCTATCAGGTTTAATTATAGACATTAACACTTTTGTCTTAACATAATGATTAAAACAGGCAAAAACTCTCTATGTGTATTGCTACTCAGTGCAAGTCAGAGTAATCAATGGATGCCAGAAAGTTTGTGCATAAAATCCCCATCTAGTACCTATTCATCCAATATCTCCAGACTTGTTTCTGGATTGAGGCCTTTATCAGTAAGGAGCCTTGGATATGAAAGAACTGTACCTAGATCTTAGGATATAATGCACCCTTCCAGCAGCCACCTTTTATCTCTACTTAACTACAAAACCATGAGTCTTAAAAACACTATAATATTTTTAATCCAAGCTCATTAACTTATATAGTCATATAGGTCTGAACTCAGTTCAGTACCTATACATTTTGGTGACTTTGGTTCTTTAATAACTATAGCCAAAATGTATAGGTACTGAACTGAGTTTGGATTTATATGACTATATAAGCTAATGAGCTTGGATTGAAAATATTATAGTCTTTTCAATTTAAGACTCATGGTTTTGTAGTTAAGTAAAGATAAAAAGTGGCTGCTGGAGGCTTGCATTAGATCCTAAGGTTTAGGTGCAGTGCTCTGAGATCCAAGGCTCCTCACTGACAAAGGCCACAAGCCAGAAACTAGTATAGGGATATTGGATGAGTAGGCACTAGATGTGGATTTTATGCACGTCTTCTGGCATCCATTGATTACTCTGGCTTGCACTGAGTGGCAATACATATAGAGTTTTTGCCTGTTTTAATAACAGTTATAAGCAAGCATAAGAAATGGAGATCATGTGATGTTTATTAACATAATGAGTACATACCAAACAAGTAGTCTTTATAAACAATGAGGATTGCCAATTCCTCAACAAGCTTTGTGATAAGTGCTTAGCTAGAGAAAGCATTTAAAATATCTCTGTCAGGACCCCCCCCAACATCTGACCATGGTTTCATGCTCTGGCACTCCTCAGAGGTGCTAGGATGGGTTCAGACACTAGATCTAAAGACACCAACCTAAAGTCAACATTTAACTAAAAGTTATCTATTGAGTGGAAAATCTGAAATTTTCAGACACCTACAAGTCATCAAACTCAGCTATCTAACTCAAATAGCTATATGGGGCTGAGAGATCTTCAGAAATATCATATATTAGTAGTCTTAGCAATATAACATTACATAAGACTTAAGGAAGAGACTATAAATAGTCAAAATAAGAGTCATAGATTACATGACCCTATACTCTTAAGCTTGTAAGTTATAAACAATGCCTTAAGTCTTATGCTATGTTGTATTGTTATGAATCCTAAAATATGGTATGGCTGAAGATCTCTCAGCACCATATAGCTATTTGACTTGGATAGCTGGGTTTGAAGACATGTAGGTGTTCTGAAAATTTCAGATTTTCCTCTTAATAGATAACTTTTAGTTAAATGCTGACTTTGGGTTGGTGTTTTTAGATCTAGTGTCTGAACCTACCCTAGCACCTTTCTGAGGAGTTCCAGAGCACAAAATCATGGTCATAGATTGGGGGGGGGTTCTGACAGAGATATTTTAAATGATTTCTCTAGCTAAGCATTTATCGCAAAGCTTGTTGAGGAATTGGCAATCCTCATTGTTTATAACTTACAAGCTTAAGAGTATAGACAGGGTCATGTGATCTATGACTCTTATTTTGACTATAAGTAGTCTTTATATTTCTAATTACCAATAGATCTAAAAATTTTAATTTAACAAAATCTAATCCCCTCCTTCTACCACATATTTTATAGAAGGATTAAACTAATTAAATTCATTTACCAACCCTTTTATCGTTTAGTATATTTGAGTACGATATAAAAAATTGTCCTTTCTAAATGTAGTTGAAGTTAAAAACATTTTTATATAATGAATTGTTGACTTAGAATAATTCAGAGAAATTATTCATGCAATTATCTAAAAATAATCTTAATAAAACATGACTATGACAATTAATAAGGCATAAGATCAAACTCTGAAGGTTGTTGTCATTGATTTATGTGAATTTAATGGAAAGTTATACAAAACATGGTCTCATGCTAATTGATTGTGTATTAAGATATGTGTAGATAGACATGTATTGTAATTAGAAAAAATATTATATAGATGTGTCTAATTGATAAAATAAATCATATACCACAATTCTAAATTCTATATTGGTTATTATGATTTATTATACTCTATCTTTATGTATGAAGTAAAATTTGATTTAGAATATAAAAATCTTGATAAGAGAGTGCATGAATTGCATAAAAATATAGATTATAGTGACTTCTGTTAAATTTAAAACCATTTTCTAAGATTAAGTGATAGATAATAACTCCTAAAGCTAATAAAGATGTATATAATGACCATTTGTCAAATTCAAGTATACTTTAAAAATATGCACCTATAAAATAAAATTATGTAATACATATAAAATAAATATCTACAATTTATATAATTATTCTAGCATGAATAAAATAACCATCTCTTTATATAATTTTAGATTCCTATTTTTAGATGTTTGCTTTAAATCTCATAATTTTTCCTTTTTTTTTTTTTTAAAAAAAAAAAAAAACATTAAAAATTTTTCATTGAATCTTTTTTCATTGTACAATATTGTGAAATAAATGTTGAGCAATTTTATATCTTTTTAAGTACTCCAATATACTGAATTACTCATTTGTTATATTAATCTACACTTTATATTAATATAAAGGACATTAAAATCTTTCTACTGTATATGCATTTTAGTGCAATATCCCACATCACTGGGAAAAGTTAACTGAGATAAAAAACCCAAAAGTCATCATGTGTACGTAGCTTATAGAGTAAATTTTTGACATTGTTCTCCAGAACTATCTAAAATATATGATTGGTAACAGTGCTTGTTAAATCCACATTTTACAATATTCTATCCATATCCTCAGAGTAATTTGGTTTATGCTTCTCATTATTAAAAATCTTGGACTTAGATCTAATGTAGAACTATATAACTATGTAAACAAATAGAATTGGACTCAACACACTAAGTTGTTTTGAATTTCATGATAGTACTTATTAGTAAAAATGTAAAAGATGGCTTCCAGGTGAGAGGAAAATTAGGTCCAAAAGATTCTAGGGAATAAAGTCCATGTCCAAATAAGCATTATCATCTAGCAGCTATTGGTTATTTAGGTTCACAATAGATGGTAGCAATGAAGTAGGCTAAAAAGGAAATTAAATGAAATGGGTTCAGTAGTAAAAACTAGGTTAAAAATATAATAATATTAAAAATATATAATAATGGTAAATAAAAGATAATCTTTTTATTATTTTTAACTCTTTATTTTACTATAAATAGATCATAGTATTCATTTTTCTCATGGTAAGTAAAATAAATACTTTAGATATAATATTATTAATTATAAATTTTAAGAAAACAAAAACATGCTTTGGTTACTTTTAATATAATCCTTCTTAACTGTAAAAGCCTTTAAATATATATCAAAGTCCTTACATTGTAGTTTAATTATTGAACATTTGCCTACTAGTGGTTTATTAAATTATTTTCTTTGGTAATAATACAATGTCATTTATTTTTCTTTGTATTGGTGTTTCTCTTTAAATGTTAACTCCATTTTATTTGATAAAATATAGCATAACAGAAAAAAAAAAAAGGAATCATTATTAACAGAGAAATCAATTTAAATTTTTGGAATGAGGTGCTGCCATATTGAATTTTTAAAAAAATGATTAGAGAGACATTTTTTACAATAACTTCAGTTTAAATAATATTAGAGCAAAAAAGCTTTACATTGATAAAAACTAGACAAACTAAGAAAAAATATATGGCTAAGAACAATAGTAATTATAGTTAAAAAACTAAGAAAAAAAAAGAATTTCAATATTCTAAAAAATATTACTTTACACTTTGTTTATAATTTCTAATTTATCATAACTAATTAGTTTGTATTCCTCACAAAATTCTAATTCAAAACATATGTAATACTTCTTATCTGAGCTAATCCATAGCTTTAGAACTTACATAAAGAGAATTATAAGAATTCAACATTATTTCTTGTATTCCAGAAGTTTAAAAATGTCAAGAAATTTATAAGAAAAAAGATTATTTCTAATAAAAGATACAAAATAAATCATTTCCTAGTGGATATTCATTTTTAATCAGAGTGACTGGCTTCTTATCCATCCAAACTAGAAATTGAAGGCCACTGTCTTTATCAATGATAAAACATCTTTTCTTATATTTTTTGTGCATACCAACTTGTTATATTTATTATACCACAAAGTTATATTTTATTTGCATATAATGTGATACAGTATGTGATAAGACATAGGCAAGAATCTGGATTTGATTTTTTGCCTACATATAATTCAATGTGGTATCACCACATACCACTTGAAAACTTTCTTTATTGACTTTAAGAGTTTATAATTTTTTACATAGTACTATGTCCAGTAAATTTTGGGATTGCTTCATCAACTGCAATCTTTCTATGCATCTGATAATTAGTCTTAAAATTTACCTTGCACTGCTCTATAATAATCTAATTTTATATATGCAGTGAGAATTTATTATTTGTTATATAAACACAGACATATAATTTACAAACACAGTAATACAAATACAGACACAGTAATAAATTATTAAACTTTTTGAGAATCATTCTGTCTATAAAATAAGGTTGCCTCGAACTTGGATCAGAGCCCCAAAATTATACATTCTATATAATTAGTTAAATTTATACATGCAGTCAAAATCATTTTTATTATACAAACACAGATACACTAGTATAAACACATTAATTATATTTATTACTGACAATTAATTTTATGAAATAATACATTTTTAAAGTAATAATAATTCAAATATTAAAAAAATCTAAAATGGAATACTGATGTTATTTACGTTGTATAATCTTCAATGCATGTTGAATCCACTTACGAATTAAATTTTTACCATAAAAAATGTATGTTTTGTTTTCTCTATACAATCTAATAAATTGAGAAAAAAAAATTAAGTAGATTTATTACTAAAAAAATTAATAAAAATTATTTTTTCCCCCAATTTTAACAAGAGTACATCATTTGAAAAAGGAAGTCAAACCACAGAGAATGATGATATTCAGTTTTCCTACAATTTAAAAATGAAAACAAAGAAATTTAATTTCAAATGATAAATGCAGCAATTGCATTAAATCTTGCGATGCTGTGAGGGTGGGGAGAGACAAAGTTTAACGCATAGCTATAAAAAGTAATGTGACTAACATATTTTAAGGGCTTTCACAAATGAGAAGAATTATGACAAAAGTAATCAAAAATATATTATTTTTATATTTAAAAATTATGTTCTATAATCTGAAATAAATTATTTAATTATATATTTTAATAAGAATTATTTGATTATACATGCATGGTTTATACATATTGTCTAATAAAATGATCTTCTGGAATCCAAAGGCTAATTATGAATAACTAATAACAATGTTCAAACATTCTGCAGCCTATTATAACAAATTGTTGGTTCATTAAAAATTATGAATTGCTTCTTATATTAACAATATTTTTTTGTTTTTCACTATTTTTAATCTCTTAACTTCAGTCATTACCTGCCCTAATTATGATATTATTTCTTTATGCAACCATATTCTCAATCTCTAATTTACTAACTCAACAATTCTGAGTTCGATCTATTTTTTTTTTATAAGACATAATATTTAAATTACTGTGAATTTTTAATTGTAATCTTAGCAAAAGATAGTATAATCAATAATAAAAAGTTTCATTTGGAGTTTTGCACTCCAAAACTTTTATATTATATTAGAATGTTTCTTTTCTTGAATAGAGTTTATGATTGCAATAGTCATAATTCCTGCTTATCCAATTTGAATTTATCTTAATAGATAGTGGTGATATTTATCAGTAATTCTGAAAAAAATAAATAAATAAAAGGATACCAGAGAACACCATGAATGTGAGCTATTTAGAATTATTTTGATATAAATTATTCAGTTTGCCAAGAAGCCAAAAATTAAATGCAATACCATTTAGTGTCAAATGATGGATGCCTCTGTTGTCAGTAATTCTATTTATTTATTCTACAACAGACATACATTTATATTATTAGAATAATTTACTGATATGATGTTAATGCTATATGCTTAGCCTCAGATGAATTTTTGGCTATTGCCATTTTCTTTGATGATATTCTAGCTGGCATGTTTATATAACATTAAGAACTAATATACACTGACCAAAGTTTATAATAAGGCTGTTCTAGAATAGATAAAAATAATATGAATTATTAATTTTGTTGCAAATTTGAAAGTAAGCAAAAAAAATATCAAAGAGTTAAATATTAATTACCACTACCTAATTGAATGTAAGTCAATCAAATCATTTGATTTTTAAAATTGGTATTTACATCCATTTACTTTATTATTATTGTAATTAGTGTTTTTAAAATGTTTTTATCTAAATTACAATTTCTGTTTGTTGGTTGGTTTGTTAGTTTGTAAACATTTTTATTTAATTTAGAATTAAATTTTAAAATGGAGATTTAATATATTTATATTTAATATAATTTATTGAAATTTGATACATTTTTTAAAAAGCACAAGCAATGCAATATGACACTAAAATATTTTAGGTGGATTCCCCAGCTTTTTAAATCCAAAGAGTTGGTGGATGAAATTGTAAATATTTTGATATTAAATTTTAACTCTATGTTCAGTAAGATACATCAGAGGTTAATATGTGTAAGTATATATATATATATGTTAAAAAAAACTTTATTTTAAAAAATATCTTAACAGTGTTTTAAATTTGAAATTAAAACAAATATTGAATCTAGAAGTTTTTTTTTAAAAAAAGTATATAACATTTTTTAATTTGAATGTAAAAATTGAATTTTTAAATTTTTTTTTAAAATAAATAAAGTATACTGTAAATGATTTTTAATTCATGTGATTATTTTCAAATATTAAACAGATAGCTATATTTTTACACATGTGAGTGGCTGATGTATATATATTCAAAAAGGTTACATTAAAAAGTATTTTAGGGATACCTTCAAATTCAAATAAATTTTTGATTGTTTTTAAAAAGTGACATTTTTTTCTTTTCATTCTAAAAGCTAATTTTTTAACACTTTCATGAAATATATAAATTTATATTGTAAATGATTTTTATTTAATATACATGATTTTAATTTCAAATATTAAGATGACCTTGAAATAATTATAAAAATGCTAAAAAATTAAAAATAGTAGATATAAAAAATATTTATAATGAATACTTTTATTTACTATAAGAACTAAAAACTAAATATATATATAATTATTTCTTCAGAATAATTGGGGTTTTTATATTTAACTTGGAATAAAAATATAGGGGTCCAGAAATTAATTAAGTCAATCACCATTTTTTATAACAAAGAATCAACTTAACTAATGCCCCCCTCCCATTATTATTTTATGTTAAAAATAAAAAGGCCAATTGTGGTTCAAGAAACAATTATTTTCTTGGCTTTTAGTTGCATAGTAAATAAAAATGTTTATTATAAATATTTTGTTACTTAAAAGAGCAATTATATCATAAGCTAGCTATAGCTGTTATTTATTTATATATCAATATATTACATTAAAAATTGTAGAGTTAATTGGAGTAATTTGCTTTACTATATATTATTTTGTATGATATTGTATAAATATATATTTATGTGCATATATATCTTTTTAGAGAAATGATTTTTTATATTATACATCTAACAATCTTGTCACAGTATTTACTGGATGCCCAATATAATCCAGGTAAGAATTAGAAGTAACACCTAATTTTATTATTTAATTAATACACATATATATATAAATATATGTTTACAACATGCACATGCAATAGAACGAAGATATATACTAATAAAGATATTTTTAAAAATATTAAACTTCAAAAATCCACTTCTATGTACTTGAATACAATGCTTATTATAATTTTAGTACCAATTTTTACAGATCCACTGTTGTCATTATAATTTTTTTTTTTTGAAAAATTTTAACATTTTTAAATAAAAATAAAGTAATGAAAAATAATATTAGAAAGTTAAAACCATATTTAGAATATATATACATATCATTTATATTTATAAATATAAAGCAGATAAAAATTGGGATATAATATTTAATATATATATATATATATACTCCTATATATATATATATATATATATATATATATATATATATATAAAAAAAAAAAAAAAAAAAAAAAAAAAAAAAAAAAAATAAAAAAAAAAAAAAACAAAAAAAAAAAAAAAAAAAAAAAAAAAAAAATAAAAAAAAAAAAATATAAATAAAAATTTTTTTTTTTTATTATAAATTTTTTTTTTTTTATATAATATTTTTTTTTTTTATTTTTTTTTTTTTTTTTTTTTTTTTTTTTTTTAAAAATAATATAAATTTTTAGGGAGAAAAGGGGTTTTTTTTTTTTTTTTTTTTTTTTTTTTTTTTTATTTTTTTTGTATATATTTTTGTTTTATTTTTTAATTAATAGGGTTTTGTTATATTTTTTTAAATTTTTATTTTTTTTTAAAATTAAAAATTTTTATTTCCCCCTTTTTCATGTATTTTTTTTTTTTTTGAGAAAAAACCCACCCCCTGGGTGAAAAAAAAAATTTTTTTTTGGATTTATAAGTCTTTTTTTGTTTTTTATATATATATATTGTATATAACACAAATCCTCACGATTCCCATATTTATTCATTTATTGCAATTGTTATTCACATTAAAAGAGATGTTTGTTTTAACTTGAAACTCCTTAGGTGAATACAAGCTAAAACAAATATTATATTAAAAATCTAATTCAAAGTTGAAAATGAGGACATGCATCATATAATTCAATCAATAACACTTTGCATTTTTTAAATAGAATTCAACAAATTATTTTTCATTAATTAATTATAGTTAATTTGTATATAATATAAATTAGTTTTTATTTATATTAGCTTTTCTTAGGTGACAGATTACTTAAGTTTTGTAGCATTATCTACAGTGATTTAGAACCATTATTAAAATCAAACCCTCTACCACAAAGATACAAACAGAAATATGTTTTAAAACTATGATTATTATTCTTAAATGTTGAATATATTAGAGATATATAAAATAATACTTAAATAGTTTCTAATACACAGGTTACTAAATCTCTTTAGATAGACAACTATCTCATAAGCTCCATATATCAAATATATTTGTTCCTGAATTTATTTAAAGTATATGAAATGAGCAAAAAGTTTAGACTTTGTGGCTAATTATTCCAATGTATATAAAATGTGCTAAAACGCACAAACACACAAAGCTGAAGAGAAAAAATCTTAATACCGTAGATTGATATAAACTAAGTATATGTATCTAAGTATGTGGCTAAGTGCTTTTGAGGGATTAGGTCCTCATATTTATGGGCAGCTTGTAAATAAATAGTTTGGTTAAAAGTGATACAAATTTATGTTAAATGAGATAGTTAAGTATTCCATTTCCTGGAGATCTTATAACAAAAGTCTTTTCTGTTTATAGAATTGTTATCTTTAATGATAAAGTAAGCTTTCTTTATCTATCTCTTAAGATCATATCACTCTCTGCAAACAACCACTGGGTCTTTAGGTGGGCAATCATGACTAGCTGAGCTGTGGTGCTGGGCAAAAACTGAACTACAAGAAGAGTCTGTTAGAGCTTTATTATGTGAGTATGTGTGTTGAGATAACCAAGTGGATAGAGAGGCCCTGGTTTCACTATAATATGATGCCATATAATGTGTTTAAGGGCAGGCAATATTGTAAACTACCTAAGGTGTCAGTAAGGGTAGTAAGCTGCCTTTAGTAATATTAATTAGTTTGTTGATGTTGGGGGTGTATAAATGATACTTATTACTGAATAAGTTATGAAATTTTTTATGCATATTAGGCAGATAGGAAGTAGAAACCTTTGTATGTTGGTGGCATAGTGTCACCAACCTAGTGTCACATAGAAATGATTTAATAAAGATTGGTTTTAGTCCTAATTTAATCAACAAGAAAATAAGGCAATTTTACTCCAAAATAAATAACGACCCACCAGCATAGACAAACAAAGGCTTCTACTTCTTCATCTGCCTAATGTGCATAGAAAATTTCATAATATATTCAGTAATAAGTATTATTTATGCTTTCACTCCCCCACAACTCCAACAAAATAATTAATAATACTAAAGACAGCTTACCACCCTCACTGACACCTCAGGTAGTTTACAATATTTTCTGCCCTGAAACACATTATATGGCATTATCTTATGGTGAGACCAGGGCCTCTCTGTCCACTTGGCTATCTCAACACACATACTCATATAATAAAGCACTAACAGGCTTTTCTTGTAGTTCAGTTTTCACCCAGCACCACAGCTCAGCTGGTCATAATGACCAACCTAAAAACACAGTAGTTGTTTGCAGAGAGTGGCTCAATCTTAAGAGAAAGATAAAGGAAGTGTACTTTATAGCTAAAGATAACAACTATATAAATAGAAAAGTTCTTGTTATAGGATTTCCAGGAAATGGAATACTTAACTAGCCTATTTACATAAATTTGTATCGCTTTTAACCAACCTATTTATTTACAAGATGGCTATGAATATGAGGACCTCAGCCCTCGAAAGCTCTTAGCCACATACTTAGATACATATATTTAGTTTATATCAATCTACAGTTAAGATTTCTTTATCGTCAGCTTTGTGTGTTCATTTATATAATAAATTATATGAATAACTGAATGTTGCTTAAGAATTTATAAACCTTGAACATCAGAGATTGAAATTTTATCATTATACGAAATTATGCAGGAAATTTAATGTATATAAGTTCACTTCACAATTGCTGCATATTTGACTATTCTTTGACAGCACGATTCTTTCAATAAATAACTAAATGTTTTTTATTTTTAAGTAAAATCTTTATTAACAAAAAACAAACATTATATACATTTTTATAATAATTATTTACATATAAATTTTAAATTACAGATCTTCGTACTTATACATATTTTATAAGTTTACATTTTAATTAAATAATATTTTTTAAATTTTTATATTATTTCCATCATTCACATAGAGACAAAGCAAAGTTTTTCTATTATCTTTTCTGGGAAGTAGCTGATGCAGTTATTAGAGTATTTATTCCAATCATTATCAAGATTTTTTAACCAATTATTTTTTTTATTATCAAAAATCATTACACACCTTATTATCCATATAGTTTGTAGACACATATATTAGATGATGGAAATAATCCAGTATAAAAATACAGCTAGAACACCATCATCACAAACCTTCAGAAAAACACTTTCCAACATACTCTCATACTCATATATTTCTAAATAATTCCAATATGAACTGATTATATTTTAAAATGTTTCGAAATATCTCATCAGGACTTATAGTCTTCTATTTCTAAGATTAGTAAAAGATGTTTTAACTTTATTATGCTGAATATCTATATTTTTTATCTGTGTATTATTCAGACTTGGCATTTTTGATTAATTGTCTCTTTATTTAAAAAAAGATGATAAACATATTTATTCTACCTGTTCAATATATTATCATGAAAAAAATATTATCCAAGAATTTAATAGGATTGTGATATTTTTTAAGATTATGTTTTTTCAATGTATTAAAAAAGCTGTAAAGTGATGATGATGAGCAAATAGTTATATTATTTTTACAGCTTTAGTCCACAAGTTATTTTCATATCTTAACATCAGCTGGTGAGCCTCTATTATTAAATAGTTATATAGAATATGAACATTCACACTTTAATCATTATTCAAAAAATAGCAATTATCACATATCCTTTACTCAAATTGTTAATTGTAGAATAAATAATGATAATCAGTGAAAGTTCTTCTATTTTGTGAATTTGAGAATAGACTTCTCTAAACTATAACACTTTTCTTAAAGGAATTCTAAATTTCAGTAACATAAAAAATTTTTAAAATCTAGATTGGAAATTTTACTATTTAAAAGCCATTGAAATTCAGCATAGTGCTAAAGTAAGAGCATTAATTTTTATACCAATATATTTGTAATAGGACTTATATTAATACAATTATCATTTTTATTTTGGAGTCTCATAATCTGCATGCATAAATACTTTTGCAATGTGAATGATTCAGACTCCTAATTATACATAAAATCTAACCTTCGATGGAATTTCATAGAAAAACAAAATTAAGACTGATAATCAAGAATCAAAAAAAGTTAATGATTATGAATATATTAGTCATATTATCAATACATATGGAAACCTAAGAGATACATTAAACATAGAATTAAATTTAAAGTTTAATATTGAGAAGAAATATGCCTATGTATTTCAAAAGGAAAGTTTCGAATGAATGTGTTTTACAAATTTTTACACAAAGATCAGTTCAGAGACTCCAGATTGTTCAACAAACTATAGAGAAATAGAAATTAGAAATAACAAAAAAGTACCAAAAGTAAATACATGAGTAAAAGAGCAAATAGGTATTATTACCATCATTAAAATATTAAGATACTGAAATAAAAAAGCTAGAATGAATATATTGCTAGAAGATATAATATTATATAGGGTAGTGTTTTTAAAGTAGAGTAAAAGAATTATTATGTATATCTGATAGTTAAACCATGTGGTTTATTTGTAAAAAGTGTATATAAAATTTGTGTTATTAATAAAGAATATACTTTAAATAAATTAAATAAATAAATAATATTATATGGATAATAAAGCTTTTAAACTAGATCCCAAGAGATTGTAAAAGACCTAGAAAAAGACAACACATGAGCTAGATGAATAAAATAAAAAACTTTGCTGGTGGGATGAAGTTGAGAATTAAAAAAACTGTATTAAACTTGAAAAAATATTTCATTCTGAAGTGAATTAATTATGGTTGAAAATTATAATGATTAGATACTATTAGTTTGGGTATAGATGCTTACATGTTTTTTATAGAAACTTTTCTGTCTAAACAAAATGCTTATAATAGATAATCCATATGTTGACTAAATTTAATAATATCAAATTATTTGGATTCATAGAACCAATTCGTTATTTTGAACAACTTTTTCTCAATGTTTCTGTACCTACTAATTCATCATTTAAGGTTTTCAATAAAAAAAACCCCTCAATTTCGATGATGGATTAAAGACTTTCAATATTTTATATAATAAAACTAGCAAATTTTTATCCACATTAATTGAAAAAAAAAAAAAAGTAGATAAATGTGAAAAGTAAAAAAAAAGTAAAACCTTTTAAGATGAAAACTAAAAAGTGATAGGGAATTTTATGTGTACTATAAAATATATAGGAGAAAATAAGTTGAAGAATAAGTCAATATTGTAATATAATTTAGGGCTCAAGAGAGAGGCAGTAATTCTTTCAATAAACATACTTTCTTTGGGAAGAACTCTAATTCACTGAAATAAAATGATTTTAGAACAATTAACACAACTGTGTTGGTAATGATAAAAAGATCTTGAATAGATGGGAATAACTTAAAAGAAGTTTGGATTTAGAAGAGAATATGGAGCATTCAGAACTATTGTAAAGTCATGATACTTCAATTATATGCTATTGAAAAAAAAAGTTAATAAAAAAAAAATGTAAAGAAACAAAATAAAAATATTAAAATTCATCAACTTAATAAATTTTATGGCATAATAAATTTAATATATTTTATAAACAAAAATATGGGTAAGAGAACAAACAAGTGTGACTGACATTATTGAAAGAATTAAGAGACTGAAGTATAGATAGGGCTTGACATATTGCTAGAAAAGATGATAATAGATGAACAATTAAACTCTTAAACTGGATTCCAAGAGACTGTAAAAGACCCAGAAAGAGACCACATGTGAGATGGATGGATGAAATAAGGAAGTGTGTGGGAGTGATATGGAGAAGAGGGGCTGGAGATCAAGGAAGATGGACTGAACTTGGAGAGAGTTTCATCTTGCAATGAATCAGTGATGGTTGAAATGATGATGATGATATGACAAAAACCACTTTTATCAAATTTTCAAATGTTACAATTAGGACGTTAATGATCACCTTTATTAATAATGTTTCCTTGAATTGTGTTGAAGTGTATGTATTTTTTTTCTCTATACAATAAATTATGTAATGAAACGTTTCTAAGCATAAACTCATATAAAATTTAAACGAATTAGTAATATATTTTTTTAAACAATGAATAAAAGTTATCAATTTATCACTATCATTAAAAAAGCCAATAAAACATTTTTATATTGCATTAGAAATTTTAAACTTTGTATGAAGAGTTTACATAGGAATCTGAAACGAGTATCTATGAGTGGAAGCTAATTACATGCAGACTTAAAAATTTCATTACCTACTGATTGCATGATTGCTACTATATTTTTTATAGAGGGAAACAACTGTGATAAAACAGGGTCCTGATATATCACTGGTTTAAGAAGATCAAGGTCTAAAACTTTGTTATTCATTTTATTTAAAAAAATTGAAGATATGAAGCTTTAAGTTTACTATTATTGTTGTTTGATCAAATATGCAAGGAACTGTATTATACGTGCACGTCCTGTTGAGAAGTATTACACATTTATAGGACAATGCAGTGAATAATTCATAATGCATTGTCAATAAATCATGAGCTATTATTTACTATATATGATACAAATTGAGAGAACGTGGAATAAAATAAATCAAATATCATAGTTCATACAATAAAATAATTAAACTAGGAGACTTGCCAGTTGTTCAAACTTGTCGATGTCAAAATCATTATTCTTGGGGGAGAGGGGTTCAAATTAAAAAAAAAAACGCTTTACAGATATTATATTAATGCAAACGATTCCATTAATTTAAGAGCTATTAGCGTTTTCTTTAACAAGATTTGATATTTTATTTATAATGACTATATATATATACACCAAGATTTGTTATAACAAATTATAATCTAGTTTTGATAAATACGCTGGAATTTAATAATTTTTTGAAGTTTATTGGCATGTTTACACACTCCTATAAAATATAATTTTATGTATATATTAATTATATCTACTCATGTTACACCTCTAACTAAGTACCTGGAATATTAAAATCCTAATCTACTTATCATTCGCATACCAATGCAAATAGGAACAAAAATAACATCCTACCATATTTCAACTCAGATCAGAGAAACACTTCAAATAGTCCTGGAGGCAAAAAGATTTTCCCAAATTCTACATAAATGTGACAAATATAATAATTAAATCAGGTGTACTTGATAAAGTTCATTTTCTGGAGGAAAAAAATTAAGCTCTTAAAACAATTATAAGACTTTAATTAAAAATATAAAGATAAGTGTAAATTCCTAATGTAAACGAAAATTTACATTTTGAGAGAAACATTTATATTAAACTTTCAAAAATATAACTAAAATTCTTAACATCAAAATAGAAAACTGAGGGGAAATTTCAAACACACGTCATATATATAGAACTCCAGGAAAAATGCAAATCAAGCAAATAGAAAGTTAGGAGGGAAATATGTAAATCACATATATAAACATCCACTGTTACAAACATACAAGCAAATTAATTAAATGCTCTTAATTAAACTAAAGACTATTATAAATTAATTGAAGTTATCATCATTATTAACTATAGCCAGATAAAACAGGCAAAACTCTGCATACAGTAGTGCCATTCAGTGCCAACCAGAGTAATCAATGGATGCCAGAAGGCTTGTGCATAAAATCCCCATCTAGTGCCTACTCATCCAATATCCCCAGACTAGTTTCTATATAAGCTATTGAGCTTAGATTGAAAATATTTTGTTTTCAATTTTATTCTCATAGTTTTATAGTTAAGTAGAGATAAAAGGTGACTGCTGGAAGGTTGCATTAAATCCTACAATCTAGGTTCAGTGCTCTCAGATCCAAAGCTCATCACTGATGAAGGCCACAAGCCAGAAACTAGTCTGGGGATATAGGATGAGTAGGCACTAGATGGGGATTTTATGCACAAACCTTCTGGCATCCATTGATTACTCTGGTTGGCACTGAGTGCACTACTGTATGGAGAGTTTTGCCTGTTTTAATAACAATTATGTGCTATCATAAGAAATAGTGATCATAGCTAGATAACTGGATTATTAAAACCCCAAAATTACATTTTGATTGTTTGCTTTGGGATTTATTTTTCCTTCTAGCATTATATATTTTAAAGTTCAAGTTTTACATTTGCTTTAGTCGCTTAAAGTTCTTTTTCCAGAAAACTGGACTCTATTACTGAAGTCTGATTTAATTAATATGTCTGTCATGTTGTTGATCTAAATATTAGGAAAGATTTTTGTTTATATACTCTCTTCCAAGATAACAAACTATATCATGATGAATTGTTTATCATGTTTCTATTTGTCTTAGTATATGATTGATATATAGACAATATAATTAATTTATTATGATATTTAGCTTTGTGCAATTTATATATATATATATATTGATATAGGCACATATAATTTTTATCTAAAATTATTATTAAAGTAATCTTTCATAAAAGAAAAACATAAAATTAAATGTTGAAGAATTTATTGCAGCTTGTTTTCGAAAAGGATAAGAATTAAATAGTTTTCTAGCGTTAGTTTTTGAAATAAAAAAGCTACAATTAATTGGTCAAAAGGGGGGAGGGGGAGTCTTGGTTTGAGAGATGAAACTAAGGGTTGTAAAAGGAAGTAAAGAGTTTTTTAGTATTCGTAAAAATATAATTTGAGAAAGTTAAGACATGCAAATCTCTTTTCATTCAATTTTAATTAAAGAAAAAATAATGTTAAAACTGAATAGTAAATTGTATTAAAAATATTTGCGTATATATGTACATTTGTAAATATATAAATGCTATTATAAAGTTAAAGAAGATTATTATTAAAAAACACGGCAATGGTTATTAATTAAAATATAAAACAACATCTCTGCATGGCTATTACTAATTAAGCAATCTTCCAAAACACGTTTATTAAATGATTATCAATTCAACAACAGATCTTTGGCGGGAATATTCCGACAACACATTGCAGATATAAATAGACTCTTTTATCGGACAGTAATCAGTTCACAAAGTTATTGAGAGAGTGCAGTTCGGAAATTAATTGAGTCAGTTAAAAAACAAAATGCAGTGCTGAGAATATTTTGGAATGCACGTTTATCTCCAGCCCAGATGTCCAAGAAAACAGCAGATCTGCCCATGAAATAATGTCAGCTTAACATCTTAGAAAATCTCCGTCAGTATCTAATTGTCTCCGATAGTAATAATCGTGAAAATCAGGAAACTCAGCAAGGAAACGTCCCAGCCAGCTGGAAGCATTCATACTGGAACCATTCATACTGGAAAAAAACAAAGTGTTAAATCTACGTTCAAAATCCTAGGTAAAACATTTGCTTATTTTCGTTTATACTGTAATAGCCATTGCATTTCATTAATTCGTGCGAATCCTCCAAGAGTCTAATTATATGAACTCAATATCATACATAAATGAACTATTGATATGTGTGTGATTAAATTTCAAATGCTATGTAGTCCTTTATTATCATTATTATGTGTGTGCATTAGTTAATATGTGCGTGATCATTCTACCAATATTTATTAATGAAATTAGAGTGTTCTGTTATTGACTCTATAGGAATATTTAGACTATTTAGAAATGTTTAAATTTAGTAAATAAATGTTAGTTAATAAATTATCTTTAAAATTAAACTTTATTTGTCAGTCAATTCTTTTTATCAATTCCTTTTTATCAATTCTTTTACAATTCTTTTTATAAATTCTTTTTAACAAATTTTTTATCAAGTCTTTTAACCACTAATTAAGTATAATCTATTAGTGATTACAAACAACTGAGCTAGTTGTGGATTTAGGCGTTGGGTTAGTTGCCACTATTTAAAGTGCATTGTCTATTCTTTTAGAATAAGCAGCTGGCGCCCATGTTTATACACAAACAAAAAAAGTGCTTTGAACTTGGTGTTGAACTCAACAGTCGAGAAGAAGTTATGTCCTGGAAATGTAACATTAGTTATATACTTTATAGCTATCGTTTGGGCATACATACTCTCCGAGTATGTTCTTCTCTGCCTAAGAGACTGGTGTTTCGAATCCACATATTCGAAGATGGTTCAATGGCTAGATCCAACTTGGGGCTGAACCTAAGAAACAATAGTAAAGAAATACTTTGCTCTTGTTGAAAATAAAAATATAAAAAGTTAAATTACGTATGTGAAAGTGTTTAATTTTTTAAAAAAAAAGAATTGACCGAAAATTTTTTTTTTTCGAAATGAAAAGAGATTTTGACATTTATGCTATCAAATCAGAGTCAATTGGGTGTTATGGGTGGAGTTAAAGCATTAAGAGCGAGTAGTGAAAAGGACAAAAGGTTGGAGGTAACGTGAGTTTCTGTCTTAGTAAGAAAAATAAATAAATAAGTTGTATTTAAATTTAGTTTAACGTAAGCGCTAGTTTGAAAAAAAATAAAATACATAGTGTCAAAATGGGAAGAGATATAGAGCTGGAAAAAGTAATAAAAAGAGTAGAGGTGTTAGAAAAAGAACATGAGAATGGGAAAACATGGGTGCACATACATAAAATGGAGGCAGTAAATTAGCTGCTAAAGATAAAAGCATTCTCAGGGAACAGAGGGGAGAATCTGAGTGATCACTTAGAGAGCTTGGAACGTTATTGCACTTTGAATAGTTTAAGCGAGGGAGCAAGAATTGCTTTAGCTTGCAGTCACATACAGGGAGAAGCCCAACTCTGGTGGAATTCATTACGTGTAAAACAAACAACATTCGGTGAATACAAGTGTTCGTTGTTGGAAAACTATTGGGGGGAGGAGCTGCAGGAAAAGGTTAAGTTTCAAGTAGAGCAGGACAGGTGGCAGACGGGGGAGTTATTTATTACATTTTTTCATAGACAAATAGCGAAATTGAGATCAATCACAGCATACAAATTATCGGAGCAGCATATTATGCGTATAGTTAGGCATGGTTTACCTGAGAAGGTGGAACAAATGATGATTGGCAAGCAAACGGTAGAGCAGATGGCCAAAATACTAATGGCATTGGACAACAATAGGGGGATGGTGGATGGTCAAGATGAGGCTGGAAACGCAGAAGTTGATTGTACGCAAGTAGCGAATCTGGTATGTAGTGGAGAAGAAAGCATGCCTGTGATGGCACCTCAGAGCGGTCCGAAGATAAAGATAAAGGTAGGGGGGTTGCAACTAGTGCATTGTTTGATTCGAGGAGTCAGGTATCGGTAATGTCACAGGAAATGTTTAATAGAATAAATGACATTGACCCAGAAATTAAAATATTGCCTTTAAAACAGTATATGTTTTGTTGGCTAATGGTAAGAAGGCAAAGTTGGCATCCAAACAGGCATGGGTGAAATTACACATGGCAGAGGGAGAATATATGCATGTTCTGTTGATTTTGGAGGGACTGATTCATGAGGTTATATTAGGCTCGGATTTTATGTACAAAACAGGCTGTGTATTGGATTATAAACGGAGCCGGGAAAAAATAAACAACGTAATAATTCTGTTTACAAAACACCAGAAGGATGAGATAAATAGACAGAGTGATGCACAAAGTGCAGTAATGGAAATAGAGATAGGGGAAAAGGTGGATGAGTCAAAATGCATAAATGATAATCAAAGAGACCAACTGAAGAAACTATTCAATAGATATGAAAGCGTATTTTCTGAGGTTCCGGGGGTAATCCAAGGGTATGAACACAGGATAAGGCTTATGAAAGACCAACCATATCAAGCCCGTGCATATCCCATACCTCATCAATATAGATGTGAAGTAGAAGAACAAATAGACAAAATGCTTAGATGGGGGATTATATCTAAATGTTCGTCTACTTTTAATAACCCTATCGTAACTGTAAAAAAAAAGATGGATCAATTCGGTTATGTTTGGACGCACAGCAGTTAAATAAGATAACAATAGCTGATACTAATGCTCCACTGCCTATGAGCGAATTGTTATTGAAATTTCAAAATAAGAAAATATTTTCGACGTTCGACTTAACTTCCAGCTACTGGCAAATCAAACTTCATCCAGAGGATTGGAAATATACGGCATTTAAATATAACGGACGTGCATATAATTTTAACCGGATTCCCTTCGGGCTAAAAAATAGTGGGGCAGGGCTTATAAATGTCTGGATCAAGTATTGTCAGATGATATTAAGAATTTAGTTATAATGTATGTAGATGACATTGTGGTGGCATCAGAAAGTATAGATGAGCACTTTGCGCATTTAGAAATGTTGCTGGGGGAATGTGAGAGAAAGGGAATTCGAATTAATTTAAATAAGAGTAAGATAATGACTGACGAGGTCAAGTTTTTAGGTCATATAATTACAGAAAGAGGGATATTACCTAATCCTGAAAAAATCCGACCAATACAGGAATTCCCCACACCTCGGAATAAGAAACATATTAAATCTTTTCTCAGACTCTGTAATTTCTATAATCGATTTTATAGAAATTTTTCACTTGACATGGAGCCATTATTGCAGTTATTAAGAAAAGGGAAATCGTGGGTGTGGAATGAGCAGCATGAGCGCAGTTTTCAGAGCATGAAGGCAGGATTTTTAAATAAAGTTATGCTGTCATATCCCGATTTCGACAAACCATTCTTTGTACAAACGGACAGCAGCGGGTTTGGATTGGGGGCTGCGCTATTTCAGATACAGGACAAGGGACAGCACAGAGTTCTTTGTTTCATTAGCTGTTTACTAAGGGGACCGGAAGTGAACTACACTGTAACCGAGAAGGAAGCCTTGGCTATTGTGTAAGCGTTCAAGAAATTCAGGCAGTATTTAGTAGGCTCTGAAGTGGTAGTAGTCACTGACCATAAGAGCCTTGAATTTATTAATCACAGCTTCTTGAATAATAGCAGGCTAATAAGGTGGAGCTTATTCCTGCAAGAATTTAATTACAAAGTGGCTTACTGTCATGGTAAGGAGAATATTGTGGCAGACACCTTAAGCCGATATCCGGTAGCTCAAGAACAACACTTGAGTTGCGACAGAGTGTATATAGCTGCCGCCAAAATATATAAAAGAAATGGGATAGAAGACAAGTTGCACAGATTAAAGGAGCAGCAAGAGGAAGATAACGATTGCAAACAAATAATAGAGTATTTACGCAATCAGCCTGTAACGAAAACAGCCAATAATCCGCTGTGGAGGGACCGAAATCACTGTTGTTTAAAGGGAGGACTCTTACAGCATGTGTTACGGGAAAAAAAACAAACACGCATTATTCTTCCGGTCGCCATGAGAGAGCAAATGATTAAATATCGCATAACACTTTCGGACATTATGGGGCAAATAAAGTGGAAGGATGGCTGAGTCATTGGTTTTACTGGCCAGGAATGAATGCAAATATTACAGATGTGATTGGTAGATGCACCATATGTTCAGCAACCAAGCCTGCTAACACATCAGGAGTCGGGCTGCTGCAACCTATATATGCCCAACGCCTGAACAGCTTACTAGCGATAGACTTCTACGGACCTCTGCCTCCATTCAATAAAATGAAGTATCTCATGGTAACATATGACGTGTTTTCGAAGCTGGTAGCGGCATATCCAGTAGCCCAAGCGAACGCAAGACAGACTATTCGAGTTTTGGAGCAACAATACTTTAAAACTGTAGGAATTCCAGACAGAATTCTGTCGGATCATGGAACGCCCTTTATATCTAGCGAATGGAAGAAATGGACGGACAGATGTGGGATAAGATATATACTTACGTCGATTCGTAACCCTGTCTAATCCATGTGAATGGGTTATGAGGGAGTTGGGGCGTCTATTTTGGGTTTATATACAGGATGATCATCGCAAATGGGTGAAAGAAACATCACGAATAATCAACATGATAAACTGGTCAAGAAATGAGTCTACAGGATTCGAACCTGTTCAGCTACATTTTGGAAGAAATATTCCGTATCTGTTTGAGACTAAATTGCCAGTGGGGATAAATCCAATCAACCAGAGAAGAGATGCTAAGCAAGCGCTCAACCAGTTAAGAAAAATGGGCAGGCTACGGCAGCAGAGGCAGGGAAGACCTAAGGCTATATTCAGGAGGGGAGATGAGGTCATGGTGAGAGTTCATCCGGTGAGTCATCCTGAAAAACATATATACAAGAAATTCCAGCCAATATACGATGGCCCTTATATCATCAAACGGCAATACAGTAATAACGCGTTTGTGATAGCACAGGGAATAGAGGAAAACAGAACATATAATGCCCGGTCATTGAGGTTAGTGAAAAGAGAAAAACAACCACTGGACAGGCGGTAATAATACTAAAGGAAATTTAGAAATAGTAATAGTAACAAGGAGGCATTATTGAATAAAAGATTTTTTCCCCACACACATATTACGTAAGAAGAAATGCTTGTAAATAAACAGTTAAAAATCAATAAAATCAAGTTAAATAAGTAGGTCAAATGAATGATTTAAGAGTAACAATTATAGGATTAAATAAATGAATAAAATAAAGGGTTTGATTAAAGTGATCGAATTAAACAAATAAATAACATGTCAATAAAATAAAAAAAATAATAAATTAATATTTAATGTTGTCAGAGATAAAATGGTCAAAAATGACGCATTTTACTCTCAAAAGGAAGGGCAGTGTAATGTACCTATATTGATATAGGCACATATAATTTTTATCTAAAATTATTATTAAAGTAATCTTTCATAAAAAAAAACATAAAATTAAATGTTGAAGAATTTATTGCGGCTTGTTTTTGAAAAGGATAAGAATTAAACAGTTTTTTAGCGTTAGTTTTTGAAATAAAAAAGCTACAATTAATTGGTCAAAAAGGGGGAGGGGGAGTCTTGGTTTGAGAGATGAAACTAAGGGTTGTAAAAGGAAGTAAAGAGTTTTTTAGTATTCGTAAAAATAAAATTTGAGAAAGTTAAGACATGCAAATCTCTTTTCATTCAATTTTAATTAAAGAAAAAATAATGTTAAAACTGAATAGTAAATTGTATTAAAAATATATGTGCATATATATGTACATTTGTAAATATATAAATGTTGTTATAAAGTTAAAGAAGATTATTATTAAAAAACACGGCAATGGTTATTAATTAAAATATAAAACAACATCTCTACATGGCTATTACTAATTAAGCAATCTTCCAAAACATGTTTATTAAATGATTATCAATTCAACAACAGATCTTTGGCGGGAATATTCTGACAACACATTGCAGATATAAAACAACATCTCTGCATGGCTATTACTAATTAAGCAATCTTCCAAAACATGTTTATTAAATGATTATCAATTCAACAACAGATCTTTGGCGGGAATATTCCGACAACACATTGCAGATATAAATAGACTCTTTTATCGGACAGTAATCAGTTCACAAAGTTATTGAGAGAGTGCAGTTCAGAAATTAATTGAGTCAGTTAAGAAACAAAATGCAGTGCTGAGAATATTTTGGAACACACGTTTATCTCCAGCCCAGATGTCCGAGAAAACAGCAGATCTACCCGTGAAATAATGCCAGCTTAACATCTTAGAAAATCTCCGTCAGTATCTAATTGTCTCCGATAGTAATAATCGTGAAAATCAGGAAACTCAGCAAGGAAACGTCCCAGCTGGCTGGAAGCATTCATACTGGAACCATTCATACTGGAAGAAAACAAAGTGTTAAATCTACATTCAAAATCCTAGGTAAAACATTTGCTTATTTTCGTTTATACTGTAATAGCCATTGCATTTCATTAATTCGTGTGAATCCTCCAAGAGTCTAATTATATGAACTCGATATCATACATAAATGAACTATTGATATGTGTGTGATTAAATTTCAAATGCTATGTAGTCCTTTATTATCATTATTATGTGTGGGCATTAGTTAATATGTGCGTGATCATTCTACCAATATTTATTAATGAAATTAGAGTGTTCTGTTATTGAATCTATAGGAATATTTAGACTATTTAGAAATGTTTAAATTTAGTAAATAAATGTTAGTTAATAAATTATCTTTAAAATTAAACTTTATTTGTCGGTCAATTCTTTTTATCAATTCCTTTTTATCAATTCTTTTACAATTCTTTTTATAAATTCTTTTTAACAAATTCTTTATCAAGTCTTTTAACCACTAATTAAGTATAATCTATTAGTGATTACAAACAACTGAGCTAGTCGTGGATTTAGGCGTTGGGTTAGTTGCCACTATTTAAAGTGCTTTGTCTATTCTTTTAGAATAAGCAGCTGGCGCCCGTGTTTATACACAAACAAAAAAGTGCTTTGAACTTGGTATTGAACTCAACAGTCGAGAAGAAGTTATGTCCTGGAAATGTAACATTAGTTATATACTTTATAGCTATCGTTTGGGCATACATACTCTCCGAGTATGTTCTTCTCTGCCTAAGAGACCGGTGTTTCGAATCCACATATTCGAAGATGGTTCAATAATATATATATATATTATAACCTTCACTCCCAACACCACTCATATACATTACATGAGCGAAATGCCCAGGCGCCAGTTCTATTAATGAATAGAACAATATAACAAGATATATGATACAAAATTATTACTGAGACTCTTCAATTAAGTATATGTTCAGCTCAGCTCAATGGGAGGCTATAGGAAGTTCATAAGATATATGATTATAAGTAAATGAAAGAAGAAATATTACAAAACATTAAATATAATGTAAATCCTTTTATTAATTAATTGTGTGATAAGGAATCACAATGTTTATTTGTACAATCTATTAAAATATTCTTTCAACTTAATTTCTTCCCTCATCCAAGTATAACATATATCAGCTTGCTATAATTATATTACTAAACAATTCTATGACTTGGCATATCATAATCTAAACATCTACTTTAATGCCAATCAAGAAATAAACAATAAGATCTCAGGGAATTTAACAAACACAGTTGAATTAAATAAATACATTGGCCCGTAAGTTATAATTCTACTGTATGATAAAATGTAATGAAACAAATTGACTAAAATATTTTACCGTGTTTCAATAATAAGATAATGACAGAAATAGCGTATTTTAATCTCATATCATCATCTAACAAATATACTAACTTGGCAACCTTTCTAATACGTTTATCCAGTGGAAAATGTTCCTTATAATGTTTGGATTAAGAAAACAATATTGTCAGATACCAGCAGATTTAATATTATAACTCTAAAATAATATATCTATTTTATAATAGATTTATGAAATGTGGAGATGTTGAAATGGAAACACGAATGTACACAAGCATAACCCAAGACACAGTTTTTAAGATTTTAAATAACTAAAACAAATCATTTATTACAATAAAAAAAATTTGGTTTAACATGATATTTTTACAATAGGACTACTTGTCTTACAGATTTCAAATTATCCAATAAACTTTGAGCATCAGTTCGGGACTATCCCCATTATACAACATTATTTATACCCTTTGAAAGCAAATTAACAATAAACTCTAATATTATAATTTTGTTTGCTTTGCTTAAGTATTTCACTTAAACATAATAATATTCTAATTTTGCATATTTGCTTGGCTTAAGTATTTCACGTAAACATAATTATACATAACACTGACTAAATAATATATTATATTATTGGCAAACTAAAATATTTTGAGAGGATATTACTATTGACTAATAAAATAAATCAAATTAATTATATTTGACAAACAACAAAGCAACTTTTTCTAACTAATGAAACTATCATTTTTTAAATACATATACCTGTTCACACATAACAATGAAATCATATTCATTCTGATGGTTTGATGATTTATGATTCTGTATTAAACAAATGTATTGTGTTTTAAAACATTTATTTCACCTTTTAATTTCAATAACTTTAAATCTTTATATTCATGACATTATTAATATTACACGCGCGTATATGTGTGTCAAGTAACAATAATAGAAAACAATCTTTTCTACAAACTATCCATTCATCAAGAAAATATTAAATAATTACTTCATTTCGGACAATGTCGTAAATTATCAATAAAATAAGACACTAATATTACATCAAGAATTTGACTTAGCTATTTATCTGGCCACATTTTAAATAACATGGAGCTATATTTTCATGATTATACAGACTACATGTTCCGAGGGAAAATTACATGAGGAGTAAATAACTCTTTACTTAATACTTCTACAATAATTCATCTAATTTTAAACACACTGTTGGTGGGGAACCTCTTCCTCATCACCAAGACTCTAAGAAAAACATCACATAACTTCCTAAATATCATTTCATAATATGTGTATAATATAAACTAGACTCTACTCATGGAAATTATTAAAACATACTAAATAAGCAAAATCTTTTAACCCTACAAAAATATTAGAATGCAATCAGATTATTTTCCATTCACAAAGCTCTTCTACATGTTGAACATTATATTTACATGCTGGCAGATAAATACACACAGATAACATACTAATCCATTCAATTCTATAGAATATGACAGCATCCGAAATTTATACATAAAATATTCACAAACTGAACTTTATTAAACAAATGTCATAACTGTGCAAAATAGACACACACACACGCAGATAAGAATATATACAAAAAAAATTAATTTTAAGTTATCTACTATGCAGATAACACAATAATTAAACGATACATTAAGGTATAACTTTTAATTCATAATAGACTTTAAATTATTTTCTAAAATTTAATAATTACAACTCTTATGAAAGAATTTTCCTTATCATATTTAGCAAACTATTTCAGTTATACGTTTGTTGATTTTAAAGCCAAAACTCTCATTTTGAGATAATAAAATATATAAAATAAATGTAAACCTCTCTCTAACGATATAATAAAAAAATATTTCTTTTCTTTACCTTCATAAAAGAAAAATAAGACATATTTGTATAAAATCAATTTGTTACCAACATATCCACTGCTTGTTAGTACACATTCAGAGATGATCTAGAAGACCATAATAATCAAAATTATAAATAAAACATAATAATAAGTATACCTACCTACCTATAATATACATTAGTAATGACAAGCAATAATAAAAAAAATAAAGAAAAGTTATTTGTTTTGTGACTTAAAATAAAAGTTCGCTTGCAAAGTTTTACTCCAGGATTATGAGATGATATGGGGACAGATTCCAAGCTGAATTTAAACACAAAATGAATTTCTGTAGGACAACTAAAAAAAAATATAATCATAACTTAAATATGCTTAGCACCTCCAATGTTTATAGCTGAGGTATTTGAGTTTACTATATCACATATAAGTAATCAGTTTCTCTTTTATTATGACAAAAATATGACATTTTTAGCTACTGTTGAACAGGAATTTTTTTTATTCATTCCATAGTA